>CM042239.1:60412879-61612879 GCA_023566225.1 Romanogobio albipinnatus
TGGGGTGGATAAACCATAGTGGGGTCTGACTCTGTGGCAAATGCAACGTGGTTGATTCGTTTATGGGATAGAAACCATGTGGGCGAATGCAACGTGATTAAAATTGAGAGAATTTTGAGATATCACGTGGGCGAGGAGACCGTGCTGTGAGCCGGTTTTGGGCTATTGGGAGCCAATAAGAGAGGACACTATTGGGAGTGTCCGCCCGTCTGGTCTTGGGTGAAGAGATCAGATCTGAACGGAGACGTCCGACAGATTCATTAGCGTACGCTAGAGGGGAAAAGCCACAGAGACAGACAGCCAGTATGGGGAAGTCCCAAAGCAAGCTAGCTGAATATGATACACCGGTATTTTGTCAAATGAGAACAAACAATGAAATGTTGGGGGAAAGAGGCAGATAAGAGAGAAAGGAAAATGTTGTCTTATCAGGCAGAAGTCACAGCTGTTTAGAGATCGCCGGTGAGTATGAACGTTGACTTAATTCTGGCTAACATTTTGAGTGATATGATCGGTAATTTGATTAGTCGGTATAAAGATTTTGAGATGGACAAGAGCAAACGCTGTAAGCAGCTCTGCTCTGAAGCCCTGACTTCAAAGAAATTTGCTGGACTGATGAAGGGAATGGGCAGAAATGTTTTTATTGTAATTGGAAAGTTGATCAGCAAGTTGACTGGCTACAAACAAAGAGAGAACAAGAAAATTCAAATTTCTAGATGTTTGTGCATATTCATTAATTTGTAAAAATGGGTGAGGTGCCGTTATACCTGAAGGGAAAATCCCAGAAGTGACTGAGATGTACAATTGAGAAACTAAAAGTAATGTTGATGAAAAAGCAGATAGCACCATAAAATGCAAGACATTGTCTTTTTTATTGGACCGCGAGCGAACTCTGTCCTCAGACAGACTGCCACTTTTGGAGCACACAGGTTGCATTGCTTCATAAGCTAAAGATGAGAGTGTTTAATTGTGCTCAGCGTGGCCATTTTGGACGTAATTGTGTCCGAACACCCATAAGGTGTAGAAAGTTTGGCAAATCAGGCCACCAGACTAAATTCTGTAAACGAAACCCAGTAAAAACAAAGTAACAGAGATTTACACTCTGTCTATGAAAATGAGATAATAAGATTAACGAAGTCTTTAGTGATTATTTTTGAAGGAAGGATTTGAGATAATTTTAATATAAGGTTAAAATTAAAAATGAAGATGATAAAACATGCTGCAAAGATATATAACTCCTGATTAACCGAGTTTTAAATGAAAAATATAGAATAAATATGTTCTTGCTCTTCTCACTTTTGCAAAACTCTGATAATGATGATTTGACTGAATATTGGGTTGTTGAAATAACTATAGGTGTTAAAATTTTGAAAGCCCTAGAAGCTGATGTTTTGGTTTCAAAAGATAAGCTTGTGCTGAGCTGAAATAAACAATTTGTAATCTCAATCCGGCCACCACGTGGCCTAACTTGAGTAACAGAGACTCAATCTGAGTGGAAATTTATAGTTTCTGAATTAATTGTGGGGGCAAAATACAAATATGAAATTATGATCATTTGAAAATGTCAATTCTGGCAAAGGATAGAGTTAAAAGGAAAATGTCTGATGTTTATTTGAAAACTATTTTAATTTCTAGCCAGATCTTACACTGAGCTAGTGTGAGGAGTGAAAAGTTTATGAAAATGCAGTGTACCAGCCCTGAAGGCCTCAGAGTCTCTCTCTCATCCCAGACCAGCTCAAAGCTGATATCTGAGCCTGTGCCACAGATGATAGAAGATATTGATGAGTAAAAGCACAGGGCATTATGTGAACATAATAGACAGTTATTTGTTAAGATATAAAAAAAGGTGCCATCAAGAGGGCAATAAGACATGTTTTAAAAATACAGACTTTTAATGAACTGAAATGTTTGACGAATGTATGATATGACCAGTAACTTCTGTCTGCTCTTAGCCTTCACCATGTACAGAACTGATGGCCTTGGTCACAGATGTAGCAGAACATTAAAATGAATGGACAGGTGTTTTGGCTAAATTCACTAAGAATAATCTAAGCACTGCTATGGAGCAGCTTTGAAGAAGTATGATGGATTTTAGTGATTAAGTTGTGTTATAATTAACCTGTCTCCATTGTTTTTACTAATTTGAAAGCAGACCAGATGGCTCTGGTGACTCTTGAATGCACTTTCCAAAAGGCTCCAGAAAATATTGGATCCTGTTTAGGGTCAAAGATCTCAAAGCGATGACGAGGTTGAGCACGATGTGGTTATTCCCGATGACGGGTAAGACTTCCTACGGCCTGACGGGGAGCAACCCAAGCCAGGGAAATCACGATAAGTCGCCTTGGACCCTACCAAAAAAACAAAACAAAAACAAAAACAAAAAAATATGGAGGAGGGGGTTTTATGTGAGGTGTGTATGAGAGGTGAGGCAGATGTCTGTGAGGCCAGCAGCATCTCTGTTGGGGGGGGGAAGCTGTGTTTCGTAGGGGCCAAGGTCAAGACTGGACACGGCAGCCCCTGCCCTAATAATGGCCCCTCTATACCGCTCACCAAATACCGCATAAATTGAGAGCCAGGAAACACCCTGAAGAAAAGAGCAATGATTGGCATTTAAGAGCCAGCTGAGACCATACTGTGATTGTGATTGATAACCTTGTGGAACAGAACAAAATGTATTAGTATCAGTAAAGCTGTATGATATTGAACTAATATGTCTCTATCATAGTCTTAATCCTGCAGGTCATTAGATGGCAGAGGATCATTTGGAGACATGGTGATGGCTTTAAGAGGACGGCTTTTGAAGTTTAAAGAGAAGTTCTGGATAACAGAGGTATCTAAACTAAAGATAACTTGAAACAATTTCACAGTATAACTTATTGGATATGTTCTAATTTGAAAATTCAACAGTTAAATTTCTAAACTTTGTGAAGGATTAATAAATTAAGGGTTAGCGAATTTAACATTATAGTAAAAGTCTTAGAAGACTGTTGAAAAGATAAATCTGGGTGAGAGAGGGAGAGAGAGACTGCTTCAGTGGAACCAGGGATTGTACTCTGCCTGCGACTGAGACAAAACAAAAACACTGATATCAGAACAAAACAACCCAGCTGACTTTTCTAAGAATAGATTAGTAATGAACAGATTTGAAACTGGTTAAGAAACCATGTAAAAGCACATTTTGAGAATGAGCAGTTCATATTTATGTGTCCTGATTGAGTGTAGTGTGCCATTAACCTCTGGAATGAGTGTTTTTATCATCACAGATGGGTTAGTTAAGTGAAACGAGAAACGCTGAAGAAGCTGATTATTCTGAGCGAATCTGGTGAAAAGATGATCCAGAACATGGACGAGCTTTAAATGGATTGGTATCCAGCTCAGTCTGTTAATGGTAATTATGACTACTTTGTCATTTATGATGTTGTTTTGAATTAATCTATGGATTAGTGCATATGTTAAAGCGGAATAGTTCGAGATTGCCGCCCACCATGGGTTTAAGACCCTTGTATAAATTCAACAGAGGGTCGGAGTTTAAATAATGTCAATTGATTAAGAATGGCAAATGTAAATTTATAGACTGGACGGCAGAGACAAGGAGACAAATCAACTAGACTAAATTATCCAGAGACTCCCTAGTATTTATGAAAGGTCAGAGGGCGAACAAAGGGAGAACTTCTAAGAAAGAAAGAGTTTTATTTTAAGTTTCCTCTGAATGGAGGCATGACATTAGATGTCTAAGAGAGCTTCTATTTCTGTATTAATGGCTGAAGGAGCAGGCAGAGAAGGCTTTCTGTGTGACTGGGATTGAGATAAGAGGAATATAATATTTTGGTTTCTGCAGAGCAGTAGAGATAAGAAACAATAATGATCATATGGTGTATCTTTTTGAGAGAGGAATAATGTGACAAGTTAAAACAAGAGAGAAATAGCCAAAAAAGATTGATTTTTTGGAAAATTGATTTATGAACAATTTATGAACACCTGTAAAGTTAAATGGAGTTAATAGACATATACGAATTGAAAAATCATTTTGAAACAGCTTTAAAGAAATTGATGATGACTTATAGTACAAATTTGAATACTTTACAAAGTGATATGGGAGATTATGAAAATTTGCAAGTTCTTGGTAAAGTTATAACAATTTTGGGTTTAAGTGGCAAGGTGAGGATTTGATTATGAGTGCCACTGCCAAATGACATGAATTAAGAGGTTTAAGATTTTGGGCCAGTTGGAGTGTACGTCTAAAGAGTTTTAATGGACAGGGGATGGAGAAAAGGGTACTTTAATAGAAAGCCCTGATGAATTGATTTTGAATGGTTTACTGATAACAGGAACTGAAAAGATTTTGATAAAAATTGGATATTGAGTATGATTAAGTATGATGTCACGAGATAAAGATGAGTGAACGAGCTGATTGAATGTAATATGAATTGATAACTATGTCATTTTGATGAAGTGTATTTAACATTAACAAATTTAGATGTATGTTCATTAGTGGTTAAATATGATGTGGGCTATGATTAGTGAGAATGGGTCTGCTGGAAATAGTATGTTTAACAAAAACAGGGTGGTTTGAAGAATGATGTTGAAACAACTGACTAGAGGAAGGTTGATTGTGAAGCACAGTGAGAAACTGTGGGCATGTAGATAAGAATGTAGCATGAAATCGAGGTAGAGAGCGAAGTGACCCCATTGGCAGACACACAAAAGAGAATCAGTGCATGATGGACATTTGTGCTTTGGAACTTTGTCCTGCATGGACAGAGGTGTCATCTGAACTGTGAGCAAAGCACAAAATGTAGACTGAAGGATGAAAGAATGTAGACTGAAGGACTGAAGGATGTTTTATGTAGAGACTTAAAGTGCTAAGATGGATTATTATCTATCTTACTTATTTTTATCGTTTAGTTTGAGTTGGACCACTATTATGTTTTGGACCCCAAAAAGGTCTGTTATGATTTTGATTAATTAAGAGAGCAACTGATTGTTTGTTTCTTCATATGTGTTTTCTAAAGTGTGTATTGGGTCTCTGAGGAGTGACTGAGGGTCTGGCCTAGGGATGTGTGATGTGTCACTAAACGCTTGATAGCAACAAGGTGTCGTGTGTTTGGATTTTGTAGGTATCACACACCCCTAACATGCCGGAAGTGCAGTAACAGTGCTTGCTCACTTAGCCCGGCTTCCAGAGATGAAATATGGATTTGTCTTTCATTTTATAGGATATTTTCATATGTTTCATATGATATATGATATGTTTTGGGGAAAACCTCCTGGTCAAGACTGCAGTTCGTAGCTTGACGGAAGCATGCAAGCTGCTGGAGGGTAAGAGTGTAACGATGTACACAGACTAGCGTTATGCTGTGGAAACGCAAGAAAATGTTAAAGTCTGATGGGAGCACAATTATGAATGCTTCTTTTGTGTCTAATCTGTTAGACACAATTTTCTTGCCTGGCTAGGTTGCTATCTGTAGAATGCGCAGCGAAACTAACAACAAAGAGTTTATTTCAACAGGAAACCATAAGAGCAGACGCAGCGCGAAGGCCGTGGAAGGGCAACAGACGACACAGCCAGAATGTTTTTATTATCTGAAATAACCACAAATGTTTTGCCTTCCTTATAGACTATGCAGTCTTTCAACTCAGGGCCAGAGAAAAGCAGCGATGGGAACAGTGCGACCGCACTGTGCAAAATGCCGTCTGGACGAGTAGTGATGGCAAGCCTTGTTTACCCCAAAAATATTTTCGATGATTATGATTAATGGCTGCGTGGGCGATCACGCAGCCAAAGGGGGAATGATACTCAAATGATGGAGGTTTATGAGGAGGTTTTAATATTTGCTGAAAATTTTCGCATCTTGATGCGTATTGATATACACGAAAACGAGAAAAGGCCTTGAGTAAATCAGAGCCCGTTTGAGACCACCATTCATGGGAATGGAAGGGGGTAAACAATAGCTTACATCAATAGAATTGTGAATTATTGCATAGAGATGTCTTTTCTGTTGTTGTCTAAGGTCTGTGTGCAGGTAAAATTTGGGGAAACCAGTTGGGACTCCTTTACATGACATCAAACCAGGTGATTTCGCGTTGATAGAGGGCAACGGGAGGAGGAGCTGGAAGGCGAAAAGGTGGCTGGGGCCTTACCAAATCCTCCTAACAACGCATACTGCCGTACAAGTGTCTGAGAGGGCGACGTGGGTACACGCAAGCCACTGCAGAAAGTTTTCCACCAGCAGGAAGGGGAGGAGCGAAACCAGAAGTGAAGAAAGCCATGACAAGGTGCCAGGGGAACAAAGCCTGTACTTTGGCACGGTTGCAGAAACAATAGCTAGAGATAAAGACGAGATGCTGGCTTTGTCTGCAAATTTCCCATGCCTGCAAAGCAGTACCACTGACTGTTGTAACACTGAATGAAACTGACTGTTTGATTCCGCAGCAAGTGACTGAGATAGTGAGAGCTGCGAAGGACATTGAGCACGGGAAAATCCCAACAAAACATCCAACATCTGACTGCGAGAGGACTGAAGTCAGAGTCAGAGTCAGAATTGACACGAATAATGAAACAACCGAGAATTGTACAGCGGTAGTGACAAATTTTACCTGCTCGTTTAGAAGACCAAATTACACTTCACCTGCAACAGTTTGGGTTTATGGTTAAGCTTATCATTTTATGTCGAGTGTTGGCAGGTTGCTGTTACCCAGCTTTGATGAACGTGGGGACATCTGTGTATTTACCGGGTAATGAAAACAAGAAAAAGGATAGACAGAGGATAAAGTTAATTCTGTGATAGGGACTTT
Organism: Romanogobio albipinnatus; assembly: GCA_023566225.1. Taxonomy (NCBI): domain Eukaryota; kingdom Metazoa; phylum Chordata; class Actinopteri; order Cypriniformes; family Gobionidae; genus Romanogobio; species Romanogobio albipinnatus. The sequence goes on from CM042239.1 coordinate 60,419,672, forward strand.
ACCAGATAGAGCAAATGTGGGTTGGTCTATTTTCCTGGGGGTGGGTATAGCAGAATCGATAAACAAGATAAATGGGTTAGCATGGACTGTACTAGCTATAGCTAATAGCATGGAGCACGCTTTAACAATGGTAGATGAGGAAATGAAGCAAATCCGAGATGCAGATATCCAAAACAGACTAGTTTTAGACATGATAACAGCTGAGGAGGAGAGAGTTTGGAAAATGCTTAGGGTATCGTTTTGCTTTCATATTCCAGATTATAGTGACAATGTAACCAATATAATTGCGTAGCCTACATGAGATAGGCTGTAAGAAAACCTGAGAGAGAAAAAGAAAAAAGAAAAAAAAGGCTGATGACTCATGGTTTGGTTGGATGACAAATCTGAAGGGATGGGGATATTGGTTATGTTTTACTGTATTGCAGGTTTTTCTTTAATTGTTGTACTGATTTGTATGTGTTCACAATGTATTTTCAACGCATTTCCAGGATAGTTCAACGAGTAGTGAAGTCCAGTGTATCACAAAAGATGGTCAAATTAGACATTTATGACGAGTACGACGAATGGATGAACAAATTTAGTGATAGGAGATAGTGACTAGCAAAGAGAAGAATGAAACAAATTAGGGGATTATGTTTTCGTTGATTTAAATTTGGGAGGCCTTTTAAAGGCCTCAGATATCTAAATATTATAACCATGTTTTTATTTGCAGTGAAAGGGGGGCTTTAACCACAAAAATCAGCCTATGCATATTTTCTTTCTTCACAAATTCAAGAGTGTGATGAGAATAGATTATTGAATTGGATTATTACTATAATTTTTCATTCAGTTTAGATTTTCGTTTTAATTATTTAAAACATTACTATTACATTTATTCATTTTTCATATTTAGCCTTTTTAACCTTACTATTATGTTTACTTATTTTTGAGTTTTCAGTCATAAATATATATATATACAATGATAAAATTTTTCATTATGGTTTATCAATGATGTGATAAAAAGAGGGGATTGTTATGGGAAAATTTGATCATAGCTATACATTAAACATTGCGCATGAAATGTTTATTGATTTGCATATTTTCATGCAGAACCAGCTTACTAGGTAAAAGGTCATGTATAGATTTGAGCAAGTGCTGCTTTTCTTGTCATGTGTGGAAATTTACAGGAGGAGTGACTTTGTTTGGGAAACTGATAAAAAGCTGAGTGCTGTTATGTCTAGTTAGGGTGCACTCTGCAGACATTGAAGATGGCTGTATGACTGTGACTCATTTCTTGCAAGAAATTAAATCTTTATAAAGACAATTGGGCAGGTTTTGTCTCTTATTCAGTAATGCGGTGATAGTTTGAAATTTTGCCACGACACTGTGAACAGAACAAGACAGTGAATTAAAATAATGTACTATGATATCACACTGACTGTGTGTTAAGAACAAGACAGTGGATTAAAATAATGTACTATGACATCACACTGACTGTGAACAGAACAAGACAGTGGATTAAAATAATGTACTATGATATCACACTGACTGTGTGTTAAGAACAAGACAGTGGATTAAAATAATGTACTATGATATCACACTGACTGTGAACAGAACAAGACTGTGGATTAAAAAAATGTACTATGACATCACACTGACTGTGTGTTCAGAACAAGACAGTGAATTAAAATAATGTACTATGATATCACACTGACTGTGTGTTAAGAACAAGACAGTGGATTAAAATAATGTACTATGATATCACACTGACTGTGAACAGAACAAGATAGTGGATTAAAATAATGTACTATGACATCACACTGACTGTGTGTTCAGAACAAGACAGTGAATTAAAATAATGTACTATGATATCACACTGACTGGAGATCTGGAGACTGGAGATCTGTTGTCGTATGATATCACACTGACTGTGAATAGAACAAGACAGTGAATTAAAATAATGTACTATGATATCACACTGACTGTGTTCAGAACAAGACAGTGAATTAAAATAATGTACTATGATATCACACTGACTGTGAACAGAACAAGACAGTGGATTAAAATAATGTACTATGATATCACACTGACTGTGAACAGAACAAGACAGTGAATTAAAATAATGTACTATGATATCACACTGACTGTGTGTTAAGAAAAAGACAGTGGATTAAAATAATGTACTATGATATCACACTGACTGTGAACAGAACACGACAGTGGATTAAAATAATGTACTATGATATCACACTGACTGTGTGTTCAGAACAAGACAGTGGATTAAAATAATGTACTATGATATCACACTGACTGTGAACAGAACAAGACAGTGGATTAAAATAATGTACTATGATATCACACTGACTGTGTTCAGAACAAGACAGTGAATTAAAATAATGTACTATGATATCACACTGACTGTGAACAGAACAAGACAGTGAATTAAAATAATGTACTATGATATCACACTGACTGTGTGTTCAGAACAAGACAGTGGATTAAAATAATGTACTATGATATCACACTGACTGTGTGTTCAGAACAAGACAGTGGATTAAAATGATGTACTATGATATCACACTGACTGTATGTTAAGAACAAGACAGTGGATTAAAATAATGTACTATGATATCACACTGACTGTGAACAGAACAAGACAGTGAATTAAAATAATGTACTATGATATCACACTGACTGTGTGTTAAGAACAAGACAGTGGATTAAAATAATGTACTATGACATCACACTGACTGTGAACAGAACAAGACAGTGGATTAAAATAATGTACTATGATATCACACTGACTGTGTGTTAAGAACAAGACAGTGGATTAAAATAATGTACTATGATATCACACTGACTGTGAACAGAACAAGACTGTGGATTAAAAAAATGTACTATGACATCACACTGACTGTGTGTTCAGAACAAGACAGTGAATTAAAATAATGTACTATGATATCACACTGACTGTGTGTTAAGAACAAGACAGTGGATTAAAATAATGTACTATGATATCACACTGACTGTGAACAGAACAAGATAGTGGATTAAAATAATGTACTATGACATCACACTGACTGTGTGTTCAGAACAAGACAGTGAATTAAAATAATGTACTATGATATCACACTGACTGAAGATCTGGAGACTGGAGATCTGTTGTCGTATGATATCACACTGACTGTGAATAGAACAAGACAGTGAATTAAAATAATGTACTATGATATCACACTGACTGTGTTCAGAACAAGACAGTGAATTAAAATAATGTACTATGATATCACACTGACTGTGAACAGAACAAGACAGTGGATTTAAATAATGTACTATGATATCACACTGACTGTGAACAGAACAAGACAGTGAATTAAAATAATGTACTATGATATCACACTGACTGTGTGTTAAGAACAAGACAGTGGATTAAAATAATGTACTATGATATCACACTGACTGTGAACAGAACACGACAGTGGATTAAAATAATGTACTATGATATCACACTGACTGTGTGTTCAGAACAAGACAGTGGATTAAAATAATGTACTATGATATCAAACTGACTGTGAACAGAACAAGACAGTGGATTAAAATAATGTACTATGATATCACACTGACTGTGTTCAGAACAAGACAGTGAATTAAAATAATGTACTATGATATCACACTGACTGTGAACAGAACAAGACAGTGAATTAAAATAATGTACTATGATATCACACTGACTGTGTGTTCAGAACAAGACAGTGGATTAAAATAATGTACTATGATATCACACTGACTGTGTGTTCAGAACAAGACAGTGGATTAAAATTATGTACTATGATATCACACTGACTGTATGTTAAGAACAAGACAGTGGATTAAAATAATGTACTATGATATCACACTGACTGTGAACAGAACAAGACAGTGAATTAAAATAATGTACTATGATATCACACTGACTGTGTGTTCAGAACAAGACAGTGGATTAAAATAATGTACTATGATATCACACTGACTGTGAACAGAACAAGACAGTGAATTAAAATAATGTACTATGATATCACACTGACTGTGTGTTCAGAACAAGACAGTGAATTAAAATAATGTACTATGATATCACACTGACTGTGTGTTCAGAACAAGACAGTGGATTAAAATAATGTACTATGATATCACACTGACTGTGTGTTAAGAACAAGACAGTGAATTAAAATAATGTACTATGATATCACACTGACTGTGAACAGAACAAGACAGTGGATTAAAATAATGTACTAGGATATCACACTGACTGTGAACAGAACAAGACAGTGAATTAAAATAATGTACTATGATATCACACTGACTGTGTGTTAAGAACAAGACAGTGGATTAAAATAATGTACTATGATATCACACTGACTGTGAACAGAACAAGACAGTGGATTAAAATAATGTACTATGATATCACACTGACTGTGTGTTAAGAACAAGACAGTGGATTAAAATAATGTACTATGATATCACACTGACTGTGAACAGAACAAGACAGTGGATTAAAATAATGTACTATGACATCACACTGACTGTGTGTTCAGAACAAGACAGTGAATTAAAATAATGTACTATGATATCACACTGACTGGAGATCTGGAGACTGGAGATCTGTTGTCGTATGATATCACACTGACTGTGTTCAGAACAAGACAGTGAATTAAAATAATGTACTATGATATCACACTGACTGTGTTCAGAACAAGACAGTGGATTAAAATAATGTACTATGATATCACACTGACTGTGTTCAGAACAAGACAGTGAATTAAAATAATGTACTATGATATCACACTGACTGTGAACAGAACAAGACAGTGGATTAAAATAATGTACTATGACATCACACTGACTGTGTGTTAAGAACAAGACAGTGGATTAAAATAATGTACTATGATATCACACTGACTGTGAACAGAACAAGACAGTGGATTAAAATAATGTACTATGACATCACACTGACTGTGTGTTCAGAACAAGACAGTGAATTAAAATAATGTACTATGATATCACACTGACTGTGTGTTAAGAACAAGACAGTGGATTAAAATAATGTACTATGATATCACACTGACTGTGAACAGAACAAGACAGTGGATTAAAATAATTTACTATGATATCACACTGACTGTGTGTTAAGAACAAGACAATGGATTAAAATAATGTACTATGATATCACACTGACTGTGAACAGAACAAGACAGTGGATTAAAATAATGTACTATGATATCACACTGACTGGAGATCTGGAGACTGGAGATCTGTTGTCGTATGATATCACACTGACTGTGAATAGAACAAGACAGTGAATTAAAATAATGTACTATGATATCACACTGACTGTGTTCAGAACAAGACAGTGAATTAAAATAATGTACTATGATATCACACTGACTGTGAACAGAACAAGACAGTGGATTAAAATAATGTACTATGATATCACACTGACTGTGTTCAGAACAAGACAGTGAATTAAAATAATGTACTATGATATCACACTGACTGTGTTCAGAACAAGACAGTGGATTAAAATAATGTACTATGATATCACACTGACTGTGAACAGAACAAGACAGTAAATTAAAATAATGTACTATGATATCACACTGACTGTGTGTTAAGAACAAGACAGTGGATTAAAATAATGTACTATGACATCACACTGACTGTGAACAGAACAAGACAGTGGATTAAAATAATGTACTATGATATCACACTGACTGTGTGTTAAGAACAAGACAGTGGATTAAAATAATGTACTATGATATCACACTGACTGTGAACAGAACAAGACTGTGGATTAAAAAAATGTACTATGACATCACACTGACTGTGTGTTCAGAACAAGACAGTGAATTAAAATAATGTACTATGATATCACACTGACTGTGTGTTAAGAACAAGACAGTGGATTAAAATAATGTACTATGATATCACACTGACTGTGAACAGAACAAGATAGTGGATTAGAATAATGTACTATGACATCACACTGACTGTGTGTTCAGAACAAGACAGTGAATTAAAATAATGTACTATGATATCACACTGACTGGAGATCTGGAGACTGGAGATCTGTTGTCGTATGATATCACACTGACTGTGAATAGAACAAGACAGTGAATTAAAATAATGTACTATGATATCACACTGACTGTGTTCAGAACAAGACAGTGAATTAAAATAATGTACTATGATATCACACTGACTGTGAACAGAACAAGACAGTGGATTAAAATAATGTACTATGATATCACACTGACTGTGAACAGAACAAGACAGTGAATTAAAATAATGTACTATGATATCACACTGACTGTGTGTTAAGAACAAGACAGTGGATTAAAATTATGTACTATGATATCACACTGACTGTGAACAGAACACGACAGTGGATTAAAATAATGTACTATGATATCACACTGACTGTGTGTTCAGAACAAGACAGTGGATTAAAATAATGTACTATGATATCACACTGACTGTGAACAGAACAAGACAGTGGATTAAAATAATGTACTATGATATCACACTGACTGTGTTCAGAACAAGACAGTGAATTAAAATAATGTACTATGATATCACACTGACTGTGAACAGAACAAGACAGTGAATTAAAATAATGTACTATGATATCACACTGACTGTGTGTTCAGAACAAGACAGTGGATTAAAATAATGTACTATGATATCACACTGACTGTGTGTTCAGAACAAGACAGTGGATTAAAATTATGTACTATGATATCACACTGACTGTATGTTAAGAACAAGACAGTGGATTAAAATAATGTACTATGATATCACACTGACTGTGAACAGAACAAGACAGTGAATTAAAATAATGTACTATGATATCACACTGACTGTGTGTTAAGAACAAGACAGTGGATTAAAATAATGTACTATGACATCACACTGACTGTGAACAGAACAAGACAGTGGATTAAAATAATGTACTATGATATCACTGACTGTGTGTTAAGAACAAGACAGTGGATTAAAATAATGTACTATGATATCACACTGACTGTGAACAGAACAAGACTGTGGATTAAAAAAATGTACTATGACATCACACTGACTGTGTGTTCAGAACAAGACAGTGAATTAAAATAATGTACTATGATATCACACTGACTGTGTGTTAAGAACAAGACAGTGGATTAAAATAATGTACTATGATATCACACTGACTGTGAACAGAACAAGATAGTGGATTAAAATAATGTACTATGACATCACACTGACTGAGTGTTCAGAACAAGACAGTGAATTAAAATAATGTACTATGATATCACACTGACTGGAGATCTGGAGACTGGAGATCTGTTGTCGTATGATATCACACTGACTGTGAATAGAACAAGACAGTGAATTAAAATAATGTACTATGATATCACACTGACTGTGTTCAGAACAAGACAGTGAATTAAAATAATGTACTATGATATCACACTGACTGTGAACAGAACAAGACAGTGGATTAAAATAATGTACTATGATATCACACTGACTGTGAACAGAACAAGACAGTGAATTAAAATAATGTACTATGATATCACACTGACTGTGTGTTAAGAACAAGACAGTGGATTAAAATAATGTACTATGATATCACACTGACTGTGAACAGAACACGACAGTGGATTAAAATAATGTACTATGATATCACACTGACTGTGTGTTCAGAACAAGACAGTGGATTAAAATAATGTACAATGATATCACACTGACTGTGAACAGAACAAGACAGTGGATTAAAATAATGTACTATGATATCACACTGACTGTGTTCAGAACAAGACAGTGAATTAAAATAATGTACTATGATATCACACTGACTGTGAACAGAACAAGACAGTGAATTAAAATAATGTACTATGATATCACACTGACTGTGTGTTCAGAACAAGACAGTGGATTAAAATAATGTACTATGATATCACACTGACTGTGTGTTCAGAACAAGACAGTGGATTAAAATTATGTACTATGATATCACACTGACTGTATGTTAAGAACAAGACAGTGGATTAAAATAATGTACTATGATATCACACTGACTGTGAACAGAACAAGACAGTGAATTAAAATAATGTACTATGATATCACACTGACTGTGTGTTCAGAACAAGACAGTGGATTAAAATAATGTACTATGATATCACACTGACTGTGAACAGAACAAGACAGTGAATTAAAATAATGTACTATGATATCAAACTGACTGTGTGTTCAGAACAAGACAGTGAATTAAAATAATGTACTATGATATCACACTGACTGTGTGTTCAGAACAAGACAGTGGATTAAAATAATGTACTATGATATCACACTGACTGTGTGTTAAGAACAAGACAGTGAATTAAAATAATGTACTATGATATCACACTGACTGTGAACAGAACAAGACAGTGGATTAAAATAATGTACTAGGATATCACACTGACTGTGAACAGAACAAGACAGTGAATTAAAATAATGTACTATGATATCACACTGACTGTGTGTTAAGAACAAGACAGTGGATTAAAATAATGTACTATGATATCACACTGACTGTGAACAGAACAAGACAGTGGATTAAAATAATGTACTTTGATATCACACTGACTGTGAACAGAACAAGACAGTGGATTAAAATAATGTACTATGATATCACACTGACTGTGTGTTAAGAACAAGACAGTGGATTAAAATAATGTACTATGATATCACACTGACTGTGAACAGAACAAGACAGTGGATTAAAATAATGTACTATGACATCACACTGACTGTGTGTTCAGAACAAGACAGTGAATTAAAATAATGTACTATGATATCACACTGACTGTGTGTTAAGAACAAGACAGTGGATTAAAATAATGTACTATGATATCACACTGACTGTGAACAGAACAAGACAGTGGATTAAAATAATGTACTATGACATCACACTGACTGTGTGTTAAGAACAAGACAGTGGATTAAAATAATGTACTATGATATCACACTGACTGTGAACAGAACAAGACAGTGGATTAAAATAATGTACTATGATATCACACTGACTGTGTGTTAAGAACAAGACAGTGGATTAAAATAATGTACTATGATATCACACTGACTGTGAACAGAACAAGACAGTGGATTAAAATAATGTACTATGACATCACACTGACTGTGTGTTCAGAACAAGACAGTGAATTAAAATAATGTACTATGATATCACACTGACTGGAGATCTGGAGACTGGAGATCTGTTGTCGTATGATATCACACTGACTGTGTTCAGAACAAGACAGTGAATTAAAATAATGTACTATGATATCACACTGACTGTGTTCAGAACAAGACAGTGGATTAAAATAATGTACTATGATATCACACTGACTGTGTTCAGAACAAGACAGTGAATTAAAATAATGTACTATGATATCACACTGACTGTGAACAGAACAAGACAGTGGATTAAAATAATGTACTATGACATCACACTGACTGTGTGTTAAGAACAAGACAGTGGATTAAAATAATGTACTATGATATCACACTGACTGTGAACAGAACAAGACAGTGGATTAAAATAATGTACTATGACATCACACTGACTGTGTGTTCAGAACAAGACAGTGAATTAAAATAATGTACTATGATATCACACTGACTGTGTGTTAAGAACAAGACAGTGGATTAAAATAATGTACTATGATATCACACTGACTGTGAACAGAACAAGACAGTGGATTAAAATAATTTACTATGATATCACACTGACTGTGTGTTAAGAACAAGACAATGGATTAAAATAATGTACTATGATATCACACTGACTGTGAACAGAACAAGACAGTGGATTAAAATAATGTACTATGATATCACACTGACTGGAGATCTGGAGACTGGAGATCTGTTGTCGTATGATATCACACTGACTGTGAATAGAACAAGACAGTGAATTAAAATAATGTACTATGATATCACACTGACTGTGTTCAGAACAAGACAGTGAATTAAAATAATGTACTATGATATCACACTGACTGTGAACAGAACAAGACAGTGGATTAAAATAATGTACTATGATATCACACTGACTGTGTTCAGAACAAGACAGTGAATTAAAATAATGTACTATGATATCACACTGACTGTGTTCAGAACAAGACAGTGGATTAAAATAATGTACTATGATATCACACTGACTGTGAACAGAACAAGACAGTAAATTAAAATAATGTACTATGATATCACACTGACTGTGTGTTAAGAACAAGACAGTGGATTAAAATAATGTACTATGACATCACACTGACTGTGAACAGAACAAGACAGTGGATTAAAATAATGTACTATGATATCACACTGACTGTGTGTTAAGAACAAGACAGTGGATTAAAATAATGTACTATGATATCACACTGACTGTGAACAGAACAAGACTGTGGATTAAAAAAATGTACTATGACATCACACTGACTGTGTGTTCAGAACAAGACAGTGAATTAAAATAATGTACTATGATATCACACTGACTGTGTGTTAAGAACAAGACAGTGGATTAAAATAATGTACTATGATATCACACTGACTGTGAACAGAACAAGATAGTGGATTAGAATAATGTACTATGACATCACACTGACTGTGTGTTCAGAACAAGACAGTGAATTAAAATAATGTACTATGATATCACACTGACTGGAGATCTGGAGACTGGAGATCTGTTGTCGTATGATATCACACTGACTGTGAATAGAACAAGACAGTGAATTAAAATAATGTACTATGATATCACACTGACTGTGTTCAGAACAAGACAGTGAATTAAAATAATGTACTATGATATCACACTGACTGTGAACAGAACAAGACAGTGGATTAAAATAATGTACTATGATATCACACTGACTGTGAACAGAACAAGACAGTGAATTAAAATAATGTACTATGATATCACACTGACTGTGTGTTAAGAACAAGACAGTGGATTAAAATAATGTACTATGATATCACACTGACTGTGAACAGAACACGACAGTGGATTAAAATAATGTACTATGATATCACACTGACTGTGTGTTCAGAACAAGACAGTGGATTAAAATAATGTACTATGATATCACACTGACTGTGAACAGAACAAGACAGTGGATTAAAATAATGTACTATGATATCACACTGACTGTGTTCAGAACAAGACAGTGAATTAAAATAATGTACTATGATATCACACTGACTGTGAACAGAACAAGACAGTGAATTAAAATAATGTACTATGATATCACACTGACTGTGTGTTCAGAACAAGACAGTGGATTAAAATAATGTACTATGATATCACACTGACTGTGTGTTCAGAACAAGACAGTGGATTAAAATTATGTACTATGATATCACACTGACTGTATGTTAAGAACAAGACAGTGGATTAAAATAATGTACTATGATATCACACTGACTGTGAACAGAACAAGACAGTGAATTAAAATAATGTACTATGATATCACACTGACTGTGTGTTAAGAACAAGACAGTGGATTAAAATAATGTACTATGACATCACACTGACTGTGAACAGAACAAGACAGTGGATTAAAATAATGTACTATGATATCACTGACTGTGTGTTAAGAACAAGACAGTGGATTAAAATAATGTACTATGATATCACACTGACTGTGAACAGAACAAGACTGTGGATTAAAAAAATGTACTATGACATCACACTGACTGTGTGTTCAGAACAAGACAGTGAATTAAAATAATGTACTATGATATCACACTGACTGTGTGTTAAGAACAAGACAGTGGATTAAAATAATGTACTATGATATCACACTGACTGTGAACAGAACAAGATAGTGGATTAAAATAATGTACTATGACATCACACTGACTGTGTGTTCAGAACAAGACAGTGAATTAAAATAATGTACTATGATATCACACTGACTGGAGATCTGGAGACTGGAGATCTGTTGTCGTATGATATCACACTGACTGTGAATAGAACAAGACAGTGAATTAAAATAATGTACTATGATATCACACTGACTGTGTTCAGAACAAGACAGTGAATTAAAATAATGTACTATGATATCACACTGACTGTGAACAGAACAAGACAGTGGATTAAAATAATGTACTATGATATCACACTGACTGTGAACAGAACAAGACAGTGAATTAAAATAATGTACTATGATATCACACTGACTGTGTGTTAAGAACAAGACAGTGGATTAAAATAATGTACTATGATATCACACTGACTGTGAACAGAACACGACAGTGGATTAAAATAATGTACTATGATATCACACTGACTGTGTGTTCAGAACAAGACAGTGGATTAAAATAATGTACAATGATATCACACTGACTGTGAACAGAACAAGACAGTGGATTAAAATAATGTACTATGATATCACACTGACTGTGTTCAGAACAAGACAGTGAATTAAAATAATGTACTATGATATCACACTGACTGTGAACAGAACAAGACAGTGAATTAAAATAATGTACTATGATATCACACTGACTGTGTGTTCAGAACAAGACAGTGGATTAAAATAATGTACTATGATATCACACTGACTGTGTGTTCAGAACAAGACAGTGGATTAAAATTATGTACTATGATATCACACTGACTGTATGTTAAGAACAAGACAGTGGATTAAAATAATGTACTATGATATCACACTGACTGTGAACAGAACAAGACAGTGAATTAAAATAATGTACTATGATATCACACTGACTGTGTGTTCAGAACAAGACAGTGGATTAAAATAATGTACTATGATATCACACTGACTGTGAACAGAACAAGACAGTGAATTAAAATAATGTACTATGATATCAAACTGACTGTGTGTTCAGAACAAGACAGTGAATTAAAATAATGTACTATGATATCACACTGACTGTGTGTTCAGAACAAGACAGTGGATTAAAATAATGTACTATGATATCACACTGACTGTGTGTTAAGAACAAGACAGTGAATTAAAATAATGTACTATGATATCACACTGACTGTGAAAAGAACAAGACAGTGGATTAAAATAATGTACTAGGATATCACACTGACTGTGAACAGAACAAGACAGTGAATTAAAATAATGTACTATGATATCACACTGACTGTGTGTTAAGAACAAGACAGTGGATTAAAATAATGTACTATGATATCACACTGACTGTGAACAGAACAAGACAGTGGATTAAAATAATGTACTTTGATATCACACTGACTGTGTGTTAAGAACAAGACAGTGGATTAAAATAATGTACTATGATATCACACTGACTGTGAACAGAACAAGACAGTGGATTAAAATAATGTACTATGACATCACACTGACTGTGTGTTCAGAACAAGACAGTGAATTAAAATAATGTACTATGATATCACACTGACTGTGAATAGAACAAGACAGTGAATTAAAATAATGTACTATGATATCACACTGACTGTGTTCAGAACAAGACAGTGAATTAAAATAATGTACTATGATATCACACTGACTGTGAACAGAACAAGACAGTGGATTAAAATAATGTACTATGATATCACACTGACTGTGTTCAGAACAAGACAGTGAATTAAAATAATGTACTATGATATCACACTGACTGTGTTCAGAACAAGACAGTGGATTAAAATAATGTACTATGATATCACACTGACTGTGAACAGAACAAGACAGTGGATTAAAATAATGTACTATGATATCACACTGACTGTGTGTTAAGAACAAGACAGTGGATTAAAATAATGTACTATGATATCACACTGACTGTGAACAGAACAAGACAGTGGATTAAAATAATGTACTATGACATCACACTGACTGTGTGTTCAGAACAAGACAGTGAATTAAAATAATGTACTATGATATCACACTGACTGTGTGTTAAGAACAAGACAGTGGATTAAAATAATGTACTATGATATCACACTGACTGTGAACAGAACAAGACAGTGGATTAAAATAATGTACTATGACATCACACTGACTGTGTGTTCAGAACAAGACAGTGAATTAAAATAATGTACTATGATATCACACTGACTGTGTGTTAAGAACAAGACAGTGGATTAAAATAATGTACTATGACATCACACTGACTGTGTGTTAAGAACACGACAGTGGATTAAAATAATGTACTATGATATCACACTGACTGTGTGTTAAGAACAAGACAGTGGATTAAAATAATGTACTATGATATCACACTGACTGTGAACAGAACACGACAGTGGATTAAAATAATGTAGTATGATATCACACTGACTGTGTGTTCAGAACAAGACAGTGGATTAAAATAATGTACTATGATATCACACTGACTGTGTGTTCAGAACAAGACAGTGGATTCAAATAAGGTACTATGATATCACACTGACTGTGTGTTAAGAACAAGACAGTGGATTAAAATAATGTACTATGATATCACACTGACTGTGAACAGAACAAGACAGTGGATTAAAATAATGTACTATGATATCACACTGACTGTGTGTTAAGAACAAGACAGTGGATTAAAATAATGTACTATGATATCACACTGACTGTGAACAGAACAAGACAGTGGATTAAAATAATGTACTATGACATCACACTTACTGTGTGTTCAGAACAAGACAGTGAATTAAAATAATGTACTATGATATCACACTGACTGTGTGTTAAGAACAAGACAGTGGATTAAAATAATGTACTATGATATCACACTGACTGTGAACAGAACAAGACAGTGGATTAAAATAATGTACTATGACATCACACTGACTGTGTGTTCAGAACAAGACAGTGAATTAAAATAATGTACTATGATATCACACTGACTGTGTGTTCAGAACAAGACAGTGGATTAAAACAATGTACTATGATATCACACTGACTGTATGTTAAGAACAAGACAGTGGATTAAAATAATGTACTATGATATCACACTGACTGTGAACAGAACAAGACAGTGAATTAAAATAATGTACTATGATATCACACTGACTGTGTGTTCAGAACAAGACAGTGGATTAAAATAATGTACTATGATATCACACTGACTGTATGTTAAGAACAAGACAGTGGATTAAAATAATGTACTATGATATCACACTGACTGTGAACAGAACAAGACAGTGGATTAAAAAAATGTACTATGACATCACACTGACTGTGTGTTCAGAACAAGACAGTGAATTAAAATAATGTACTATGATATCACACTGACTGTGAACAGAACAAGACAGTGGATTAAAATAATGTACTATGATATCACACTGACTGTGTGTTAAGAACAAGACAGTGGATTAAAATAATGTACTATGATATCACACTGACTGTGAACAGAACAAGACAGTGGATTAAAATAATGTACTATGACATCACACTGACTGTGTGTTCAGAACAAGACAGTGAATTAAAATAGTGTACTATGATATCACACTGACTGGAGATCTGGAGACTGGAGATCTGTTGTCGTATGATATCACACTGACTGTGAATAGAACAAGACAGTGAATTAAAATAATGTACTATGATATCACACTGACTGTGTTCAGAACAAGACAGTGGATTAAAATAATGTACTATGACATCACACTGACTGTGTGTTCAGAACAAGACAGTGAATTAAAATAATGTACTACGATATCACACTGACTGGAGATCTGGAGACTGGAGATCTGTTGTCGTATGATATCACACTGACTGTGAATAGAACAAGACAGTGAATTAAAATAATGTACTATGATATCACACTGACTGTGTGTTAAGAACAAGACAGTGGATTAAAATAATGTACTATGATATCACACTGACTGTGAACAGAACAAGACAGTGGATTAAAATAATGTACTATGACATCACACTGACTGTGTGTTCAGAACAAGACAGTGAATTAAAATAATGTACTATGATATCACACTGACTGTGTGTTAAGAACAAGACAGTGGATTAAAATAATGTACTATGATATCACACTGACTGTGTTCAGAACAAGACAGTGAATTAAAATAATGTACTATGATATCACACTGACTGTGAACAGAACAAGACAGTGGATTAAAATAATGTACTATGACATCACACTGACTGTGTGTTAAGAACAAGACAGTGGATTAAAATAATGTACTATGACATCACACTGACTGTGAACAGAACAAGACAGTGGATTAAAATAATGTACTATGATATCACACTGACTGTGAACAGAACAAGACAGTGGATTAAAATAATGTACTATGACATCACACTGACTGTGTGTTCAGAACAAGACAGTGAATTAAAATAATGTACTATGATATCACACTGACTGTGTGTTCAGAACAAGACAGTGGATTAAAATAATGTACTATGATATCACACTGACTGTGTGTTCAGAACAAGACAGTGGATTAAAATAATGTACTATGATATCACACTGACTGTGAACAGAACAAGACAGTGGATTAAAATAATGTACTATGACATCACACTGACTGTGTGTTCAGAACAAGACAGTGAATTAAAATAATGTACTATGATATCACACTGACTGGAGATCTGGAGACTGGAGATCTGTTGTCGTATGATATCACACTGACTGTGAATAGAACAAGACAGTGAATTAAAATAATGTACTATGATATCACACTGACTGTGTTCAGAACAAGACAGTGAATTAAAATAATGTACTATGATATCACACTGACTGTGAACAGAACAAGACAGTGGATTAAAATAATGTACTATGATATCACACTGACTGTGAACAGAACAAGACAGTGGATTAAAATAATGTACTATGACATCACACTGACTGTGTGTTCAGAACAAGACAGTGGATTAAAATAATGTACTATGATATCACACTGACTGTGAACAGAACAAGACAGTGGATTAAAATAATGTACTATGACATCACACTGACTGTGTGTTCAGAACAAGACAGTGAATTAAAATAATGTACTATGATATCACACTGACTGTGTGTTCAGAACAAGACAGTGGATTAAAATAATGTATTATGATATCACACTGACTGTGTGTTCAGAACAAGACAGTGGATTAAAATAATGTACTATGATATCACACTGACTGTGAACAGAACAAGACAGTGGATTAAAATAATGTACTATGACATCACACTGACTGTGTGTTCAGAACAAGACAGTGAATTAAAATAATGTACTATGATATCACACTGACTGGAGATCTGGAGACTGGAGATCTGTTGTCGTATGATATCACACTGACTGTGAATAGAACAAGACAGTGAATTAAAATAATGTACTATGATATCACACTGACTGTGTTCAGAACAAGACAGTGAATTAAAATAATGTACTATGATATCACACTGACTGTGAACAGAACAAGACAGTGGATTAAAATAATGTACTATGATATCACACTGACTGTGTTCAGAACAAGACAGTGGATTAAAATAATGTACTATGATATCACACTGACTGTGAACAGAACAAGACAGTGGATTAAAATAATGTACTATGACATCACACTGACTGTGTGTTCAGAACAAGACAGTGAATTAAAATAATGTACTATGATATCACACTGACTGTGTGTTAAGAACAAGACAGTGGATTAAAATAATGTACTATGATATCACACTGACTGTGAACAGAACAAGACAGTGGATTAAAATAATGTACTATGACATCACACTGACTGTGTGTTCAGAACAAGACAGTGGATTAAAATAATGTACTATGATATCACACTGACTGTGTTCAGAACAAGACAGTGAATTAAAATAATGTACTATGATATCACACTGACTGTGAACAGAACAAGACAGTGAATTAAAATAATGTACTATGATATCACACTGACTGTGTTCAGAACAAGACAGTGAATTAAAATAATGTACTATGATATCACACTGACTGTGAACAGAACAAGACAGTGGATTAAAATAATGTACTATGACATCACACTGACTGTGTGTTCAAAACAAGACAGTGAATTAAAATAATGTACTATGATATCACACTGACTGTGTGTTCAGAACAAGACAGTGGATTAAAATAATGTACTATGATATCACACTGACTGTGTGTTCAGAACAAGACAGTGGATTAAAATAATGTACTATGATATCACACTGACTGTGAACAGAACAAGACAGTGGATTAAAATAATGTACTATGACATCACACTGACTGTATGTTCAGAACAAGACAGTGAATTAAAATAATGTACTATGATATCACACTGACTGGAGATCTGGAGACTGGAGATCTGTTGTCGTATGATATCACACTGACTGTAAATAGAACAAGACAGTGAATTAAAATAATGTACTATGATATCACACTGACTGTGTTCAGAACAAGACAGTGAATTAAAATAATGTACTATGATATCACACTGACTGTGAACAGAACAAGACAGTGGATTAAAATAATGTACTATGATATCACACTGACTGTGTTCAGAACAAGACAGTGAATTAAAATAATGTACTATGATATCACACTGACTGTGTTCAGAACAAGACAGTGGATTAAAATAATGTACTATGATATCACACTGACTGTGAACAGAACAAGACAGTGGATTAAAATAATGTACTATGATATCACACTGACTGTGTGTTCAGAACAAGACAGTGGATTAAAATAATGTACTATGATATCACACTGACTGTGTGTTCAGAACAAGACAGTGGATTAAAATAATGTACTATGATATCACACTGACTGTGAACAGAACAAGACAGTGGATTAAAATAATGTACTATGACATCACACTGACTGTGTGTTCAGAACAAGACAGTGAATTAAAATAATGTACTATGATATCACACTGACTGGAGATCTGGAGACTGGAGATCTGTTGTCGTATGATATCACACTGACTGTGAATAGAACAAGACAGTGAATTAAAATAATGTACTATGATATCACACTGACTGTGTTCAGAACAAGACAGTGAATTAAAATAATGTACTATGATATCACACTGACTGTGAACAGAACAAGACAGTGGATTAAAATAATGTACTATGATATCACACTGACTGTGAACAGAACAAGACAGTGGATTAAAATAATGTACTATGACATCACACTGACTGTGTGTTCAGAACAAGACAGTGGATTAAAATAATGTACTATGATATCACACTGACTGTGAACAGAACAAGACAGTGGATTAAAATAATGTACTATGACATCACACTGACTGTGTGTTCAGAACAAGACAGTGAATTAAAATAATGTACTATGATATCACACTGACTGTGTGTTCAGAACAAGACAGTGGATTAAAATAATGTATTATGATATCACACTGACTGTGTGTTCAGAACAAGACAGTGGATTAAAATAATGTACTATGATATCACACTGACTGTGAACAGAACAAGACAGTGGATTAAAATAATGTACTATGACATCACACTGACTGTGTGTTCAGAACAAGACAGTGAATTAAAATAATGTACTATGATATCACACTGACTGGAGATCTGGAGACTGGAGATCTGTTGTCGTATGATATCACACTGACTGTGAATAGAACAAGACAGTGAATTAAAATAATGTACTATGATATCACACTGACTGTGTTCAGAACAAGACAGTGAATTAAAATAATGTACTATGATATCACACTGACTGTGAACAGAACAAGACAGTGGATTAAAATAATGTACTATGATATCACACTGACTGTGTTCAGAACAAGACAGTGGATTAAAATAATGTACTATGATATCACACTGACTGTGAACAGAACAAGACAGTGGATTAAAATAATGTACTATGACATCACACTGACTGTGTGTTCAGAACAAGACAGTGAATTAAAATAATGTACTATGATATCACACTGACTGTGTGTTAAGAACAAGACAGTGGATTAAAATAATGTACTATGATATCACACTGACTGTGAACAGAACAAGACAGTGGATTAAAATAATGTACTATGACATCACACTGACTGTGTGTTCAGAACAAGACAGTGGATTAAAATAATGTACTATGATATCACACTGACTGTGTTCAGAACAAGACAGTGAATTAAAATAATGTACTATGATATCACACTGACTGTGAACAGAACAAGACAGTGAATTAAAATAATGTACTATGATATCACACTGACTGTGTTCAGAACAAGACAGTGAATTAAAATAATGTACTATGATATCACACTGACTGTGAACAGAACAAGACAGTGGATTAAAATAATGTACTATGACATCACACTGACTGTGTGTTCAAAACAAGACAGTGAATTAAAATAATGTACTATGATATCACACTGACTGTGTGTTCAGAACAAGACAGTGGATTAAAATAATGTACTATGATATCACACTGACTGTGTGTTCAGAACAAGACAGTGGATTAAAATAATGTACTATGATATCACACTGACTGTGAACAGAACAAGACAGTGGATTAAAATAATGTACTATGACATCACACTGACTGTATGTTCAGAACAAGACAGTGAATTAAAATAATGTACTATGATATCACACTGACTGGAGATCTGGAGACTGGAGATCTGTTGTCGTATGATATCACACTGACTGTAAATAGAACAAGACAGTGAATTAAAATAATGTACTATGATATCACACTGACTGTGTTCAGAACAAGACAGTGAATTAAAATAATGTACTATGATATCACACTGACTGTGAACAGAACAAGACAGTGGATTAAAATAATGTACTATGATATCACACTGACTGTGTTCAGAACAAGACAGTGAATTAAAATAATGTACTATGATATCACACTGACTGTGTTCAGAACAAGACAGTGGATTAAAATAATGTACTATGATATCACACTGACTGTGAACAGAACAAGACAGTGGATTAAAATAATGTACTATGATATCACACTGACTGTGTGTTAAGAACAAGACAGTGGATTAAAATAATGTACTATGATATCACACTGACTGTGAACAGAACAAGACAGTGGATTAAAATAATGTACTATGACATCACACTGACTGTGTGTTCAGAACAAGACAGTGAATTAAAATAATGTACTATGATATCACACTGACTGTGTGTTAAGAACAAGACAGTGTATTAAAATAATGTACTATGACATCACACTGACTGTGTGTTAAGAACACGACAGTGGATTAAAATAATGTACTATGATATCACACTGACTGTGTGTTAAGAACAAGACAGTGGATTAAAATAATGTACTATGATATCACACTGACTGTGAACAGAACACGACAGTGGATTAAAATAATGTACTATGATATCACACTGACTGTGTGTTCAGAACAAGACAGTGGATTAAAATAATGTACTATGATATCACACTGACTGTGTGTTCAGAACAAGACAGTGGATTAAAATAATGTACTATGATATCACACTGACTGTGTGTTAAGAACAAGACAGTGGATTAAAATAATGTACTATGATATCACACTGACTGTGTGTTCAGAACAAGACAGTGGATTAAAATAATGTACTATGATATCACACTGACTGTGTGTTCAGAACAAGACAGTGGATTAAAATAATGTACTATGATATCACACTGACTGTGTGTTAAGAACAAGACAGTGGATTAAAATAATGTACTATGATATCACACTGACTGTGAACAGAACAAGACAGTGGATTAAAATAATGTACTATGATATCACACTGACTGTGTGTTAAGAACAAGACAGTGGATTAAAATGATGTACTATGATATTACACTGACTGTGAACAGAACAAGACAGTGGATTAAAATAATGTACTATGACATCACACTGACTGTGTGTTCAGAACAAGACAGTGAATTAAAATAATGTACTATGATATCACACTGACTGTGTGTTAAGAACAAGACAGTGGATTAAAATAATGTACTATGATATCACACTGACTGTGAACAGAACAAGAGAGTGGATTAAAATAATGTACTATGACATCACACTGACTGTGTGTTCAGAACAAGACAGTGAATTAAAATAATGTACTATGATATCACACTGACTGTGTGTTCAGAACAAGACAGTGGATTAAAACAATGTACTATGATATCACACTGACTGTATGTTAAGAACAAGACAGTGGATTAAAATAATGTACTATGATATCACACTGACTGTGAACAGAACAAGACAGTGAATTAAAATAATGTACTATGATATCACACTGACTGTGTGTTCAGAACAAGACAGTGGATTAAAATAATGTACTATGATATCACACTGACTGTATGTTAAGAACAAGTCAGTGGATTAAAATAATGTACTATGATATCACACTGACTGTGAACAGAACAAGACAGTGGATTAAAATAATGTACTATGACATCACACTGACTGTGTGTTCAGAACAAGACAGTGAATTAAAATAATGTAATATGATATCACACTGACTGTGAACAGAACAAGACAGTGGATTAAAATAATGTACTATGATATCACACTGACTGTGTGTTAAGAACAAGACAGTGAATTAAAATAGTGTACTATGATATCACACTGACTGGAGATCTGGAGACTGGAGATCTGTTGTCGTATGATATCACACTGATTGTGAATAGAAAAAGACAGTGAATTAAAATAATGTACTATGATATCACACTGACTGTGTTCAGAACAAGACAGTGAATTAAAATAATGTACTATGATATCTCACTGACTGTGAACAGAACAAGACAGTGGATTAAAATAATGTACTATGATATCACACTGACTGTGTTCAGAACAAGACAGTGAATTAAAATAATGTACTATGATATCACACTGACTGTGTTCAGAACAAGACAGTGGATTAAAATAATGTACTATGATATCACACTGACTGTGAACAGAACAAGACAGTGGATTAAAATAATGTACTATGATATCACACTGACTGTGTGTTAAGAACAAGACAGTGGATTAAAATAATGTACTATGATATCACACTGACTGTGAACAGAACAAGACAGTGGATTAAAATAATGTACTATGACATCACACTGACTGTGTGTTCAGAACAAGACAGTGAATTAAAATAATGTACTATGATATCACACTGACTGTGTGTTAAGAACAAGACAGTGGATTAAAATAATGTACTATGATATCACACTGACTGTGTGTTCAGAACAAGACAGTGAATTAAAATAATGTACTATGATATCACACTGACTGTGAACAGAACAAGACAGTGGATTAAAATAATGTACTATGACATCACACTGACTGTGTGTTAAGAACACGACAGTGGATTAAAATAATGTACTATGATATCACACTGACTGTGTGTTAAGAACAAGACAGTGGATTAAAATAATGTACTATGATATCACACTGACTGTGAACAGAACACGACAGTGGATTAAAATAATGTACTATGATATCACACTGACTGTGTGTTCAGAACAAGACAGTGGATTAAAATAATGTACTATGATATCACACTGACTGTGTGTTCAGAACAAGACAGTGGATTAAAATAATGTACTATGATATCACACTGACTGTGTGTTAAGAACAAGACAGTGGATTAAAATAATGTACTATGATATCACACTGACTGTGTGTTAAGAACAAGACAGTGGATTAAAATGATGTACTATGATATTACACTGACTGTGAACAGAACAAGACAGTGGATTAAAATAATGTACTATGACATCACACTGACTGTGTGTTCAGAACAAGACAGTGAATTAAAATAATGTACTATGATATCACACTGACTGTGTGTTAAGAACAAGACAGTGGATTAAAATAATGTACTATGATATCACACTGACTGTGAACAGAACAAGACAGTGGATTAAAATAATGTACTATGACATCACACTGACTGTGTGTTCAGAACAAGACAGTGAATTAAAATAATGTACTATGATATCACACTGACTGTGTGTTAAGAACAAGACAGTGTATTAAAATAATGTACTATGACATCACACTGACTGTGTGTTAAGAACACGACAGTGGATTAAAATAATGTACTATGATATCACACTGACTGTGTGTTAAGAACAAGACAGTGGATTAAAATAATGTACTATGATATCACACTGACTGTGAACAGAACACGACAGTGGATTAAAATAATGTACTATGATATCACACTGACTGTGTGTTCAGAACAAGACAGTGGATTAAAATAATGTACTATGATATCACACTGACTGTGTGTTCAGAACAAGACAGTGGATTAAAATAATGTACTATGATATCACACTGACTGTGTGTTAAGAACAAGACAGTGGATTAAAATAATGTACTATGATATCACACTGACTGTGAACAGAACAAGACAGTGGATTAAAATAATGTACTATGATATCACACTGACTGTGTGTTAAGAACAAGACAGTGGATTAAAATGATGTACTATGATATTACACTGACTGTGAACAGAACAAGACAGTGGATTAAAATAATGTACTATGACATCACACTGACTGTGTGTTCAGAACAAGACAGTGAATTAAAATAATGTACTATGATATCACACTGACTGTGTGTTAAGAACAAGACAGTGGATTAAAATAATGTACTATGATATCACACTGACTGTGAACAGAACAAGACAGTGGATTAAAATAATGTACTATGACATCACACTGACTGTGTGTTCAGAACAAGACAGTGAATTAAAATAATGTACTATGATATCACACTGACTGTGTGTTCAGAACAAGACAGTGGATTAAAACAATGTACTATGATATCACACTGACTGTATGTTAAGAACAAGACAGTGGATTAAAATAATGTACTATGATATCACACTGACTGTGAACAGAACAAGACAGTGAATTAAAATAATGTACTATGATATCACACTGACTGTGTGTTCAGAACAAGACAGTGGATTAAAATAATGTACTATGATATCACACTGACTGTATGTTAAGAACAAGTCAGTGGATTAAAATAATGTACTATGATATCACACTGACTGTGAACAGAACAAGACAGTGGATTAAAATAATGTACTATGACATCACACTGACTGTGTGTTCAGAACAAGACAGTGAATTAAAATAATGTAATATGATATCACACTGACTGTGAACAGAACAAGACAGTGGATTAAAATAATGTACTATGATATCACACTGACTGTGTGTTAAGAACAAGACAGTGAATTAAAATAGTGTACTATGATATCACACTGACTGGAGATCTGGAGACTGGAGATCTGTTGTCGTATGATATCACACTGATTGTGAATAGAAAAAGACAGTGAATTAAAATAATGTACTATGATATCACACTGACTGTGTTCAGAACAAGACAGTGAATTAAAATAATGTACTATGATATCTCACTGACTGTGAACAGAACAAGACAGTGGATTAAAATAATGTACTATGATATCACACTGACTGTGTTCAGAACAAGACAGTGAATTAAAATAATGTACTATGATATCACACTGACTGTGTTCAGAACAAGACAGTGGATTAAAATAATGTACTATGATATCACACTGACTGTGAACAGAACAAGACAGTGGATTAAAATAATGTACTATGATATCACACTGACTGTGTGTTAAGAACAAGACAGTGGATTAAAATAATGTACTATGATATCACACTGACTGTGAACAGAACAAGACAGTGGATTAAAATAATGTACTATGACATCACACTGACTGTGTGTTCAGAACAAGACAGTGAATTAAAATAATGTACTATGATATCACACTGACTGTGTGTTAAGAACAAGACAGTGGATTAAAATAATGTACTATGATATCACACTGACTGTGTGTTCAGAACAAGACAGTGAATTAAAATAATGTACTATGATATCACACTGACTGTGAACAGAACAAGACAGTGGATTAAAATAATGTACTATGATATCACACTGACTGTGTGTTCAGAACAAGACAGTGAATTAAAATAATGTACTATGATATCACACTGACTGTGAACAGAACAAGACAGTGGATTAAAATAATGTACTATGACATCACACTGACTGTGTGTTCAGAACAAGACAGTGAATTAAAATAATGTACTATGATATCACACTGACTGTGTGTTAAGAACAAGACAGTGGATTAAAATAATGTACTATGATATCACACTGACTGTGAACAGAACAAGACAGTGGATTAAAATAATGTACTATGACATCACACTGACTGTGTGTTCAGAACAAGACAGTGAATTAAAATAATGTACTATGATATCACACTGACTGGAGATCTGGAGACTGGAGATCTGTTGTCGTATGATATCACACTGACTGTGAATAGAACAAGACAGTGAATTAAAATAATGTACTATGATATCACACTGACTGTGTTCAGAACAAGACAGTGAATTAAAATAATGTACTATGATATCACACTGACTGTGAACAGAACAAGACAGTGGATTAAAATAATGTACTATGATATCACACTGACTGTGTGTTCAGAACAAGACAGTGAATTAAAATAATGTACTATGATATCACACTGACTGTGAACAGAACAAGACAGTGGATTAAAAAAATGTACTATGATATCACACTGACTGTGTTCAGAACAAGACAGTGAATTCAAATAATGTACTATGATATCACACTGACTGTGAACAGAACAAGACAGTGAATTAAAATAATGTACTATGATATCACACTGACTGTGTTCAGAACAAGACAGTGAATTAAAATAATGTACTATGATATCACACTGACTGTGAACAGAACAAGACAGTGGATTAAAATAATGTACTATGACATCACACTGACTGTGTGTTCAGAACAAGACAGTGAAATAAAATAATGTACTATGATATCACACTGACTGTGTGTTCAGAACAAGACAGTGGATTAAAATAATGTACTATGATATCACACTGACTGTGTGTTCAGAACAAGACAGTGGATTAAAATAATGTACTATGATATCACACTGACTGTGAACAGAACAAGACAGTGGATTAAAATAATGTACTATGACATCACACTGACTGTGTGTTCAGAACAAGACAGTGAATTAAAATAATGTACTATGATATCACACTGACTGGAGATCTGGAGACTGGAGATCTGTTGTCGTATGATATCACACTGACTGTAAATAGAACAAGACAGTGAATTAAAATAATGTACTATGATATCACACTGACTGTGTTCAGAACAAGACAGTGAATTAAAATAATGTACTATGATATCACACTGACTGTGTGTTAAGAACAAGACAGTGGATTAAAATAATGTACTATGATATCACACTGACTGTGAACAGAACAAGACAGTGGATTAAAATAATGTACTATGACATCACACTGACTGTGTGTTCAGAACAAGACAGTGGATTAAAATAATGTACTATGATATCACACTGACTGTGTTCAGAACAAGACAGTGAATTAAAATAATGTACTATGATATCACACTGACTGTGAACAGAACAAGACAGTGAATTAAAATAATGTACTATGATATCACACTGACTGTGTTCAGAACAAGACAGTGAATTAAAATAATGTACTATGATATCACACTGACTGTGAACAGAACAAGACAGTGGATTAAAATAATGTACTATGACATCACACTGACTGTGTGTTCAAAACAAGACAGTGAATTAAAATAATGTACTATGATATCACACTGACTGTGTGTTCAGAACAAGACAGTGGATTAAAATAATGTACTATGATATCACACTGACTGTGTGTTCAGAACAAGACAGTGGATTAAAATAATGTACTATGTGTGATATCAATGTATCACAATGTGATACAATGATATAATGTATCACAGTGTGATATCATTTACGCCAGGCGGTGTGTGAAGAGAGCTCAGAGGATCATCAGAGACTCTAGCCACCCGAACCATGGGCTGCTCTCACTGCTGCCATCAGGCAGACGGTACCGCAGCATTAGAACACGCACCAGCCGACTCCAGAACAGCTTCTTCCCACAAGCAATCAGACTACTTAACTCTTGATCCATCAGGATCATAACACACACTGGACAGAATATCACTCCGCACAACCCACTGTAGATACACACACATTATATACACATTTATTTATCACACAGCATCTATTGCACTTTGGACTTCAATTTTTCAATCTGTGAATAATATTTTATACTATACATTGTATATTATTATTATTATTATAGCGTAATGTATATTGTTTAGTGTATGTTTAGTGTATATTGTTTAAAGTATATGTATATTGTAAGTATGTGTATATTGTTTAAAGCTGTGAGAACTATACTCACATTGTGCAAATTATTTATTGTTTATTGTAGAGTTTACTGTGCTGTGAGTAATTGTGTGCGCATCAGATGTGTAATCTGATGCTGCTTAAATGTTGTACATGTCATGTCATGACTACTATGTTGCTCAGAACTGCACCTAAGAATTTCACCTACTGTTGCACTTGTGCATATGTAGAGTGACAAATAAAGTGATTTGATTTTGATTTGATTTGATTTGATATCACACTGACTGTGAACAGAACAAGACAGTGGATTAAAATACTGACTGTGTTCAGAACAAGACAGTGAATTAAAATAATGTACTATGATATCACACTGACTGTGAACAGAACAAGACAGTGGATTAAAATAATGTACTATGATATCGCACTGACTGTGTTCAGAACAAGACAGTGAATTAAAATAATGTACTATGATATCACACTGACTGTGTTCAGAACAAGACAGTGGATTAAAATAATGTACTATGATATCACACTGACTGTGAACAGAACAAGACAGTGGATTAAAATAATGTACTATGACATCACACTGACTGTGTGTTCAGAACAAGACAGTGAATTAAAATAATGTACTATGATATCACACTGACTGTGTGTTCAGAACAAGACAGTGGATTAAAATAATGTACTATGATATCACACTGACTGTGTGTTCAGAACAAGACAGTGGATTAAAATAATGTACTATGATATCACACTGACTGTGAACAGAACAAGACAGTGGATTAAAATAATGTACTATGACATCACACTGACTGTGTGTTCAGAACAAGACAGTGAATTAAAATAATGTACTATGATATCACACTGACTGGAGATCTGGAGACTGGAGATCTGTTGTCGTATGATATCACACTGACTGTAAATAGAACAAGACAGTGAATTAAAATAATGTACTATGATATCACACTGACTGTGTTCAGAACAAGACAGTGAATTAAAATAATGTACTATGATATCACACTGACTGTGAACAGAACAAGACAGTGGATTAAAATAATGTACTATGATATCACACTGACTGTGTTCAGAACAAGACAGTGAATTAAAATAATGTACTATGATATCACACTGACTGTGTTCAGAACAAGACAGTGGATTAAAATAATGTACTATGATATCACACTGACTGTGTGTTCAGAACAAGACAGTGGATTAAAATAATGTACTATGATATCACACTGACTGTGTGTTCAGAACAAGACAGTGGATTAAAATAATGTACTATGATATCACACTGACTGTGAACAGAACAAGACAGTGGATTAAAATAATGTACTATGACATCACACTGACTGTGTGTTCAGAACAAGACAGTGAATTAAAATAATGTACTATGATATCACACTGACTGGAGATCTGGAGACTGGAGATCTGTTGTCGTATGATATCACACTGACTGTAAATAGAACAAGACAGTGAATTAAAATAATGTACTATGATATCACACTGACTGTGTTCAGAACAAGACAGTGAATTAAAATAATGTACTATGATATCACACTGACTGTGAACAGAACAAGACAGTGGATTAAAATAATGTACTATGATATCACACTGACTGTGTTCAGAACAAGACAGTGAATTAAAATAATGTACTATGATATCACACTGACTGTGTTCAGAACAAGACAGTGGATTAAAATAATGTACTATGATATCACACTGACTGTGAACAGAACAAGACAGTGGATTAAAATAATGTACTATGATATCACACTGACTGTGTGTTAAGAACAAGACAGTGGATTAAAATAATGTACTATGATATCACACTGACTGTGAACAGAACAAGACAGTGGATTAAAATAATGTACTATGACATCACACTGACTGTGTGTTCAGAACAAGACAGTGAATTAAAATAATGTACTATGATATCACACTGACTGTGTGTTAAGAACAAGACAGTGTATTAAAATAATGTACTATGACATCACACTGACTGTGTGTTAAGAACACGACAGTGGATTAAAATAATGTACTATGATATCACACTGACTGTGTGTTAAGAACAAGACAGTGGATTAAAATAATGTACTATGATATCACACTGACTGTGAACAGAACACGACAGTGGATTAAAATAATGTACTATGATATCACACTGACTGTGTGTTCAGAACAAGACAGTGGATTAAAATAATGTACTATGATATCACACTGACTGTGTGTTCAGAACAAGACAGTGGATTAAAATAATGTACTATGATATCACACTGACTGTGTGTTAAGAACAAGACAGTGGATTAAAATAATGTACTATGATATCACACTGACTGTGAACAGAACAAGACAGTGGATTAAAATAATGTACTATGATATCACACTGACTGTGTGTTAAGAACAAGACAGTGGATTAAAATGATGTACTATGATATTACACTGACTGTGAACAGAACAAGACAGTGGATTAAAATAATGTACTATGACATCACACTGACTGTGTGTTCAGAACAAGACAGTGAATTAAAATAATGTACTATGATATCACACTGACTGTGTGTTAAGAACAAGACAGTGGATTAAAATAATGTACTATGATATCACACTGACTGTGAACAGAACAAGACAGTGGATTAAAATAATGTACTATGACATCACACTGACTGTGTGTTCAGAACAAGACAGTGAATTAAAATAATGTACTATGATATCACACTGACTGTGTGTTAAGAACAAGACAGTGTATTAAAATAATGTACTATGACATCACACTGACTGTGTGTTAAGAACACGACAGTGGATTAAAATAATGTACTATGATATCACACTGACTGTGTGTTAAGAACAAGACAGTGGATTAAAATAATGTACTATGATATCACACTGACTGTGAACAGAACACGACAGTGGATTAAAATAATGTACTATGATATCACACTGACTGTGTGTTCAGAACAAGACAGTGGATTAAAATAATGTACTATGATATCACACTGACTGTGTGTTCAGAACAAGACAGTGGATTAAAATAATGTACTATGATATCACACTGACTGTGTGTTAAGAACAAGACAGTGGATTAAAATAATGTACTATGATATCACACTGACTGTGAACAGAACAAGACAGTGGATTAAAATAATGTACTATGATATCACACTGACTGTGTGTTAAGAACAAGACAGTGGATTAAAATGATGTACTATGATATTACACTGACTGTGAACAGAACAAGACAGTGGATTAAAATAATGTACTATGACATCACACTGACTGTGTGTTCAGAACAAGACAGTGAATTAAAAAAATGTACTATGATATCACACTGACTGTGTTCAGAACAAGACAGTGAATTCAAATAATGTACTATGATATCACACTGACTGTGAACAGAACAAGACAGTGAATTAAAAAAATGTACTATGATATCACACTGACTGTGTTCAGAACAAGACAGTGAATTAAAATAATGTACTATGATATCACACTGACTGTGAACAGAACAAGACAGTGGATTAAAATAATGTACTATGACATCACACTGACTGTGTGTTCAGAACAAGACAGTGAAATAAAATAATGTACTATGATATCACACTGACTGTGTGTTCAGAACAAGACAGTGGATTAAAATAATGTACTATGATATCACACTGACTGTGTGTTCAGAACAAGACAGTGGATTAAAATAATGTACTATGATATCACACTGACTGTGAACAGAACAAGACAGTGGATTAAAATAATGTACTATGACATCACACTGACTGTGTGTTCAGAACAAGACAGTGAATTAAAATAATGTACTATGATATCACACTGACTGGAGATCTGGAGACTGGAGATCTGTTGTCGTATGATATCACACTGACTGTAAATAGAACAAGACAGTGAATTAAAATAATGTACTATGATATCACACTGACTGTGTTCAGAACAAGACAGTGAATTAAAATAATGTACTATGATATCACACTGACTGTGTGTTAAGAACAAGACAGTGGATTAAAATAATGTACTATGATATCACACTGACTGTGAACAGAACAAGACAGTGGATTAAAATAATGTACTATGACATCACACTGACTGTGTGTTCAGAACAAGACAGTGGATTAAAATAATGTACTATGATATCACACTGACTGTGTTCAGAACAAGACAGTGAATTAAAATAATGTACTATGATATCACACTGACTGTGAACAGAACAAGACAGTGAATTAAAATAATGTACTATGATATCACACTGACTGTGTTCAGAACAAGACAGTGAATTAAAATAATGTACTATGATATCACACTGACTGTGAACAGAACAAGACAGTGGATTAAAATAATGTACTATGACATCACACTGACTGTGTGTTCAAAACAAGACAGTGAATTAAAATAATGTACTATGATATCACACTGACTGTGAACAGAACAAGACAGTGGATTAAAATAATGTACTATGATATCGCACTGACTGTGTTCAGAACAAGACAGTGAATTAAAATAATGTACTATGATATCACACTGACTGTGTTCAGAACAAGACAGTGGATTAAAATAATGTACTATGATATCACACTGACTGTGAACAGAACAAGACAGTGGATTAAAATAATGTACTATGACATCACACTGACTGTGTGTTCAGAACAAGACAGTGAATTAAAATAATGTACTATGATATCACACTGACTGTGTGTTCAGAACAAGACAGTGGATTAAAATAATGTACTATGATATCACACTGACTGTGTGTTCAGAACAAGACAGTGGATTAAAATAATGTACTATGATATCACACTGACTGTGAACAGAACAAGACAGTGGATTAAAATAATGTACTATGACATCACACTGACTGTGTGTTCAGAACAAGACAGTGAATTAAAATAATGTACTATGATATCACACTGACTGGAGATCTGGAGACTGGAGATCTGTTGTCGTATGATATCACACTGACTGTAAATAGAACAAGACAGTGAATTAAAATAATGTACTATGATATCACACTGACTGTGTTCAGAACAAGACAGTGAATTAAAATAATGTACTATGATATCACACTGACTGTGAACAGAACAAGACAGTGGATTAAAATAATGTACTATGATATCACACTGACTGTGTTCAGAACAAGACAGTGAATTAAAATAATGTACTATGATATCACACTGACTGTGTTCAGAACAAGACAGTGGATTAAAATAATGTACTATGATATCACACTGACTGTGTGTTCAGAACAAGACAGTGGATTAAAATAATGTACTATGATATCACACTGACTGTGTGTTCAGAACAAGACAGTGGATTAAAATAATGTACTATGATATCACACTGACTGTGAACAGAACAAGACAGTGGATTAAAATAATGTACTATGACATCACACTGACTGTGTGTTCAGAACAAGACAGTGAATTAAAATAATGTACTATGATATCACACTGACTGGAGATCTGGAGACTGGAGATCTGTTGTCGTATGATATCACACTGACTGTAAATAGAACAAGACAGTGAATTAAAATAATGTACTATGATATCACACTGACTGTGTTCAGAACAAGACAGTGAATTAAAATAATGTACTATGATATCACACTGACTGTGAACAGAACAAGACAGTGGATTAAAATAATGTACTATGATATCACACTGACTGTGTTCAGAACAAGACAGTGAATTAAAATAATGTACTATGATATCACACTGACTGTGTTCAGAACAAGACAGTGGATTAAAATAATGTACTATGATATCACACTGACTGTGAACAGAACAAGACAGTGGATTAAAATAATGTACTATGATATCACACTGACTGTGTGTTAAGAACAAGACAGTGGATTAAAATAATGTACTATGATATCACACTGACTGTGAACAGAACAAGACAGTGGATTAAAATAATGTACTATGACATCACACTGACTGTGTGTTCAGAACAAGACAGTGAATTAAAATAATGTACTATGATATCACACTGACTGTGTGTTAAGAACAAGACAGTGTATTAAAATAATGTACTATGACATCACACTGACTGTGTGTTAAGAACACGACAGTGGATTAAAATAATGTACTATGATATCACACTGACTGTGTGTTAAGAACAAGACAGTGGATTAAAATAATGTACTATGATATCACACTGACTGTGAACAGAACACGACAGTGGATTAAAATAATGTACTATGATATCACACTGACTGTGTGTTCAGAACAAGACAGTGGATTAAAATAATGTACTATGATATCACACTGACTGTGTGTTCAGAACAAGACAGTGGATTAAAATAATGTACTATGATATCACACTGACTGTGTGTTAAGAACAAGACAGTGGATTAAAATAATGTACTATGATATCACACTGACTGTGAACAGAACAAGACAGTGGATTAAAATAATGTACTATGATATCACACTGACTGTGTGTTAAGAACAAGACAGTGGATTAAAATGATGTACTATGATATTACACTGACTGTGAACAGAACAAGACAGTGGATTAAAATAATGTACTATGACATCACACTGACTGTGTGTTCAGAACAAGACAGTGAATTAAAATAATGTACTATGATATCACACTGACTGTGTGTTAAGAACAAGACAGTGGATTAAAATAATGTACTATGATATCACACTGACTGTGAACAGAACAAGACAGTGGATTAAAATAATGTACTATGACATCACACTGACTGTGTGTTCAGAACAAGACAGTGAATTAAAATAATGTACTATGATATCACACTGACTGTGTGTTAAGAACAAGACAGTGTATTAAAATAATGTACTATGACATCACACTGACTGTGTGTTAAGAACACGACAGTGGATTAAAATAATGTACTATGATATCACACTGACTGTGTGTTAAGAACAAGACAGTGGATTAAAATAATGTACTATGATATCACACTGACTGTGAACAGAACACGACAGTGGATTAAAATAATGTACTATGATATCACACTGACTGTGTGTTCAGAACAAGACAGTGGATTAAAATAATGTACTATGATATCACACTGACTGTGTGTTCAGAACAAGACAGTGGATTAAAATAATGTACTATGATATCACACTGACTGTGTGTTAAGAACAAGACAGTGGATTAAAATAATGTACTATGATATCACACTGACTGTGAACAGAACAAGACAGTGGATTAAAATAATGTACTATGATATCACACTGACTGTGTGTTAAGAACAAGACAGTGGATTAAAATGATGTACTATGATATTACACTGACTGTGAACAGAACAAGACAGTGGATTAAAATAATGTACTATGACATCACACTGACTGTGTGTTCAGAACAAGACAGTGAATTAAAAAAATGTACTATGATATCACACTGACTGTGTTCAGAACAAGACAGTGAATTCAAATAATGTACTATGATATCACACTGACTGTGAACAGAACAAGACAGTGAATTAAAAAAATGTACTATGATATCACACTGACTGTGTTCAGAACAAGACAGTGAATTAAAATAATGTACTATGATATCACACTGACTGTGAACAGAACAAGACAGTGGATTAAAATAATGTACTATGACATCACACTGACTGTGTGTTCAGAACAAGACAGTGAAATAAAATAATGTACTATGATATCACACTGACTGTGTGTTCAGAACAAGACAGTGGATTAAAATAATGTACTATGATATCACACTGACTGTGTGTTCAGAACAAGACAGTGGATTAAAATAATGTACTATGATATCACACTGACTGTGAACAGAACAAGACAGTGGATTAAAATAATGTACTATGACATCACACTGACTGTGTGTTCAGAACAAGACAGTGAATTAAAATAATGTACTATGATATCACACTGACTGGAGATCTGGAGACTGGAGATCTGTTGTCGTATGATATCACACTGACTGTAAATAGAACAAGACAGTGAATTAAAATAATGTACTATGATATCACACTGACTGTGTTCAGAACAAGACAGTGAATTAAAATAATGTACTATGATATCACACTGACTGTGTGTTAAGAACAAGACAGTGGATTAAAATAATGTACTATGATATCACACTGACTGTGAACAGAACAAGACAGTGGATTAAAATAATGTACTATGACATCACACTGACTGTGTGTTCAGAACAAGACAGTGGATTAAAATAATGTACTATGATATCACACTGACTGTGTTCAGAACAAGACAGTGAATTAAAATAATGTACTATGATATCACACTGACTGTGAACAGAACAAGACAGTGAATTAAAATAATGTACTATGATATCACACTGACTGTGTTCAGAACAAGACAGTGAATTAAAATAATGTACTATGATATCACACTGACTGTGAACAGAACAAGACAGTGGATTAAAATAATGTACTATGACATCACACTGACTGTGTGTTCAAAACAAGACAGTGAATTAAAATAATGTACTATGATATCACACTGACTGTGAACAGAACAAGACAGTGGATTAAAATAATGTACTATGATATCGCACTGACTGTGTTCAGAACAAGACAGTGAATTAAAATAATGTACTATGATATCACACTGACTGTGTTCAGAACAAGACAGTGGATTAAAATAATGTACTATGATATCACACTGACTGTGAACAGAACAAGACAGTGGATTAAAATAATGTACTATGACATCACACTGACTGTGTGTTCAGAACAAGACAGTGAATTAAAATAATGTACTATGATATCACACTGACTGTGTGTTCAGAACAAGACAGTGGATTAAAATAATGTACTATGATATCACACTGACTGTGTGTTCAGAACAAGACAGTGGATTAAAATAATGTACTATGATATCACACTGACTGTGAACAGAACAAGACAGTGGATTAAAATAATGTACTATGACATCACACTGACTGTGTGTTCAGAACAAGACAGTGAATTAAAATAATGTACTATGATATCACACTGACTGGAGATCTGGAGACTGGAGATCTGTTGTCGTATGATATCACACTGACTGTAAATAGAACAAGACAGTGAATTAAAATAATGTACTATGATATCACACTGACTGTGTTCAGAACAAGACAGTGAATTAAAATAATGTACTATGATATCACACTGACTGTGAACAGAACAAGACAGTGGATTAAAATAATGTACTATGATATCACACTGACTGTGTTCAGAACAAGACAGTGAATTAAAATAATGTACTATGATATCACACTGACTGTGTTCAGAACAAGACAGTGGATTAAAATAATGTACTATGATATCACACTGACTGTGTGTTCAGAACAAGACAGTGGATTAAAATAATGTACTATGATATCACACTGACTGTGTGTTCAGAACAAGACAGTGGATTAAAATAATGTACTATGATATCACACTGACTGTGAACAGAACAAGACAGTGGATTAAAATAATGTACTATGACATCACACTGACTGTGTGTTCAGAACAAGACAGTGAATTAAAATAATGTACTATGATATCACACTGACTGGAGATCTGGAGACTGGAGATCTGTTGTCGTATGATATCACACTGACTGTAAATAGAACAAGACAGTGAATTAAAATAATGTACTATGATATCACACTGACTGTGTTCAGAACAAGACAGTGAATTAAAATAATGTACTATGATATCACACTGACTGTGAACAGAACAAGACAGTGGATTAAAATAATGTACTATGATATCACACTGACTGTGTTCAGAACAAGACAGTGAATTAAAATAATGTACTATGATATCACACTGACTGTGTTCAGAACAAGACAGTGGATTAAAATAATGTACTATGATATCACACTGACTGTGAACAGAACAAGACAGTGGATTAAAATAATGTACTATGATATCACACTGACTGTGTGTTAAGAACAAGACAGTGGATTAAAATAATGTACTATGATATCACACTGACTGTGAACAGAACAAGACAGTGGATTAAAATAATGTACTATGACATCACACTGACTGTGTGTTCAGAACAAGACAGTGAATTAAAATAATGTACTATGATATCACACTGACTGTGTGTTAAGAACAAGACAGTGTATTAAAATAATGTACTATGACATCACACTGACTGTGTGTTAAGAACACGACAGTGGATTAAAATAATGTACTATGATATCACACTGACTGTGTGTTAAGAACAAGACAGTGGATTAAAATAATGTACTATGATATCACACTGACTGTGAACAGAACACGACAGTGGATTAAAATAATGTACTATGATATCACACTGACTGTGTGTTCAGAACAAGACAGTGGATTAAAATAATGTACTATGATATCACACTGACTGTGTGTTCAGAACAAGACAGTGGATTAAAATAATGTACTATGATATCACACTGACTGTGTGTTAAGAACAAGACAGTGGATTAAAATAATGTACTATGATATCACACTGACTGTGAACAGAACAAGACAGTGGATTAAAATAATGTACTATGATATCACACTGACTGTGTGTTAAGAACAAGACAGTGGATTAAAATGATGTACTATGATATTACACTGACTGTGAACAGAACAAGACAGTGGATTAAAATAATGTACTATGACATCACACTGACTGTGTGTTCAGAACAAGACAGTGAATTAAAATAATGTACTATGATATCACACTGACTGTGTGTTAAGAACAAGACAGTGGATTAAAATAATGTACTATGATATCACACTGACTGTGAACAGAACAAGACAGTGGATTAAAATAATGTACTATGACATCACACTGACTGTGTGTTCAGAACAAGACAGTGAATTAAAATAATGTACTATGATATCACACTGACTGTGTGTTAAGAACAAGACAGTGTATTAAAATAATGTACTATGACATCACACTGACTGTGTGTTAAGAACACGACAGTGGATTAAAATAATGTACTATGATATCACACTGACTGTGTGTTAAGAACAAGACAGTGGATTAAAATAATGTACTATGATATCACACTGACTGTGAACAGAACACGACAGTGGATTAAAATAATGTACTATGATATCACACTGACTGTGTGTTCAGAACAAGACAGTGGATTAAAATAATGTACTATGATATCACACTGACTGTGTGTTCAGAACAAGACAGTGGATTAAAATAATGTACTATGATATCACACTGACTGTGTGTTAAGAACAAGACAGTGGATTAAAATAATGTACTATGATATCACACTGACTGTGAACAGAACAAGACAGTGGATTAAAATAATGTACTATGATATCACACTGACTGTGTGTTAAGAACAAGACAGTGGATTAAAATGATGTACTATGATATTACACTGACTGTGAACAGAACAAGACAGTGGATTAAAATAATGTACTATGACATCACACTGACTGTGTGTTCAGAACAAGACAGTGAATTAAAAAAATGTACTATGATATCACACTGACTGTGTTCAGAACAAGACAGTGAATTCAAATAATGTACTATGATATCACACTGACTGTGAACAGAACAAGACAGTGAATTAAAATAATGTACTATGATATCACACTGACTGTGTTCAGAACAAGACAGTGAATTAAAATAATGTACTATGATATCACACTGACTGTGAACAGAACAAGACAGTGGATTAAAATAATGTACTATGACATCACACTGACTGTGTGTTCAGAACAAGACAGTGAAATAAAATAATGTACTATGATATCACACTGACTGTGTGTTCAGAACAAGACAGTGGATTAAAATAATGTACTATGATATCACACTGACTGTGTGTTCAGAACAAGACAGTGGATTAAAATAATGTACTATGATATCACACTGACTGTGAACAGAACAAGACAGTGGATTAAAATAATGTACTATGACATCACACTGACTGTGTGTTCAGAACAAGACAGTGAATTAAAATAATGTACTATGATATCACACTGACTGGAGATCTGGAGACTGGAGATCTGTTGTCGTATGATATCACACTGACTGTAAATAGAACAAGACAGTGAATTAAAATAATGTACTATGATATCACACTGACTGTGTTCAGAACAAGACAGTGAATTAAAATAATGTACTATGATATCACACTGACTGTGTGTTAAGAACAAGACAGTGGATTAAAATAATGTACTATGATATCACACTGACTGTGAACAGAACAAGACAGTGGATTAAAATAATGTACTATGACATCACACTGACTGTGTGTTCAGAACAAGACAGTGGATTAAAATAATGTACTATGATATCACACTGACTGTGTTCAGAACAAGACAGTGAATTAAAATAATGTACTATGATATCACACTGACTGTGAACAGAACAAGACAGTGAATTAAAATAATGTACTATGATATCACACTGACTGTGTTCAGAACAAGACAGTGAATTAAAATAATGTACTATGATATCACACTGACTGTGAACAGAACAAGACAGTGGATTAAAATAATGTACTATGACATCACACTGACTGTGTGTTCAAAACAAGACAGTGAATTAAAATAATGTACTATGATATCACACTGACTGTGTGTTCAGAACAAGACAGTGGATTAAAATAATGTACTATGATATCACACTGACTGTGTGTTCAGAACAAGACAGTGGATTAAAATAATGTACTATGATATCACACTGACTGTGAACAGAACAAGACAGTGGATTAAAATAATGTACTATGACATCACACTGACTGTATGTTCAGAACAAGACAGTGAATTAAAATAATGTACTATGATATCACACTGACTGGAGATCTGGAGACTGGAGATCTGTTGTCGTATGATATCACACTGACTGTAAATAGAACAAGACAGTGAATTAAAATAATGTACTATGATATCACACTGACTGTGTTCAGAACAAGACAGTGAATTAAAATAATGTACTATGATATCACACTGACTGTGAACAGAACAAGACAGTGGATTAAAATAATGTACTATGATATCGCACTGACTGTGTTCAGAACAAGACAGTGAATTAAAATAATGTACTATGATATCACACTGACTGTGTTCAGAACAAGACAGTGGATTAAAATAATGTACTATGATATCACACTGACTGTGAACAGAACAAGACAGTGGATTAAAATAATGTACTATGACATCACACTGACTGTGTGTTCAGAACAAGACAGTGAATTAAAATAATGTACTATGATATCACACTGACTGTGTGTTCAGAACAAGACAGTGGATTAAAATAATGTACTATGATATCACACTGACTGTGTGTTCAGAACAAGACAGTGGATTAAAATAATGTACTATGATATCACACTGACTGTGAACAGAACAAGACAGTGGATTAAAATAATGTACTATGACATCACACTGACTGTGTGTTCAGAACAAGACAGTGAATTAAAATAATGTACTATGATATCACACTGACTGGAGATCTGGAGACTGGAGATCTGTTGTCGTATGATATCACACTGACTGTAAATAGAACAAGACAGTGAATTAAAATAATGTACTATGATATCACACTGACTGTGTTCAGAACAAGACAGTGAATTAAAATAATGTACTATGATATCACACTGACTGTGAACAGAACAAGACAGTGGATTAAAATAATGTACTATGATATCACACTGACTGTGTTCAGAACAAGACAGTGAATTAAAATAATGTACTATGATATCACACTGACTGTGTTCAGAACAAGACAGTGGATTAAAATAATGTACTATGATATCACACTGACTGTGAACAGAACAAGACAGTGGATTAAAATAATGTACTATGATATCACACTGACTGTGTGTTAAGAACAAGACAGTGGATTAAAATAATGTACTATGATATCACACTGACTGTGAACAGAACAAGACAGTGGATTAAAATAATGTACTATGACATCACACTGACTGTGTGTTCAGAACAAGACAGTGAATTAAAATAATGTACTATGATATCACACTGACTGTGTGTTAAGAACAAGACAGTGTATTAAAATAATGTACTATGACATCACACTGACTGTGTGTTAAGAACACGACAGTGGATTAAAATAATGTACTATGATATCACACTGACTGTGTGTTAAGAACAAGACAGTGGATTAAAATAATGTACTATGATATCACACTGACTGTGAACAGAACACGACAGTGGATTAAAATAATGTACTATGATATCACACTGACTGTGTGTTCAGAACAAGACAGTGGATTAAAATAATGTACTATGATATCACACTGACTGTGTGTTCAGAACAAGACAGTGGATTAAAATAATGTACTATGATATCACACTGACTGTGTGTTAAGAACAAGACAGTGGATTAAAATAATGTACTATGATATCACACTGACTGTGAACAGAACAAGACAGTGGATTAAAATAATGTACTATGATATCACACTGACTGTGTGTTAAGAACAAGACAGTGGATTAAAATGATGTACTATGATATTACACTGACTGTGAACAGAACAAGACAGTGGATTAAAATAATGTACTATGACATCACACTGACTGTGTGTTCAGAACAAGACAGTGAATTAAAATAATGTACTATGATATCACACTGACTGTGTGTTAAGAACAAGACAGTGGATTAAAATAATGTACTATGATATCACACTGACTGTGAACAGAACAAGACAGTGGATTAAAATAATGTACTATGACATCACACTGACTGTGTGTTCAGAACAAGACAGTGAATTAAAATAATGTACTATGATATCACACTGACTGTGTGTTAAGAACAAGACAGTGTATTAAAATAATGTACTATGACATCACACTGACTGTGTGTTAAGAACACGACAGTGGATTAAAATAATGTACTATGATATCACACTGACTGTGTGTTAAGAACAAGACAGTGGATTAAAATAATGTACTATGATATCACACTGACTGTGAACAGAACACGACAGTGGATTAAAATAATGTACTATGATATCACACTGACTGTGTGTTCAGAACAAGACAGTGGATTAAAATAATGTACTATGATATCACACTGACTGTGTGTTCAGAACAAGACAGTGGATTAAAATAATGTACTATGATATCACACTGACTGTGTGTTAAGAACAAGACAGTGGATTAAAATAATGTACTATGATATCACACTGACTGTGAACAGAACAAGACAGTGGATTAAAATAATGTACTATGATATCACACTGACTGTGTGTTAAGAACAAGACAGTGGATTAAAATGATGTACTATGATATTACACTGACTGTGAACAGAACAAGACAGTGGATTAAAATAATGTACTATGACATCACACTGACTGTGTGTTCAGAACAAGACAGTGAATTAAAATAATGTACTATGATATCACACTGACTGTGTGTTAAGAACAAGACAGTGGATTAAAATAATGTACTATGATATCACACTGACTGTGAACAGAACAAGACAGTGGATTAAAATAATGTACTATGACATCACACTGACTGTGTGTTCAGAACAAGACAGTGAATTAAAATAATGTACTATGATATCACACTGACTGTGTGTTCAGAACAAGACAGTGGATTAAAACAATGTACTATGATATCACACTGACTGTATGTTAAGAACAAGACAGTGGATTAAAATAATGTACTATGATATCACACTGACTGTGAACAGAACAAGACAGTGAATTAAAATAATGTACTATGATATCACACTGACTGTGTGTTCAGAACAAGACAGTGGATTAAAATAATGTACTATGATATCACACTGACTGTATGTTAAGAACAAGTCAGTGGATTAAAATAATGTACTATGATATCACACTGACTGTGAACAGAACAAGACAGTGGATTAAAATAATGTACTATGACATCACACTGACTGTGTGTTCAGAACAAGACAGTGAATTAAAATAATGTAATATGATATCACACTGACTGTGAACAGAACAAGACAGTGGATTAAAATAATGTACTATGATATCACACTGACTGTGTGTTAAGAACAAGACAGTGAATTAAAATAGTGTACTATGATATCACACTGACTGGAGATCTGGAGACTGGAGATCTGTTGTCGTATGATATCACACTGATTGTGAATAGAAAAAGACAGTGAATTAAAATAATGTACTATGATATCACACTGACTGTGTTCAGAACAAGACAGTGAATTAAAATAATGTACTATGATATCTCACTGACTGTGAACAGAACAAGACAGTGGATTAAAATAATGTACTATGATATCACACTGACTGTGTGTTCAGAACAAGACAGTGAATTAAAATAATGTACTATGATATCACACTGACTGTGTGTTAAGAACAAGACAGTGTATTAAAATAATGTACTATGACATCACACTGACTGTGTGTTAAGAACACGACAGTGGATTAAAATAATGTACTATGATATCACACTGACTGTGTGTTAAGAACAAGACAGTGGATTAAAATAATGTACTATGATATCACACTGACTGTGAACAGAACACGACAGTGGATTAAAATAATGTACTATGATATCACACTGACTGTGTGTTCAGAACAAGACAGTGGATTAAAATAATGTACTATGATATCACACTGACTGTGTGTTCAGAACAAGACAGTGGATTAAAATAATGTACTATGATATCACACTGACTGTGTGTTAAGAACAAGACAGTGGATTAAAATAATGTACTATGATATCACACTGACTGTGAACAGAACAAGACAGTGGATTAAAATAATGTACTATGATATCACACTGAC
Source organism: Romanogobio albipinnatus (assembly GCA_023566225.1). Lineage (NCBI taxonomy): Eukaryota > Metazoa > Chordata > Actinopteri > Cypriniformes > Gobionidae > Romanogobio > Romanogobio albipinnatus. The sequence goes on from CM042239.1 coordinate 60,464,495, forward strand.
TGTGTGTTAAGAACAAGACAGTGGATTAAAATGATGTACTATGATATTACACTGACTGTGAACAGAACAAGACAGTGGATTAAAATAATGTACTATGACATCACACTGACTGTGTGTTCAGAACAAGACAGTGAATTAAAATAATGTACTATGATATCACACTGACTGTGTGTTAAGAACAAGACAGTGGATTAAAATAATGTACTATGATATCACACTGACTGTGAACAGAACAAGACAGTGGATTAAAATAATGTACTATGACATCACACTGACTGTGTGTTCAGAACAAGACAGTGAATTAAAATAATGTACTATGATATCACACTGACTGTGTGTTAAGAACAAGACAGTGTATTAAAATAATGTACTATGACATCACACTGACTGTGTGTTAAGAACACGACAGTGGATTAAAATAATGTACTATGATATCACACTGACTGTGTGTTAAGAACAAGACAGTGGATTAAAATAATGTACTATGATATCACACTGACTGTGAACAGAACACGACAGTGGATTAAAATAATGTACTATGATATCACACTGACTGTGTGTTCAGAACAAGACAGTGGATTAAAATAATGTACTATGATATCACACTGACTGTGTGTTCAGAACAAGACAGTGGATTAAAATAATGTACTATGATATCACACTGACTGTGTGTTAAGAACAAGACAGTGGATTAAAATAATGTACTATGATATCACACTGACTGTGAACAGAACAAGACAGTGGATTAAAATAATGTACTATGATATCACACTGACTGTGTGTTAAGAACAAGACAGTGGATTAAAATGATGTACTATGATATTACACTGACTGTGAACAGAACAAGACAGTGGATTAAAATAATGTACTATGACATCACACTGACTGTGTGTTCAGAACAAGACAGTGAATTAAAAAAATGTACTATGATATCACACTGACTGTGTTCAGAACAAGACAGTGAATTCAAATAATGTACTATGATATCACACTGACTGTGAACAGAACAAGACAGTGAATTAAAATAATGTACTATGATATCACACTGACTGTGTTCAGAACAAGACAGTGAATTAAAATAATGTACTATGATATCACACTGACTGTGAACAGAACAAGACAGTGGATTAAAATAATGTACTATGACATCACACTGACTGTGTGTTCAGAACAAGACAGTGAAATAAAATAATGTACTATGATATCACACTGACTGTGTGTTCAGAACAAGACAGTGGATTAAAATAATGTACTATGATATCACACTGACTGTGTGTTCAGAACAAGACAGTGGATTAAAATAATGTACTATGATATCACACTGACTGTGAACAGAACAAGACAGTGGATTAAAATAATGTACTATGACATCACACTGACTGTGTGTTCAGAACAAGACAGTGAATTAAAATAATGTACTATGATATCACACTGACTGGAGATCTGGAGACTGGAGATCTGTTGTCGTATGATATCACACTGACTGTAAATAGAACAAGACAGTGAATTAAAATAATGTACTATGATATCACACTGACTGTGTTCAGAACAAGACAGTGAATTAAAATAATGTACTATGATATCACACTGACTGTGTGTTAAGAACAAGACAGTGGATTAAAATAATGTACTATGATATCACACTGACTGTGAACAGAACAAGACAGTGGATTAAAATAATGTACTATGACATCACACTGACTGTGTGTTCAGAACAAGACAGTGGATTAAAATAATGTACTATGATATCACACTGACTGTGTTCAGAACAAGACAGTGAATTAAAATAATGTACTATGATATCACACTGACTGTGAACAGAACAAGACAGTGAATTAAAATAATGTACTATGATATCACACTGACTGTGTTCAGAACAAGACAGTGAATTAAAATAATGTACTATGATATCACACTGACTGTGAACAGAACAAGACAGTGGATTAAAATAATGTACTATGACATCACACTGACTGTGTGTTCAAAACAAGACAGTGAATTAAAATAATGTACTATGATATCACACTGACTGTGTGTTCAGAACAAGACAGTGGATTAAAATAATGTACTATGATATCACACTGACTGTGTGTTCAGAACAAGACAGTGGATTAAAATAATGTACTATGATATCACACTGACTGTGAACAGAACAAGACAGTGGATTAAAATAATGTACTATGACATCACACTGACTGTATGTTCAGAACAAGACAGTGAATTAAAATAATGTACTATGATATCACACTGACTGGAGATCTGGAGACTGGAGATCTGTTGTCGTATGATATCACACTGACTGTAAATAGAACAAGACAGTGAATTAAAATAATGTACTATGATATCACACTGACTGTGTTCAGAACAAGACAGTGAATTAAAATAATGTACTATGATATCACACTGACTGTGAACAGAACAAGACAGTGGATTAAAATAATGTACTATGATATCGCACTGACTGTGTTCAGAACAAGACAGTGAATTAAAATAATGTACTATGATATCACACTGACTGTGTTCAGAACAAGACAGTGGATTAAAATAATGTACTATGATATCACACTGACTGTGAACAGAACAAGACAGTGGATTAAAATAATGTACTATGACATCACACTGACTGTGTGTTCAGAACAAGACAGTGAATTAAAATAATGTACTATGATATCACACTGACTGTGTGTTCAGAACAAGACAGTGGATTAAAATAATGTACTATGATATCACACTGACTGTGTGTTCAGAACAAGACAGTGGATTAAAATAATGTACTATGATATCACACTGACTGTGAACAGAACAAGACAGTGGATTAAAATAATGTACTATGACATCACACTGACTGTGTGTTCAGAACAAGACAGTGAATTAAAATAATGTACTATGATATCACACTGACTGGAGATCTGGAGACTGGAGATCTGTTGTCGTATGATATCACACTGACTGTAAATAGAACAAGACAGTGAATTAAAATAATGTACTATGATATCACACTGACTGTGTTCAGAACAAGACAGTGAATTAAAATAATGTACTATGATATCACACTGACTGTGAACAGAACAAGACAGTGGATTAAAATAATGTACTATGATATCACACTGACTGTGTTCAGAACAAGACAGTGAATTAAAATAATGTACTATGATATCACACTGACTGTGTTCAGAACAAGACAGTGGATTAAAATAATGTACTATGATATCACACTGACTGTGAACAGAACAAGACAGTGGATTAAAATAATGTACTATGATATCACACTGACTGTGTGTTAAGAACAAGACAGTGGATTAAAATAATGTACTATGATATCACACTGACTGTGAACAGAACAAGACAGTGGATTAAAATAATGTACTATGACATCACACTGACTGTGTGTTCAGAACAAGACAGTGAATTAAAATAATGTACTATGATATCACACTGACTGTGTGTTAAGAACAAGACAGTGTATTAAAATAATGTACTATGACATCACACTGACTGTGTGTTAAGAACACGACAGTGGATTAAAATAATGTACTATGATATCACACTGACTGTGTGTTAAGAACAAGACAGTGGATTAAAATAATGTACTATGATATCACACTGACTGTGAACAGAACACGACAGTGGATTAAAATAATGTACTATGATATCACACTGACTGTGTGTTCAGAACAAGACAGTGGATTAAAATAATGTACTATGATATCACACTGACTGTGTGTTCAGAACAAGACAGTGGATTAAAATAATGTACTATGATATCACACTGACTGTGTGTTAAGAACAAGACAGTGGATTAAAATAATGTACTATGATATCACACTGACTGTGAACAGAACAAGACAGTGGATTAAAATAATGTACTATGATATCACACTGACTGTGTGTTAAGAACAAGACAGTGGATTAAAATGATGTACTATGATATTACACTGACTGTGAACAGAACAAGACAGTGGATTAAAATAATGTACTATGACATCACACTGACTGTGTGTTCAGAACAAGACAGTGAATTAAAATAATGTACTATGATATCACACTGACTGTGTGTTAAGAACAAGACAGTGGATTAAAATAATGTACTATGATATCACACTGACTGTGAACAGAACAAGACAGTGGATTAAAATAATGTACTATGACATCACACTGACTGTGTGTTCAGAACAAGACAGTGAATTAAAATAATGTACTATGATATCACACTGACTGTGTGTTAAGAACAAGACAGTGTATTAAAATAATGTACTATGACATCACACTGACTGTGTGTTAAGAACACGACAGTGGATTAAAATAATGTACTATGATATCACACTGACTGTGTGTTAAGAACAAGACAGTGGATTAAAATAATGTACTATGATATCACACTGACTGTGAACAGAACACGACAGTGGATTAAAATAATGTACTATGATATCACACTGACTGTGTGTTCAGAACAAGACAGTGGATTAAAATAATGTACTATGATATCACACTGACTGTGTGTTCAGAACAAGACAGTGGATTAAAATAATGTACTATGATATCACACTGACTGTGTGTTAAGAACAAGACAGTGGATTAAAATAATGTACTATGATATCACACTGACTGTGAACAGAACAAGACAGTGGATTAAAATAATGTACTATGATATCACACTGACTGTGTGTTAAGAACAAGACAGTGGATTAAAATGATGTACTATGATATTACACTGACTGTGAACAGAACAAGACAGTGGATTAAAATAATGTACTATGACATCACACTGACTGTGTGTTCAGAACAAGACAGTGAATTAAAATAATGTACTATGATATCACACTGACTGTGTGTTAAGAACAAGACAGTGGATTAAAATAATGTACTATGATATCACACTGACTGTGAACAGAACAAGACAGTGGATTAAAATAATGTACTATGACATCACACTGACTGTGTGTTCAGAACAAGACAGTGAATTAAAATAATGTACTATGATATCACACTGACTGTGTGTTCAGAACAAGACAGTGGATTAAAACAATGTACTATGATATCACACTGACTGTATGTTAAGAACAAGACAGTGGATTAAAATAATGTACTATGATATCACACTGACTGTGAACAGAACAAGACAGTGAATTAAAATAATGTACTATGATATCACACTGACTGTGTGTTCAGAACAAGACAGTGGATTAAAATAATGTACTATGATATCACACTGACTGTATGTTAAGAACAAGTCAGTGGATTAAAATAATGTACTATGATATCACACTGACTGTGAACAGAACAAGACAGTGGATTAAAATAATGTACTATGACATCACACTGACTGTGTGTTCAGAACAAGACAGTGAATTAAAATAATGTAATATGATATCACACTGACTGTGAACAGAACAAGACAGTGGATTAAAATAATGTACTATGATATCACACTGACTGTGTGTTAAGAACAAGACAGTGAATTAAAATAGTGTACTATGATATCACACTGACTGGAGATCTGGAGACTGGAGATCTGTTGTCGTATGATATCACACTGATTGTGAATAGAAAAAGACAGTGAATTAAAATAATGTACTATGATATCACACTGACTGTGTTCAGAACAAGACAGTGAATTAAAATAATGTACTATGATATCTCACTGACTGTGAACAGAACAAGACAGTGGATTAAAATAATGTACTATGATATCACACTGACTGTGTTCAGAACAAGACAGTGAATTAAAATAATGTACTATGATATCACACTGACTGTGTTCAGAACAAGACAGTGGATTAAAATAATGTACTATGATATCACACTGACTGTGAACAGAACAAGACAGTGGATTAAAATAATGTACTATGATATCACACTGACTGTGTGTTAAGAACAAGACAGTGGATTAAAATAATGTACTATGATATCACACTGACTGTGAACAGAACAAGACAGTGGATTAAAATAATGTACTATGACATCACACTGACTGTGTGTTCAGAACAAGACAGTGAATTAAAATAATGTACTATGATATCACACTGACTGTGTGTTAAGAACAAGACAGTGGATTAAAATAATGTACTATGATATCACACTGACTGTGTGTTCAGAACAAGACAGTGAATTAAAATAATGTACTATGATATCACACTGACTGTGAACAGAACAAGACAGTGGATTAAAATAATGTACTATGATATCACACTGACTGTGTGTTCAGAACAAGACAGTGAATTAAAATAATGTACTATGATATCACACTGACTGTGAACAGAACAAGACAGTGGATTAAAATAATGTACTATGACATCACACTGACTGTGTGTTCAGAACAAGACAGTGAATTAAAATAATGTACTATGATATCACACTGACTGTGTGTTAAGAACAAGACAGTGGATTAAAATAATGTACTATGATATCACACTGACTGTGAACAGAACAAGACAGTGGATTAAAATAATGTACTATGACATCACACTGACTGTGTGTTCAGAACAAGACAGTGAATTAAAATAATGTACTATGATATCACACTGACTGGAGATCTGGAGACTGGAGATCTGTTGTCGTATGATATCACACTGACTGTGAATAGAACAAGACAGTGAATTAAAATAATGTACTATGATATCACACTGACTGTGTTCAGAACAAGACAGTGAATTAAAATAATGTACTATGATATCACACTGACTGTGAACAGAACAAGACAGTGGATTAAAATAATGTACTATGATATCACACTGACTGTGTGTTCAGAACAAGACAGTGAATTAAAATAATGTACTATGATATCACACTGACTGTGAACAGAACAAGACAGTGGATTAAAAAAATGTACTATGATATCACACTGACTGTGTTCAGAACAAGACAGTGAATTCAAATAATGTACTATGATATCACACTGACTGTGAACAGAACAAGACAGTGAATTAAAATAATGTACTATGATATCACACTGACTGTGTTCAGAACAAGACAGTGAATTAAAATAATGTACTATGATATCACACTGACTGTGAACAGAACAAGACAGTGGATTAAAATAATGTACTATGACATCACACTGACTGTGTGTTCAGAACAAGACAGTGAAATAAAATAATGTACTATGATATCACACTGACTGTGTGTTCAGAACAAGACAGTGGATTAAAATAATGTACTATGATATCACACTGACTGTGTGTTCAGAACAAGACAGTGGATTAAAATAATGTACTATGATATCACACTGACTGTGAACAGAACAAGACAGTGGATTAAAATAATGTACTATGACATCACACTGACTGTGTGTTCAGAACAAGACAGTGAATTAAAATAATGTACTATGATATCACACTGACTGGAGATCTGGAGACTGGAGATCTGTTGTCGTATGATATCACACTGACTGTAAATAGAACAAGACAGTGAATTAAAATAATGTACTATGATATCACACTGACTGTGTTCAGAACAAGACAGTGAATTAAAATAATGTACTATGATATCACACTGACTGTGAACAGAACAAGACAGTGGATTAAAATAATGTACTATGATATCACACTGACTGTGTTCAGAACAAGACAGTGAATTAAAATAATATACTATGATATCACACTGACTGTGTTCAGAACAAGACAGTGGATTAAAATAATGTACTATGATATCACACTGACTGTGAACAGAACAAGACAGTGGATTAAAATAATGTACTATGATATCACACTGACTGTGTGTTAAGAACAAGACAGTGGATTAAAATAATGTACTATGATATCACACTGACTGTGAACAGAACAAGACAGTGGATTAAAATAATGTACTATGACATCACACTGACTGTGTGTTCAGAACAAGACAGTGAATTAAAATAATGTACTATGATATCACACTGACTGTGTGTTAAGAACAAGACAGTGGATTAAAATAATGTACTATGACATCACACTGACTGTGTGTTAAGAACACGACAGTGGATTAAAATAATGTACTATGATATCACACTGACTGTGTGTTAAGAACAAGACAGTGGATTAAAATAATGTACTATGATATCACACTGACTGTGAACAGAACACGACAGTGGATTAAAATAATGTACTATGATATCACACTGACTGTGAACAGAACAAGACAGTGGATTAAAATAATGTACTATGATATCACACTGACTGTGTGTTAAGAACAAGACAGTGAATTAAAATAATGTACTATGATATCACACTGACTGTGTTCAGAACAAGACAGTGGATTAAAATAATGTACTATGATATCACACTGACTGTGAACAGAACAAGACAGTGGATTAAAATAATGTACTATGATATCACACTGACTGTGTGTTCAGAACAAGACAGTGGATTAAAATTATGTACTATGATATCACACTGACTGTGTTCAGAACAAGACAGTGAATTAAAATAATGTACTATGATATCACACTGACTGTGAACAGAACAAGACAGTGGATTAAAATAATGTACTATGATATCACACTGACTGTGTTCAGAACAAGACAGTGAATTAAAATAATGTACTATGATATCACACTGACTGTGTTCAGAACAAGACAGTGGATTAAAATAATGTACTATGATATCACACTGACTGTGAACAGAACAAGACAGTGGATTAAAATAATGTACTATGATATCACACTGACTGTGTGTTAAGAACAAGACAGTGGATTAAAATAATGTACTATGATATCACACTGACTGTGAACAGAACAAGACAGTGGATTAAAATAATGTACTATGACATCACACTGACTGTGTGTTCAGAACAAGACAGTGAATTAAAATAATGTACTATGATATCACACTGACTGTGTGTTAAGAACAAGACAGTGGATTAAAATAATGTACTATGATATCACACTGACTGTGAACAGAACAAGACAGTGGATTAAAATAATGTACTATGACATCACACTGACTGTGTGTTCAGAACAAGACAGTGGATTAAAATAATGTACTATGATATCACACTGACTGTGAACAGAACAAGACAGTGAATTAAAATAATGTACTATGATATCACACTGACTGTGAACAGAACAAGACAGTGGATTAAAATAATGTACTATGATATCACACTGACTGTGTGTTCAGAACAAGACAGTGAATTAAAATAATGTACTATGATATCACACTGACTGTGAACAGAACAAGACAGTGGATTAAAATAATGTACTATGATATCACACTGACTGTGTGTTCAGAACAAGACAGTGAATTAAAATAATGTACTATGATATCACACTGACTGTGAACAGAACAAGACAGTGGATTAAAAAAATGTACTATGATATCACATTGACTGTGTTCAGAACAAGACAGTGAATTAAAATAATGTACTATGATATCACACTGACTGTGTTCAGAACAAGACAGTGAATTAAAATAATGTACTATGATATCACACTGACTGTGAACAGAACAAGACAGTGGATTAAAATAATGTACTATGATATCACACTGACTGTGTGTTCAGAACAAGACAGTGAATTAAAATAATGTACTATGATATCACACTGACTGTGAACAGAACAAGACAGTGGATTAAAAAATGTACTATGATATCACACTGACTGTGTTCAGAACAAGACAGTGAATTAAAATTATGTACTATGATATCACACTGACTGTGTTCAGAACAAGACAGTGAATTAAAATAATGTACTATGATATCACACTGACTGTGAACAGAACAAGACAGTGGATTAAAATAATGTACTATGATATCACACTGACTGTGTTCAGAACAAGACAGTGAATTAAAATAATGTACTATGATATCACACTGACTGTGTGTTAAGAACAAGACAGTGGATTAAAATAATGTACTATGATATCACACTGACTGTGTTCAGAACAAGACAGTGGATTAAAATAATGTACTATGATATCACACTGACTGTGAACAGAACAAGACAGTGGATTAAAATAATGTACTATGATATCACACTGACTGTGTGTTCAGAACAAGACAGTGGATTAAAATAATGTACTATGATATCACACTGACTGTGTTCAGAACAAGACAGTGAATTAAAATAATGTACTATGATATCACACTGACTGTGAACAGAACAAGACAGTGGATTAAAATAATGTACTATGATATCACACTGACTGTGTTCAGAACAAGACAGTGAATTAAAATAATGTACTATGATATCACACTGACTGTGTTCAGAACAAGACAGTGGATTAAAATAATGTACTATGATATCACACTGACTGTGAACAGAACAAGACAGTGGATTAAAATAATGTACTATGATATCACACTGACTGTGTGTTAAGAACAAGACAGTGGATTAAAATAATGTACTATGATATCACACTGACTGTGAACAGAACAAGACAGTGGATTAAAATAATGTACTATGACATCACACTGACTGTGTGTTCAGAACAAGACAGTGAATTAAAATAATGTACTATGATATCACACTGACTGTGTGTTAAGAACAAGACAGTGGATTAAAATAATGTACTATGATATCACACTGACTGTGAACAGAACAAGACAGTGGATTAAAATAATGTACTATGACATCACACTGACTGTGTGTTCAGAACAAGACAGTGGATTAAAATAATGTACTATGATATCACACTGACTGTGAACAGAACAAGACAGTGAATTAAAATAATGTACTATGATATCACACTGACTGTGAACAGAACAAGACAGTGGATTAAAATAATGTACTATGATATCACACTGACTGTGTGTTCAGAACAAGACAGTGAATTAAAATAATGTACTATGATATCACACTGACTGTGAACAGAACAAGACAGTGGATTAAAATAATGTACTATGATATCACACTGACTGTGTGTTCAGAACAAGACAGTGAATTAAAATAATGTACTATGATATCACACTGACTGTGAACAGAACAAGACAGTGGATTAAAAAAATGTACTATGATATCACACTGACTGTGTTCAGAACAAGACAGTGAATTTAAATAATGTACTATGATATCACACTGACTGTGAACAGAACAAGACAGTGAATTAAAATAATGTACTATGATATCACACTGACTGTGTTCAGAACAAGACAGTGAATTAAAATAATGTACTATGATATCACACTGACTGTGAACAGAACAAGACAGTGGATTAAAATAATGTACTATGACATCACACTGACTGTGTGTTCAGAACAAGACAGTGAATTAAAATAATGTACTATGATATCACACTGACTGTGTGTTCAGAACAAGACAGTGGATTAAAATAATGTACTATGACATCACACTGACTGTGTGTTCAGAACAAGACAGTGAATTAAAATAATGTACTATGATATCACACTGACTGGAGATCTGGAGACTGGAGATCTGTTGTCGTATGATATCACACTGACTGTAAATAGAACAAGACAGTGAATTAAAATAATGTACTATGATATCACACTGACTGTGTTCAGAACAAGACAGTGAATTAAAATAATGTACTATGATATCACACTGACTGTGAACAGAACAAGACAGTGGATTAAAATAATGTACTATGATATCACACTGACTGTGTTCAGAACAAGACAGTGAATTAAAATAATGTACTATGATATCACACTGACTGTGTTCAGAACAAGACAGTGGATTAAAATAATGTACTATGATATCACACTGACTGTGTGTTAAGAACAAGACAGTGGATTAAAATAATGTACTATGATATCACACTGACTGTGAACAGAACAAGACAGTGGATTAAAATAATGTACTATGATATCACACTGACTGTGTGTTAAGAACAAGACAGTGGATTAAAATAATGTACTATGATATTACACTGACTGTGAACAGAACAAGACAGTGGATTAAAATAATGTACTATGACATCACACTGACTGTGTGTTCAGAACAAGACAGTGAATTAAAATAATGTACTATGATATCACACTGACTGTGTGTTAAGAACAAGACAGTGGATTAAAATAATGTACTATGATATCACACTGACTGTGAACAGAACAAGACAGTGGATTAAAATAATGTACTATGACATCACACTGACTGTGTGTTCAGAACAAGACAGTGAATTAAAATAATGTACTATGATATCACACTGACTGTGTGTTCAGAACAAGACAGTGGATTAAAACAATGTACTATGATATCACACTGACTGTATGTTAAGAACAAGACAGTGGATTAAAATAATGTACTATGATATCACACTGACTGTGAACAGAACAAGACAGTGAATTAAAATAATGTACTATGATATCACACTGACTGTGTGTTCAGAACAAGACAGTGGATTAAAATAATGTACTATGATATCACACTGACTGTATGTTAAGAACAAGTCAGTGGATTAAAATAATGTACTATGATATCACACTGACTGTGAACAGAACAAGACAGTGGATTAAAATAATGTACTATGACATCACACTGACTGTGTGTTCAGAACAAGACAGTGAATTAAAATAATGTAATATGATATCACACTGACTGTGAACAGAACAAGACAGTGGATTAAAATAATGTACTATGATATCACACTGACTGTGTGTTAAGAACAAGACAGTGAATTAAAATAGTGTACTATGATATCACACTGACTGGAGATCTGGAGACTGGAGATCTGTTGTCGTATGATATCACACTGATTGTGAATAGAAAAAGACAGTGAATTAAAATAATGTACTATGATATCACACTGACTGTGTTCAGAACAAGACAGTGAATTAAAATAATGTACTATGATATCTCACTGACTGTGAACAGAACAAGACAGTGGATTAAAATAATGTACTATGATATCACACTGACTGTGTTCAGAACAAGACAGTGGATTAAAATAATGTACTATGATATCACACTGACTGTGAACAGAACAAGACAGTGGATTAAAATAATGTACTATGACATCACACTGACTGTGTGTTCAGAACAAGACAGTGAATTAAAATAATGTTCTATGATATCACACTGACTGTGTGTTAAGAACAAGACAGTGGATTAAAATAATGTACTATGACATCACACTGACTGTGTGTTAAGAACACGACAGTGGATTAAAATAATGTACTATGATATCACACTGACTGTGTGTTAAGAACAAGACAGTGGATTAAAATAATGTACTATGATATCACACTGACTGTGAACAGAACACGACAGTGGATTAAAATAATGTACTATGATATCACACTGACTGTGAACAGAACAAGACAGTGGATTAAAATAATGTACTATGATATCACACTGACTGTGTGTTAAGAACAAGACAGTGAATTAAAATAATGTACTATGATATCACACTGACTGTGTTCAGAACAAGACAGTGGATTAAAATTATGTACTATGATATCACACTGACTGTGAACAGAACAAGACAGTGGATTAAAATAATGTACTATGATATCACACTGACTGTGTGTTCAGAACAAGACAGTGGATTAAAATTATGTACTATGATATCACACTGACTGTGTTCAGAACAAGACAGTGAATTAAAATAATGTACTATGATATCACACTGACTGTGAACAGAACAAGACAGTGGATTAAAATAATGTACTATGATATCACACTGACTGTGTTCAGAACAAGACAGTGAATTAAAATAATGTACTATGATATCACACTGACTGTGTTCAGAACAAGACAGTGGATTAAAATAATGTACTATGATATCACACTGACTGTGAACAGAACAAGACAGTGGATTAAAATAATGTACTATGATATCACACTGACTGTGTGTTAAGAACAAGACAGTGGATTAAAATAATGTACTATGATATCACACTGACTGTGAACAGAACAAGACAGTGGATTAAAATAATGTACTATGACATCACACTGACTGTGTGTTCAGAACAAGACAGTGAATTAAAATAATGTACTATGATATCACACTGACTGTGTGTTAAGAACAAGACAGTGGATTAAAATAATGTACTATGATATCACACTGACTGTGAACAGAACAAGACAGTGAATTAAAATAATGTACTATGATATCACACTGACTGTGAACAGAACAAGACAGTGGATTAAAATAATGTACTATGATATCACACTGACTGTGTGTTCAGAACAAGACAGTGAATTAAAATAATGTACTATGATATCACACTGACTGTGAACAGAACAAGACAGTGGATTAAAATAATGTACTATGATATCACACTGACTGTGTGTTCAGAACAAGACAGTGAATTAAAATAATGTACTATGATATCACACTGACTGTGAACAGAACAAGACAGTGGATTAAAAAAATGTACTATGATATCACACTGACTGTGTTCAGAACAAGACAGTGAATTAAAATAATGTACTATGATATCACACTGACTGTGAACAGAACAAGACAGTGAATTAAAATAATGTACTATGATATCACACTGACTGTGAACAGAACAAGACAGTGGATTAAAATAATGTACTATGACATCACACTGACTGTGTGTTCAGAACAAGACAGTGAATTAAAATAATGTACTATGATATCACACTGACTGTGTGTTCAGAACAAGACAGTGGATTAAAATAATGTACTATGACATCACACTGACTGTGTGTTCAGAACAAGACAGTGAATTAAAATAATGTACTATGATATCACACTGACTGGAGATCTGGAGACTGGAGATCTGTTGTCGTATGATATCACACTGACTGTAAATAGAACAAGACAGTGAATTAAAATAATGTACTATGATATCACACTGACTGTGTTCAGAACAAGACAGTGAATTAAAATAATGTACTATGATATCACACTGACTGTGAACAGAACAAGACAGTGGATTAAAATAATGTACTATGATATCACACTGACTGTGTTCAGAACAAGACAGTGAATTAAAATAATGTACTATGATATCACACTGACTGTGTTCAAAACAAGACAGTGGATTAAAATAATGTACTATGATATCACACTGACTGTGAACAGAACAAGACAGTGGATTAAAATAATGTACTATGATATCACACTGACTGTGTGTTAAGAACAAGACAGTGGATTAAAATAATGTACTATGATATCACACTGACTGTGAACAGAACAAGACAGTGGATTAAAATAATGTACTATGACATCACACTGACTGTGTGTTCAGAACAAGACAGTGAATTAAAATAATGTACTATGATATCACACTGACTGTGTGTTAAGAACAAGACAGTGTATTAAAATAATGTACTATGACATCACACTGACTGTGTGTTAAGAACACGACAGTGGATTAAAATAATGTACTATGATATCACACTGACTGTGTGTTAAGAACAAGACAGTGGATTAAAATAATGTACTATGATATCACACTGACTGTGAACAGAACACGACAGTGGATTAAAATAATGTACTATGATATCACACTGACTGTGTGTTCAGAACAAGACAGTGGATTAAAATAATGTACTATGATATCACACTGACTGTGTGTTCAGAACAAGACAGTGGATTCAAATAATGTACTATGATATCACACTGACTGTGTGTTAAGAACAAGACAGTGGATTAAAATAATGTACTATGATATCACACTGACTGTGAACAGAACAAGACAGTGGATTAAAATAATGTACTATGATATCACACTGACTGTGTGTTAAGAACAAGACAGTGGATTAAAATAATGTACTATGATATTACACTGACTGTGAACAGAACAAGACAGTGGATTAAAATAATGTACTATGACATCACACTGACTGTGTGTTCAGAACAAGACAGTGAATTAAAATAATGTACTATGATATCACACTGACTGTGTGTTAAGAACAAGACAGTGGATTAAAATAATGTACTATGATATCACACTGACTGTGAACAGAACAAGACAGTGGATTAAAATAATGTACTATGACATCACACTGACTGTGTGTTCAGAACAAGACAGTGAATTAAAATAATGTACTATGATATCACACTGACTGTGTGTTCAGAACAAGACAGTGGATTAAAACAATGTACTATGATATCACACTGACTGTATGTTAAGAACAAGACAGTGGATTAAAATAATGTACTATGATATCACACTGACTGTGAACAGAACAAGACAGTGAATTAAAATAATGTACTATGATATCACACTGACTGTGTGTTCAGAACAAGACAGTGGATTAAAATAATGTACTATGATATCACACTGACTGTATGTTAAGAACAAGTCAGTGGATTAAAATAATGTACTATGATATCACACTGACTGTGAACAGAACAAGACAGTGGATTAAAATAATGTACTATGACATCACACTGACTGTGTGTTCAGAACAAGACAGTGAATTAAAATAATGTAATATGATATCACACTGACTGTGAACAGAACAAGACAGTGGATTAAAATAATGTACTATGATATCACACTGACTGTGTGTTAAGAACAAGACAGTGAATTAAAATAGTGTACTATGATATCACACTGACTGGAGATCTGGAGACTGGAGATCTGTTGTCGTATGATATCACACTGATTGTGAATAGAAAAAGACAGTGAATTAAAATAATGTACTATGATATCACACTGACTGTGTTCAGAACAAGACAGTGAATTAAAATAATGTACTATGATATCTCACTGACTGTGAACAGAACAAGACAGTGGATTAAAATAATGTACTATGATATCACACTGACTGTGTTCAGAACAAGACAGTGGATTAAAATAATGTACTATGATATCACACTGACTGTGAACAGAACAAGACAGTGGATTAAAATAATGTACTATGACATCACACTGACTGTGTGTTCAGAACAAGACAGTGAATTAAAATAATGTTCTATGATATCACACTGACTGTGTGTTAAGAACAAGACAGTGGATTAAAATAATGTACTATGACATCACACTGACTGTGTGTTAAGAACACGACAGTGGATTAAAATAATGTACTATGATATCACACTGACTGTGTGTTAAGAACAAGACAGTGGATTAAAATAATGTACTATGATATCACACTGACTGTGAACAGAACACGACAGTGGATTAAAATAATGTACTATGATATCACACTGACTGTGAACAGAACAAGACAGTGGATTAAAATAATGTACTATGATATCACACTGACTGTGTGTTAAGAACAAGACAGTGAATTAAAATAATGTACTATGATATCACACTGACTGTGTTCAGAACAAGACAGTGGATTAAAATAATGTACTATGATATCACACTGACTGTGAACAGAACAAGACAGTGGATTAAAATAATGTACTATGATATCACACTGACTGTGTGTTCAGAACAAGACAGTGGATTAAAATTATGTACTATGATATCACACTGACTGTGTTCAGAACAAGACAGTGAATTAAAATAATGTACTATGATATCACACTGACTGTGAACAGAACAAGACAGTGGATTAAAATAATGTACTATGATATCACACTGACTGTGTTCAGAACAAGACAGTGAATTAAAATAATGTACTATGATATCACACTGACTGTGTTCAGAACAAGACAGTGGATTAAAATAATGTACTATGATATCACACTGACTGTGAACAGAACAAGACAGTGGATTAAAATAATGTACTATGATATCACACTGACTGTGTGTTAAGAACAAGACAGTGGATTAAAATAATGTACTATGATATCACACTGACTGTGAACAGAACAAGACAGTGGATTAAAATAATGTACTATGACATCACACTGACTGTGTGTTCAGAACAAGACAGTGAATTAAAATAATGTACTATGATATCACACTGACTGTGTGTTAAGAACAAGACAGTGGATTAAAATAATGTACTATGATATCACACTGACTGTGAACAGAACAAGACAGTGGATTAAAATAATGTACTATGACATCACACTGACTGTGTGTTCAGAACAAGACAGTGGATTAAAATAATGTACTATGATATCACACTGACTGTGAACAGAACAAGACAGTGAATTAAAATAATGTACTATGATATCACACTGACTGTGAACAGAACAAGACAGTGGATTAAAATAATGTACTATGATATCACACTGACTGTGTGTTCAGAACAAGACAGTGAATTAAAATAATGTACTATGATATCACACTGACTGTGAACAGAACAAGACAGTGGATTAAAATAATGTACTATGATATCACACTGACTGTGTGTTCAGAACAAGACAGTGAATTAAAATAATGTACTATGATATCACACTGACTGTGAACAGAACAAGACAGTGGATTAAAAAAATGTACTATGATATCACACTGACTGTGTTCAGAACAAGACAGTGAATTAAAATAATGTACTATGATATCACACTGACTGTGTTCAGAACAAGACAGTGAATTAAAATAATGTACTATGATATCACACTGACTGTGAACAGAACAAGACAGTGGATTAAAATAATGTACTATGATATCACACTGACTGTGTGTTCAGAACAAGACAGTGAATTAAAATAATGTACTATGATATCACACTGACTGTGAACAGAACAAGACAGTGGATTAAAAAAATGTACTATGATATCACACTGACTGTGTTCAGAACAAGACAGTGAATTAAAATTATGTACTATGATATCACACTGACTGTGTTCAGAACAAGACAGTGAATTAAAATAATGTACTATGATATCACACTGACTGTGAACAGAACAAGACAGTGGATTAAAATAATGTACTATGATATCACACTGACTGTGTTCAGAACAAGACAGTGAATTAAAATAATGTACTATGATATCACACTGACTGTGTGTTAAGAACAAGACAGTGGATTAAAATAATGTACTATGATATCACACTGACTGTGTTCAGAACAAGACAGTGGATTAAAATAATGTACTATGATATCACACTGACTGTGAACAGAACAAGACAGTGGATTAAAATAATGTACTATGATATCACACTGACTGTGTGTTCAGAACAAGACAGTGGATTAAAATAATGTACTATGATATCACACTGACTGTGTTCAGAACAAGACAGTGAATTAAAATAATGTACTATGATATCACACTGACTGTGAACAGAACAAGACAGTGGATTAAAATAATGTACTATGATATCACACTGACTGTGTTCAGAACAAGACAGTGAATTAAAATAATGTACTATGATATCACACTGACTGTGTTCAGAACAAGACAGTGGATTAAAATAATGTACTATGATATCACACTGACTGTGAACAGAACAAGACAGTGGATTAAAATAATGTACTATGATATCACACTGACTGTGTGTTAAGAACAAGACAGTGGATTAAAATAATGTACTATGATATCACACTGACTGTGAACAGAACAAGACAGTGGATTAAAATAATGTACTATGACATCACACTGACTGTGTGTTCAGAACAAGACAGTGAATTAAAATAATGTACTATGATATCACACTGACTGTGTGTTAAGAACAAGACAGTGGATTAAAATAATGTACTATGATATCACACTGACTGTGAACAGAACAAGACAGTGGATTAAAATAATGTACTATGACATCACACTGACTGTGTGTTCAGAACAAGACAGTGGATTAAAATAATGTACTATGATATCACACTGACTGTGAACAGAACAAGACAGTGAATTAAAATAATGTACTATGATATCACACTGACTGTGAACAGAACAAGACAGTGGATTAAAATAATGTACTATGATATCACACTGACTGTGTGTTCAGAACAAGACAGTGAATTAAAATAATGTACTATGATATCACACTGACTGTGAACAGAACAAGACAGTGGATTAAAATAATGTACTATGATATCACACTGACTGTGTGTTCAGAACAAGACAGTGAATTAAAATAATGTACTATGATATCACACTGACTGTGAACAGAACAAGACAGTGGATTAAAAAAATGTACTATGATATCACACTGACTGTGTTCAGAACAAGACAGTGAATTTAAATAATGTACTATGATATCACACTGACTGTGAACAGAACAAGACAGTGAATTAAAATAATGTACTATGATATCACACTGACTGTGTTCAGAACAAGACAGTGAATTAAAATAATGTACTATGATATCACACTGACTGTGAACAGAACAAGACAGTGGATTAAAATAATGTACTATGACATCACACTGACTGTGTGTTCAGAACAAGACAGTGAATTAAAATAATGTACTATGATATCACACTGACTGTGTGTTCAGAACAAGACAGTGGATTAAAATAATGTACTATGACATCACACTGACTGTGTGTTCAGAACAAGACAGTGAATTAAAATAATGTACTATGATATCACACTGACTGGAGATCTGTTGTCGTATGATATCACACTGACTGTATATAGAACAAGACAGTGAATTAAAATAATGTACTATGATATCACACTGACTGTATATAGAACAAGACAGTGAATTAAAATAATGTACTATGATATCACACTGACTGTGAACAGAACAAGACAGTGGATTAAAATAATGTACTATGATATCACACTGACTGTGTTCAGAACAAGACAGTGAATTAAAATAATGTACTATGATATCACACTGACTGTGTTCAGAACAAGACAGTGGATTAAAATAATGTACTATGATATCACACTGACTTTGAACAGAACAAGACAGTGGATTAAAATAATGTACTATGATATCACACTGACTGTGTGTTAAGAACAAGACAGTGGATTAAAATAATGTACTATGATATCACACTGACTGTGAACAGAACAAGACAGTGGATTAAAATAATGTACTATGACATCACACTGACTGTGTGTTCAGAACAAGACAGTGAATTAAAATAATGTACTATGATATCACACTGACTGTGTGTTAAGAACAAGACAGTGTATTAAAATAATGTACTATGACATCACACTGACTGTGTGTTAAGAACACGACAGTGGATTAAAATAATGTACTATGATATCACACTGACTGTGTGTTAAGAACAAGACAGTGGATTAAAATAATGTACTATGATATCACACTGACTGTGAACAGAACACGACAGTGGATTAAAATAATGTACTCTATGATATCACACTGACTGTGTGTTCAGAACAAGACAGTGGATTAAAATAATGTACTATGATATCACACTGACTGTGTGTTCAGAACAAGACAGTGGATTCAAATAATGTACTATGATATCACACTGACTGTGTGTTAAGAACAAGACAGTGGATTAAAATAATGTACTATGATATCACACTGACTGTGAACAGAACAAGACAGTGAATTAAAATAATGTACTATGATATCACACTGACTGTGAACAGAACAAGACAGTGGATTAAAATAATGTACTATGATATCACACTGACTGTGTGTTCAGAACAAGACAGTGAATTAAAATAATGTACTATGATATCACACTGACTGTGAACAGAACAAGACAGTGGATTAAAATAATGTACTATGATATCACACTGACTGTGTGTTCAGAACAAGACAGTGAATTAAAATAATGTACTATGATATCACACTGACTGTGAACAGAACAAGACAGTGGATTAAAAAAATGTACTATGATATCACACTGACTGTGTTCAGAACAAGACAGTGAATTAAAATAATGTACTATGATATCACACTGACTGTGTTCAGAACAAGACAGTGAATTAAAATAATGTACTATGATATCACACTGACTGTGAACAGAACAAGACAGTGGATTAAAATAATGTACTATGATATCACACTGACTGTGTGTTCAGAACAAGACAGTGAATTAAAATAATGTACTATGATATCACACTGACTGTGAACAGAACAAGACAGTGGATTAAAAAAATGTACTATGATATCACACTGACTGTGTTCAGAACAAGACAGTGAATTAAAATTATGTACTATGATATCACACTGACTGTGTTCAGAACAAGACAGTGAATTAAAATAATGTACTATGATATCACACTGACTGTGTGTTAAGAACAAGACAGTGGATTAAAATAATGTACTATGATATCACACTGACTGTGTTCAGAACAAGACAGTGGATTAAAATAATGTACTATGATATCACACTGACTGTGAACAGAACAAGACAGTGGATTAAAATAATGTACTATGATATCACACTGACTGTGTGTTCAGAACAAGACAGTGGATTAAAATAATGTACTATGATATCACACTGACTGTGTTCAGAACAAGACAGTGAATTAAAATAATGTACTATGATATCACACTGACTGTGAACAGAACAAGACAGTGGATTAAAATAATGTACTATGATATCACACTGACTGTGTTCAGAACAAGACAGTGAATTAAAATAATGTACTATGATATCACACTGACTGTGTTCAGAACAAGACAGTGGATTAAAATAATGTACTATGATATCACACTGACTGTGAACAGAACAAGACAGTGGATTAAAATAATGTACTATGATATCACACTGACTGTGTGTTAAGAACAAGACAGTGGATTAAAATAATGTACTATGATATCACACTGACTGTGAACAGAACAAGACAGTGGATTAAAATAATGTACTATGACATCACACTGACTGTGTGTTCAGAACAAGACAGTGAATTAAAATAATGTACTATGATATCACACTGACTGTGTGTTAAGAACAAGACAGTGGATTAAAATAATGTACTATGATATCACACTGACTGTGAACAGAACAAGACAGTGGATTAAAATAATGTACTATGACATCACACTGACTGTGTGTTCAGAACAAGACAGTGGATTAAAATAATGTACTATGATATCACACTGACTGTGAACAGAACAAGACAGTGAATTAAAATAATGTACTATGATATCACACTGACTGTGAACAGAACAAGACAGTGGATTAAAATAATGTACTATGATATCACACTGACTGTGTGTTCAGAACAAGACAGTGAATTAAAATAATGTACTATGATATCACACTGACTGTGAACAGAACAAGACAGTGGATTAAAATAATGTACTATGATATCACACTGACTGTGTGTTCAGAACAAGACAGTGAATTAAAATAATGTACTATGATATCACACTGACTGTGAACAGAACAAGACAGTGGATTAAAAAAATGTACTATGATATCACACTGACTGTGTTCAGAACAAGACAGTGAATTTAAATAATGTACTATGATATCACACTGACTGTGAACAGAACAAGACAGTGAATTAAAATAATGTACTATGATATCACACTGACTGTGTTCAGAACAAGACAGTGAATTAAAATAATGTACTATGATATCACACTGACTGTGAACAGAACAAGACAGTGGATTAAAATAATGTACTATGACATCACACTGACTGTGTGTTCAGAACAAGACAGTGAATTAAAATAATGTACTATGATATCACACTGACTGTGTGTTCAGAACAAGACAGTGGATTAAAATAATGTACTATGACATCACACTGACTGTGTGTTCAGAACAAGACAGTGAATTAAAATAATGTACTATGATATCACACTGACTGGAGATCTGTTGTCGTATGATATCACACTGACTGTATATAGAACAAGACAGTGAATTAAAATAATGTACTATGATATCACACTGACTGTGTTCAGAACAAGACAGTGAATTAAAATAATGTACTATGATATCACACTGACTGTGAACAGAACAAGACAGTGGATTAAAATAATGTACTATGATATCACACTGACTGTGTTCAGAACAAGACAGTGAATTAAAATAATGTACTATGATATCACACTGACTGTGTTCAGAACAAGACAGTGGATTAAAATAATGTACTATGATATCACACTGACTTTGAACAGAACAAGACAGTGGATTAAAATAATGTACTATGATATCACACTGACTGTGTGTTAAGAACAAGACAGTGGATTAAAATAATGTACTATGATATCACACTGACTGTGAACAGAACAAGACAGTGGATTAAAATAATGTACTATGACATCACACTGACTGTGTGTTCAGAACAAGACAGTGAATTAAAATAATGTACTATGATATCACACTGACTGTGTGTTAAGAACAAGACAGTGTATTAAAATAATGTACTATGACATCACACTGACTGTGTGTTAAGAACACGACAGTGGATTAAAATAATGTACTATGATATCACACTGACTGTGTGTTAAGAACAAGACAGTGGATTAAAATAATGTACTATGATATCACACTGACTGTGAACAGAACACGACAGTGGATTAAAATAATGTACTCTATGATATCACACTGACTGTGTGTTCAGAACAAGACAGTGGATTAAAATAATGTACTATGATATCACACTGACTGTGTGTTCAGAACAAGACAGTGGATTCAAATAATGTACTATGATATCACACTGACTGTGTGTTAAGAACAAGACAGTGGATTAAAATAATGTACTATGATATCACACTGACTGTGAACAGAACAAGACAGTGGATTAAAATAATGTACTATGATATCACACTGACTGTGTGTTAAGAACAAGACAGTGGATTAAAATAATGTACTATGATATTACACTGACTGTGAACAGAACAAGACAGTGGATTAAAATAATGTACTATGACATCACACTGACTGTGTGTTCAGAACAAGACAGTGAATTAAAATAATGTACTATGATATCACACTGACTGTGTGTTAAGAACAAGACAGTGGATTAAAATAATGTACTATGATATCACACTGACTGTGAACAGAACAAGACAGTGGATTAAAATAATGTACTATGACATCACACTGACTGTGTGTTCAGAACAAGACAGTGAATTAAAATAATGTACTATGATATCACACTGACTGTGTGTTCAGAACAAGACAGTGGATTAAAACAATGTACTATGATATCACACTGACTGTATGTTAAGAACAAGACAGTGGATTAAAATAATGTACTATGATATCACACTGACTGTGAACAGAACAAGACAGTGAATTAAAATAATGTACTATGATATCACACTGACTGTGTGTTCAGAACAAGACAGTGGATTAAAATAATGTACTATGATATCACACTGACTGTATGTTAAGAACAAGTCAGTGGATTAAAATAATGTACTATGATATCACACTGACTGTGAACAGAACAAGACAGTGGATTAAAATAATGTACTATGACATCACACTGACTGTGTGTTCAGAACAAGACAGTGAATTAAAATAATGTAATATGATATCACACTGACTGTGAACAGAACAAGACAGTGGATTAAAATAATGTACTATGATATCACACTGACTGTGTGTTAAGAACAAGACAGTGAATTAAAATAGTGTACTATGATATCACACTGACTGGAGATCTGGAGACTGGAGATCTGTTGTCGTATGATATCACACTGATTGTGAATAGAAAAAGACAGTGAATTAAAATAATGTACTATGATATCACACTGACTGTGTTCAGAACAAGACAGTGAATTAAAATAATGTACTATGATATCTCACTGACTGTGAACAGAACAAGACAGTGGATTAAAATAATGTACTATGATATCACACTGACTGTGTTCAGAACAAGACAGTGAATTAAAATAATGTACTATGATATCACACTGACTGTGTTCAGAACAAGACAGTGGATTAAAATAATGTACTATGATATCACACTGACTGTGAACAGAACAAGACAGTGGATTAAAATAATGTACTATGATATCACACTGACTGTGTGTTAAGAACAAGACAGTGGATTAAAATAATGTACTATGATATCACACTGACTGTGAACAGAACAAGACAGTGGATTAAAATAATGTACTGTAAGAGTGGACTCCTGCAGATGGTTCAATCTGCAGGGTTGCCAGAAGACTTAAAGAAACGTTATCAGAAAGATGGAAGAAAACTGTACATTTCTCGTCTGTTTCCACCCACTGCAACTTATACCAACGACGGAAATAAGTGCAGTTACAATAGCAAAATATGTGGGAGAGCGTTGCTATAATGTGACTATATTGTATTGCAATAGGGAGCACTTCAAAGTCAATACCAAATCAAAACTAGTTAGCACAATTCGTAATATAAAGGATTTAATGACAAAATCTGGTTATGGTTACACTTAAAATAGTTTCAAAATGGATGTATGAGATGATAAACTTATACCATTAATCGTACACAGCATGAATACAATGTTACCTGAGAGAGAGAAAGAGAGAGAGAGAGAGAGAGAGAGAGAGAGAGAGAGAGAGAGAGAGAGAGAGGGAGAGAGAAGAAGAGAGAGAGAAGAAGAGAAGCCCCAATGACCTCAAGAGCCAGAGAGTCAGACCCCCAGAGGAAAAAGAGAACGAGCAATAGTTCCATCTGCTTTTATCTATTCCTTGACCATGTGACTGAAACCAAATGTATTCTTTTCAAACCGACCAATCAAACCAAACTCAAACCAAACTTCCCCCGCAAGGTGTGACCCACATGTGGCCTAAAGGCCTCTCTATTGTCTTCCAGATGTCCCTTCTGATAAGCAAATGGTGGGGGGGGCAACAGTAAAGCAAATGGATTTCAAATATCAAATATCTTTGATTATTTTCAATTCCTTCAGTCCCCCCTTGGCACGTTTGGCCACGTTCATAAAGTGTCCAGAGGTGACACAGTCAACAAAGACATGCTTTCAGTTGTGTGTAGATGTCATCTTCAGACTTGTCGTCCAGGCATGTTGCAAAGGCAGTTTGTCAGTCTTCAGTGTTCGTTCTCCTTGCAGCCCTGCTTGAGAACTTCATCAAATGGTATGGTGCAAACATCATTGATATGCAAAACGTCCATTGAATCCTTCACACCTCAAGAACAGTCACTGACGATGAGAACAAAAGCTTGTCTCTCTTTCTGATGCAGAGGTGAACAGGAGGTGAACTAGAGGAGCAGGAATCCTGTAACATACAGCCCAACAAACAGCAAAATAGCATACATGGCATTTGTCATTGGTCAGAAGTTTGATATGGTCAGATTAAAATAGTCTCTGGCAATAAGCCTTTAAATCTATGTAGCCTACTTAATAAAGTGGTCAAGGTTTAGAATAAAAGAAGATATCACAAGCTCTTACATTATTTTTTAGAAACATTGAAATAAATTGCATTATAACAAAACAACAATCATTGTTGGTTTTAAACTCCTCTTTCATGAGAAGTATCAGCAAAATATTGTGTAACCAAATACAGAAATTCAATTGAATTCATGTCCACAACCATTGTTCCATTGTAAAATGGAAAAATACAAAGACTCAGAAATCAAAATTCAAAATCAAATGCATTCTTACAATACAATGATAAAATAATATTTTTCACTAAGTAAGGATGAGAAATACCCTTTTGATATTTAACTTGGTGAGATAAGTAATCCCTGATTTAGTAAATCAAAAGGAAAAAACAAAACAAACAATAACTGGAAGAAATTCACAGTTTTAACAGTCTAGATGTAAAGACATTTTGTGAGGCAGATATAGATTTAACTTAATCTATGTGACTGAATTTAGCTGTGGCAATGTGTAAATCATGCCCAAACATGGTGAGGAAGTCTGAAATTGTGATGCAAATTTAGCCCTGTTGTAAAACAGGCAGCCAGCAATACAATATCAGTATGAGGTGTGGTCTGGCTCAAAATCTTCTCCCACCAATGTTTTTGTTAAAGAGCATGATAAAATGCAAAGTTTGGAGTTCTCAAATCCTGCTGTGATGAAAACATTCTCATGGTTAATGCAATTGTAATTCTCACTGTAGCCACATGGCAATTCTGTGCTCCTGTACATGGTTTCACTACAGCTATATAGGAAATAGCAGAGTTTCCACTATAGGAGACTAACAAATTCAACATAGACACACATGCAATCTTGAAATTGCTATACAATTCCAGTATTAAAGTTATTCCAATTTACACAAGATATATGGCCTAGAATGCATAGCATCTACAGCCTAATCCTAAGTGTTTCATACAACACTTACAGTAAAGCAATCGTGTGTTTTAAAGAATAAAAAGTCTATGTGTAACTCGTAGCACAAACAACTAAAATGTGTAATCAATGCGCACAATGTGTTTAGTCCAATTACAAATTTGAAAATACAAACAGGATCGTTGCAATCTGGATATTTTACTATTAAACTCATTGCTAAGAGGCTGCTAGCCCGCTCGCAAGTGAAGTTAATAGCTGAAGGCCTTGCATGAACAATGCAGTCAACTCACTGAGAGTTTTACCTGCAAATGAGCGCTGATCTTTGCCCTTAGAAAGTAATTTCCTATTTTTCTGAAAATAAGGTGGAGGTTTACCCCTTCCCATTGACCAGCATTTCCCCTCTGAATGGCCTATTTTCTGACAGGAACTGCAAAACCTGTTCTCTTTGCCATTGGGTTGTCTGCTATGTTCTCCTGGAGTTTGAGGATATTCATGACTCTCTAATGCTTGCACACCATGCGTACTGGTACATGACTCTGCGCTATTCCGGTGCTGCATCACCTTAAGAACTGAAATAGGCACACTTTCTTGTGCATTTTCTGAACTAAACGCTTCAGATTCATTAGAGCAAGTCACTTCATCTAAGAAGTGAACATGCTTTTTAATCCCATCGCTGTTAAGCGGTCTGGGAGGTATGAGCTTTTTAGCATTTAGCTTAGCCTTGAGATCTGCAATGGTTTCCTTGTGTTTGCTACACTTTGCAGTCAGGGCTAACTGCTCAACTAGTAATTTATCTAGCTGTGTTTGAAGATATTGAATCTTTGCCTCAGCCTTTTCTGCTTCTTCATTTTTAGATTCCACTTCTTTACATTTCGCATCTATACTTGAAAATAGATGTGTTGTCACATCCCGTAGCCTTTTACAACTTATGAAGTTTAAAGCCTCAATTATTTCACCATGTTTTGATTTCTTTTGGTGTTTGCCATTTAATTCCCAATATTTGAACATTTCATCATCTGAACTTTTAATTCCAATATACTCTTTCTTGAGTTTAGACAAGGTAGGCTCAACTTTTTCACTCCATAAAGCAAACAATACTTCACTAGAAAATTTCCCTTCCATCCCGAGGAGATTATCTGAATATTCACGGATTGTACAGTAATGGGACTATGGAAGCTATTTAAAACCTTCTAAGTTCTGTTTCATGCAATTCCTCCAACCATTAAACAATGAAAACAGCCTTACCCATTCCTTGGTCAGAAGGTCAGCTTTAATCCATTCACAAGATCAACTGTGAAAAATGTCCTCATTCTTACACAGATCCAAGTAAATTTCAGAAAATTCACTGCAAGGGATTCCCGGGTTTCGGCACCATCTGTAAGAGTGGACTCCTGCAGATGGTTCAATCTGCAGGGTTGCCAGAAGACTTAAAGAAACGTTATCAGAAAGATGGAAGAAAACTGTACATTTCTCGTCTGTTTCCACCCACTGCAACTTATACCAACGACGGAAATAAGTGCAGTTACAATAGCAAAATATGTGGGAGAGCGTTGCTATAATGTGACTATATTGTATTGCAATAGGGAGCACTTCAAAGTCAATACCAAATCAAAACTAGTTAGCACAATTCGTAATATAAAGGATTTAATGACAAAATCTGGTTATGGTTACACTTAAAATAGTTTCAAAATGGATGTATGAGATGATAAACTTATACCATTAATCGTACACAGCATGAATACAATGTTACCTGAGAGAGAGAAAGAGAGAGAGAGAGAGAGAGAGAGAGAGGGAGAGAGAAGAAGAGAGAGAGAAGAAGAGAAGCCCCAATGACCTCAAGAGCCAGAGAGTCAGACCCCCAGAGGAAAAAGAGAACGAGCAATAGTTCCATCTGCTTTTATCTATTCCTTGACCATGTGACTGAAACCAAATGTATTCTTTTCAAACCGACCAATCAAACCAAACTCAAACCAAACTTCCCCCGCAAGGTGTGACCCACATGTGGCCTAAAGGCCTCTCTATTGTCTTCCAGATGTCCCTTCTGATAAGCAAATGGTGGGGGGGCAACAGTAAAGCAAATGGATTTCAAATATCAAATATCTTTGATTATTTTCAATTCCTTCAGTACTATGACATCACACTGACTGTGTGTTCAGAACAAGACAGTGAATTAAAATAATGTACTATGATATCACACTGACTGTGTGTTAAGAACAAGACAGTGGATTAAAATAATGTACTATGATATCACACTGACTGTGTGTTCAGAACAAGACAGTGAATTAAAATAATGTACTATGATATCACACTGACTGTGAACAGAACAAGACAGTGGATTAAAATAATGTACTATGATATCACACTGACTGTGTGTTCAGAACAAGACAGTGAATTAAAATAATGTACTATGATATCACACTGACTGTGAACAGAACAAGACAGTGGATTAAAATAATGTACTATGACATCACACTGACTGTGTGTTCAGAACAAGACAGTGAATTAAAATAATGTACTATGATATCACACTGACTGTGTGTTAAGAACAAGACAGTGGATTAAAATAATGTACTATGATATCACACTGACTGTGAACAGAACAAGACAGTGGATTAAAATAATGTACTATGACATCACACTGACTGTGTGTTCAGAACAAGACAGTGAATTAAAATAATGTACTATGATATCACACTGACTGGAGATCTGGAGACTGGAGATCTGTTGTCGTATGATATCACACTGACTGTGAATAGAACAAGACAGTGAATTAAAATAATGTACTATGATATCACACTGACTGTGTTCAGAACAAGACAGTGAATTAAAATAATGTACTATGATATCACACTGACTGTGAACAGAACAAGACAGTGGATTAAAATAATGTACTATGATATCACACTGACTGTGTGTTCAGAACAAGACAGTGAATTAAAATAATGTACTATGATATCACACTGACTGTGAACAGAACAAGACAGTGGATTAAAAAAATGTACTATGATATCACACTGACTGTGTTCAGAACAAGACAGTGAATTAAAATAATGTACTATGATATCACACTGACTGTGAACAGAACAAGACAGTGAATTAAAATAATGTACTATGATATCACACTGACTGTGTTCAGAACAAGACAGTGAATTAAAATAATGTACTATGATATCACACTGACTGTGAACAGAACAAGACAGTGGATTAAAATAATGTACTATGACATCACACTGACTGTGTGTTCAGAACAAGACAGTGAATTAAAATAATGTACTATGATATCACACTGACTGTGTGTTCAGAACAAGACAGTGGATTAAAATAATGTACTATGATATCACACTGACTGTGTGTTCAGAACAAGACAGTGGATTAAAATAATGTACTATGATATCACACTGACTGTGAACAGAACAAGACAGTGGATTAAAATAATGTACTATGACATCACACTGACTGTGTGTTCAGAACAAGACAGTGAATTAAAATAATGTACTATGATATCACACTGACTGGAGATCTGGAGACTGGAGATCTGTTGTCGTATGATATCACACTGACTGTAAATAGAACAAGACAGTGAATTAAAATAATGTACTATGATATCACACTGACTGTGTTCAGAACAAGACAGTGAATTAAAATAATGTACTATGATATCACACTGACTGTGAACAGAACAAGACAGTGGATTAAAATAATGTACTATGATATCACACTGACTGTGTTCAGAACAAGACAGTGAATTAAAATAATGTACTATGATATCACACTGACTGTGTTCAGAACAAGACAGTGGATTAAAATAATGTACTATGATATCACACTGACTGTGAACAGAACAAGACAGTGGATTAAAATAATGTACTATGACATCACACTGACTGTGTGTTCAGAACAAGACAGTGAATTAAAATAATGTACTATGATATCACACTGACTGTGTGTTCAGAACAAGACAGTGGATTAAAATAATGTACTATGATATCACACTGACTGTGTGTTCAGAACAAGACAGTGGATTAAAATAATGTACTATGATATCACACTGACTGTGAACAGAACAAGACAGTGGATTAAAATAATGTACTATGACATCACACTGACTGTGTGTTCAGAACAAGACAGTGAATTAAAATAATGTACTATGATATCACACTGACTGGAGATCTGGAGACTGGAGATCTGTTGTCGTATGATATCACACTGACTGTAAATAGAACAAGACAGTGAATTAAAATAATGTACTATGATATCACACTGACTGTGTTCAGAACAAGACAGTGAATTAAAATAATGTACTATGATATCACACTGACTGTGAACAGAACAAGACAGTGGATTAAAATAATGTACTATGATATCACACTGACTGTGTTCAGAACAAGACAGTGAATTAAAATAATGTACTATGATATCACACTGACTGTGAACAGAACAAGACAGTGGATTAAAATAATGTACTATGATATCACACTGACTGTGTGTTAAGAACAAGACAGTGGATTAAAATAATGTACTATGATATCACACTGACTGTGAACAGAACAAGACAGTGGATTAAAATAATGTACTATGACATCACACTGACTGTGTGTTCAGAACAAGACAGTGAATTAAAATAATGTACTATGATATCACACTGACTGTGTGTTAAGAACAAGACAGTGGATTAAAATAATGTACTATGACATCACACTGACTGTGTGTTAAGAACACGACAGTGGATTAAAATAATGTACTATGATATCACACTGACTGTGTGTTAAGAACAAGACAGTGGTGTAAACTTCCATCCATTAGCCCAAAAACGGATACTAACGGCTTGGTCAAAAGGAATTCTGCGTGTAAGCCTTTTCAGCATTTTGGTGAATTTATTTTAATTTATTGAGATCTCGTTTTAAATCTGACTCCATTAATATTTTATCTGACTCCAATTTTATGTGACTCTATAAAGTGTGTTACGTTTAGAGTTTATCAGCTGATTTTCGATTAGTTGCGATTTAATTTAGATCGTTGATTTTCTTAGTATCTTCTGTGTTTTCAAATTCGTTCATCGAGAGACCCAAAATCGCACAGAACTTACGCGCCCGGACCGCGCGTTCACGCTCACAAAATGGTTACTTCTGAATTACTCAGAGGAGGTAGAGTAAATATTTTACCTTTCAGGGGTTGCACATGCTCACTCCACAAAAAGTGTAATTTTATTAATATCTCTGAGCTACCACTTGTTAATCCAGCGATAGACAGAAATCAGAATATCGTGCACGCTGCGCCCATGCTTCAGTCGTGCCGTCATCAGTTTGACCTATCATAACCTTAGATTTTGCGGTAATAATGGAGTATGCATCGATCCATACTAGAATAATGATTTCAGAATCTTACAAGATAAATCAAGATTAACATTTATTTTGGCCAGACAGGAAAAGTAAATAAGTAAACAAGAATCCATGGTACACAACTGATCAGCTTACAAACATAAACACAATTGCAAAGCAATATGAAAATAATTTCAAAGTCATCGTCTGGCACATTACATGCAGGATGTGTGAGTGCCTCTAAGACACTGACACAACCTGCATGGGGGGTTCTGGCTACAGAATGTTCCCCCCCTTCTGTTCTGTTTCCCTCCCTTAAATACTCCAACTAGAACAAAAGGGGTTGTAAATATTTGCAACACAAACACCTGGTTTTGGGGGAGAGACATCAGATATCTTTGAAGAGACCACTCAAAAAGAGAACAGAATTCTCATTAGTTTTCAATCTTTCTAATAGTACTAATGACTGCTGTGAAACTGAGACCATTCTACCATTCGCACTAAGACCTTTAAAAGGACACCAAACATGAAATGGATAAAACCATAGGTTTACAAGACACATCATCACTGGTATATCTGCATTTGTTGACTTGAAAACAGGGCAAGGAGAGGGCAAAATGGGGAGGGGGGAAAATGTTTGATCAGGGTGGTGTCACAGTTTCTGTGTGATTTTCTTTCAAGATTAGTGACTTTTATTGTTGGGGTGTAGTCTCAGCTTTTGTCTTAGCAGCAAAACCGGTTCTTACAGACGACCCCTGGCCCCTTGGGACAAATTCAGATTGGTTCCCAAGGGGACATATTTGTACATTCCTTGTTTCCATATTTTGGATGTTGTTTCCGAAGTGTTCATGGTGCTGATCCTTGAGTTAACAACACAAGTCAATGGGTGCCGGAGTCAAGTAGTCACCTGAAATAACAACATTAAGACAGGCTGAACATGAAGATGAAAACACTGCTGAAATACACCTCAGCGGCACAGTCCCTTTAGGTGTAGGCGTACTGTGCTGATTGGATGCTGTAGCAATCTGGCAGGATATCTATGATCCTGTCGGTCAGGTTTCCTTCCACCTGTCCATGATTGTGATGGTTTTCAGTCTGTAGAATGACTTGTTGTCCCAAGTCCCAGGTGTGCTAGTCAGCATGAGCAGAAAGTGTCAGTGGAAAGTGTCTTTACACTTTGAGGAAACATCTGTGTCCTCCCCAGGATACTTATCTACAGCTGACCCTTTGAGAAATCCTCGGTCACCTTCGAGCAGAAGGTTTGGTTTGCCGGGCAGGTCAGATCTCCATGGGTGAAGGAATCATTTCAGTGATGATGCTCCATTGCGTGCTAGACACCTGAACAAATTCTGAATAACCATGCAATACTTGAACACTGATGACTTTGTAGTTATTGTGAGATGGAAAAAGAGAGTTGTTGGATAATCACAAAAACATCAAAATAACAACACATGATAAACTCTTGTCAGAAGTGCGAGTGGTAAAAACGGTCTCATTTCTCAGTGTCATAAATTTAGTGAGTAGGTCTCATTTGATCGCCAGATTCTTCAATACCACTAGTGATATGGAAGAGGAATTTAAACATGGTCTGGATGTATTAAAGGAAGGGCATCAAAACCGTCAATAGAACAGTATATTTACCAGCAGTATGCATAATTAAAGTATATCACATAATTAAACATGGAAATACACAATTGAATAATTGCCATTATAAAATTGTCTACATCAGTTGTTTAAAATGCAAATCATTATTGAATTCTTATGTTTCTATCAGATTACTTAGAGAATGAGATTTACAAAAACAGAGATTTAAAATCTCTAGTTAAACTTTGGAATCCATCTTCTGCGCATTTGATGTACAGGCGGAGTCACACTCAATGATGCAGGTCTGACTGAGAATTGTTTAATTAATTAATAGAAATGCCTGCATTCCAGATCTAATTCTTTGGATATATTTTTATTGTCATTAGTCATATGTTGGAAACTAGGGGCCCTTCCAGTTTTCAACAATGCTAAGGACTGGACATATTAAACATTTTGTCCATCAGATACTGATCAATTAATTGTTAATCAATTAATGTGTGACAAAGCCATGCACATGTTTTATGCATCTTGCAGTGTTTACATACAGGAAGTTGACATGGCTGTAAGCCGTAAAATTGTTCAACACAAATAAAAAGGGAATTATGAAAATAGTTTCTTTTGTCCTGTATGTGTGAAGATTAATAATGTTTGATACATTTGCATTATGTGAATGATTTTGGCCTGGATAGTCCTACGATCTATGCCAGGAAAAATATGTTGTGCGGTGATCGAATTAAGGGTGTGTGCTGTGTATGTGTATAGGAGATGGGTGGTGTTTATTTTACCATAATCTGTGTTGTATAATTTAGTTCCAGTTTTTACACTGGGAAGCCATGTAACTATGTGTGCTGTGAGGTGTGAATGGCTTCATGAAGTCTCTTCACTCCCATCTCCTACATGTTAAGTTGTGTGTGTGTCCTGAGCTTCAGACCTGAAGGGTCGCAGCCTGAAAGGAAAAACAAACCCACAGAGAGAAATACAGTTTACTGTTGAACCTTTACACAAATTTAATTAAGATGAAGAGTGCTATCTTAATTTTCTTTAATGGTCTTAGCCCGATAGCTGTTGTAGATGGCTTTAACCTGTTAAGGTATTATTCCATTATGAGAAAATTTGTTTTAGTTTACAACGACATGTATCATTATCATGATCATGTTTCTGTAAAGAAAAAGGTCAGATAAACTGATTTATAATGGTCAGATCTGACTGTGTGTAAATGCAGTCAGATCAGTTGCACCTTAAGTTGCTGCAGCAATTGCGTTTACACAATGTGCTATATTGTGATCATTATCACACCCAGGTCCCCTGGGGCAATCTCTTTAAATGATGCTGCTTATACAAGCCAGATCTGTGTTTAGAGCATCAGGTCATTTGGCATTTATGGTGCCATTTGAACTCTTGACCATTTGGATCCCTGTAGAGTGAATGCCTTAAGTTAACATAACACACAACTTTCATTACATTCCCAGTAAGATAACTTCCCCAATCAGGTCCCATGTAATCTGACACACCCAGAGAGGAATTTGCTACACTTGCAGGTTTCATTGCAATGGAAAACGTCTCGGTTACGTATGTAACCCTCGTTCCCTGAAGGAGGGAACGGAGACGTACGTCGGAACTGACCGACGAATTGGGATCTGTTTCAGAGACCAATCTACTTCGAGTGTATTAGAAACGAGCCAATGAAGATTGGCATGCGATCACGCATTCCACGCACCGCCCCGCGTCCGCGGGTATAAATACGGAAGTGGAAGTGCCGCATACCGTTTTCAACTGAGGAGCCGAGAAGTGTGGCTCGGGCCTTCAGCTGAAGCACAGCACCTGGCGACGGGACGTACGTCTCCGTTCCCTCCTTCAGGGAACGAGGGTTACATACGTAACCGAGACGTTCCCTTTCAGTCGGTCACGTTCGACGTACGTCGGAACTGACCGACGAATTGGGATCCCTACCAAAACGCCAGGGAGCTGGCCCTTCCAGCGCCCTGCCTGAGCTCGCTGAATCACTCCTCTGTTGGAGTGGAAGTCAGGGCTCCGGGCAGGGAAGGACAGTCACTGCTGTTCCTGCAAGACCCACTCAGCGTGACTATTGGATAACGCTGGGAAAGCGTGCCCGTCTCGGGAGATGGTACGCTGCGGAGCCACATCCTTCAATGGAAGGAGAGGTGGAAATACGCATCAGGACTAACCTAACCTAGGGTAGTGCAACTATGGAAATCTCTGGGGTGGACCCAACCTGATCCCAGGGGGGGAAGAACACGCCCAGAGATGACAGAGCGGGCTCTGTCGAGGGAAAGACACGGGGCTAACCGAGTAGGGCAGCAGATACCGTGGAGAATACACATATGGGGTAGCCGAGAGGGGACCGCAACATATGGAACCCAGCCTACACACACGTTCCACAAGCATACGGGTGCAGGCCTGGCGTCAGACGGTCCGCAACGTCTGACACCGCAAGGGTGACGGAGGAACTCGACAGGGTTAGCCGTTTCCGGGGAACACAACTGGAGCAAGAATAGACGCACGTATCCGGCCGGGAGGCGGGAGTGGCGTTGC
Organism: Romanogobio albipinnatus; assembly: GCA_023566225.1. Taxonomy (NCBI): domain Eukaryota; kingdom Metazoa; phylum Chordata; class Actinopteri; order Cypriniformes; family Gobionidae; genus Romanogobio; species Romanogobio albipinnatus. The sequence goes on from CM042239.1 coordinate 60,501,723, forward strand.
AAGCCGACACTAGAACGGGTACTTAGCGCTACTGGCCCTGGGGGGCGAGGATGCGGGAAGATACCGGCTCTACACGGAGGCTATAAAATCTAGCGAACGTGTTAGGTGTCGCCCAGCCCGCAGCTCTACAAATGTCTGTCAGCGAGGCACCTTGAGCCAGCGCCCAGGATGAAGCAACACTCCTTGTTGAGTGAGCCCGCACCCCGAACGGGCAAGGTACATCTTGGAACTGGTAAGCCAAGACAATGGCATCCACTATCCAGTGGGCCAACCTCTGCTTGGAGACAGCCTTTCCCTTCTGCTGACCTCCGTAACAGACGAAGAGCTGCTGTGAGGATCTGAAGCTTTGTGTCCGGTCAACGTAAGCGCGAAGAGCGCGGACGGGACATAAAGCTAGGGCTGGGTCTGCCTCCTCCGAAGGCAGCGCTTGCAGGTTCACTACCTGGTCCCGGAAGGGAGTGGTAGGAACCTTGGGCACATATCCAGGCCGGGGTCTCAGGACAACGTGAGAGTTGGCCGGCCCGAATTCTAGGCACGATTCGTCGACCGAAAGCGCATGCAGGTCCCCTACCCTCGATTGAGGCCAATGCGGTCAGGAGGACTGTCTTCATGGACAGGATTTTTAGCTCGACTGACTGCAAAGGCTCAAATGGAGGACCCTGGAGTGCTCTAAGCACCAGGGCTAAGTCCCAAGAGGGTATCGAGGTAGAACGAGGAGGATTTAGTCTCCTCGCACCTCTGAGGAACCCGACGATTAAGTCGTGCCTACCTACGGATTTACCGTCTACTGCATCGTGATACGCCGCTATTGCAGCGACGTACACTTTGAGGGTGGAGGGAGACAGCCGCCGCTCCAACCCATCCTGCAGGAAGGAAAGCACGACGTTAATCGAACACTTCCGGGGGTCTTCCTGGCGGGAAGAGCACCAACCGACGAACAGGTTCCACTTCAGAGCATAGAGGCGCCTCGTAGAGGGGGCTCTAACTGAAGCGATGGTGTCTACCACAGCTTGCGGTAGGCCATCTAGAACCTCCGCGTCCCGTCCAGGGACCAGACATGGAGTTTCCAGAGGTCTGGACGCGGGTGCCATAGAGTGCCCCGTCCCTGAGAAAGAAGGTCCTTCCTCAGGGGAATCGGCCAGGGAGGGGCTGTCGCGAGGAGTGTGAGTTCGGGGAACCAGGTCCGGTTGGGCCAATAGGGCGCAACTAACAAGACCTGCTCCTCGTCCTCCCTGACCTTGCACAGAGTCTGTGCAAGAAGGCTCACTGGGGGAAACGCATATTTGCGTAGGTCCCGGGGCCAGCTGTACGCCAGTGCATCTGTGCCTAAGGTACCTCCGGTCAGGGAGTAGTACCACTGGCAATGAGTCGACTCCGGGGAAGCGAACAGGTTACCTGTGCATCCCCGAAGTGGTCCCATATCAGCTGGACGCTCCGGGGGTGGAGTCGCCATTCGCCCGGAGGTGTCGACTGACGAGAGAGCTCGTCGGCTGTCTAGTTCAGCGCACCTGGGATGTGAATGGCACGAAGTGACCTCACAAACTTCTGACTCCACAGGAGGAGATGGCGGGCGAGCCGGAGCATGCAACGGAAGCGTAGACCACCCTGTCGGTTGATGTACGCAACGGCCGCAGTGCTGTCCGAATGGACCAGTACGTGTTTGCCCTGGAGCGGTTTCTTGAACCGGGCCAGGGCAAGACGTACTGCCAGAAGCTCTAGGCAATTGATATGCCAACGCAGTTGGGGTCCCGTCCACAGACCCGAAACTACGTGCCCGTTGTACGTGGCCCCCCAGCCCGTGGACGAGTCATCCGTGAAGACCACAGCATGCCTCGACACCTGTTCTAAGGACACACCGGCCCGGAGAAACGAGGCGTCCGACCACGGGCTGAAGGTTGGCGACAGTAAGGAGTAACTGAGACCCGGTACTGACCGCTGCGCCACGCCCATCTCGGGACTCGGTCGTGTAACCAGTGTTGAAGCGGTCTCATATGAAGCAATCTGAGCGGCGTTACCACGGCTGCAGATGCCATATGCCCCAGGAGCCTCTGAAAAAAAAATTCAGTGGGACCGCTGTCCTGCCATTGAACGTATTCAAGCAGTTCAACACTGACCGGACGCGCTCCGGAGTGAGGCGCGCCGTCCGGCTGACCGAATCCAGCTCCATACCGAGACAAGAGATCCTCTGCGTGGGACAGAGTTTGCTCTTCTCTCGGTTGACCCGAAGTCCCAACAGGCTGAGGTGACTGAGCACCATGTCCCTGTGTTCGCACAACTGCTCCCGAGACTGGGCGAGAATAAGCCAGTCGTCAAGATAGTTGAGTAAGCGAACGCCGCGTTCTCTGAGCGGAACAATGGCTGCCTCTACGCCTTTCGTGAAGACGCGAGGCGACAGGGACAGCCCGAAGGGCTTCAGGTCGATCGCTGCGAACCAATCTTGGGGACGGATGCACTGAAAATTGCGTTTCTGCATTAACATCTTGAACGGGAGCTTGTGCAGGGCCCGATTCAAAATGTGCAGGTCCAAGATTGGTCTTAACCCACCACCTTTCTTGGGTACAATGAAGTAGGGGCTGTAGAACCCCGACCTCATATCGGCTGGAGGAACCGGCTCGATCGCGCCCTTCGCCAGCAGGACATCGATCTCAGACCGCAAGACATGGGCATCCGAGCTCCACACTGAGGTGAAGAGGACGCCCCTGTACTTGGGAGGCCGGCGTGCGACGAATCGCATAGCCGAGTCTGATGGTACGGATGAGCCAGCACGACGGTCCGGGAGGCCTTTTAGCCAGGCCCCCAGAGACCGAACAAGCGGGACCATCGGCACCACAGACGTACCCGGGGTGAGGCAGCGAGGTGGAGCACTCAGACCCGACTCGGGAGGCCCGGAGGCGGCCCGGAGTGTTGTCTGAGTACTCCAGGTGGGGCAGAGTGTGGGTGAGAAGGCCCGGGGGCGTCCTCGGTGCCCACACTGCTGCCCCCTGGCGAAGGGGGAGAGGGGAGGAAAGGAGTGGCAAGGCCCGGGGGCGTCGCACACTGCCAACCCGACCCTCTCAGGGCCCAGGGAGGGAGGAAACTGCTCTGAGAATGTGGGTACCGCTGTACTCCGGAGAGCCAGCGGCAGGACCGAACCGAAAAAATATTCTCCCCCCGGTCCTCCTCCGGGGGAGGGAGGGGTGCGGACACCATCTCCCCGAGCAGTTTGCCATCTCGCTGGGCTGCCCGTTCCAGGGCCGCTCGCCCATGTGCTTGCTAGCGGACTCGCGGTATCCTGGACGGGTTGGGCACATCCCCTGCGCCCGGCCACCTGCTGCCCGGGTGGAGGCTGCTGCTTGGCTTAGCAGGGGTGGAGGCGGACGCAGGGGGGGCACCCTCGGCGACAAGCAGATGGAGGTGCTGCAGCCGACGACTGGGTGGAGGCAGCAGCCAGTCGTCGGGGCAGTATGGTTTTTTTTTTTTTTTTTTAACCACCTCCATCCACTTCTGGGCCACCGAGAACTGCTGGGCGAGTTCTCGACAGCGTCGCCGAAGAGGCTAGCCTGACAGACAGGGGCGTTGAGGAACCAAACTTTGTCAGGCTCACGCATATCTGCCAGGTTTAGCCCCGGCTTTCTGGACCACTAACGTGGACATCGCCTGACCCAGGGAGCGTGCAGTGACTTCCGTCACCCGGAGAGCGAGGTCCATCACTGCACGCAGTTCCTGCATAACCCCTGAGTCAAGACTACCCTCGTGCATGCAGGAGAGAGGGTAGTGAGAGAGCGAAAAAATTTATACAGATTATGGCCCTCTTGGCGTTCCATATTTTGACACCAATAGCTCCACACTGCTAAATTCTTCCAATGCACATCCAGGCAGCCACCCTGGAAGGCATGGCTGTCAACACTGAATCTGATTCAGCATGAGCACACACTATTATAGTGGGAAACTCAGCGTCATCATCTCCAGCGCATAACAGCCCTCTCTCCGATGCAGCAATTGACATCTGTCCTCTGGCAGAGCCACAAATGAAATGCTGGGTCCCCCTTTTTTTTTTTTTTTAAAGGACCAGCAATCCCATCTGGGCTACCAGCAGGCATGAGAGACAGTGGGCGTGGCCGCCAGACTCGACGGCACACGGCACGCTGAACGCTCAAGCCCCTATTAAAGGGGCAGGACGAACAACGCGCCGACGTGGCCATATTCCCATGAGAGAACATGAACCACCCACGAACAAAGTCTCAACATGCTCATGATGCGATAGAGGAGTGGGGGCCCGAAGAGATGTACCCGGCGGGGATGCCCCACTGTTATCCTCAGGTCACCAAGGCTTATTAACTAAAATAATCCTTTTCTGGAGCACCAGAAAAGAAACTAGATCAGGGAATAAGCAAAGGGACTCAACCCCGTTTGAGGTTTCATAGTCTGGACCGCGCATCTAGAGAGCGCCGAGTGATGCGCTGGGTTGCCGTGGCAACCCCCGCTGTCAGCCGGCGCTCGACGGCACACGGCGCGCTGAACGCTCAAGCCTTTACGAGAAAGGTGAGACTAACAACGCGCCGACGTGACCATGCTCTCCTGAGAGAGCATGAATCACCCACGAAAGCAATCTCACATGTTTGTATGTGAGAGAGATCATGGCCGTCAAATGAGGACAGGAAACAACCGCATCCAGAAACACACGGTTTGAATGACATCTTGAAAAAGACGCAGGGTCAAACCGTGTTGCTCTTTTAGTGATAGAGAGAAGAGAGAACCGCTCCAACAAGTGCCGAGGCACACAGGGGAATAGCCGCGGCTTACAGTGGTTTAAAGGTGCAAGCCCACTGTAAGCACTCAGAGGAAACGCCCAGCGAACCGACAGATTTCTTCTGCTCGCGACCACCGCTGTAAAGCGCCGTCACACCGACACTGGAACAGGTAAGCTGATCTTCTCGTAGAGACTCGTTTAGTTTGTGTAAACACACTCTTCGTAGGAACATGTAATGCTCGGCTCCGAAGTTGAAAGCGGTATGCGGCACTTCCACTTCCGTATTTATACCCGCGGACGCGGGGCGGTGCGTGGAATGCGTGATCGCATGCCAATCTTCATTGGCTCGTTTCTAATACACTCGAAGTAGATTGGTCTCTGAAACAGATCCCAATTCGTCGGTCAGTTCCGACGTACGTCGAACGTGACCGACTGAAAGGGAACTTGTACCTCCCCTTTCTCATTGGGTTGCAGATCAATGAAATGTAAATTGCTAGGCCTTGACTGAATTCAGCCTATTTAAGTTACAGCAATCAGGTTAATTATTTAACTGGGCATTGTAATTTTTCTCATTTGAATTCTTGCACCAATAGAAGGTAAAGAAGTTCTTTCTCTCTATTTTTCCATTTCAGTTTTCTTCCTTAACAGTTCTTTCTTTAACCATTTATATTCTCCTTCCCCTCATTTCAACACTAATAGTGCTCTTGCCATCTTGTTTCCTACTTGCACATCCCATCTTTCTACCTTCGAATCCTTCTCATACTTTCCCAACATTCTTTCATCTTCTAAATAATGCTGAATCATCATGAGATTAAACCATTCCTGGTCATTATAATATAATTTACATTATAATCATAATATAAATCATATTATATTAAAATAGTATGAATTAAAATATAATTTTATTTGCTGGTCTCAAGAGGGTCTCTGAGGAGTAATTTGTCCAGAATCCTCTCACTGATCTTCAGATTGGCCCTGCAGCTTCTGCTGTGCTGGCCTGATCATTGTGTGCACCGCAACAAACCAAACTGGAAACCAGTTATAACTTAGTTGCTGTGGACGTTCAATAAACAGCAAACACTGAGAGCACGGGTCAAATCATTGCTCAATTCAAAGATATTTGTGACTACACAATATAAAATTGGGCACAATTTTTCTTGTTTTGGGCTGAGAAGTTATCAATTGCATTCTTTGGAGAATCCATTTGCATATGAAAAGAAAGGTTTGACAAACACAGGTCTGATGGAGAAAGACAAAGATTCTCTTTGGTCTGTTAATTTTCTCAGTCTCTTCTGAGACATTAATAAACACACAAAAGTGCAGCGATTGCAAAGTCTGAATCAAAACCATAGTAAAACGCTATATTTTATAAGACATTTATAATTGTGACATCAGACCTGAACCAGTTTTGTCCACCTTCACATTTTACACACAAAGGATTCCATTGAGATCTTTTCAATTACATTTTAGCTCATCTACTCACAAGATTTAATTCACAAGTTAACGTGGCCATTTGTTCTTTTTCTTTGTTGCGTTGTTGCCGCAAAGCAAATAAACAAATGTAACTGGACATTTTCCCTCAGAATTTAGGGATTTAATTTACAGACCTCTTTTGAGTACAGAAATAAAATTTCCTCTCTTGCTGCGTACGCAAACAAGGAGAATTTTAAAGCAAGGGATATCATTTCTACTCTACGCTGTTGCTTTCATGTCCCTGATAAGCAATATGGTTGTCTAATTTTCACGCCCCATTGGATTTATACAGTATTCAGTACTATACACTCCCAACATTTCTAAAAGGCAAATAAGAATGGACTTACCATAACAGCTGAAGAAAGAGAAGAAGATCAAACCTCTCGCTTGTGGCAATCCAAGTATTTAGCTGAAAAGACACTCGCCACCGGGAGATCACGGAGGACAGGTCACCATTGTAAACTTCCATCCATTAGCCCAAAAACGGATACTAACGGCTTGGTCAAAAGGAATTCTGCGTGTAAGCCTTTTCAGCATTTTGGTGAATTTATTTTAATTTATTGAGATCTCGTTTTAAATCTGACTCCATTAATATTTTATCTGACTCCAATTTTATGTGACTCTATAAAGTGTGTTACGTTTAGAGTTTATCAGCTGATTTTCGATTAGTTGCGATTTAATTTAGATCGTTGATTTTCTTAGTATCTTCTGTGTTTTCAAATTCGTTCATCGAGAGACCCAAAATCGCACAGAACTTACGCGCCCGGACCGCGCGTTCACGCTCACAAAATGGTTACTTCTGAATTACTCAGAGGAGGTAGAGTAAATATTTTACCTTTCAGGGGTTGCACATGCTCACTCCACAAAAAGTGTAATTTTATTAATATCTCTGAGCTACCACTTGTTAATCCAGCGATAGACAGAAATCAGAATATCGTGCACGCTGCGCCCATGCTTCAGTCGTGCCGTCATCAGTTTGACCTATCATAACCTTAGATTTTGCGGTAATAATGGAGTATGCATCGATCCATACTAGAATAATGATTTCAGAATCTTACAAGATAAATCAAGATTAACATTTATTTTGGCCAGACAGGAAAAGTAAATAAGTAAACAAGAATCCATGGTACACAACTGATCAGCTTACAAACATAAACACAATTGCAAAGCAATATGAAAATAATTTCAAAGTCATCGTCTGGCACATTACATGCAGGATGTGTGAGTGCCTCTAAGACACTGACACAACCTGCATGGGGGGTTCTGGCTACAGAATGTTCCCCCCCTTCTGTTCTGTTTCCCTCCCTTAAATACTCCAACTAGAACAAAAGGGGTTGTAAATATTTGCAACACAAACACCTGGTTTTGGGGGAGAGACATCAGATATCTTTGAAGAGACCACTCAAAAAGAGAACAGAATTCTCATTAGTTTTCAATCTTTCTAATAGTACTAATGACTGCTGTGAAACTGAGACCATTCTACCATTCGCACTAAGACCTTTAAAAGGACACCAAACATGAAATGGATAAAACCATAGGTTTACAAGACACATCATCACTGGTATATCTGCATTTGTTGACTTGAAAACAGGGCAAGGAGAGGGCAAAATGGGGAGGGGGGAAAATGTTTGATCAGGGTGGTGTCACAGTTTCTGTGTGATTTTCTTTCAAGATTAGTGACTTTTATTGTTGGGGTGTAGTCTCAGCTTTTGTCTTAGCAGCAAAACCGGTTCTTACAGTGGATTAAAATAATGTACTATGATATCACACTGACTGTGAACAGAACACGACAGTGGATTAAAATAATGTACTATGATATCACACTGACTGTGAACAGAACAAGACAGTGGATTAAAATAATGTACTATGATATCACACTGACTGTGTGTTAAGAACAAGACAGTGAATTAAAATAATGTACTATGATATCACACTGACTGTGTTCAGAACAAGACAGTGGATTAAAATAATGTACTATGATATCACACTGACTGTGAACAGAACAAGACAGTGGATTAAAATAATGTACTATGATATCACACTGACTGTGTGTTCAGAACAAGACAGTGGATTAAAATTATGTACTATGATATCACACTGACTGTGTTCAGAACAAGACAGTGAATTAAAATAATGTACTATGATATCACACTGACTGTGAACAGAACAAGACAGTGGATTAAAATAATGTACTATGATATCACACTGACTGTGTTCAGAACAAGACAGTGAATTAAAATAATGTACTATGATATCACACTGACTGTGTTCAGAACAAGACAGTGGATTAAAATAATGTACTATGATATCACACTGACTGTGAACAGAACAAGACAGTGGATTAAAATAATGTACTATATCACACTGACTGTGTGTTAAGAACAAGACAGTGGATTAAAATAATGTACTATGATATCACACTGACTGTGAACAGAACAAGACAGTGGATTAAAATAATGTACTATGACATCACACTGACTGTGTGTTCAGAACAAGACAGTGAATTAAAATAATGTACTATGATATCACACTGACTGTGTGTTAAGAACAAGACAGTGGATTAAAATAATGTACTATGATATCACACTGACTGTGAACAGAACAAGACAGTGGATTAAAATAATGTACTATGACATCACACTGACTGTGTGTTCAGAACAAGACAGTGGATTAAAATAATGTACTATGATATCACACTGACTGTGAACAGAACAAGACAGTGAATTAAAATAATGTACTATGATATCACACTGACTGTGAACAGAACAAGACAGTGGATTAAAATAATGTACTATGATATCACACTGACTGTGTGTTCAGAACAAGACAGTGAATTAAAATAATGTACTATGATATCACACTGACTGTGAACAGAACAAGACAGTGGATTAAAATAATGTACTATGATATCACACTGACTGTGTGTTCAGAACAAGACAGTGAATTAAAATAATGTACTATGATATCACACTGACTGTGAACAGAACAAGACAGTGGATTAAAAAAATGTACTATGATATCACACTGACTGTGTTCAGAACAAGACAGTGAATTAAAATAATGTACTATGATATCACACTGACTGTGTTCAGAACAAGACAGTGAATTAAAATAATGTACTATGATATCACACTGACTGTGAACAGAACAAGACAGTGGATTAAAAAAATGTACTATGATATCACACTGACTGTGTTCAGAACAAGACAGTGAATTAAAATAATGTACTATGATATCACACTGACTGTGAACAGAACAAGACAGTGGATTAAAATAATGTACTATGATATCACACTGACTGTGTTCAGAACAAGACAGTGAATTAAAATAATGTACTATGATATCACACTGACTGTGTGTTAAGAACAAGACAGTGGATTAAAATAATGTACTATGATATCACACTGACTGTGTTCAGAACAAGACAGTGGATTAAAATAATGTACTATGATATCACACTGACTGTGAACAGAACAAGACAGTGGATTAAAATAATGTACTATGATATCACACTGACTGTGTGTTCAGAACAAGACAGTGGATTAAAATAATGTACTATGATATCACACTGACTGTGTTCAGAACAAGACAGTGAATTAAAATAATGTACTATGATATCACACTGACTGTGAACAGAACAAGACAGTGGATTAAAATAATGTACTATGATATCACACTGACTGTGTTCAGAACAAGACAGTGAATTAAAATAATGTACTATGATATCACACTGACTGTGTTCAGAACAAGACAGTGAATTAAAATAATGTACTATGATATCACACTGACTGTGAACAGAACAAGACAGTGGATTAAAATAATGTACTATTATATCACACTGACTGTGTGTTCAGAACAAGACAGTGAATTAAAATAATGTACTATGATATCACACTGACTGTGAACAGAACAAGACAGTGGATTAAAATAATGTACTATGATATCACACTGACTGTGTGTTCAGAACAAGACAGTGAATTAAAATAATGTACTATGATATCACACTGACTGTGAACAGAACAAGACAGTGGATTAAAAAAATGTACTATGATATCACACTGACTGTGTTCAGAACAAGACAGTGAATTAAAATAATGTACTATGATATCACACTGACTGTGTTCAGAACAAGACAGTGAATTAAAATAATGTACTATGATATCACACTGACTGTGAACAGAACAAGACAGTGGATTAAAATAATGTACTATGATATCACACTGACTGTGTTCAGAACAAGACAGTGAATTAAAATAATGTACTATGATATCACACTGACTGTGTGTTAAGAACAAGACAGTGGATTAAAATAATGTACTATGATATCACACTGACTGTGTTCAGAACAAGACAGTGGATTAAAATAATGTACTATGATATCACACTGACTGTGAACAGAACAAGACAGTGGATTAAAATAATGTACTATGATATCACACTGACTGTGTGTTCAGAACAAGACAGTGGATTAAAATAATGTACTATGATATCACACTGACTGTGTTCAGAACAAGACAGTGAATTAAAATAATGTACTATGATATCACACTGACTGTGAACAGAACAAGACAGTGGATTAAAATAATGTACTATGATATCACACTGACTGTGTTCAGAACAAGACAGTGAATTAAAATAATGTACTATGATATCACACTGACTGTGTTCAGAACAAGACAGTGGATTAAAATAATGTACTATGATATCACACTGACTGTGAACAGAACAAGACAGTGGATTAAAATAATGTACTATGATATCACACTGACTGTGTGTTAAGAACAAGACAGTGGATTAAAATAATGTACTATGATATCACACTGACTGTGAACAGAACAAGACAGTGGATTAAAATAATGTACTATGACATCACACTGACTGTGTGTTCAGAACAAGACAGTGAATTAAAATAATGTACTATGATATCACACTGACTGTGTGTTAAGAACAAGACAGTGGATTAAAATAATGTACTATGATATCACACTGACTGTGAACAGAACAAGACAGTGGATTAAAATAATGTACTATGACATCACACTGACTGTGTGTTCAGAACAAGACAGTGGATTAAAATAATGTACTTTGATATCACACTGACTGTGAACAGAACAAGACAGTGAATTAAAATAATGTACTATGATATCACACTGACTGTGAACAGAACAAGACAGTGGATTAAAATAATGTACTATGATATCACACTGACTGTGTGTTCAGAACAAGACAGTGAATTAAAATAATGTACTATGATATCACACTGACTGTGAACAGAACAAGACAGTGGATTAAAATAATGTACTATGATATCACACTGACTGTGTGTTCAGAACAAGACAGTGAATTAAAATAATGTACTATGATATCACACTGACTGTGAACAGAACAAGACAGTGGATTAAAAAAATGTACTATGATATCACACTGACTGTGTTCAGAACAAGACAGTGAATTAAAATAATGTACTATGATATCACACTGACTGTGAACAGAACAAGACAGTGAATTAAAATAATGTACTATGATATCACACTGACTGTGTTCAGAACAAGACAGTGAATTAAAATAATGTACTATGATATCACACTGACTGTGAACAGAACAAAACAGTGGATTAAAATAATGTACTATGACATCACACTGACTGTGTGTTCAGAACAAGACAGTGAATTAAAATAATCTACTATGATATCACACTGACTGTGTGTTCAGAACAAGACAGTGGATTAAAATAATGTACTATGATATCACACTGACTGTGTGTTCAGAACAAGACAGTGGATTAAAATAATGTACTATGATATCACACTGACTGTGAACAGAACAAGACAGTGGATTAAAATAATGTACTATGACATCACACTGACTGTGTGTTCAGAACAAGACAGTGAATTAAAATAATGTACTATGATATCACACTGACTGGAGATCTGGAGACTGGAGATCTGTTGTCGTATGATATCACACTGACTGTAAATAGAACAAGACAGTGAATTAAAATAATGTACTATGATATCACACTGACTGTGTTCAGAACAAGACAGTGAATTAAAATAATGTACTATGATATCACACTGACTGTGAACAGAACAAGACAGTGGATTTAAATAATGTACTATGATATCACACTGACTGTGTTCAGAACAAGACAGTGAATTAAAATAATGTACTATGATATCACACTGACTGTGTTCAGAACAAGACAGTGGATTAAAATAATGTACTATGATATCACACTGACTGTGAACAGAACAAGACAGTGGATTAAAATAATGTACTATGACATCACACTGACTGTGTGTTCAGAACAAGACAGTGAATTAAAATAATGTACTATGATATCACACTGACTGTGTGTTCAGAACAAGACAGTGGATTAAAATAATGTACTATTATATCACACTGACTGTGTGTTCAGAACAAGACAGTGGATTAAAATAATGTACTATGATATCACACTGACTGTGAACAGAACAAGACAGTGGATTAAAATAATGTACTATGACATCACACTGACTGTGTGTTCAGAACAAGACAGTGAATTAAAATAATATACTATGATATCACACTGACTGGAGATCTGGAGACTGGAGATCTGTTGTCGTATGATATCACACTGACTGTAAATAGAACAAGACAGTGAATTAAAATAATGTACTATGATATCACACTGACTGTGTTCAGAACAAGACAGTGAATTAAAATAATGTACTATGATATCACACTGACTGTGAACAGAACAAGACAGTGGATTAAAATAATGTACTATGATATCACACTGACTGTGTTCAGAACAAGACAGTGAATTAAAATAATGTACTATGATATCACACTGACTGTGTTCAGAACAAGACAGTGGATTAAAATAATGTACTATGATATCACACTGACTGTGAACAGAACAAGACAGTGGGTTAAAATAATGTACTATATCACACTGACTGTGTGTTAAGAACAAGACAGTGGATTAAAATAATGTACTATGATATCACACTGACTGTGAACAGAACAAGACAGTGGATTAAAATAATGTACTATGACATCACACTGACTGTGTGTTCAGAACAAGACAGTGAATTAAAATAATGTACTATGATATCACACTGACTGTGTGTTAAGAACAAGACAGTGGATTAAAATAATGTACTATGCTATCACACTGACTGTGAACAGAACAAGACAGTGGATTAAAATAATGTACTATGACATCACACTGACTGTGTGTTCAGAACAAGACAGTGGATTAAAATAATGTACTATGATATCACACTGACTGTGAACAGAACAAGACAGTGAATTAAAATAATGTACTATGATATCACACTGACTGTGAACAGAACAAGACAGTGGATTAAAATAATGTACTATGATATCACACTGACTGTGTGTTCAGAACAAGACAGTGAATTAAAATAATGTACTATGATATCACACTGACTGTGAACAGAACAAGACAGTGGATTAAAATAATGTACTATGATATCACACTGACTGTGTGTTCAGAACAAGACAGTGAATTAAAATAATGTACTATGATATCACACTGACTGTGAACAGAACAAGACAGTGGATTAAAAAAATGTACTATGATATCACACTGACTGTGTTCAGAACAAGACAGTGAATTAAAATAATGTACTATGATATCACACTGACTGTGTTCAGAACAAGACAGTGAATTAAAATAATGTACTATGATATCACACTGACTGTGAACAGAACAAGACAGTGGATTAAAAAAATGTACTATGATATCACACTGACTGTGTTCAGAACAAGACAGTGAATTAAAATAATGTACTATGATATCACACTGACTGTGAACAGAACAAGACAGTGGATTAAAATAATGTACTATGATATCACACTGACTGTGTTCAGAACAAGACAGTGAATTAAAATAATGTACTATGATATCACACTGACTGTGTGTTAAGAACAAGACAGTGGATTAAAATAATGTACTATGATATCACACTGACTGTGTTCAGAACAAGACAGTGGATTAAAATAATGTACTATGATATCACACTGACTGTGAACAGAACAAGACAGTGGATTAAAATAATGTACTATGATATCACACTGACTATGTGTTTAGAACAAGACAGTGGATTAAAATAATGTACTATGATATCACACTGACTGTGTTCAGAACAAGACAGTGAATTAAAATAATGTACTATGATATCACACTGACTGTGAACAGAACAAGACAGTGGATTAAAATAATGTACTATGATATCACACTGACTGTGTTCAGAACAAGACAGTGAATTAAAATAATGTACTATGATATCACACTGACTGTGTTCAGAACAAGACAGTGAATTAAAATAATGTACTATGATATCACACTGACTGTGAACAGAACAAGACAGTGGATTAAAATAATGTACTATGATATCACACTGACTGTGTGTTCAGAACAAGACAGTGAATTAAAATAATGTACTATGATATCACACTGACTGTGAACAGAACAAGACAGTGGATTAAAATAATGTACTATGATATCACACTGACTGTGTGTTCAGAACAAGACAGTGAATTAAAATAATGTACTATGATATCACACTGACTGTGAACAGAACAAGACAGTGGATTAAAAAAATGTACTATGATATCACACTGACTGTGTTCAGAACAAGACAGTGAATTAAAATAATGTACTATGATATCACACTGACTGTGTTCAGAACAAGACAGTGAATTAAAATAATGTACTATGATATCACACTGACTGTGAACAGAACAAGACAGTGGATTAAAAAAATGTACTATGATATCACACTGACTGTGTTCAGAACAAGACAGTGAATTAAAATAATGTACTATGATATCACACTGACTGTGAACAGAACAAGACAGTGGATTAAAATAATGTACTATGATATCACACTGACTGTGTTCAGAACAAGACAGTGAATTAAAATAATGTACTATGATATCACACTGACTGTGTGTTAAGAACAAGACAGTGGATTAAAATAATGTACTATGATATCACACTGACTGTGTTCAGAACAAGACAGTGGATTAAAATAATGTACTATGATATCACACTGACTGTGAACAGAACAAGACAGTGGATTAAAATAATGTACTATGATATCACACTGACTGTGTGTTCAGAACAAGACAGTGGATTAAAATAATGTACTATGATATCACACTGACTGTGTTCAGAACAAGACAGTGAATTAAAATAATGTACTATGATATCACACTGACTGTGAACAGAACAAGACAGTGGATTAAAATAATGTACTATGATATCACACTGACTGTGTTCAGAACAAGACAGTGAATTAAAATAATGTACTATGATATCACACTGACTGTGTTCAGAACAAGACAGTGGATTAAAATAATGTACTATGATATCACACTGACTGTGAACAGAACAAGACAGTGGATTAAAATAATGTACTATGATATCACACTGACTGTGTGTTAAGAACAAGACAGTGGATTAAAATAATGTACTATGATATCACACTGACTGTGAACAGAACAAGACAGTGGATTAAAATAATGTACTATGACATCACACTGACTGTGTGTTCAGAACAAGACAGTGAATTAAAATAATGTACTATGATATCACACTGACTGTGTGTTAAGAACAAGACAGTG
Organism: Romanogobio albipinnatus; assembly: GCA_023566225.1. NCBI lineage: Eukaryota > Metazoa > Chordata > Actinopteri > Cypriniformes > Gobionidae > Romanogobio > Romanogobio albipinnatus. The sequence goes on from CM042239.1 coordinate 60,517,564, forward strand.
GATTAAAATAATGTACTATGATATCACACTGACTGTGAACAGAACAAGACAGTGGATTAAAATAATGTACTATGACATCACACTGACTGTGTGTTCAGAACAAGACAGTGGATTAAAATAATGTACTTTGATATCACACTGACTGTGAACAGAACAAGACAGTGAATTAAAATAATGTACTATGATATCACACTGACTGTGAACAGAACAAGACAGTGGATTAAAATAATGTACTATGATATCACACTGACTGTGTGTTCAGAACAAGACAGTGAATTAAAATAATGTACTATGATATCACACTGACTGTGAACAGAACAAGACAGTGGATTAAAATAATGTACTATGATATCACACTGACTGTGTGTTCAGAACAAGACAGTGAATTAAAATAATGTACTATGATATCACACTGACTGTGAACAGAACAAGACAGTGGATTAAAAAAATGTACTATGATATCACACTGACTGTGTTCAGAACAAGACAGTGAATTAAAATAATGTACTATGATATCACACTGACTGTGAACAGAACAAGACAGTGAATTAAAATAATGTACTATGATATCACACTGACTGTGTTCAGAACAAGACAGTGAATTAAAATAATGTACTATGATATCACACTGACTGTGAACAGAACAAGACAGTGGATTAAAATAATGTACTATGACATCACACTGACTGTGTGTTCAGAACAAGACAGTGAATTAAAATAATCTACTATGATATCACACTGACTGTGTGTTCAGAACAAGACAGTGGATTAAAATAATGTACTATGATATCACACTGACTGTGTGTTCAGAACAAGACAGTGGATTAAAATAATGTACTATGATATCACACTGACTGTGAACAGAACAAGACAGTGGATTAAAATAATGTACTATGACATCACACTGACTGTGTGTTCAGAACAAGACAGTGAATTAAAATAATGTACTATGATATCACACTGACTGGAGATCTGGAGACTGGAGATCTGTTGTCGTATGATATCACACTGACTGTAAATAGAACAAGACAGTGAATTAAAATAATGTACTATGATATCACACTGACTGTGTTCAGAACAAGACAGTGAATTAAAATAATGTACTATGATATCACACTGACTGTGAACAGAACAAGACAGTGGATTTAAATAATGTACTATGATATCACACTGACTGTGTTCAGAACAAGACAGTGAATTAAAATAATGTACTATGATATCACACTGACTGTGTTCAGAACAAGACAGTGGATTAAAATAATGTACTATGATATCACACTGACTGTGAACAGAACAAGACAGTGGATTAAAATAATGTACTATGACATCACACTGACTGTGTGTTCAGAACAAGACAGTGAATTAAAATAATGTACTATGATATCACACTGACTGTGTGTTCAGAACAAGACAGTGGATTAAAATAATGTACTATTATATCACACTGACTGTGTGTTCAGAACAAGACAGTGGATTAAAATAATGTACTATGATATCACACTGACTGTGAACAGAACAAGACAGTGGATTAAAATAATGTACTATGACATCACACTGACTGTGTGTTCAGAACAAGACAGTGAATTAAAATAATATACTATGATATCACACTGACTGGAGATCTGGAGACTGGAGATCTGTTGTCGTATGATATCACACTGACTGTAAATAGAACAAGACAGTGAATTAAAATAATGTACTATGATATCACACTGACTGTGTTCAGAACAAGACAGTGAATTAAAATAATGTACTATGATATCACACTGACTGTGAACAGAACAAGACAGTGGATTAAAATAATGTACTATGATATCACACTGACTGTGTTCAGAACAAGACAGTGAATTAAAATAATGTACTATGATATCACACTGACTGTGTTCAGAACAAGACAGTGGATTAAAATAATGTACTATGATATCACACTGACTGTGAACAGAACAAGACAGTGGATTAAAATAATGTACTATGATATCACACTGACTGTGTGTTAAGAACAAGACAGTGGATTAAAATAATGTACTATGATATCACACTGACTGTGAACAGAACAAGACAGTGGATTAAAATAATGTACTATGACATCACACTGACTGTGTGTTCAGAACAAGACAGTGAATTAAAATAATGTACTATGATATCACACTGACTGTGTGTTAAGAACAAGACAGTGGATTAAAATAATGTACTATGACATCACACTGACTGTGTGTTAAGAACACGACAGTGGATTAAAATAATGTACTATGATATCACACTGACTGTGTGTTAAGAACAAGACAGTGGATTAAAATAATGTACTATGATATCACACTGACTGTGAACAGAACACGACAGTGGATTAAAATAATGTACTATGATATCACACTGACTGTGTGTTCAGAACAAGACAGTGGATTAAAATAATGTACTATGATATCACACTGACTGTGTGTTCAGAACAAGACAGTGGATTAAAATAATGTACTATGATATCACACTGACTGTGTGTTAAGAACAAGACAGTGGATTAAAATAATGTACTATGATATCACACTGACTGTGAACAGAACAAGACAGTGGATTAAAATAATGTACTATGATATCACACTGACTGTGTGTTAAGAACAAGACAGTGGATTAAAATAATGTACTATGATATTACACTGACTGTGAACAGAACAAGACAGTGGATTAAAATAATGTACTATGACATCACACTGACTGTGTGTTCAGAACAAGACAGTGAATTAAAATAATGTACTATGATATCACACTGACTGTGTGTTAAGAACAAGACAGTGGATTAAAATAATGTACTATGATATCACACTGACTGTGAACAGAACAAGACAGTGGATTAAAATAATGTACTATGACATCACACTGACTGTGTGTTCAGAACAAGACAGTGAATTAAAATAATGTACTATGATATCACACTGACTGTGTGTTCAGAACAAGACAGTGGATTAAAACAATGTACTATGATATCACACTGACTGTATGTTAAGAACAAGACAGTGGATTAAAATAATGTACTATGATATCACACTGACTGTGAACAGAACAAGACAGTGAATTAAAATAATGTACTATGATATCACACTGACTGTGTGTTCAGAACAAGACAGTGGATTAAAATAATGTACTATGATATCACACTGACTGTATGTTAAGAACAAGTCAGTGGATTAAAATAATGTACTATGATATCACACTGACTGTGAACAGAACAAGACAGTGGATTAAAATAATGTACTATGACATCACACTGACTGTGTGTTCAGAACAAGACAGTGAATTAAAATAATGTAATATGATATCACACTGACTGTGAACAGAACAAGACAGTGGATTAAAATAATGTACTATGATATCACACTGACTGTGTGTTAAGAACAAGACAGTGAATTAAAATAGTGTACTATGATATCACACTGACTGGAGATCTGGAGACTGGAGATCTGTTGTCGTATGATATCACACTGATTGTGAATAGAAAAAGACAGTGAATTAAAATAATGTACTATGATATCACACTGACTGTGTTCAGAACAAGACAGTGAATTAAAATAATGTACTATGATATCTCACTGACTGTGAACAGAACAAGACAGTGGATTAAAATAATGTACTATGATATCACACTGACTGTGTTCAGAACAAGACAGTGAATTAAAATAATGTACTATGATATCACACTGACTGTGTTCAGAACAAGACAGTGGATTAAAATAATGTACTATGATATCACACTGACTGTGAACAGAACAAGACAGTGGATTAAAATAATGTACTATGATATCACACTGACTGTGTGTTAAGAACAAGACAGTGGATTAAAATAATGTACTATGATATCACACTGACTGTGAACAGAACAAGACAGTGGATTAAAATAATGTACTATGACATCACACTGACTGTGTGTTCAGAACAAGACAGTGAATTAAAATAATGTACTATGATATCACACTGACTGTGTGTTAAGAACAAGACAATGGATTAAAATAATGTACTATGATATCACACTGACTGTGAACAGAACAAGACAGTGGATTAAAATAATGTACTATGACATCACACTGACTGTGTGTTCAGAACAAGACAGTGAATTAAAATAATGTACTATGATATCACACTGACTGTGTGTTAAGAACAAGACAGTGGATTAAAATAATGTACTATGACATCACACTGACTGTGTGTTAAGAACAAGACAGTGGATTAAAATAATGTACTATGATATCACACTGACTGTGTTCAGAACAAGACAGTGAATTAAAATAATGTACTATGATATCACACTGACTGTGTTCAGAACAAGACAGTGGATTAAAATAATGTACTATGATATCACACTGACTGTGAACAGAACAAGACAGTGGATTAAAATAATGTACTATGATATCACACTGACTGTGTGTTCAGAACAAGACAGTGGATTAAAATAATGTACTATGATATCACACTGACTGTGAACAGAACAAGACAGTGGATTAAAATAATGTACTATGACATCACACTGACTGTGTGTTCAGAACAAGACAGTGAATTAAAATAATGTACTATGATATCACACTGACTGTGTGTTAAGAACACGACAGTGGATTAAAATAATGTACTATGATATCACACTGACTGTGAACAGAACAAGACAGTGGATTAAAATAATGTACTATGACATCACACTGACTGTGTGTTCAGAACAAGACAGTGAATTAAAATAATGTACTATCATATCACTCTGACTGTGTGTTAAGAACAAGACAGTGGATTAAAATAATGTACTATGACATCACACTGACTGTGTGTTAAGAACACGACAGTGGATTAAAATAATGTACTATGATATCACACTGACTGTGTGTTAAGAACAAGACAGTGGATTAAAATAATGTACTATGATATCACACTGACTGTGAACAGAACACGACAGTGGATTAAAATAATGTACTATGATATCACACTGACTGTGTGTTCAGAACAAGACAGTGGATTAAAATAATGTACTATGATATCACACTGACTGTATGTTAAGAACAAGTCAGTGGATTAAAATAATGTACTATGATATCACACTGACTGTGAACAGAACAAGACAGTGGATTAAAATAATGTACTATGACATCACACTGACTGTGTGTTCAGAACAAGACAGTGAATTAAAATAATGTAATATGATATCACACTGACTGTGAACAGAACAAGACAGTGGATTAAAATAATGTACTATGATATCACACTGACTGTGTGTTAAGAACAAGACAGTGAATTAAAATAGTGTACTATGATATCACACTGACTGGAGATCTGGAGACTGGAGATCTGTTGTCGTATGATATCACACTGATTGTGAATAGAAAAAGACAGTGAATTAAAATAATGTACTATGATATCACACTGACTGTGTTCAGAACAAGACAGTGAATTAAAATAATGTACTATGATATCTCACTGACTGTGAACAGAACAAGACAGTGGATTAAAATAATGTACTATGATATCACACTGACTGTGTTCAGAACAAGACAGTGAATTAAAATAATGTACTATGATATCACACTGACTGTGTTCAGAACAAGACAGTGGATTAAAATAATGTACTATGATATCACACTGACTGTGAACAGAACAAGACAGTGAATTAAAATAATGTACTATGATATCACACTGACTGTGTGTTAAGAACACGACAGTGGATTAAAATAATGTACTATGATATCACACTGACTGTGAACAGAACAAGACAGTGGATTAAAATAATGTACTATGACATCACACTGACTGTGTGTTCAGAACAAGACAGTGAATTAAAATAATGTACTATGATATCACACTGACTGTGTTCAGAACAAGACAGTGAATTAAAATAATGTACTATGATATCTCACTGACTGTGAACAGAACAAGACAGTGGATTAAAATAATGTACTATGATATCACACTGACTGTGTTCAGAACAAGACAGTGAATTAAAATAATGTACTATGATATCACACTGACTGTGTTCAGAACAAGACAGTGGATTAAAATAATGTACTATGATATCACACTGACTGTGAACAGAACAAGACAGTGGATTAAAATAATGTACTATGATATCACACTGACTGTGTGTTAAGAACAAGACAGTGGATTAAAATAATGTACTATGATATCACACTGACTGTGTGTTAAGAACAAGACAGTGGATTAAAATAATGTACTATGACATCACACTGACTGTGTGTTAAGAACAAGACAGTGGATTAAAATAATGTACTATGATATCACACTGACTGTGTGTTAAGAACAAGACAGTGGATTAAAATAATGTACTATGATATCACACTGACTGTGAACAGAACAAGACAGTGGATTAAAATAATGTACTATGATATCACACTGACTGTGAACAGAACAAGACAGTGGATTAAAATAATGTACTATGACATCACACTGACTGTGTGTTCAGAACAAGACAGTGAATTAAAATAATGTACTATGATATCACACTGACTGTGTGTTCAGAACAAGACAGTGGATTAAAATAATGTACTATTATATCACACTGACTGTGTGTTCAGAACAAGACAGTGGATTAAAATAATGTACTATGATATCACACTGACTGTGAACAGAACAAGACAGTGGATTAAAATAATGTACTATGACATCACACTGACTGTGTGTTCAGAACAAGACAGTGAATTAAAATAATGTACTATGATATCACACTGACTGGAGATCTGGAGACTGGAGATCTGTTGTCGTATGATATCACACTGACTGTAAATAGAACAAGACAGTGAATTAAAATAATGTACTATGATATCACACTGACTGTGTTCAGAACAAGACAGTGAATTAAAATAATGTACTATGATATCACACTGACTGTGAACAGAACAAGACAGTGGATTAAAATAATGTACTATGATATCACACTGACTGTGTTCAGAACAAGACAGTGAATTAAAATAATGTACTATGATATCACACTGACTGTGTTCAGAACAAGACAGTGGATTAAAATAATGTACTATGATATCACACTGACTGTGAACAGAACAAGACAGTGGATTAAAATAATGTACTATGATATCACACTGACTGTGTGTTAAGAACAAGACAGTGGATTAAAATAATGTACTATGATATCACACTGACTGTGAACAGAACAAGACAGTGGATTAAAATAATGTACTATGATATCACACTGACTGTGAACAGAACAAGACAGTGAATTAAAATAATGTACTATGATATCACACTGACTGTGTGTTAAGAACACGACAGTGGATTAAAATAATGTACTATGATATCACACTGACTGTGAACAGAACAAGACAGTGGATTAAAATAATGTACTATGACATCACACTGACTGTGTGTTCAGAACAAGACAGTGAATTAAAATAATGTACTATGATATCACACTGACTGTGTTCAGAACAAGACAGTGAATTAAAATAATGTACTATGATATCTCACTGACTGTGAACAGAACAAGACAGTGGATTAAAATAATGTACTATGATATCACACTGACTGTGTTCAGAACAAGACAGTGAATTAAAATAATGTACTATGATATCACACTGACTGTGCTCAGAACAAGACAGTGGATTAAAATAATGTACTATGATATCACACTGACTGTGAACAGAACAAGACAGTGGATTAAAATAATGTACTATGACATCACACTGACTGTGTGTTAAGAACAAGACAGTGGATTAAAATAATGTACTATGATATCACACTGACTGTGAACAGAACAAGACAGTGGATTAAAATAATGTACTATGATATCACACTGACTGTGAACAGAACAAGACAGTGGATTAAAATAATGTACTATGACATCACACTGACTGTGTGTTCAGAACAAGACAGTGAATTAAAATAATGTACTATGATATCACACTGACTGTGTGTTCAGAACAAGACAGTGGATTAAAATAATGTACTATTATATCACACTGACTGTGTGTTCAGAACAAGACAGTGGATTAAAATAATGTACTATGATATCACACTGACTGTGAACAGAACAAGACAGTGGATTAAAATAATGTACTATGACATCACACTGACTGTGTGTTCAGAACAAGACAGTGAATTAAAATAATGTACTATGATATCACACTGACTGGAGATCTGGAGACTGGAGATCTGTTGTCGTATGATATCACACTGACTGTAAATAGAACAAGACAGTGAATTAAAATAATGTACTATGATATCACACTGACTGTGTTCAGAACAAGACAGTGAATTAAAATAATGTACTATGATATCACACTGACTGTGAACAGAACAAGACAGTGGATTAAAATAATGTACTATGATATCACACTGACTGTGTTCAGAACAAGACAGTGAATTAAAATAATGTACTATGATATCACACTGACTGTGTTCAGAACAAGACAGTGGATTAAAATAATGTACTATGATATCACACTGACTGTGAACAGAACAAGACAGTGGATTAAAATAATGTACTATGATATCACACTGACTGTGTGTTAAGAACAAGACAGTGGATTAAAATAATGTACTATGATATCACACTGACTGTGAACAGAACAAGACAGTGGATTAAAATAATGTACTATGACATCACACTGACTGTGTGTTCAGAACAAGAGAGTGAATTAAAATAATGTACTATGATATCACACTGACTGTGTGTTAAGAACAAGACAGTGGATTAAAATAATGTACTATGACATCACACTGACTGTGTGTTAAGAACACGACAGTGGATTAAAATAATGTACTATGATATCACACTGACTGTGTTCAGAACAAGACAGTGGATTAAAATAATGTACTATGATATCACACTGACTGTGAACAGAACAAGACAGTGAATTAAAATAATGTACTATGATATCACACTGACTGTGTGTTAAGAACACGACAGTGGATTAAAATAATGTACTATGATATCACACTGACTGTGAACAGAACAAGACAGTGGATTAAAATAATGTACTATGACATCACACTGACTGTGTGTTCAGAACAAGACAGTGAATTAAAATAATGTACTATGATATCACACTGACTGTGTGTTAAGAACACGACAGTGGATTAAAATAATGTACTATGATATCACACTGACTGTGAACAGAACAAGACAGTGGATTAAAATAATGTACTATGACATCACACTGACTGTGTGTTCAGAACAAGACAGTGAATTAAAATAATGTACTATCATATCACTCTGACTGTGTGTTAAGAACAAGACAGTGGATTAAAATAATGTACTATGACATCACACTGACTGTGTGTTAAGAACACGACAGTGGATTAAAATAATGTACTATGATATCACACTGACTGTGTGTTAAGAACAAGACAGTGGATTAAAATAATGTACTATGATATCACACTGACTGTGAACAGAACACGACAGTGGATTAAAATAATGTACTATGATATCACACTGACTGTGTGTTCAGAACAAGACAGTGGATTAAAATAATGTACTATGATATCACACTGACTGTATGTTAAGAACAAGTCAGTGGATTAAAATAATGTACTATGATATCACACTGACTGTGAACAGAACAAGACAGTGGATTAAAATAATGTACTATGACATCACACTGACTGTGTGTTCAGAACAAGACAGTGAATTAAAATAATGTAATATGATATCACACTGACTGTGAACAGAACAAGACAGTGGATTAAAATAATGTACTATGATATCACACTGACTGTGTGTTAAGAACAAGACAGTGAATTAAAATAGTGTACTATGATATCACACTGACTGGAGATCTGGAGACTGGAGATCTGTTGTCGTATGATATCACACTGATTGTGAATAGAAAAAGACAGTGAATTAAAATAATGTACTATGATATCACACTGACTGTGTTCAGAACAAGACAGTGAATTAAAATAATGTACTATGATATCTCACTGACTGTGAACAGAACAAGACAGTGGATTAAAATAATGTACTATGATATCACACTGACTGTGTTCAGAACAAGACAGTGAATTAAAATAATGTACTATGATATCACACTGACTGTGTTCAGAACAAGACAGTGGATTAAAATAATGTACTATGATATCACACTGACTGTGAACAGAACAAGACAGTGAATTAAAATAATGTACTATGATATCACACTGACTGTGTGTTAAGAACACGACAGTGGATTAAAATAATGTACTATGATATCACACTGACTGTGAACAGAACAAGACAGTGGATTAAAATAATGTACTATGACATCACACTGACTGTGTGTTCAGAACAAGACAGTGAATTAAAATAATGTACTATGATATCACACTGACTGTGTTCAGAACAAGACAGTGAATTAAAATAATGTACTATGATATCTCACTGACTGTGAACAGAACAAGACAGTGGATTAAAATAATGTACTATGATATCACACTGACTGTGTTCAGAACAAGACAGTGAATTAAAATAATGTACTATGATATCACACTGACTGTGTTCAGAACAAGACAGTGGATTAAAATAATGTACTATGATATCACACTGACTGTGAACAGAACAAGACAGTGGATTAAAATAATGTACTATGATATCACACTGACTGTGTGTTAAGAACAAGACAGTGGATTAAAATAATGTACTATGATATCACACTGACTGTGTGTTAAGAACAAGACAGTGGATTAAAATAATGTACTATGACATCACACTGACTGTGTGTTAAGAACAAGACAGTGGATTAAAATAATGTACTATGATATCACACTGACTGTGTGTTAAGAACAAGACAGTGGATTAAAATAATGTACTATGATATCACACTGACTGTGAACAGAACAAGACAGTGGATTAAAATAATGTACTATGATATCACACTGACTGTGAACAGAACAAGACAGTGGATTAAAATAATGTACTATGACATCACACTGACTGTGTGTTCAGAACAAGACAGTGAATTAAAATAATGTACTATGATATCACACTGACTGTGTGTTCAGAACAAGACAGTGGATTAAAATAATGTACTATTATATCACACTGACTGTGTGTTCAGAACAAGACAGTGGATTAAAATAATGTACTATGATATCACACTGACTGTGAACAGAACAAGACAGTGGATTAAAATAATGTACTATGACATCACACTGACTGTGTGTTCAGAACAAGACAGTGAATTAAAATAATGTACTATGATATCACACTGACTGGAGATCTGGAGACTGGAGATCTGTTGTCGTATGATATCACACTGACTGTAAATAGAACAAGACAGTGAATTAAAATAATGTACTATGATATCACACTGACTGTGTTCAGAACAAGACAGTGAATTAAAATAATGTACTATGATATCACACTGACTGTGAACAGAACAAGACAGTGGATTAAAATAATGTACTATGATATCACACTGACTGTGTTCAGAACAAGACAGTGAATTAAAATAATGTACTATGATATCACACTGACTGTGTTCAGAACAAGACAGTGGATTAAAATAATGTACTATGATATCACACTGACTGTGAACAGAACAAGACAGTGGATTAAAATAATGTACTATGATATCACACTGACTGTGTGTTAAGAACAAGACAGTGGATTAAAATAATGTACTATGATATCACACTGACTGTGAACAGAACAAGACAGTGGATTAAAATAATGTACTATGATATCACACTGACTGTGAACAGAACAAGACAGTGAATTAAAATAATGTACTATGATATCACACTGACTGTGTGTTAAGAACACGACAGTGGATTAAAATAATGTACTATGATATCACACTGACTGTGAACAGAACAAGACAGTGGATTAAAATAATGTACTATGACATCACACTGACTGTGTGTTCAGAACAAGACAGTGAATTAAAATAATGTACTATGATATCACACTGACTGTGTTCAGAACAAGACAGTGAATTAAAATAATGTACTATGATATCTCACTGACTGTGAACAGAACAAGACAGTGGATTAAAATAATGTACTATGATATCACACTGACTGTGTTCAGAACAAGACAGTGAATTAAAATAATGTACTATGATATCACACTGACTGTGTTCAGAACAAGACAGTGGATTAAAATAATGTACTATGATATCACACTGACTGTGAACAGAACAAGACAGTGGATTAAAATAATGTACTATGATATCACACTGACTGTGTGTTAAGAACAAGACAGTGGATTAAAATAATGTACTATGATATCACACTGACTGTGAACAGAACAAGACAGTGGATTAAAATAATGTACTATGACATCACACTGACTGTGTGTTCAGAACAAGAGAGTGAATTAAAATAATGTACTATGATATCACACTGACTGTGTGTTAAGAACAAGACAGTGGATTAAAATAATGTACTATGACATCACACTGACTGTGTTTTAAGAACACGACAGTGGATTAAAATAATGTACTATGATATCACACTGACTGTGTTCAGAACAAGACAGTGGATTAAAATAATGTACTATGATATCACACTGACTGTGAACAGAACAAGACAGTGAATTAAAATAATGTACTATGATATCACACTGACTGTGTGTTAAGAACACGACAGTGGATTAAAATAATGTACTATGATATCACACTGACTGTGAACAGAACAAGACAGTGGATTAAAATAATGTACTATGACATCACACTGACTGTGTGTTCAGAACAAGACAGTGGATTAAAATAATGTACTATGATATCACACTGACTGTGTTCAGAACAAGACAGTGAATTAAAATAATGTACTATGATATCTCACTGACTGTGAACAGAACAAGACAGTGGATTAAAATAATGTACTATGATATCACACTGACTGTGTTCAGAACAAGACAGTGAATTAAAATAATGTACTATGATATCACACTGACTGTGTTCAGAACAAGACAGTGGATTAAAATAATGTACTATGATATCACACTGACTGTGAACAGAACAAGACAGTGGATTAAAATAATGTACTATGATATCACACTGACTGTGAACAGAACAAGACAGTGAATTAAAATAATGTACTATGATATCACACTGACTGTGTTCAGAACAAGACAGTGGATTAAAATAATGTACTATGATATCACACTGACTGTGTGTTCAGAACAAGACAGTGAATTAAAATAATGTACTATGATATCACACTGACTGTGTGTTAAGAACAAGACAGTGGATTAAAATAATGTACTATGACATCACACTGACTGTGTGTTCAGAACAAGACAGTGAATTAAAATAATGTACTATGATATCACACTGACTGTGTGTTAAGAACAAGACAGTGGATTAAAATAATGTACTATGATATCACACTGACTGTGAACAGAACAAGACAGTGGATTAAAATAATGTACTATGACATCACACTGACTGTGTGTTCAGAACAAGACAGTGAATTAAAATAATGTACTATGATATCACACTGACTGTGTGTTAAGAACAAGACAGTGGATTAAAATAATGTACTATGACATCACACTGACTGTGTGTTAAGAACACGACAGTGGATTAAAATAATGTACTATGATATCACACTGACTGTGTGTTAAGAACAAGACAGTGGATTAAAATAATGTACTATGATATCACACTGACTGTGAACAGAACACGACAGTGGATTAAAATAATGTACTATGATATCACACTGACTGTGTGTTCAGAACAAGACAGTGGATTAAAATAATGTACTATGATATCACACTGACTGTGTGTTCAGAACAAGACAGTGGATTCAAATAATGTACTATGATATCACACTGACTGTGTGTTAAGAACAAGACAGTGGATTAAAATAATGTACTATGATATCACACTGACTGTGAACAGAACAAGACAGTGGATTAAAATAATGTACTATGATATCACACTGACTGTGTGTTAAGAACAAGACAGTGGATTAAAATAATGTACTATGATATCACACTGACTGTGTGTTCAGAACAAGACAGTGAATTAAAATAATGTACTATGATATCACACTGACTGTGTGTTAAGAACAAGTCAGTGGATTAAAATAATGTACTATGATATCACACTGACTGTGAACAGAACAAGACAGTGGATTAAAATAATGTACTATGACATCACACTGACTGTGTGTTCAGAACAAGACAGTGAATTAAAATAATGTAATATGATATCACACTGACTGTGAACAGAACAAGACAGTGGATTAAAATAATGTACTATGATATCACACTGACTGTGTGTTAAGAACAAGACAGTGAATTAAAATAGTGTACTATGATATCACACTGACTGGAGATCTGGAGACTGGAGATCTGTTGTCGTATGATATCACACTGATTGTGAATAGAAAAAGACAGTGAATTAAAATAATGTACTATGATATCACACTGACTGTGTTCAGAACAAGACAGTGAATTAAAATAATGTACTATGATATCTCACTGACTGTGAACAGAACAAGACAGTGGATTAAAATAATGTACTATGATATCACACTGACTGTGTTCAGAACAAGACAGTGAATTAAAATAATGTACTATGATATCACACTGACTGTGTTCAGAACAAGACAGTGGATTAAAATAATGTACTATGATATCACACTGACTGTGAACAGAACAAGACAGTGAATTAAAATAATGTACTATGATATCACACTGACTGTGTGTTAAGAACACGACAGTGGATTAAAATAATGTACTATGATATCACACTGACTGTGAACAGAACAAGACAGTGGATTAAAATAATGTACTATGACATCACACTGACTGTGTGTTCAGAACAAGACAGTGAATTAAAATAATGTACTATGATATCACACTGACTGTGTTCAGAACAAGACAGTGAATTAAAATAATGTACTATGATATCTCACTGACTGTGAACAGAACAAGACAGTGGATTAAAATAATGTACTATGATATCACACTGACTGTGTTCAGAACAAGACAGTGAATTAAAATAATGTACTATGATATCACACTGACTGTGTTCAGAACAAGACAGTGGATTAAAATAATGTACTATGATATCACACTGACTGTGAACAGAACAAGACAGTGGATTAAAATAATGTACTATGATATCACACTGACTGTGTGTTAAGAACAAGACAGTGGATTAAAATAATGTACTATGATATCACACTGACTGTGTGTTAAGAACAAGACAGTGGATTAAAATAATGTACTATGACATCACACTGACTGTGTGTTAAGAACAAGACAGTGGATTAAAATAATGTACTATGATATCACACTGACTGTGTGTTAAGAACAAGACAGTGGATTAAAATAATGTACTATGATATCACACTGACTGTGAACAGAACAAGACAGTGGATTAAAATAATGTACTATGATATCACACTGACTGTGAACAGAACAAGACAGTGGATTAAAATAATGTACTATGACATCACACTGACTGTGTGTTCAGAACAAGACAGTGAATTAAAATAATGTACTATGATATCACACTGACTGTGTGTTCAGAACAAGACAGTGGATTAAAATAATGTACTATTATATCACACTGACTGTGTGTTCAGAACAAGACAGTGGATTAAAATAATGTACTATGATATCACACTGACTGTGAACAGAACAAGACAGTGGATTAAAATAATGTACTATGACATCACACTGACTGTGTGTTCAGAACAAGACAGTGAATTAAAATAATGTACTATGATATCACACTGACTGGAGATCTGGAGACTGGAGATCTGTTGTCGTATGATATCACACTGACTGTAAATAGAACAAGACAGTGAATTAAAATAATGTACTATGATATCACACTGACTGTGTTCAGAACAAGACAGTGAATTAAAATAATGTACTATGATATCACACTGACTGTGAACAGAACAAGACAGTGGATTAAAATAATGTACTATGATATCACACTGACTGTGTTCAGAACAAGACAGTGAATTAAAATAATGTACTATGATATCACACTGACTGTGTTCAGAACAAGACAGTGGATTAAAATAATGTACTATGATATCACACTGACTGTGAACAGAACAAGACAATGGATTAAAATAATGTACTATGATATCACACTGACTGTGTGTTAAGAACAAGACAGTGGATTAAAATAATGTACTATGATATCACACTGACTGTGAACAGAACAAGACAGTGGATTAAAATAATGTACTATGATATCACACTGACTGTGAACAGAACAAGACAGTGAATTAAAATAATGTACTATGATATCACACTGACTGTGTGTTAAGAACACGACAGTGGATTAAAATAATGTACTATGATATCACACTGACTGTGAACAGAACAAGACAGTGGATTAAAATAATGTACTATGACATCACACTGACTGTGTGTTCAGAACAAGACAGTGAATTAAAATAATGTACTATGATATCACACTGACTGTGTTCAGAACAAGACAGTGAATTAAAATAATGTACTATGATATCTCACTGACTGTGAACAGAACAAGACAGTGGATTAAAATAATGTACTATGATATCACACTGACTGTGTTCAGAACAAGACAGTGAATTAAAATAATGTACTATGATATCACACTGACTGTGTTCAGAACAAGACAGTGGATTAAAATAATGTACTATGATATCACACTGACTGTGAACAGAACAAGACAGTGGATTAAAATAATGTACTATGATATCACACTGACTGTGTGTTAAGAACAAGACAGTGGATTAAAATAATGTACTATGATATCACACTGACTGTGTGTTAAGAACAAGACAGTGGATTAAAATAATGTACTATGACATCACACTGACTGTGTGTTAAGAACAAGACAGTGGATTAAAATAATGTACTATGATATCACACTGACTGTGTGTTAAGAACAAGACAGTGGATTAAAATAATGTACTATGATATCACACTGACTGTGAACAGAACAAGACAGTGGATTAAAATAATGTACTATGATATCACACTGACTGTGAACAGAACAAGACAGTGGATTAAAATAATGTACTATGACATCACACTGACTGTGTGTTCAGAACAAGACAGTGAATTAAAATAATGTACTATGATATCACACTGACTGTGTGTTCAGAACAAGACAGTGGATTAAAATAATGTACTATTATATCACACTGACTGTGTGTTCAGAACAAGACAGTGGATTAAAATAATGTACTATGATATCACACTGACTGTGAACAGAACAAGACAGTGGATTAAAATAATGTACTATGACATCACACTGACTGTGTGTTCAGAACAAGACAGTGAATTAAAATAATGTACTATGATATCACACTGACTGGAGATCTGGAGACTGGAGATCTGTTGTCGTATGATATCACACTGACTGTAAATAGAACAAGACAGTGAATTAAAATAATGTACTATGATATCACACTGACTGTGTTCAGAACAAGACAGTGAATTAAAATAATGTACTATGATATCACACTGACTGTGAACAGAACAAGACAGTGGATTAAAATAATGTACTATGATATCACACTGACTGTGTTCAGAACAAGACAGTGAATTAAAATAATGTACTATGATATCACACTGACTGTGTTCAGAACAAGACAGTGGATTAAAATAATGTACTATGATATCACACTGACTGTGAACAGAACAAGACAGTGGATTAAAATAATGTACTATGATATCACACTGACTGTGTGTTAAGAACAAGACAGTGGATTAAAATAATGTACTATGATATCACACTGACTGTGAACAGAACAAGACAGTGGATTAAAATAATGTACTATGACATCACACTGACTGTGTGTTCAGAACAAGAGAGTGAATTAAAATAATGTACTATGATATCACACTGACTGTGTGTTAAGAACAAGACAGTGGATTAAAATAATGTACTATGACATCACACTGACTGTGTGTTAAGAACACGACAGTGGATTAAAATAATGTACTATGATATCACACTGACTGTGTGTTAAGAACAAGACAGTGGATTAAAATAATGTACTATGATATCACACTGACTGTGAACAGAACACGACAGTGGATTAAAATAATGTACTATGATATCACACTGACTGTGTGTTCAGAACAAGACAGTGGATTAAAATAATGTACTATGATATCACACTGACTGTGTGTTCAGAACAAGACAGTTGATTAAAATAATGTACTATGATATCACACTGACTGTGAACAGAACAAGACAGTGGATTAAAATAATGTACTATGACATCACACTGACTGTGAATAGAACAAGACAGTGAATTAAAATAATGTACTATGATATCACACTGACTGTGAACAGAACAAGACAGTGGATTAAAATAATGTACTATGATATCACACTGACTGTGTTCAGAACAAGACAGTGAATTAAAATAATGTACTATGATATCACACTGACTGTGTGTTAAGAACAAGACAGTGGATTAAAATAATGTACTATGATATCACACTGACTGTGAACAGAACAAGACAGTGGATTAAAATAATGTACTATGATATCACACTGACTGTGTTCAGAACAAGACAGTGAATTAAAATAATGTACTATGATATCACACTGACTGTGTTCAGAACAAGACAGTGGATTAAAATAATGTACTATGATATCACACTGACTGTGAACAGAACAAGACAGTGGATTAAAATAATGTACTATGATATCACACTGACTGTGTGTTAAGAACAAGACAGTGGATTAAAATAATGTACTATGACATCACACTGACTGTGTGTTCAGAACAAGACAGTGAATTAAAATAATGTACTATGATATCACACTGACTGTGTGTTAAGAACAAGACAGTGGATTAAAATAATGTACTATGATATCACACTGACTGTGAACAGAACAAGACAGTGGATTAAAATAATGTACTATGACATCACACTGACTGTGTGTTCAGAACAAGACAGTGAATTAAAATAATGTACTATGATATCACACTGACTGTGTGTTAAGAACAAGACAGTGGATTAAAATAATGTACTATGACATCACACTGACTGTGTGTTAAGAACACGACAGTGGATTAAAATAATGTACTATGATATCACACTGACTGTGTGTTAAGAACAAGACAGTGGATTAAAATAATGTACTATGATATCACACTGACTGTGAACAGAACACGACAGTGGATTAAAATAATGTACTATGATATCACACTGACTGTGTGTTCAGAACAAGACAGTGGATTAAAATAATGTACTATGATATCACACTGACTGTGTGTTCAGAACAAGACAGTGGATTCAAATAATGTACTATGATATCACACTGACTGTGTGTTAAGAACAAGACAGTGGATTAAAATAATGTACTATGATATCACACTGACTGTGAACAGAACAAGACAGTGGATTAAAATAATGTACTATGATATCACACTGACTGTGTGTTAAGAACAAGACAGTGGATTAAAATAATGTACTATGATATCACACTGACTGTGTGTTCAGAACAAGACAGTGAATTAAAATAATGTACTATGATATCACACTGACTGTGTGTTCAGAACAAGACAGTGGATTAAAATAATGTACTATGATATCACACTGACTGTGAACAGAACAAGACAGTGAATTAAAATAATGTACTATGATATCACACTGACTGTGTGTTAAGAACAAGACAGTGGATTAAAATAATGTACTATGATATCACACTGACTGTGTGTTAAGAACAAGACAGTGTATTAAAATAATGTACTATGACATCACACTGACTGTGTGTTAAGAACAAGACAGTGGATTAAAATAATGTACTATGATATCACACTGACTGTGAACAGAACAAGACAGTGGATTAAAATAATGTACTATGATATCACACTGACTGTGTGTTAAGAACAAGACAGTGGATTAAAATAATGTACTATGATATCACACTGACTGTGAACAGAACAAGACAGTGGATTAAAATAATGTACTATGACATCACACTGACTGTGTGTTCAGAACAAGACAGTGGATTAAAATAATGTACTATGATATCACACTGACTGTGTGTTCAGAACAAGACAGTGGATTAAAATAATGTACTATGATATCACACTGACTGTGAACAGAACAAGACAGTGGATTAAAATAATGTACTATGACATCACACTGACTGTGTGTTCAGAACAAGACAGTGAATTAAAATAATGTACTATGATATCACACTGACTGGAGATCTGGAGACTGGAGATCTGTTGTCGTATGATATCACACTGACTGTGAATAGAACAAGACAGTGAATTAAAATAATGTACTATGATATCACACTGACTGTGTTCAGAACAAGACAGTGAATTAAAATAATGTACTATGATATCACACTGACTGTGTGTTAAGAACAAGACAGTGGATTAAAATAATGTACTATGATATCACACTGACTGTGAACAGAACAAGACAGTGGATTAAAATAATGTACTATGATATCACACTGACTGTGTGTTAAGAACAAGACAGTGGATTAAAATAATGTACTATGATATCACACTGACTGTGAACAGAACAAGACAGTGGATTCAAATAATGTACTATGACATCACACTGACTGTGAACAGAACAAGACAGTGGATTAAAATAATGTACTATGATATCACACTGACTGTGTGTTCAGAACAAGACAGTGGATTAAAATAATGTACTATGATATCACACTGACTGTGTGTTCAGAACAAGACAGTTGATTAAAATAATGTACTATGATATCACACTGACTGTGAACAGAACAAGACAGTGGATTAAAATAATGTACTATGACATCACACTGACTGTGTGTTCAGAACAAGACAGTGAATTAAAATAATGTACTATGATATCACACTGACTGGAGATCTGGAGACTGGAGATCTGTTGTCGTATGATATCACACTGACTGTGAATAGAACAAGACAGTGAATTAAAATAATGTACTATGATATCACACTGACTGTGTTCAGAACAAGACAGTGAATTAAAATAATGTACTATGATATCACACTGACTGTGAACAGAACAAGACAGTGGATTAAAATAATGTACTATGATATCACACTGACTGTGTTCAGAACAAGACAGTGAATTAAAATAATGTACTATGATATCACACTGACTGTGTTCAGAACAAGACAGTGGATTAAAATAATGTACTATGATATCACACTGACTGTGAACAGAACAAGACAGTGGATTAAAATAATGTACTATGATATCACACTGACTGTGTGTTAAGAACAAGACAGTGGATTAAAATAATGTACTATGATATCACACTGACTGTAAACAGAACAAGACAGTGGATTAAAATAATGTACTATGATATCACACTGACTGTGTGTTAAGAACAAGACAGTGGATTAAAATAATGTACTATGATATCACACTGACTGTGAACAGAACAAGACAGTGGATTCAAATAATGTACTATGACATCACACTGACTGTGAACAGAACAAGACAGTGGATTAAAATAATGTACTATGATATCACACTGACTGTGTGTTCAGAACAAGACAGTGGATTAAAATAATGTACTATGATATCACACTGACTGTGTGTTCAGAACAAGACAGTTGATTAAAATAATGTACTATGATATCACACTGACTGTGAACAGAACAAGACAGTGGATTAAAATAATGTACTATGACATCACACTGACTGTGTGTTCAGAACAAGACAGTGAATTAAAATAATGTACTATGATATCACACTGACTGGAGATCTGGAGACTGGAGATCTGTTGTCGTATGATATCACACTGACTGTGAATAGAACAAGACAGTGAATTAAAATAATGTACTATGATATCACACTGACTGTGTTCAGAACAAGACAGTGAATTAAAATAATGTACTATGATATCACACTGACTGTGAACAGAACAAGACAGTGGATTAAAATAATGTACTATGATATCACACTGACTGTGTTCAGAACAAGACAGTGAATTAAAATAATGTACTATGATATCACACTGACTGTGTTCAGAACAAGACAGTGGATTAAAATAATGTACTATGATATCACACTGACTGTGAACAGAACAAGACAGTGGATTAAAATAATGTACTATGATATCACACTGACTGTGTGTTAAGAACAAGACAGTGGATTAAAATAATGTACTATGATATCACACTGACTGTGAACAGAACAAGACAGTGGATTAAAATAATGTACTATGACATCACACTGACTGTGTGTTCAGAACAAGACAGTGAATTAAAATAATGTACTATGATATCACACTGACTGTGTGTTAAGAACAAGACAGTGGATTAAAATAATGTACTATGACATCACACTGACTGTGTGTTAAGAACACGACAGTGGATTAAAATAATGTACTATGATATCACACTGACTGTGTGTTAAGAACAAGACAGTGGATTAAAATAATGTACTATGATATCACACTGACTGTGAACAGAACACAACAGTGGATTAAAATAATGTACTATGATATCACACTGACTGTGTGTTCAGAACAAGACAGTGGATTAAAATAATGTACTATGATATCACACTGACTGTGTGTTCAGAACAAGACAGTGGATTCAAATAATGTACTATGATATCACACTGACATTGTGTTAAGAACAAGACAGTGGATTAAAATAATGTACTATGATATCACACTGACTGTGAACAGAACAAGACAGTGGATTCAAATAATGTACTATGATATCACACTGACTGTGTGTTAAGAACAAGACAGTGGATTAAAATAATGTACTATGATATCACACTGACTGTGTGTTCAGAACAAGACAGTGAATTAAAATAATGTACTATGATATCACACTGACTGTGTGTTCAGAACAAGACAGTGGATTAAAATAATGTACTATGATATCACACTGACTGTGAACAGAACAAGACAGTGAATTAAAATAATGTACTATGATATCACACTGACTGTGTGTTAAGAACAAGACAGTGGATTAAAATAATGTACTATGATATCACACTGACTGTGAACAGAACAAGACAGTGGATTAAAATAATGTACTATGATATCACACTGACTGTGTGTTAAGAACAAGACAGTGGATTAAAATAATGTACTATGATATCACACTGACTGTGTGTTCAGAACAAGACAGTGAATTAAAATAATGTACTATGATATCACACTGACTGTGTGTTCAGAACAAGACAGTGGATTAAAATAATGTACTATGATATCACACTGACTGTGAACAGAACAAGACAGTGAATTAAAATAATGTACTATGATATCACACTGACTGTGTGTTAAGAACAAGACAGTGGATTAAAATAATGTACTATGATATCACACTGACTGTGTGTTAAGAACAAGACAGTGTATTAAAATAATGTACTATGACATCACACTGACTGTGTGTTAAGAACAAGACAGTGGATTAAAATAATGTACTATGATATCACACTGACTGTGAACAGAACAAGACAGTGGATTAAAATAATGTACTATGATATCACACTGACTGTGTGTTAAGAACAAGACAGTGGATTAAAATAATGTACTATGATATCACACTGACTGTGAACAGAACGAGACAGTGGATTAAAATAATGTACTATGACATCACACTGACTGTGTGTTCAGAACAAGACAGTGGATTAAAATAATGTACTATGATATCACACTGACTGTGTGTTCAGAACAAGACAGTGGATTAAAATAATGTACTATGATATCACACTGACTGTGAACAGAACAAGACAGTGGATTAAAATAATGTACTATGACATCACACTGACTGTGTGTTCAGAACAAGACAGTGAATTAAAATAATGTACTATGATATCACACTGACTGGAGATCTGGAGACTGGAGATCTGTTGTCGTATGATATCACACTGACTGTGAATAGAACAAGACAGTGAATTAAAATAATGTACTATGATATCACACTGACTGTGTTCAGAACAAGACAGTGAATTAAAATAATGTACTATGATATCACACTGACTGTGTGTTAAGAACAAGACAGTGGATTAAAATAATGTACTATGATATCACACTGACTGTGAACAGAACAAGACAGTGGATTAAAATAATGTACTATGATATCACACTGACTGTGTGTTAAGAACAAGACAGTGGATTAAAATAATGTACTATGATATCACACTGACTGTGAACAGAACAAGACAGTGGATTCAAATAATGTACTATGACATCACACTGACTGTGAACAGAACAAGACAGTGGATTAAAATAATGTACTATGATATCACACTGACTGTGTGTTCAGAACAAGACAGTGGATTAAAATAATGTACTATGATATCACACTGACTGTGTGTTCAGAACAAGACAGTTGATTAAAATAATGTACTATGATATCACACTGACTGTGAACAGAACAAGACAGTGGATTAAAATAATGTACTATGACATCACACTGACTGTGTGTTCAGAACAAGACAGTGAATTAAAATAATGTACTATGATATCACACTGACTGGAGATCTGGAGACTGGAGATCTGTTGTCGTATGATATCACACTGACTGTGAATAGAACAAGACAGTGAATTAAAATAATGTACTATGATATCACACTGACTGTGTTCAGAACAAGACAGTGAATTAAAATAATGTACTATGATATCACACTGACTGTGAACAGAACAAGACAGTGGATTAAAATAATGTACTATGATATCACACTGACTGTGTTCAGAACAAGACAGTGAATTAAAATAATGTACTATGATATCACACTGACTGTGTTCAGAACAAGACAGTGGATTAAAATAATGTACTATGATATCACACTGACTGTGAACAGAACAAGACAGTGGATTAAAATAATGTACTATGATATCACACTGACTGTGTGTTAAGAACAAGACAGTGGATTAAAATAATGTACTATGATATCACACTGACTGTGAACAGAACAAGACAGTGGATTAAAATAATGTACTATGATATCACACTGACTGTGTGTTAAGAACAAGACAGTGGATTAAAATAATGTACTATGATATCACACTGACTGTGAACAGAACAAGACAGTGGATTCAAATAATGTACTATGACATCACACTGACTGTGAACAGAACAAGACAGTGGATTAAAATAATGTACTATGATATCACACTGACTGTGTGTTCAGAACAAGACAGTGGATTAAAATAATGTACTATGATATCACACTGACTGTGTGTTCAGAACAAGACAGTTGATTAAAATAATGTACTATGATATCACACTGACTGTGAACAGAACAAGACAGTGGATTAAAATAATGTACTATGACATCACACTGACTGTGTGTTCAGAACAAGACAGTGAATTAAAATAATGTACTATGATATCACACTGACTGGAGATCTGGAGACTGGAGATCTGTTGTCGTATGATATCACACTGACTGTGAATAGAACAAGACAGTGAATTAAAATAATGTACTATGATATCACACTGACTGTGTTCAGAACAAGACAGTGAATTAAAATAATGTACTATGATATCACACTGACTGTGAACAGAACAAGACAGTGGATTAAAATAATGTACTATGATATCACACTGACTGTGTTCAGAACAAGACAGTGAATTAAAATAATGTACTATGATATCACACTGACTGTGTTCAGAACAAGACAGTGGATTAAAATAATGTACTATGATATCACACTGACTGTGAACAGAACAAGACAGTGGATTAAAATAATGTACTATGATATCACACTGACTGTGTGTTAAGAACAAGACAGTGGATTAAAATAATGTACTATGATATCACACTGACTGTGAACAGAACAAGACAGTGGATTAAAATAATGTACTATGACATCACACTGACTGTGTGTTCAGAACAAGACAGTGAATTAAAATAATGTACTATGATATCACACTGACTGTGTGTTAAGAACAAGACAGTGGATTAAAATAATGTACTATGACATCACACTGACTGTGTGTTAAGAACACGACAGTGGATTAAAATAATGTACTATGATATCACACTGACTGTGTGTTAAGAACAAGACAGTGGATTAAAATAATGTACTATGATATCACACTGACTGTGAACAGAACACAACAGTGGATTAAAATAATGTACTATGATATCACACTGACTGTGTGTTCAGAACAAGACAGTGGATTAAAATAATGTACTATGATATCACACTGACTGTGTGTTCAGAACAAGACAGTGGATTCAAATAATGTACTATGATATCACACTGACATTGTGTTAAGAACAAGACAGTGGATTAAAATAATGTACTATGATATCACACTGACTGTGAACAGAACAAGACAGTGGATTCAAATAATGTACTATGATATCACACTGACTGTGTGTTCAGAACAAGACAGTGAATTAAAATAATGTACTATGATATCACACTGACTGTGTGTTCAGAACAAGACAGTGGATTAAAATAATGTACTATGATATCACACTGACTGTGAACAGAACAAGACAGTGAATTAAAATAATGTACTATGATATCACACTGACTGTGTGTTAAGAACAAGACAGTGGATTAAAATAATGTACTATGATATCACACTGACTGTGTGTTAAGAACAAGACAGTGGATTAAAATAATGTACTATGACATCACACTGACTGTGTGTTAAGAACAAGACAGTGGATTAAAATAATGTACTATGGTATCACACTGACTGTGAACAGACAAGACAGTGGATTAAAATAATGTACTATGATATCACACTGACTGTGAACACAACAAGACAGTGGATTAAAATAATGTACTATGATATCACACTGACTGTGTGTTAAGAACAAGACAGTGGATTAAAATAATGTACTATGACATCACACTGACTGTGTGTTAAGAACACGACAGTGGATTAAAATAATGTACTATGATATCACACTGACTGTGTGTTAAGAACAAGACAGTGGATTAAAATAATGTACTATGATATCACACTGACTGTGTGTTAAGAACAAGACAGTGGATTAAAATAATGTACTATGACATCACACTGACTGTGTGTTAAGAACAAGACAGTGGATTAAAATAATGTACTATGACATCACACTGACTGTGTGTTAAGAACAAGACAGTGGATTAAAATAATGTACTATGATATCACACTGACTGTGAACAGAACAAGACAGTGGATTAAAATAATGTACTATGATATCACACTGACTGTGTGTTAAGAACAAGACAGTGGATTAAAATAATGTACTATGATATCACACTGACTGTGAACAGAACAAGACAGTGGATTAAAATAATGTACTATGACATCACACTGACTGTGTGTTCAGAACAAGACAGTGAATTAAAATAATGTACTATGATATCACACTGACTGTGTGTTCAGAACAAGACAGTGGATTAAAATAATGTACTATGATATCACACTGACTGTGTGTTCAGAACAAGACAGTTGATTAAAATAATGTACTATGATATCACACTGACTGTGAACAGAACAAGACAGTGGATTAAAATAATGTACTATGACATCACACTGACTGTGAATAGAACAAGACAGTGAATTAAAATAATGTACTATGATATCACACTGACTGTGAACAGAACAAGACAGTGGATTAAAATAATGTACTATGATATCACACTGACTGTGTTCAGAACAAGACAGTGAATTAAAATAATGTACTATGATATCACACTGACTGTGTGTTAAGAACAAGACAGTGGATTAAAATAATGTACTATGATATCACACTGACTGTGAACAGAACAAGACAGTGGATTAAAATAATGTACTATGACATCACACTGACTGTGTGTTCAGAACAAGACAGTGAATTAAAATAATGTACTATGATATCACACTGACTGGAGATCTGGAGACTGGAGATCTGTTGTCGTATGATATCACACTGACTGTGAATAGAACAAGACAGTGAATTAAAATAATGTACTATGATATCACACTGACTGTGTTCAGAACAAGACAGTGAATTAAAATAATGTACTATGATATCACACTGACTGTGAACAGAACAAGACAGTGGATTAAAATAATGTACTATGATATCACACTGACTGTGTTCAGAACAAGACAGTGAATTAAAATAATGTACTATGATATCACACTGACTGTGTTCAGAACAAGACAGTGGATTAAAATAATGTACTATGATATCACACTGACTGTGAACAGAACAAGACAGTGGATTAAAATAATGTACTATGATATCACACTGACTGTGTGTTAAGAACAAGACAGTGGATTAAAATAATGTACTATGATATCACACTGACTGTAAACAGAACAAGACAGTGGATTAAAATAATGTACTATGATATCACACTGACTGTGTGTTAAGAACAAGACAGTGGATTAAAATAATGTACTATGATATCACACTGACTGTGAACAGAACAAGACAGTGGATTCAAATAATGTACTATGACATCACACTGACTGTGAACAGAACAAGACAGTGGATTAAAATAATGTACTATGATATCACACTGACTGTGTGTTCAGAACAAGACAGTGGATTAAAATAATGTACTATGATATCACACTGACTGTGTGTTCAGAACAAGACAGTTGATTAAAATAATGTACTATGATATCACACTGACTGTGAACAGAACAAGACAGTGGATTAAAATAATGTACTATGACATCACACTGACTGTGTGTTCAGAACAAGACAGTGAATTAAAATAATGTACTATGATATCACACTGACTGGAGATCTGGAGACTGGAGATCTGTTGTCGTATGATATCACACTGACTGTGAATAGAACAAGACAGTGAATTAAAATAATGTACTATGATATCACACTGACTGTGTTCAGAACAAGACAGTGAATTAAAATAATGTACTATGATATCACACTGACTGTGAACAGAACAAGACAGTGGATTAAAATAATGTACTATGATATCACACTGACTGTGTTCAGAACAAGACAGTGAATTAAAATAATGTACTATGATATCACACTGACTGTGTTCAGAACAAGACAGTGGATTAAAATAATGTACTATGATATCACACTGACTGTGAACAGAACAAGACAGTGGATTAAAATAATGTACTATGATATCACACTGACTGTGTGTTAAGAACAAGACAGTGGATTAAAATAATGTACTATGATATCACACTGACTGTGAACAGAACAAGACAGTGGATTAAAATAATGTACTATGACATCACACTGACTGTGTGTTCAGAACAAGACAGTGAATTAAAATAATGTACTATGATATCACACTGACTGTGTGTTAAGAACAAGACAGTGGATTAAAATAATGTACTATGACATCACACTGACTGTGTGTTAAGAACACGACAGTGGATTAAAATAATGTACTATGATATCACACTGACTGTGTGTTAAGAACAAGACAGTGGATTAAAATAATGTACTATGATATCACACTGACTGTGAACAGAACACAACAGTGGATTAAAATAATGTACTATGATATCACACTGACTGTGTGTTCAGAACAAGACAGTGGATTAAAATAATGTACTATGATATCACACTGACTGTGTGTTCAGAACAAGACAGTGGATTCAAATAATGTACTATGATATCACACTGACATTGTGTTAAGAACAAGACAGTGGATTAAAATAATGTACTATGATATCACACTGACTGTGAACAGAACAAGACAGTGGATTCAAATAATGTACTATGATATCACACTGACTGTGTGTTAAGAACAAGACAGTGGATTAAAATAATGTACTATGATATCACACTGACTGTGTGTTCAGAACAAGACAGTGAATTAAAATAATGTACTATGATATCACACTGACTGTGTGTTCAGAACAAGACAGTGGATTAAAATAATGTACTATGATATCACACTGACTGTGAACAGAACAAGACAGTGAATTAAAATAATGTACTATGATATCACACTGACTGTGTGTTAAGAACAAGACAGTGGATTAAAATAATGTACTATGATATCACACTGACTGTGAACAGAACAAGACAGTGGATTAAAATAATGTACTATGATATCACACTGACTGTGTGTTAAGAACAAGACAGTGGATTAAAATAATGTACTATGATATCACACTGACTGTGTGTTCAGAACAAGACAGTGAATTAAAATAATGTACTATGATATCACACTGACTGTGTGTTCAGAACAAGACAGTGGATTAAAATAATGTACTATGATATCACACTGACTGTGAACAGAACAAGACAGTGAATTAAAATAATGTACTATGATATCACACTGACTGTGTGTTAAGAACAAGACAGTGGATTAAAATAATGTACTATGATATCACACTGACTGTGTGTTAAGAACAAGACAGTGTATTAAAATAATGTACTATGACATCACACTGACTGTGTGTTAAGAACAAGACAGTGGATTAAAATAATGTACTATGATATCACACTGACTGTGAACAGAACAAGACAGTGGATTAAAATAATGTACTATGATATCACACTGACTGTGTGTTAAGAACAAGACAGTGGATTAAAATAATGTACTATGATATCACACTGACTGTGAACAGAACGAGACAGTGGATTAAAATAATGTACTATGACATCACACTGACTGTGTGTTCAGAACAAGACAGTGGATTAAAATAATGTACTATGATATCACACTGACTGTGTGTTCAGAACAAGACAGTGGATTAAAATAATGTACTATGATATCACACTGACTGTGAACAGAACAAGACAGTGGATTAAAATAATGTACTATGACATCACACTGACTGTGTGTTCAGAACAAGACAGTGAATTAAAATAATGTACTATGATATCACACTGACTGGAGATCTGGAGACTGGAGATCTGTTGTCGTATGATATCACACTGACTGTGAATAGAACAAGACAGTGAATTAAAATAATGTACTATGATATCACACTGACTGTGTTCAGAACAAGACAGTGAATTAAAATAATGTACTATGATATCACACTGACTGTGTGTTAAGAACAAGACAGTGGATTAAAATAATGTACTATGATATCACACTGACTGTGAACAGAACAAGACAGTGGATTAAAATAATGTACTATGATATCACACTGACTGTGTGTTAAGAACAAGACAGTGGATTAAAATAATGTACTATGATATCACACTGACTGTGAACAGAACAAGACAGTGGATTCAAATAATGTACTATGACATCACACTGACTGTGAACAGAACAAGACAGTGGATTAAAATAATGTACTATGATATCACACTGACTGTGTGTTCAGAACAAGACAGTGGATTAAAATAATGTACTATGATATCACACTGACTGTGTGTTCAGAACAAGACAGTTGATTAAAATAATGTACTATGATATCACACTGACTGTGAACAGAACAAGACAGTGGATTAAAATAATGTACTATGACATCACACTGACTGTGTGTTCAGAACAAGACAGTGAATTAAAATAATGTACTATGATATCACACTGACTGGAGATCTGGAGACTGGAGATCTGTTGTCGTATGATATCACACTGACTGTGAATAGAACAAGACAGTGAATTAAAATAATGTACTATGATATCACACTGACTGTGTTCAGAACAAGACAGTGAATTAAAATAATGTACTATGATATCACACTGACTGTGAACAGAACAAGACAGTGGATTAAAATAATGTACTATGATATCACACTGACTGTGTTCAGAACAAGACAGTGAATTAAAATAATGTACTATGATATCACACTGACTGTGTTCAGAACAAGACAGTGGATTAAAATAATGTACTATGATATCACACTGACTGTGAACAGAACAAGACAGTGGATTAAAATAATGTACTATGATATCACACTGACTGTGTGTTAAGAACAAGACAGTGGATTAAAATAATGTACTATGATATCACACTGACTGTGAACAGAACAAGACAGTGGATTAAAATAATGTACTATGATATCACACTGACTGTGTGTTAAGAACAAGACAGTGGATTAAAATAATGTACTATGATATCACACTGACTGTGAACAGAACAAGACAGTGGATTCAAATAATGTACTATGACATCACACTGACTGTGAACAGAACAAGACAGTGGATTAAAATAATGTACTATGATATCACACTGACTGTGTGTTCAGAACAAGACAGTGGATTAAAATAATGTACTATGATATCACACTGACTGTGTGTTCAGAACAAGACAGTTGATTAAAATAATGTACTATGATATCACACTGACTGTGAACAGAACAAGACAGTGGATTAAAATAATGTACTATGACATCACACTGACTGTGTGTTCAGAACAAGACAGTGAATTAAAATAATGTACTATGATATCACACTGACTGGAGATCTGGAGACTGGAGATCTGTTGTCGTATGATATCACACTGACTGTGAATAGAACAAGACAGTGAATTAAAATAATGTACTATGATATCACACTGACTGTGTTCAGAACAAGACAGTGAATTAAAATAATGTACTATGATATCACACTGACTGTGAACAGAACAAGACAGTGGATTAAAATAATGTACTATGATATCACACTGACTGTGTTCAGAACAAGACAGTGAATTAAAATAATGTACTATGATATCACACTGACTGTGTTCAGAACAAGACAGTGGATTAAAATAATGTACTATGATATCACACTGACTGTGAACAGAACAAGACAGTGGATTAAAATAATGTACTATGATATCACACTGACTGTGTGTTAAGAACAAGACAGTGGATTAAAATAATGTACTATGATATCACACTGACTGTGAACAGAACAAGACAGTGGATTAAAATAATGTACTATGACATCACACTGACTGTGTGTTCAGAACAAGACAGTGAATTAAAATAATGTACTATGATATCACACTGACTGTGTGTTAAGAACAAGACAGTGGATTAAAATAATGTACTATGACATCACACTGACTGTGTGTTAAGAACACGACAGTGGATTAAAATAATGTACTATGATATCACACTGACTGTGTGTTAAGAACAAGACAGTGGATTAAAATAATGTACTATGATATCACACTGACTGTGAACAGAACACAACAGTGGATTAAAATAATGTACTATGATATCACACTGACTGTGTGTTCAGAACAAGACAGTGGATTAAAATAATGTACTATGATATCACACTGACTGTGTGTTCAGAACAAGACAGTGGATTCAAATAATGTACTATGATATCACACTGACATTGTGTTAAGAACAAGACAGTGGATTAAAATAATGTACTATGATATCACACTGACTGTGAACAGAACAAGACAGTGGATTCAAATAATGTACTATGATATCACACTGACTGTGTGTTCAGAACAAGACAGTGAATTAAAATAATGTACTATGATATCACACTGACTGTGTGTTCAGAACAAGACAGTGGATTAAAATAATGTACTATGATATCACACTGACTGTGAACAGAACAAGACAGTGAATTAAAATAATGTACTATGATATCACACTGACTGTGTGTTAAGAACAAGACAGTGGATTAAAATAATGTACTATGATATCACACTGACTGTGTGTTAAGAACAAGACAGTGGATTAAAATAATGTACTATGACATCACACTGACTGTGTGTTAAGAACAAGACAGTGGATTAAAATAATGTACTATGATATCACACTGACTGTGAACAGAACAAGACAGTGGATTAAAATAATGTACTATGATATCACACTGACTGTGAACACAACAAGACAGTGGATTAAAATAATGTACTATGATATCACACTGACTGTGTGTTAAGAACAAGACAGTGGATTAAAATAATGTACTATGACATCACACTGACTGTGTGTTAAGAACACGACAGTGGATTAAAATAATGTACTATGATATCACACTGACTGTGTGTTAAGAACAAGACAGTGGATTAAAATAATGTACTATGATATCACACTGACTGTGTGTTAAGAACAAGACAGTGGATTAAAATAATGTACTATGACATCACACTGACTGTGTGTTAAGAACAAGACAGTGGATTAAAATAATGTACTATGACATCACACTGACTGTGTGTTAAGAACAAGACAGTGGATTAAAATAATGTACTATGATATCACACTGACTGTGAACAGAACAAGACAGTGGATTAAAATAATGTACTATGATATCACACTGACTGTGTGTTAAGAACAAGACAGTGGATTAAAATAATGTACTATGATATCACACTGACTGTGAACAGAACAAGACAGTGGATTAAAATAATGTACTATGACATCACACTGACTGTGTGTTCAGAACAAGACAGTGAATTAAAATAATGTACTATGATATCACACTGACTGTGTGTTCAGAACAAGACAGTGGATTAAAATAATGTACTATGATATCACACTGACTGTGTGTTCAGAACAAGACAGTTGATTAAAATAATGTACTATGATATCACACTGACTGTGAACAGAACAAGACAGTGGATTAAAATAATGTACTATGACATCACACTGACTGTGAATAGAACAAGACAGTGAATTAAAATAATGTACTATGATATCACACTGACTGTGAACAGAACAAGACAGTGGATTAAAATAATGTACTATGATATCACACTGACTGTGTTCAGAACAAGACAGTGAATTAAAATAATGTACTATGATATCACACTGACTGTGTGTTAAGAACAAGACAGTGGATTAAAATAATGTACTATGATATCACACTGACTGTGAACAGAACAAGACAGTGGATTAAAATAATGTACTATGACATCACACTGACTGTGTGTTCAGAACAAGACAGTGAATTAAAATAATGTACTATGATATCACACTGACTGGAGATCTGGAGACTGGAGATCTGTTGTCGTATGATATCACACTGACTGTGAATAGAACAAGACAGTGAATTAAAATAATGTACTATGATATCACACTGACTGTGTTCAGAACAAGACAGTGAATTAAAATAATGTACTATGATATCACACTGACTGTGAACAGAACAAGACAGTGGATTAAAATAATGTACTATGATATCACACTGACTGTGTTCAGAACAAGACAGTGAATTAAAATAATGTACTATGATATCACACTGACTGTGTTCAGAACAAGACAGTGGATTAAAATAATGTACTATGATATCACACTGACTGTGAACAGAACAAGACAGTGGATTAAAATAATGTACTATGATATCACACTGACTGTGTGTTAAGAACAAGACAGTGGATTAAAATAATGTACTATGATATCACACTGACTGTAAACAGAACAAGACAGTGGATTAAAATAATGTACTATGATATCACACTGACTGTGTGTTAAGAACAAGACAGTGGATTAAAATAATGTACTATGATATCACACTGACTGTGAACAGAACAAGACAGTGGATTCAAATAATGTACTATGACATCACACTGACTGTGAACAGAACAAGACAGTGGATTAAAATAATGTACTATGATATCACACTGACTGTGTGTTCAGAACAAGACAGTGGATTAAAATAATGTACTATGATATCACACTGACTGTGTGTTCAGAACAAGACAGTTGATTAAAATAATGTACTATGATATCACACTGACTGTGAACAGAACAAGACAGTGGATTAAAATAATGTACTATGACATCACACTGACTGTGTGTTCAGAACAAGACAGTGAATTAAAATAATGTACTATGATATCACACTGACTGGAGATCTGGAGACTGGAGATCTGTTGTCGTATGATATCACACTGACTGTGAATAGAACAAGACAGTGAATTAAAATAATGTACTATGATATCACACTGACTGTGTTCAGAACAAGACAGTGAATTAAAATAATGTACTATGATATCACACTGACTGTGAACAGAACAAGACAGTGGATTAAAATAATGTACTATGATATCACACTGACTGTGTTCAGAACAAGACAGTGAATTAAAATAATGTACTATGATATCACACTGACTGTGTTCAGAACAAGACAGTGGATTAAAATAATGTACTATGATATCACACTGACTGTGAACAGAACAAGACAGTGGATTAAAATAATGTACTATGATATCACACTGACTGTGTGTTAAGAACAAGACAGTGGATTAAAATAATGTACTATGATATCACACTGACTGTGAACAGAACAAGACAGTGGATTAAAATAATGTACTATGACATCACACTGACTGTGTGTTCAGAACAAGACAGTGAATTAAAATAATGTACTATGATATCACACTGACTGTGTGTTAAGAACAAGACAGTGGATTAAAATAATGTACTATGACATCACACTGACTGTGTGTTAAGAACACGACAGTGGATTAAAATAATGTACTATGATATCACACTGACTGTGTGTTAAGAACAAGACAGTGGATTAAAATAATGTACTATGATATCACACTGACTGTGAACAGAACACAACAGTGGATTAAAATAATGTACTATGATATCACACTGACTGTGTGTTCAGAACAAGACAGTGGATTAAAATAATGTACTATGATATCACACTGACTGTGTGTTCAGAACAAGACAGTGGATTCAAATAATGTACTATGATATCACACTGACATTGTGTTAAGAACAAGACAGTGGATTAAAATAATGTACTATGATATCACACTGACTGTGAACAGAACAAGACAGTGGATTCAAATAATGTACTATGATATCACACTGACTGTGTGTTAAGAACAAGACAGTGGATTAAAATAATGTACTATGATATCACACTGACTGTGTGTTCAGAACAAGACAGTGAATTAAAATAATGTACTATGATATCACACTGACTGTGTGTTCAGAACAAGACAGTGGATTAAAATAATGTACTATGATATCACACTGACTGTGAACAGAACAAGACAGTGAATTAAAATAATGTACTATGATATCACACTGACTGTGTGTTAAGAACAAGACAGTGGATTAAAATAATGTACTATGATATCACACTGACTGTGAACAGAACAAGACAGTGGATTAAAATAATGTACTATGATATCACACTGACTGTGTGTTAAGAACAAGACAGTGGATTAAAATAATGTACTATGATATCACACTGACTGTGTGTTCAGAACAAGACAGTGAATTAAAATAATGTACTATGATATCACACTGACTGTGTGTTCAGAACAAGACAGTGGATTAAAATAATGTACTATGATATCACACTGACTGTGAACAGAACAAGACAGTGAATTAAAATAATGTACTATGATATCACACTGACTGTGTGTTAAGAACAAGACAGTGGATTAAAATAATGTACTATGATATCACACTGACTGTGTGTTAAGAACAAGA
Source organism: Romanogobio albipinnatus (assembly GCA_023566225.1). Taxonomy (NCBI): domain Eukaryota; kingdom Metazoa; phylum Chordata; class Actinopteri; order Cypriniformes; family Gobionidae; genus Romanogobio; species Romanogobio albipinnatus. The sequence goes on from CM042239.1 coordinate 60,554,708, forward strand.
CAGTGTATTAAAATAATGTACTATGACATCACACTGACTGTGTGTTAAGAACAAGACAGTGGATTAAAATAATGTACTATGATATCACACTGACTGTGAACAGAACAAGACAGTGGATTAAAATAATGTACTATGATATCACACTGACTGTGTGTTAAGAACAAGACAGTGGATTAAAATAATGTACTATGATATCACACTGACTGTGAACAGAACGAGACAGTGGATTAAAATAATGTACTATGACATCACACTGACTGTGTGTTCAGAACAAGACAGTGGATTAAAATAATGTACTATGATATCACACTGACTGTGTGTTCAGAACAAGACAGTGGATTAAAATAATGTACTATGATATCACACTGACTGTGAACAGAACAAGACAGTGGATTAAAATAATGTACTATGACATCACACTGACTGTGTGTTCAGAACAAGACAGTGAATTAAAATAATGTACTATGATATCACACTGACTGGAGATCTGGAGACTGGAGATCTGTTGTCGTATGATATCACACTGACTGTGAATAGAACAAGACAGTGAATTAAAATAATGTACTATGATATCACACTGACTGTGTGTTAAGAACAAGACAGTGGATTAAAATAATGTACTATGATATCACACTGACTGTGAACAGAACAAGACAGTGGATTAAAATAATGTACTATGATATCACACTGACTGTGTGTTAAGAACAAGACAGTGGATTAAAATAATGTACTATGATATCACACTGACTGTGAACAGAACAAGACAGTGGATTCAAATAATGTACTATGACATCACACTGACTGTGAACAGAACAAGACAGTGGATTAAAATAATGTACTATGATATCACACTGACTGTGTGTTCAGAACAAGACAGTGGATTAAAATAATGTACTATGATATCACACTGACTGTGTGTTCAGAACAAGACAGTTGATTAAAATAATGTACTATGATATCACTGACTGTGAACAGAACAAGACAGTGGATTAAAATAATGTACTATGACATCACACTGACTGTGTGTTCAGAACAAGACAGTGAATTAAAATAATGTACTATGATATCACACTGACTGGAGATCTGGAGACTGGAGATCTGTTGTCGTATGATATCACACTGACTGTGAATAGAACAAGACAGTGAATTAAAATAATGTACTATGATATCACACTGACTGTGTTCAGAACAAGACAGTGAATTAAAATAATGTACTATGATATCACACTGACTGTGAACAGAACAAGACAGTGGATTAAAATAATGTACTATGATATCACACTGACTGTGTTCAGAACAAGACAGTGAATTAAAATAATGTACTATGATATCACACTGACTGTGTTCAGAACAAGACAGTGGATTAAAATAATGTACTATGATATCACACTGACTGTGAACAGAACAAGACAGTGGATTAAAATAATGTACTATGATATCACACTGACTGTGTGTTAAGAACAAGACAGTGGATTAAAATAATGTACTATGATATCACACTGACTGTGAACAGAACAAGACAGTGGATTAAAATAATGTACTATGATATCACACTGACTGTGTGTTAAGAACAAGACAGTGGATTAAAATAATGTACTATGATATCACACTGACTGTGAACAGAACAAGACAGTGGATTCAAATAATGTACTATGACATCACACTGACTGTGAACAGAACAAGACAGTGGATTAAAATAATGTACTATGATATCACACTGACTGTGTGTTCAGAACAAGACAGTGGATTAAAATAATGTACTATGATATCACACTGACTGTGTGTTCAGAACAAGACAGTTGATTAAAATAATGTACTATGATATCACACTGACTGTGAACAGAACAAGACAGTGGATTAAAATAATGTACTATGACATCACACTGACTGTGTGTTCAGAACAAGACAGTGAATTAAAATAATGTACTATGATATCACACTGACTGGAGATCTGGAGACTGGAGATCTGTTGTCGTATGATATCACACTGACTGTGAATAGAACAAGACAGTGAATTAAAATAATGTACTATGATATCACACTGACTGTGTTCAGAACAAGACAGTGAATTAAAATAATGTACTATGATATCACACTGACTGTGAACAGAACAAGACAGTGGATTAAAATAATGTACTATGATATCACACTGACTGTGTTCAGAACAAGACAGTGAATTAAAATAATGTACTATGATATCACACTGACTGTGTTCAGAACAAGACAGTGGATTAAAATAATGTACTATGATATCACACTGACTGTGAACAGAACAAGACAGTGGATTAAAATAATGTACTATGATATCACACTGACTGTGTGTTAAGAACAAGACAGTGGATTAAAATAATGTACTATGATATCACACTGACTGTGAACAGAACAAGACAGTGGATTAAAATAATGTACTATGACATCACACTGACTGTGTGTTCAGAACAAGACAGTGAATTAAAATAATGTACTATGATATCACACTGACTGTGTGTTAAGAACAAGACAGTGGATTAAAATAATGTACTATGACATCACACTGACTGTGTGTTAAGAACACGACAGTGGATTAAAATAATGTACTATGATATCACACTGACTGTGTGTTAAGAACAAGACAGTGGATTAAAATAATGTACTATGATATCACACTGACTGTGAACAGAACACAACAGTGGATTAAAATAATGTACTATGATATCACACTGACTGTGTGTTCAGAACAAGACAGTGGATTAAAATAATGTACTATGATATCACACTGACTGTGTGTTCAGAACAAGACAGTGGATTCAAATAATGTACTATGATATCACACTGACATTGTGTTAAGAACAAGACAGTGGATTAAAATAATGTACTATGATATCACACTGACTGTGAACAGAACAAGACAGTGGATTCAAATAATGTACTATGATATCACACTGACTGTGTGTTCAGAACAAGACAGTGAATTAAAATAATGTACTATGATATCACACTGACTGTGTGTTCAGAACAAGACAGTGGATTAAAATAATGTACTATGATATCACACTGACTGTGAACAGAACAAGACAGTGAATTAAAATAATGTACTATGATATCACACTGACTGTGTGTTAAGAACAAGACAGTGGATTAAAATAATGTACTATGATATCACACTGACTGTGTGTTAAGAACAAGACAGTGGATTAAAATAATGTACTATGACATCACACTGACTGTGTGTTAAGAACAAGACAGTGGATTAAAATAATGTACTATGATATCACACTGACTGTGAACAGAACAAGACAGTGGATTAAAATAATGTACTATGATATCACACTGACTGTGAACACAACAAGACAGTGGATTAAAATAATGTACTATGATATCACACTGACTGTGTGTTAAGAACAAGACAGTGGATTAAAATAATGTACTATGACATCACACTGACTGTGTGTTAAGAACACGACAGTGGATTAAAATAATGTACTATGATATCACACTGACTGTGTGTTAAGAACAAGACAGTGGATTAAAATAATGTACTATGATATCACACTGACTGTGTGTTAAGAACAAGACAGTGGATTAAAATAATGTACTATGACATCACACTGACTGTGTGTTAAGAACAAGACAGTGGATTAAAATAATGTACTATGACATCACACTGACTGTGTGTTAAGAACAAGACAGTGGATTAAAATAATGTACTATGATATCACACTGACTGTGAACAGAACAAGACAGTGGATTAAAATAATGTACTATGATATCACACTGACTGTGTGTTAAGAACAAGACAGTGGATTAAAATAATGTACTATGATATCACACTGACTGTGAACAGAACAAGACAGTGGATTAAAATAATGTACTATGACATCACACTGACTGTGTGTTCAGAACAAGACAGTGAATTAAAATAATGTACTATGATATCACACTGACTGTGTGTTCAGAACAAGACAGTGGATTAAAATAATGTACTATGATATCACACTGACTGTGTGTTCAGAACAAGACAGTTGATTAAAATAATGTACTATGATATCACACTGACTGTGAACAGAACAAGACAGTGGATTAAAATAATGTACTATGACATCACACTGACTGTGAATAGAACAAGACAGTGAATTAAAATAATGTACTATGATATCACACTGACTGTGAACAGAACAAGACAGTGGATTAAAATAATGTACTATGATATCACACTGACTGTGTTCAGAACAAGACAGTGAATTAAAATAATGTACTATGATATCACACTGACTGTGTGTTAAGAACAAGACAGTGGATTAAAATAATGTACTATGATATCACACTGACTGTGAACAGAACAAGACAGTGGATTAAAATAATGTACTATGATATCACACTGACTGTGTTCAGAACAAGACAGTGAATTAAAATAATGTACTATGATATCACACTGACTGTGTTCAGAACAAGACAGTGGATTAAAATAATGTACTATGATATCACACTGACTGTGAACAGAACAAGACAGTGGATTAAAATAATGTACTATGATATCACACTGACTGTGTGTTAAGAACAAGACAGTGGATTAAAATAATGTACTATGACATCACACTGACTGTGTGTTCAGAACAAGACAGTGAATTAAAATAATGTACTATGATATCACACTGACTGTGTGTTCAGAACAAGACAGTGGATTAAAATAATGTACTATGATATCACACTGACTGTGAACAGAACAAGACAGTGAATTAAAATAATGTACTATGATATCACACTGACTGTGTGTTAAGAACAAGACAGTGGATTAAAATAATGTACTATGATATCACACTGACTGTGAACAGAACAAGACAGTGGATTAAAATAATGTACTATGATATCACACTGACTGTGTGTTAAGAACAAGACAGTGGATTAAAATAATGTACTATGATATCACACTGACTGTGAACAGAACACGACAGTGGATTAAAATAATGTACTATGATATCACACTGACTGTGTGTTCAGAACAAGACAGTGGATTAAAATAATGTACTATGATATCACACTGACTGTGTGTTCAGAACAAGACAGTGGATTCAAATAATGTACTATGATATCACACTGACTGTGTGTTAAGAACAAGACAGTGGATTAAAATAATGTACTATGATATCACACTGACTGTGAACAGAACAAGACAGTGGATTAAAATAATGTACTATGATATCACACTGACTGTGTGTTAAGAACAAGACAGTGGATTAAAATAATGTACTATGATATCACACTGACTGTGTGTTCAGAACAAGACAGTGAATTAAAATAATGTACTATGATATCACACTGACTGTGTGTTCAGAACAAGACAGTGGATTAAAATAATGTACTATGATATCACACTGACTGTGAACAGAACAAGACAGTGAATTAAAATAATGTACTATGATATCACACTGACTGTGTGTTAAGAACAAGACAGTGGATTAAAATAATGTACTATGATATCACACTGACTGTGTGTTAAGAACAAGACAGTGTATTAAAATAATGTACTATGACATCACACTGACTGTGTGTTAAGAACAAGACAGTGGATTAAAATAATGTACTATGATATCACACTGACTGTGAACAGAACAAGACAGTGGATTAAAATAATGTACTATGATATCACACTGACTGTGTGTTAAGAACAAGACAGTGGATTAAAATAATGTACTATGATATCACACTGACTGTGAACAGAACAAGACAGTGGATTAAAATAATGTACTATGACATCACACTGACTGTGTGTTCAGAACAAGACAGTGGATTAAAATAATGTACTATGATATCACACTGACTGTGTGTTCAGAACAAGACAGTGGATTAAAATAATGTACTATGATATCACACTGACTGTGAACAGAACAAGACAGTGGATTAAAATAATGTACTATGACATCACACTGACTGTGTGTTCAGAACAAGACAGTGAATTAAAATAATGTACTATGATATCACACTGACTGGAGATCTGGAGACTGGAGATCTGTTGTCGTATGATATCACACTGACTGTGAATAGAACAAGACAGTGAATTAAAATAATGTACTATGATATCACACTGACTGTGTTCAGAACAAGACAGTGAATTAAAATAATGTACTATGATATCACACTGACTGTGTGTTAAGAACAAGACAGTGGATTAAAATAATGTACTATGATATCACACTGACTGTGAAAAGAACAAGACAGTGGATTAAAATAATGTACTATGATATCACACTGACTGTGTGTTAAGAACAAGACAGTGGATTAAAATAATGTACTATGATATCACACTGACTGTGAACAGAACAAGACAGTGGATTCAAATAATGTACTATGACATCACACTGACTGTGAACAGAACAAGACAGTGGATTAAAATAATGTACTATGATATCACACTGACTGTGTGTTCAGAACAAGACAGTGGATTAAAATAATGTACTATGATATCACACTGACTGTGTGTTCAGAACAAGACAGTTGATTAAAATAATGTACTATGATATCACACTGACTGTGAACAGAACAAGACAGTGGATTAAAATAATGTACTATGACATCACACTGACTGTGTGTTCAGAACAAGACAGTGAATTAAAATAATGTACTATGATATCACACTGACTGGAGATCTGGAGACTGGAGATCTGTTGTCGTATGATATCACACTGACTGTGAATAGAACAAGACAGTGAATTAAAATAATGTACTATGATATCACACTGACTGTGTTCAGAACAAGACAGTGAATTAAAATAATGTACTATGATATCACACTGACTGTGAACAGAACAAGACAGTGGATTAAAATAATGTACTATGATATCACACTGACTGTGAACAGAACAAGACAGTGGATTAAAATAATGTACTATGATATCACACTGACTGTGTGTTCAGAACAAGACAGTGGATTAAAATAATGTACTATGATATCACACTGACTGTGTTCAGAACAAGACAGTGAATTAAAATAATGTACTATGATATCACACTGACTGTGAACAGAACAAGACAGTGGATTAAAATAATGTACTATGATATCACACTGACTGTGTTCAGAACAAGACAGTGAATTAAAAAAATGTACTATGATATCACACTGACTGTGTTCAGAACAAGACAGTGAATTAAAATAATGTACTATGATATCACACTGACTGTGTTCAGAACAAGACAGTGGATTAAAATAATGTACTATGATATCACACTGACTGTGAACAGAACAAGACAGTGGATTAAAATAATGTACTATGATATCACACTGACTGTGTGTTAAGAACAAGACAGTGGATTAAAATAATGTACTATGATATCACACTGACTGTGAACAGAACAAGACAGTGGATTAAAATAATGTACTATGACATCACACTGACTGTGTGTTCAGAACAAGACAGTGAATTAAAATAATGTACTATGATATCACACTGACTGTGTGTTAAGAACAAGACAGTGGATTAAAATAATGTACTATGATATCACACTGACTGTGTTCAGAACAAGACAGTGAATTAAAATAATGTACTATGATATCACACTGACTGTGAACAGAACAAGACAGTGGATTAAAATAATGTACTATGATATCACACTGACTGTGTTCAGAACAAGACAGTGAATTAAAAAAATGTACTATGATATCACACTGACTGTGTTAAGAACAAGACAGTGGATTAAAATAATGTACTATGATATCACACTGACTGTGTTCAGAACAAGACAGTGGATTAAAATAATGTACTATGATATCACACTGACTGTGTTCAGAACAAGACAGTGAATTAAAATAATGTACTATGATATCACACTGACTGTGAACAGAACAAGACAGTGGATTAAAATAATGTACTATGATATCACACTGACTGTGTTCAGAACAAGACAGTGAATTAAAAAAATGTACTATGATATCACACTGACTGTGTTCAGAACAAGACAGTGAATTAAAATAATGTACTATGATATCACACTGACTGTGTTCAGAACAAGACAGTGGATTAAAATAATGTACTATGATATCACACTGACTGTGAACAGAACAAGACAGTGGATTAAAATAATGTACTATGATATCACACTGACTGTGTGTTAAGAACAAGACAGTGGATTAAAATAATGTACTATGATATCACACTGACTGTGAACAGAACAAGACAGTGGATTAAAATAATGTACTATGACATCACACTGACTGTGTGTTCAGAACAAGACAGTGAATTAAAATAATGTACTATGATATCACACTGACTGTGTGTTAAGAACAAGACAGTGGATTAAAATAATGTACTATGATATCACACTGACTGTGTTCAGAACAAGACAGTGAATTAAAATAATGTACTATGATATCACACTGACTGTGAACAGAACAAGACAGTGGATTAAAATAATGTACTATGATATCACACTGACTGTGTTCAGAACAAGACAGTGAATTAAAAAAATGTACTATGATATCACACTGACTGTGTTAAGAACAAGACAGTGGATTAAAATAATGTACTATGATATCACACTGACTGTGTTCAGAACAAGACAGTGGATTAAAATAATGTACTATGATATCACACTGACTGTGAACAGAACAAGACAGTGGATTAAAATAATGTACTATGATATCACACTGACTGTGTGTTAAGAACAAGACAGTGGATTAAAATAATGTACTATGATATCACACTGACTGTGAACAGAACAAGACAGTGGATTAAAATAATGTACTATGACATCACACTGACTGTGTGTTCAGAACAAGACAGTGAATTAAAATAATGTACTATGATATCACACTGACTGTGTGTTAAGAACAAGACAGTGGATTAAAATAATGTACTATGATATCACACTGACTGTGAACAGAACAAGACAGTGGATTAAAATAATGTACTATGACATCACACTGACTGTGTGTTCAGAACAAGACAGTGGATTAAAATAATGTACTTTGATATCACACTGACTGTGAACAGAACAAGACAGTGAATTAAAATAATGTACTATGATATCACACTGACTGTGAACAGAACAAGACAGTGGATTAAAATAATGTACTATGATATCACACTGACTGTGTGTTCAGAACAAGACAGTGAATTAAAATAATGTACTATGATATCACACTGACTGTGAACAGAACAAGACAGTGGATTAAAATAATGTACTATGATATCACACTGACTGTGTGTTCAGAACAAGACAGTGAATTAAAATAATGTACTATGATATCACACTGACTGTGAACAGAACAAGACAGTGGATTAAAAAAATGTACTATGATATCACACTGACTGTGTTCAGAACAAGACAGTGAATTAAAATAATGTACTATGATATCACACTGACTGTGAACAGAACAAGACAGTGAATTAAAATAATGTACTATGATATCACACTGACTGTGTTCAGAACAAGACAGTGAATTAAAATAATGTACTATGATATCACACTGACTGTGAACAGAACAAGACAGTGGATTAAAATAATGTACTATGACATCACACTGACTGTGTGTTCAGAACAAGACAGTGAATTAAAATAATGTACTATGATATCACACTGACTGTGTGTTAAGAACAAGACAGTGGATTAAAATAATGTACTATGACATCACACTGACTGTGTGTTAAGAACACGACAGTGGATTAAAATAATGTACTATGATATCACACTGACTGTGTGTTAAGAACAAGACAGTGGATTAAAATAATGTACTATGATATCACACTGACTGTGAACAGAACACAACAGTGGATTAAAATAATGTACTATGATATCACACTGTGTGTTCAGAACAAGACAGTGGATTAAAATAATGTACTATGATATCACACTGACTGTGTGTTCAGAACAAGACAGTGGATTCAAATAATGTACTATGATATCACACTGACATTGTGTTAAGAACAAGACAGTGGATTAAAATAATGTACTATGATATCACACTGACTGTGAACAGAACAAGACAGTGGATTCAAATAATGTACTATGATATCACACTGACTGTGTGTTAAGAACAAGACAGTGGATTAAAATAATGTACTATGATATCACACTGACTGTGTGTTCAGAACAAGACAGTGAATTAAAATAATGTACTATGATATCACACTGACTGTGTGTTCAGAACAAGACAGTGGATTAAAATAATGTACTATGATATCACACTGACTGTGAACAGAACAAGACAGTGAATTAAAATAATGTACTATGATATCACACTGACTGTGTGTTAAGAACAAGACAGTGGATTAAAATAATGTACTATGATATCACACTGACTGTGAACAGAACAAGACAGTGGATTAAAATAATGTACTATGATATCACACTGACTGTGTGTTAAGAACAAGACAGTGGATTAAAATAATGTACTATGATATCACACTGACTGTGTGTTCAGAACAAGACAGTGAATTAAAATAATGTACTATGATATCACACTGACTGTGTGTTCAGAACAAGACAGTGGATTAAAATAATGTACTATGATATCACACTGACTGTGAACAGAACAAGACAGTGAATTAAAATAATGTACTATGATATCACACTGACTGTGTGTTAAGAACAAGACAGTGGATTAAAATAATGTACTATGATATCACACTGACTGTGTGTTAAGAACAAGACAGTGTATTAAAATAATGTACTATGACATCACACTGACTGTGTGTTAAGAACAAGACAGTGGATTAAAATAATGTACTATGATATCACACTGACTGTGAACAGAACAAGACAGTGGATTAAAATAATGTACTATGATATCACACTGACTGTGTGTTAAGAACAAGACAGTGGATTAAAATAATGTACTATGATATCACACTGACTGTGAACAGAACGAGACAGTGGATTAAAATAATGTACTATGACATCACACTGACTGTGTGTTCAGAACAAGACAGTGGATTAAAATAATGTACTATGATATCACACTGACTGTGTGTTCAGAACAAGACAGTGGATTAAAATAATGTACTATGATATCACACTGACTGTGAACAGAACAAGACAGTGGATTAAAATAATGTACTATGACATCACACTGACTGTGTGTTCAGAACAAGACAGTGAATTAAAATAATGTACTATGATATCACACTGACTGGAGATCTGGAGACTGGAGATCTGTTGTCGTATGATATCACACTGACTGTGAATAGAACAAGACAGTGAATTAAAATAATGTACTATGATATCACACTGACTGTGTTCAGAACAAGACAGTGAATTAAAATAATGTACTATGATATCACACTGACTGTGTGTTAAGAACAAGACAGTGGATTAAAATAATGTACTATGATATCACACTGACTGTGAACAGAACAAGACAGTGGATTAAAATAATGTACTATGATATCACACTGACTGTGTGTTAAGAACAAGACAGTGGATTAAAATAATGTACTATGATATCACACTGACTGTGAACAGAACAAGACAGTGGATTCAAATAATGTACTATGACATCACACTGACTGTGAACAGAACAAGACAGTGGATTAAAATAATGTACTATGATATCACACTGACTGTGTGTTCAGAACAAGACAGTGGATTAAAATAATGTACTATGATATCACACTGACTGTGTGTTCAGAACAAGACAGTTGATTAAAATAATGTACTATGATATCACACTGACTGTGAACAGAACAAGACAGTGGATTAAAATAATGTACTATGACATCACACTGACTGTGTGTTCAGAACAAGACAGTGAATTAAAATAATGTACTATGATATCACACTGACTGGAGATCTGGAGACTGGAGATCTGTTGTCGTATGATATCACACTGACTGTGAATAGAACAAGACAGTGAATTAAAATAATGTACTATGATATCACACTGACTGTGTTCAGAACAAGACAGTGAATTAAAATAATGTACTATGATATCACACTGACTGTGAACAGAACAAGACAGTGGATTAAAATAATGTACTATGATATCACACTGACTGTGTTCAGAACAAGACAGTGAATTAAAATAATGTACTATGATATCACACTGACTGTGTTCAGAACAAGACAGTGGATTAAAATAATGTACTATGATATCACACTGACTGTGAACAGAACAAGACAGTGGATTAAAATAATGTACTATGATATCACACTGACTGTGTGTTAAGAACAAGACAGTGGATTAAAATAATGTACTATGATATCACACTGACTGTGAACAGAACAAGACAGTGGATTAAAATAATGTACTATGATATCACACTGACTGTGTGTTAAGAACAAGACAGTGGATTAAAATAATGTACTATGATATCACACTGACTGTGAACAGAACAAGACAGTGGATTCAAATAATGTACTATGACATCACACTGACTGTGAACAGAACAAGACAGTGGATTAAAATAATGTACTATGATATCACACTGACTGTGTGTTCAGAACAAGACAGTGGATTAAAATAATGTACTATGATATCACACTGACTGTGTGTTCAGAACAAGACAGTTGATTAAAATAATGTACTATGATATCACACTGACTGTGAACAGAACAAGACAGTGGATTAAAATAATGTACTATGACATCACACTGACTGTGTGTTCAGAACAAGACAGTGAATTAAAATAATGTACTATGATATCACACTGACTGGAGATCTGGAGACTGGAGATCTGTTGTCGTATGATATCACACTGACTGTGAATAGAACAAGACAGTGAATTAAAATAATGTACTATGATATCACACTGACTGTGTTCAGAACAAGACAGTGAATTAAAATAATGTACTATGATATCACACTGACTGTGAACAGAACAAGACAGTGGATTAAAATAATGTACTATGATATCACACTGACTGTGTTCAGAACAAGACAGTGAATTAAAATAATGTACTATGATATCACACTGACTGTGTTCAGAACAAGACAGTGGATTAAAATAATGTACTATGATATCACACTGACTGTGAACAGAACAAGACAGTGGATTAAAATAATGTACTATGATATCACACTGACTGTGTGTTAAGAACAAGACAGTGGATTAAAATAATGTACTATGATATCACACTGACTGTGAACAGAACAAGACAGTGGATTAAAATAATGTACTATGACATCACACTGACTGTGTGTTCAGAACAAGACAGTGAATTAAAATAATGTACTATGATATCACACTGACTGTGTGTTAAGAACAAGACAGTGGATTAAAATAATGTACTATGACATCACACTGACTGTGTGTTAAGAACACGACAGTGGATTAAAATAATGTACTATGATATCACACTGACTGTGTGTTAAGAACAAGACAGTGGATTAAAATAATGTACTATGATATCACACTGACTGTGAACAGAACACAACAGTGGATTAAAATAATGTACTATGATATCACACTGACTGTGTGTTCAGAACAAGACAGTGGATTAAAATAATGTACTATGATATCACACTGACTGTGTGTTCAGAACAAGACAGTGGATTCAAATAATGTACTATGATATCACACTGACATTGTGTTAAGAACAAGACAGTGGATTAAAATAATGTACTATGATATCACACTGACTGTGAACAGAACAAGACAGTGGATTCAAATAATGTACTATGATATCACACTGACTGTGTGTTCAGAACAAGACAGTGAATTAAAATAATGTACTATGATATCACACTGACTGTGTGTTCAGAACAAGACAGTGGATTAAAATAATGTACTATGATATCACACTGACTGTGAACAGAACAAGACAGTGAATTAAAATAATGTACTATGATATCACACTGACTGTGTGTTAAGAACAAGACAGTGGATTAAAATAATGTACTATGATATCACACTGACTGTGTGTTAAGAACAAGACAGTGGATTAAAATAATGTACTATGACATCACACTGACTGTGTGTTAAGAACAAGACAGTGGATTAAAATAATGTACTATGATATCACACTGACTGTGAACAGAACAAGACAGTGGATTAAAATAATGTACTATGATATCACACTGACTGTGAACACAACAAGACAGTGGATTAAAATAATGTACTATGATATCACACTGACTGTGTGTTAAGAACAAGACAGTGGATTAAAATAATGTACTATGACATCACACTGACTGTGTGTTAAGAACACGACAGTGGATTAAAATAATGTACTATGATATCACACTGACTGTGTGTTAAGAACAAGACAGTGGATTAAAATAATGTACTATGATATCACACTGACTTGGTGTTAAGAACAAGACAGTGGATTAAAATAATGTACTATGACATCACACTGACTGTGTGTTAAGAACAAGACAGTGGATTAAAATAATGTACTATGACATCACACTGACTGTGTGTTAAGAACAAGACAGTGGATTAAAATAATGTACTATGATATCACACTGACTGTGAACAGAACAAGACAGTGGATTAAAATAATGTACTATGATATCACACTGACTGTGTGTTAAGAACAAGACAGTGGATTAAAATAATGTACTATGATATCACACTGACTGTGAACAGAACAAGACAGTGGATTAAAATAATGTACTATGACATCACACTGACTGTGTGTTCAGAACAAGACAGTGAATTAAAATAATGTACTATGATATCACACTGACTGTGTGTTCAGAACAAGACAGTGGATTAAAATAATGTACTATGATATCACACTGACTGTGTGTTCAGAACAAGACAGTTGATTAAAATAATGTACTATGATATCACACTGACTGTGAACAGAACAAGACAGTGGATTAAAATAATGTACTATGACATCACACTGACTGTGAATAGAACAAGACAGTGGATTAAAATAATGTACTATGATATCACACTGACTGTGTGTTAAGAACAAGACAGTGGATTAAAATAATGTACTATGATATCACACTGACTGTGAACAGAACAAGACAGTGGATTCAAATAATGTACTATGACATCACACTGACTGTGAACAGAACAAGACAGTGGATTAAAATAATGTACTATGATATCACACTGACTGTGTGTTCAGAACAAGACAGTGGATTAAAATAATGTACTATGATATCACACTGACTGTGTGTTCAGAACAAGACAGTTGATTAAAATAATGTACTATGATATCACACTGACTGTGAACAGAACAAGACAGTGGATTAAAATAATGTACTATGACATCACACTGACTGTGTGTTCAGAACAAGACAGTGAATTAAAATAATGTACTATGATATCACACTGACTGGAGATCTGGAGACTGGAGATCTGTTGTCGTATGATATCACACTGACTGTGAATAGAACAAGACAGTGAATTAAAATAATGTACTATGATATCACACTGACTGTGTTCAGAACAAGACAGTGAATTAAAATAATGTACTATGATATCACACTGACTGTGAACAGAACAAGACAGTGGATTAAAATAATGTACTATGATATCACACTGACTGTGTTCAGAACAAGACAGTGAATTAAAATAATGTACTATGATATCACACTGACTGTGTTCAGAACAAGACAGTGGATTAAAATAATGTACTATGATATCACACTGACTGTGAACAGAACAAGACAGTGGATTAAAATAATGTACTATGATATCACACTGACTGTGTGTTAAGAACAAGACAGTGGATTAAAATAATGTACTATGATATCACACTGACTGTGAACAGAACAAGACAGTGGATTAAAATAATGTACTATGATATCACACTGACTGTGTGTTAAGAACAAGACAGTGGATTAAAATAATGTACTATGATATCACACTGACTGTGAACAGAACAAGACAGTGGATTCAAATAATGTACTATGACATCACACTGACTGTGAACAGAACAAGACAGTGGATTAAAATAATGTACTATGATATCACACTGACTGTGTGTTCAGAACAAGACAGTGGATTAAAATAATGTACTATGATATCACACTGACTGTGTGTTCAGAACAAGACAGTTGATTAAAATAATGTACTATGATATCACACTGACTGTGAACAGAACAAGACAGTGGATTAAAATAATGTACTATGACATCACACTGACTGTGTGTTCAGAACAAGACAGTGAATTAAAATAATGTACTATGATATCACACTGACTGGAGATCTGGAGACTGGAGATCTGTTGTCGTATGATATCACACTGACTGTGAATAGAACAAGACAGTGAATTAAAATAATGTACTATGATATCACACTGACTGTGTTCAGAACAAGACAGTGAATTAAAATAATGTACTATGATATCACACTGACTGTGAACAGAACAAGACAGTGGATTAAAATAATGTACTATGATATCACACTGACTGTGTTCAGAACAAGACAGTGAATTAAAATAATGTACTATGATATCACACTGACTGTGTTCAGAACAAGACAGTGGATTAAAATAATGTACTATGATATCACACTGACTGTGAACAGAACAAGACAGTGGATTAAAATAATGTACTATGATATCACACTGACTGTGTGTTAAGAACAAGACAGTGGATTAAAATAATGTACTATGATATCACACTGACTGTGAACAGAACAAGACAGTGGATTAAAATAATGTACTATGACATCACACTGACTGTGTGTTCAGAACAAGACAGTGAATTAAAATAATGTACTATGATATCACACTGACTGTGTGTTAAGAACAAGACAGTGGATTAAAATAATGTACTATGACATCACACTGACTGTGTGTTAAGAACACGACAGTGGATTAAAATAATGTACTATGATATCACACTGACTGTGTGTTAAGAACAAGACAGTGGATTAAAATAATGTACTATGATATCACACTGACTGTGAACAGAACACAACAGTGGATTAAAATAATGTACTATGATATCACACTGACTGTGTGTTCAGAACAAGACAGTGGATTAAAATAATGTACTATGATATCACACTGACTGTGTGTTCAGAACAAGACAGTGGATTCAAATAATGTACTATGATATCACACTGACATTGTGTTAAGAACAAGACAGTGGATTAAAATAATGTACTATGATATCACACTGACTGTGAACAGAACAAGACAGTGGATTCAAATAATGTACTATGATATCACACTGACTGTGTGTTCAGAACAAGACAGTGAATTAAAATAATGTACTATGATATCACACTGACTGTGTGTTCAGAACAAGACAGTGGATTAAAATAATGTACTATGATATCACACTGACTGTGAACAGAACAAGACAGTGAATTAAAATAATGTACTATGATATCACACTGACTGTGTGTTAAGAACAAGACAGTGGATTAAAATAATGTACTATGATATCACACTGACTGTGTGTTAAGAACAAGACAGTGGATTAAAATAATGTACTATGACATCACACTGACTGTGTGTTAAGAACAAGACAGTGGATTAAAATAATGTACTATGATATCACACTGACTGTGAACAGAACAAGACAGTGGATTAAAATAATGTACTATGATATCACACTGACTGTGAACACAAC
Organism: Romanogobio albipinnatus; assembly: GCA_023566225.1. NCBI lineage: Eukaryota > Metazoa > Chordata > Actinopteri > Cypriniformes > Gobionidae > Romanogobio > Romanogobio albipinnatus. The sequence goes on from CM042239.1 coordinate 60,572,166, forward strand.
AAGACAGTGGATTAAAATAATGTACTATGATATCACACTGACTGTGTGTTAAGAACAAGACAGTGGATTAAAATAATGTACTATGACATCACACTGACTGTGTGTTAAGAACACGACAGTGGATTAAAATAATGTACTATGATATCACACTGACTGTGTGTTAAGAACAAGACAGTGGATTAAAATAATGTACTATGATATCACACTGACTGTGTGTTAAGAACAAGACAGTGGATTAAAATAATGTACTATGACATCACACTGACTGTGTGTTAAGAACAAGACAGTGGATTAAAATAATGTACTATGACATCACACTGACTGTGTGTTAAGAACAAGACAGTGGATTAAAATAATGTACTATGATATCACACTGACTGTGAACAGAACAAGACAGTGGATTAAAATAATGTACTATGATATCACACTGACTGTGTGTTAAGAACAAGACAGTGGATTAAAATAATGTACTATGATATCACACTGACTGTGAACAGAACAAGACAGTGGATTAAAATAATGTACTATGACATCACACTGACTATGTGTTCAGAACAAGACAGTGAATTAAAATAATGTACTATGATATCACACTGACTGTGTGTTCAGAACAAGACAGTGGATTAAAATAATGTACTATGATATCACACTGACTGTGTGTTCAGAACAAGACAGTTGATTAAAATAATGTACTATGATATCACACTGACTGTGAACAGAACAAGACAGTGGATTAAAATAATGTACTATGACATCACACTGACTGTGAATAGAACAAGACAGTGAATTAAAATAATGTACTATGATATCACACTGACTGTGAACAGAACAAGACAGTGGATTAAAATAATGTACTATGATATCACACTGACTGTGTTCAGAACAAGACAGTGAATTAAAATAATGTACTATGATATCACACTGACTGTGTGTTAAGAACAAGACAGTGGATTAAAATAATGTACTATGATATCACACTGACTGTGAACAGAACAAGACAGTGGATTAAAATAATGTACTATGATATCACACTGACTGTGTTCAGAACAAGACAGTGAATTAAAATAATGTACTATGATATCACACTGACTGTGTTCAGAACAAGACAGTGGATTAAAATAATGTACTATGATATCACACTGACTGTGAACAGAACAAGACAGTGGATTAAAATAATGTACTATGATATCACACTGACTGTGTGTTAAGAACAAGACAGTGGATTAAAATAATGTACTATGACATCACACTGACTGTGTGTTCAGAACAAGACAGTGAATTAAAATAATGTACTATGATATCACACTGACTGTGAACAGAACAAGACAGTGGATTAAAATAATGTACTATGATATCACACTGACTGTGTTCAGAACAAGACAGTGAATTAAAAAAATGTACTATGATATCACACTGACTGTGTTCAGAACAAGACAGTGAATTAAAATAATGTACTATGATATCACACTGACTGTGTTCAGAACAAGACAGTGGATTAAAATAATGTACTATGATATCACACTGACTGTGAACAGAACAAGACAGTGGATTAAAATAATGTACTATGATATCACACTGACTGTGTGTTAAGAACAAGACAGTGGATTAAAATAATGTACTATGATATCACACTGACTGTGAACAGAACAAGACAGTGGATTAAAATAATGTACTATGACATCACACTGACTGTGTGTTCAGAACAAGACAGTGAATTAAAATAATGTACTATGATATCACACTGACTGTGTGTTAAGAACAAGACAGTGGATTAAAATAATGTACTATGATATCACACTGACTGTGTTCAGAACAAGACAGTGAATTAAAATAATGTACTATGATATCACACTGACTGTGAACAGAACAAGACAGTGGATTAAAATAATGTACTATGATATCACACTGACTGTGTTCAGAACAAGACAGTGAATTAAAAAAATGTACTATGATATCACACTGACTGTGTTAAGAACAAGACAGTGGATTAAAATAATGTACTATGATATCACACTGACTGTGTTCAGAACAAGACAGTGGATTAAAATAATGTACTATGATATCACACTGACTGTGAACAGAACAAGACAGTGGATTAAAATAATGTACTATGATATCACACTGACTGTGTGTTAAGAACAAGACAGTGGATTAAAATAATGTACTATGATATCACACTGACTGTGAACAGAACAAGACAGTGGATTAAAATAATGTACTATGACATCACACTGACTGTGTGTTCAGAACAAGACAGTGAATTAAAATAATGTACTATGATATCACACTGACTGTGTGTTAAGAACAAGACAGTGGATTAAAATAATGTACTATGATATCACACTGACTGTGAACAGAACAAGACAGTGGATTAAAATAATGTACTATGACATCACACTGACTGTGTGTTCAGAACAAGACAGTGGATTAAAATAATGTACTTTGATATCACACTGACTGTGAACAGAACAAGACAGTGAATTAAAATAATGTACTATGATATCACACTGACTGTGAACAGAACAAGACAGTGGATTAAAATAATGTACTATGATATCACACTGACTGTGTGTTCAGAACAAGACAGTGAATTAAAATAATGTACTATGATATCACACTGACTGTGAACAGAACAAGACAGTGGATTAAAATAATGTACTATGATATCACACTGACTGTGTGTTCAGAACAAGACAGTGAATTAAAATAATGTACTATGATATCACACTGACTGTGAACAGAACAAGACAGTGGATTAAAAAAATGTACTATGATATCACACTGACTGTGTTCAGAACAAGACAGTGAATTAAAATAATGTACTATGATATCACACTGACTGTGAACAGAACAAGACAGTGAATTAAAATAATGTACTATGATATCACACTGACTGTGTTCAGAACAAGACAGTGAATTAAAATAATGTACTATGATATCACACTGACTGTGAACAGAACAAGACAGTGGATTAAAATAATGTACTATGACATCACACTGACTGTGTGTTCAGAACAAGACAGTGAATTAAAATAATGTACTATGATATCACACTGACTGTGTGTTAAGAACAAGACAGTGGATTAAAATAATGTACTATGACATCACACTGACTGTGTGTTAAGAACACGACAGTGGATTAAAATAATGTACTATGATATCACACTGACTGTGTGTTAAGAACAAGACAGTGGATTAAAATAATGTACTATGATATCACACTGACTGTGAACAGAACACAACAGTGGATTAAAATAATGTACTATGATATCACACTGACTGTGTGTTCAGAACAAGACAGTGGATTAAAATAATGTACTATGATATCACACTGACTGTGTGTTCAGAACAAGACAGTGGATTCAAATAATGTACTATGATATCACACTGACATTGTGTTAAGAACAAGACAGTGGATTAAAATAATGTACTATGATATCACACTGACTGTGAACAGAACAAGACAGTGGATTCAAATAATGTACTATGATATCACACTGACTGTGTGTTAAGAACAAGACAGTGGATTAAAATAATGTACTATGATATCACACTGACTGTGTGTTCAGAACAAGACAGTGAATTAAAATAATGTACTATGATATCACACTGACTGTGTGTTCAGAACAAGACAGTGGATTAAAATAATGTACTATGATATCACACTGACTGTGAACAGAACAAGACAGTGAATTAAAATAATGTACTATGATATCACACTGACTGTGTGTTAAGAACAAGACAGTGGATTAAAATAATGTACTATGATATCACACTGACTGTGAACAGAACAAGACAGTGGATTAAAATAATGTACTATGATATCACACTGACTGTGTGTTAAGAACAAGACAGTGGATTAAAATAATGTACTATGATATCACACTGACTGTGTGTTCAGAACAAGACAGTGAATTAAAATAATGTACTATGATATCACACTGACTGTGTGTTCAGAACAAGACAGTGGATTAAAATAATGTACTATGATATCACACTGACTGTGAACAGAACAAGACAGTGAATTAAAATAATGTACTATGATATCACACTGACTGTGTGTTAAGAACAAGACAGTGGATTAAAATAATGTACTATGATATCACACTGACTGTGTGTTAAGAACAAGACAGTGTATTAAAATAATGTACTATGACATCACACTGACTGTGTGTTAAGAACAAGACAGTGGATTAAAATAATGTACTATGATATCACACTGACTGTGAACAGAACAAGACAGTGGATTAAAATAATGTACTATGATATCACACTGACTGTGTGTTAAGAACAAGACAGTGGATTAAAATAATGTACTATGATATCACACTGACTGTGAACAGAACGAGACAGTGGATTAAAATAATGTACTATGACATCACACTGACTGTGTGTTCAGAACAAGACAGTGGATTAAAATAATGTACTATGATATCACACTGACTGTGTGTTCAGAACAAGACAGTGGATTAAAATAATGTACTATGATATCACACTGACTGTGAACAGAACAAGACAGTGGATTAAAATAATGTACTATGACATCACACTGACTGTGTGTTCAGAACAAGACAGTGAATTAAAATAATGTACTATGATATCACACTGACTGGAGATCTGGAGACTGGAGATCTGTTGTCGTATGATATCACACTGACTGTGAATAGAACAAGACAGTGAATTAAAATAATGTACTATGATATCACACTGACTGTGTTCAGAACAAGACAGTGAATTAAAATAATGTACTATGATATCACACTGACTGTGTGTTAAGAACAAGACAGTGGATTAAAATAATGTACTATGATATCACACTGACTGTGAACAGAACAAGACAGTGGATTAAAATAATGTACTATGATATCACACTGACTGTGTGTTAAGAACAAGACAGTGGATTAAAATAATGTACTATGATATCACACTGACTGTGAACAGAACAAGACAGTGGATTCAAATAATGTACTATGACATCACACTGACTGTGAACAGAACAAGACAGTGGATTAAAATAATGTACTATGATATCACACTGACTGTGTGTTCAGAACAAGACAGTGGATTAAAATAATGTACTATGATATCACACTGACTGTGTGTTCAGAACAAGACAGTTGATTAAAATAATGTACTATGATATCACACTGACTGTGAACAGAACAAGACAGTGGATTAAAATAATGTACTATGACATCACACTGACTGTGTGTTCAGAACAAGACAGTGAATTAAAATAATGTACTATGATATCACACTGACTGGAGATCTGGAGACTGGAGATCTGTTGTCGTATGATATCACACTGACTGTGAATAGAACAAGACAGTGAATTAAAATAATGTACTATGATATCACACTGACTGTGTTCAGAACAAGACAGTGAATTAAAATAATGTACTATGATATCACACTGACTGTGAACAGAACAAGACAGTGGATTAAAATAATGTACTATGATATCACACTGACTGTGTTCAGAACAAGACAGTGAATTAAAATAATGTACTATGATATCACACTGACTGTGTTCAGAACAAGACAGTGGATTAAAATAATGTACTATGATATCACACTGACTGTGAACAGAACAAGACAGTGGATTAAAATAATGTACTATGATATCACACTGACTGGAGATCTGGAGACTGGAGATCTGTTGTCGTATGATATCACACTGACTGTGAATAGAACAAGACAGTGAATTAAAATAATGTACTATGATATCACACTGACTGTGTTCAGAACAAGACAGTGAATTAAAATAATGTACTATGATATCACACTGACTGTGTGTTAAGAACAAGACAGTGGATTAAAATAATGTACTATGATATCACACTGACTGTGAACAGAACAAGACAGTGGATTAAAATAATGTACTATGATATCACACTGACTGTGTGTTAAGAACAAGACAGTGGATTAAAATAATGTACTATGATATCACACTGACTGTGAACAGAACAAGACAGTGGATTCAAATAATGTACTATGACATCACACTGACTGTGAACAGAACAAGACAGTGGATTAAAATAATGTACTATGATATCACACTGACTGTGTGTTCAGAACAAGACAGTGGATTAAAATAATGTACTATGATATCACACTGACTGTGTGTTCAGAACAAGACAGTTGATTAAAATAATGTACTATGATATCACACTGACTGTGAACAGAACAAGACAGTGGATTAAAATAATGTACTATGACATCACACTGACTGTGTGTTCAGAACAAGACAGTGAATTAAAATAATGTACTATGATATCACACTGACTGGAGATCTGGAGACTGGAGATCTGTTGTCGTATGATATCACACTGACTGTGAATAGAACAAGACAGTGAATTAAAATAATGTACTATGATATCACACTGACTGTGTTCAGAACAAGACAGTGAATTAAAATAATGTACTATGATATCACACTGACTGTGAACAGAACAAGACAGTGGATTAAAATAATGTACTATGATATCACACTGACTGTGTTCAGAACAAGACAGTGAATTAAAATAATGTACTATGATATCACACTGACTGTGTTCAGAACAAGACAGTGGATTAAAATAATGTACTATGATATCACACTGACTGTGAACAGAACAAGACAGTGGATTAAAATAATGTACTATGATATCACACTGACTGTGTGTTAAGAACAAGACAGTGGATTAAAATAATGTACTATGATATCACACTGACTGTGAACAGAACAAGACAGTGGATTAAAATAATGTACTATGATATCACACTGACTGTGTGTTAAGAACAAGACAGTGGATTAAAATAATGTACTATGATATCACACTGACTGTGAACAGAACAAGACAGTGGATTCAAATAATGTACTATGACATCACACTGACTGTGAACAGAACAAGACAGTGGATTAAAATAATGTACTATGATATCACACTGACTGTGTGTTCAGAACAAGACAGTGGATTAAAATAATGTACTATGATATCACACTGACTGTGTGTTCAGAACAAGACAGTTGATTAAAATAATGTACTATGATATCACACTGACTGTGAACAGAACAAGACAGTGGATTAAAATAATGTACTATGACATCACACTGACTGTGTGTTCAGAACAAGACAGTGAATTAAAATAATGTACTATGATATCACACTGACTGGAGATCTGGAGACTGGAGATCTGTTGTCGTATGATATCACACTGACTGTGAATAGAACAAGACAGTGAATTAAAATAATGTACTATGATATCACACTGACTGTGTTCAGAACAAGACAGTGAATTAAAATAATGTACTATGATATCACACTGACTGTGAACAGAACAAGACAGTGGATTAAAATAATGTACTATGATATCACACTGACTGTGTTCAGAACAAGACAGTGAATTAAAATAATGTACTATGATATCACACTGACTGTGTTCAGAACAAGACAGTGGATTAAAATAATGTACTATGATATCACACTGACTGTGAACAGAACAAGACAGTGGATTAAAATAATGTACTATGATATCACACTGACTGTGTGTTAAGAACAAGACAGTGGATTAAAATAATGTACTATGATATCACACTGACTGTGAACAGAACAAGACAGTGGATTAAAATAATGTACTATGACATCACACTGACTGTGTGTTCAGAACAAGACAGTGAATTAAAATAATGTACTATGATATCACACTGACTGTGTGTTAAGAACAAGACAGTGGATTAAAATAATGTACTATGACATCACACTGACTGTGTGTTAAGAACACGACAGTGGATTAAAATAATGTACTATGATATCACACTGACTGTGTGTTAAGAACAAGACAGTGGATTAAAATAATGTACTATGATATCACACTGACTGTGAACAGAACACAACAGTGGATTAAAATAATGTACTATGATATCACACTGACTGTGTGTTCAGAACAAGACAGTGGATTAAAATAATGTACTATGATATCACACTGACTGTGTGTTCAGAACAAGACAGTGGATTCAAATAATGTACTATGATATCACACTGACATTGTGTTAAGAACAAGACAGTGGATTAAAATAATGTACTATGATATCACACTGACTGTGAACAGAACAAGACAGTGGATTCAAATAATGTACTATGATATCACACTGACTGTGTGTTCAGAACAAGACAGTGAATTAAAATAATGTACTATGATATCACACTGACTGTGTGTTCAGAACAAGACAGTGGATTAAAATAATGTACTATGATATCACACTGACTGTGAACAGAACAAGACAGTGAATTAAAATAATGTACTATGATATCACACTGACTGTGTGTTAAGAACAAGACAGTGGATTAAAATAATGTACTATGATATCACACTGACTGTGTGTTAAGAACAAGACAGTGGATTAAAATAATGTACTATGACATCACACTGACTGTGTGTTAAGAACAAGACAGTGGATTAAAATAATGTACTATGATATCACACTGACTGTGAACAGAACAAGACAGTGGATTAAAATAATGTACTATGATATCACACTGACTGTGAACACAACAAGACAGTGGATTAAAATAATGTACTATGATATCACACTGACTGTGTGTTAAGAACAAGACAGTGGATTAAAATAATGTACTATGACATCACACTGACTGTGTGTTAAGAACACGACAGTGGATTAAAATAATGTACTATGATATCACACTGACTGTGTGTTAAGAACAAGACAGTGGATTAAAATAATGTACTATGATATCACACTGACTGTGTGTTAAGAACAAGACAGTGGATTAAAATAATGTACTATGACATCACACTGACTGTGTGTTAAGAACAAGACAGTGGATTAAAATAATGTACTATGACATCACACTGACTGTGTGTTAAGAACAAGACAGTGGATTAAAATAATGTACTATGATATCACACTGACTGTGAACAGAACAAGACAGTGGATTAAAATAATGTACTATGATATCACACTGACTGTGTGTTAAGAACAAGACAGTGGATTAAAATAATGTACTATGATATCACACTGACTGTGAACAGAACAAGACAGTGGATTAAAATAATGTACTATGACATCACACTGACTGTGTGTTCAGAACAAGACAGTGAATTAAAATAATGTACTATGATATCACACTGACTGTGTGTTCAGAACAAGACAGTGGATTAAAATAATGTACTATGATATCACACTGACTGTGTGTTCAGAACAAGACAGTTGATTAAAATAATGTACTATGATATCACACTGACTGTGAACAGAACAAGACAGTGGATTAAAATAATGTACTATGACATCACACTGACTGTGAATAGAACAAGACAGTGAATTAAAATAATGTACTATGATATCACACTGACTGTGAACAGAACAAGACAGTGGATTAAAATAATGTACTATGATATCACACTGACTGTGTTCAGAACAAGACAGTGAATTAAAATAATGTACTATGATATCACACTGACTGTGTGTTAAGAACAAGACAGTGGATTAAAATAATGTACTATGATATCACACTGACTGTGAACAGAACAAGACAGTGGATTAAAATAATGTACTATGATATCACACTGACTGTGTTCAGAACAAGACAGTGAATTAAAATAATGTACTATGATATCACACTGACTGTGTTCAGAACAAGACAGTGGATTAAAATAATGTACTATGATATCACACTGACTGTGAACAGAACAAGACAGTGGATTAAAATAATGTACTATGATATCACACTGACTGTGTGTTAAGAACAAGACAGTGGATTAAAATAATGTACTATGACATCACACTGACTGTGTGTTCAGAACAAGACAGTGAATTAAAATAATGTACTATGATATCACACTGACTGTGTGTTCAGAACAAGACAGTGGATTAAAATAATGTACTATGATATCACACTGACTGTGAACAGAACAAGACAGTGAATTAAAATAATGTACTATGATATCACACTGACTGTGTGTTAAGAACAAGACAGTGGATTAAAATAATGTACTATGATATCACACTGACTGTGAACAGAACAAGACAGTGGATTAAAATAATGTACTATGATATCACACTGACTGTGTGTTAAGAACAAGACAGTGGATTAAAATAATGTACTATGATATCACACTGACTGTGAACAGAACACGACAGTGGATTAAAATAATGTACTATGATATCACACTGACTGTGTGTTCAGAACAAGACAGTGGATTAAAATAATGTACTATGATATCACACTGACTGTGTGTTCAGAACAAGACAGTGGATTCAAATAATGTACTATGATATCACACTGACTGTGTGTTAAGAACAAGACAGTGGATTAAAATAATGTACTATGATATCACACTGACTGTGAACAGAACAAGACAGTGGATTAAAATAATGTACTATGATATCACACTGACTGTGTGTTAAGAACAAGACAGTGGATTAAAATAATGTACTATGATATCACACTGACTGTGTGTTCAGAACAAGACAGTGAATTAAAATAATGTACTATGATATCACACTGACTGTGTGTTCAGAACAAGACAGTGGATTAAAATAATGTACTATGATATCACACTGACTGTGAACAGAACAAGACAGTGAATTAAAATAATGTACTATGATATCACACTGACTGTGTGTTAAGAACAAGACAGTGGATTAAAATAATGTACTATGATATCACACTGACTGTGTGTTAAGAACAAGACAGTGTATTAAAATAATGTACTATGACATCACACTGACTGTGTGTTAAGAACAAGACAGTGGATTAAAATAATGTACTATGATATCACACTGACTGTGAACAGAACAAGACAGTGGATTAAAATAATGTACTATGATATCACACTGACTGTGTGTTAAGAACAAGACAGTGGATTAAAATAATGTACTATGATATCACACTGACTGTGAACAGAACAAGACAGTGGATTAAAATAATGTACTATGACATCACACTGACTGTGTGTTCAGAACAAGACAGTGGATTAAAATAATGTACTATGATATCACACTGACTGTGTGTTCAGAACAAGACAGTGGATTAAAATAATGTACTATGATATCACACTGACTGTGAACAGAACAAGACAGTGGATTAAAATAATGTACTATGACATCACACTGACTGTGTGTTCAGAACAAGACAGTGAATTAAAATAATGTACTATGATATCACACTGACTGGAGATCTGGAGACTGGAGATCTGTTGTCGTATGATATCACACTGACTGTGAATAGAACAAGACAGTGAATTAAAATAATGTACTATGATATCACACTGACTGTGTTCAGAACAAGACAGTGAATTAAAATAATGTACTATGATATCACACTGACTGTGTGTTAAGAACAAGACAGTGGATTAAAATAATGTACTATGATATCACACTGACTGTGAACAGAACAAGACAGTGGATTAAAATAATGTACTATGATATCACACTGACTGTGTGTTAAGAACAAGACAGTGGATTAAAATAATGTACTATGATATCACACTGACTGTGAACAGAACAAGACAGTGGATTCAAATAATGTACTATGACATCACACTGACTGTGAACAGAACAAGACAGTGGATTAAAATAATGTACTATGATATCACACTGACTGTGTGTTCAGAACAAGACAGTGGATTAAAATAATGTACTATGATATCACACTGACTGTGTGTTCAGAACAAGACAGTTGATTAAAATAATGTACTATGATATCACACTGACTGTGAACAGAACAAGACAGTGGATTAAAATAATGTACTATGACATCACACTGACTGTGTGTTCAGAACAAGACAGTGAATTAAAATAATGTACTATGATATCACACTGACTGGAGATCTGGAGACTGGAGATCTGTTGTCGTATGATATCACACTGACTGTGAATAGAACAAGACAGTGAATTAAAATAATGTACTATGATATCACACTGACTGTGTTCAGAACAAGACAGTGAATTAAAATAATGTACTATGATATCACACTGACTGTGAACAGAACAAGACAGTGGATTAAAATAATGTACTATGATATCACACTGACTGTGAACAGAACAAGACAGTGGATTAAAATAATGTACTATGATATCACACTGACTGTGTGTTCAGAACAAGACAGTGGATTAAAATAATGTACTATGATATCACACTGACTGTGTTCAGAACAAGACAGTGAATTAAAATAATGTACTATGATATCACACTGACTGTGAACAGAACAAGACAGTGGATTAAAATAATGTACTATGATATCACACTGACTGTGTTCAGAACAAGACAGTGAATTAAAAAAATGTACTATGATATCACACTGACTGTGTTCAGAACAAGACAGTGAATTAAAATAATGTACTATGATATCACACTGACTGTGTTCAGAACAAGACAGTGGATTAAAATAATGTACTATGATATCACACTGACTGTGAACAGAACAAGACAGTGGATTAAAATAATGTACTATGATATCACACTGACTGTGTGTTAAGAACAAGACAGTGGATTAAAATAATGTACTATGATATCACACTGACTGTGAACAGAACAAGACAGTGGATTAAAATAATGTACTATGACATCACACTGACTGTGTGTTCAGAACAAGACAGTGAATTAAAATAATGTACTATGATATCACACTGACTGTGTGTTAAGAACAAGACAGTGGATTAAAATAATGTACTATGATATCACACTGACTGTGTTCAGAACAAGACAGTGAATTAAAATAATGTACTATGATATCACACTGACTGTGAACAGAACAAGACAGTGGATTAAAATAATGTACTATGATATCACACTGACTGTGTTCAGAACAAGACAGTGAATTAAAAAAATGTACTATGATATCACACTGACTGTGTTAAGAACAAGACAGTGGATTAAAATAATGTACTATGATATCACACTGACTGTGTTCAGAACAAGACAGTGGATTAAAATAATGTACTATGATATCACACTGACTGTGTTCAGAACAAGACAGTGAATTAAAATAATGTACTATGATATCACACTGACTGTGAACAGAACAAGACAGTGGATTAAAATAATGTACTATGATATCACACTGACTGTGTTCAGAACAAGACAGTGAATTAAAAAAATGTACTATGATATCACACTGACTGTGTTCAGAACAAGACAGTGAATTAAAATAATGTACTATGATATCACACTGACTGTGTTCAGAACAAGACAGTGGATTAAAATAATGTACTATGATATCACACTGACTGTGAACAGAACAAGACAGTGGATTAAAATAATGTACTATGATATCACACTGACTGTGTGTTAAGAACAAGACAGTGGATTAAAATAATGTACTATGATATCACACTGACTGTGAACAGAACAAGACAGTGGATTAAAATAATGTACTATGACATCACACTGACTGTGTGTTCAGAACAAGACAGTGAATTAAAATAATGTACTATGATATCACACTGACTGTGTGTTAAGAACAAGACAGTGGATTAAAATAATGTACTATGATATCACACTGACTGTGTTCAGAACAAGACAGTGAATTAAAATAATGTACTATGATATCACACTGACTGTGAACAGAACAAGACAGTGGATTAAAATAATGTACTATGATATCACACTGACTGTGTTCAGAACAAGACAGTGAATTAAAAAAATGTACTATGATATCACACTGACTGTGTTAAGAACAAGACAGTGGATTAAAATAATGTACTATGATATCACACTGACTGTGTTCAGAACAAGACAGTGGATTAAAATAATGTACTATGATATCACACTGACTGTGAACAGAACAAGACAGTGGATTAAAATAATGTACTATGATATCACACTGACTGTGTGTTAAGAACAAGACAGTGGATTAAAATAATGTACTATGATATCACACTGACTGTGAACAGAACAAGACAGTGGATTAAAATAATGTACTATGACATCACACTGACTGTGTGTTCAGAACAAGACAGTGAATTAAAATAATGTACTATGATATCACACTGACTGTGTGTTAAGAACAAGACAGTGGATTAAAATAATGTACTATGATATCACACTGACTGTGAACAGAACAAGACAGTGGATTAAAATAATGTACTATGACATCACACTGACTGTGTGTTCAGAACAAGACAGTGGATTAAAATAATGTACTTTGATATCACACTGACTGTGAACAGAACAAGACAGTGAATTAAAATAATGTACTATGATATCACACTGACTGTGAACAGAACAAGACAGTGGATTAAAATAATGTACTATGATATCACACTGACTGTGTGTTCAGAACAAGACAGTGAATTAAAATAATGTACTATGATATCACACTGACTGTGAACAGAACAAGACAGTGGATTAAAATAATGTACTATGATATCACACTGACTGTGTGTTCAGAACAAGACAGTGAATTAAAATAATGTACTATGATATCACACTGACTGTGAACAGAACAAGACAGTGGATTAAAAAAATGTACTATGATATCACACTGACTGTGTTCAGAACAAGACAGTGAATTAAAATAATGTACTATGATATCACACTGACTGTGAACAGAACAAGACAGTGAATTAAAATAATGTACTATGATATCACACTGACTGTGTTCAGAACAAGACAGTGAATTAAAATAATGTACTATGATATCACACTGACTGTGAACAGAACAAGACAGTGGATTAAAATAATGTACTATGACATCACACTGACTGTGTGTTCAGAACAAGACAGTGAATTAAAATAATCTACTATGATATCACACTGACTGTGTGTTCAGAACAAGACAGTGGATTAAAATAATGTACTATGATATCACACTGACTGTGTGTTCAGAACAAGACAGTGGATTAAAATAATGTACTATGATATCACACTGACTGTGAACAGAACAAGACAGTGGATTAAAATAATGTACTATGACATCACACTGACTGTGTGTTCAGAACAAGACAGTGAATTAAAATAATGTACTATGATATCACACTGACTGGAGATCTGGAGACTGGAGATCTGTTGTCGTATGATATCACACTGACTGTAAATAGAACAAGACAGTGAATTAAAATAATGTACTATGATATCACACTGACTGTGTTCAGAACAAGACAGTGAATTAAAATAATGTACTATGATATCACACTGACTGTGAACAGAACAAGACAGTGGATTTAAATAATGTACTATGATATCACACTGACTGTGTTCAGAACAAGACAGTGAATTAAAATAATGTACTATGATATCACACTGACTGTGTTCAGAACAAGACAGTGGATTAAAATAATGTACTATGATATCACACTGACTGTGAACAGAACAAGACAGTGGATTAAAATAATGTACTATGACATCACACTGACTGTGTGTTCAGAACAAGACAGTGAATTAAAATAATGTACTATGATATCACACTGACTGTGTGTTCAGAACAAGACAGTGGATTAAAATAATGTACTATTATATCACACTGACTGTGTGTTCAGAACAAGACAGTGGATTAAAATAATGTACTATGATATCACACTGACTGTGAACAGAACAAGACAGTGGATTAAAATAATGTACTATGACATCACACTGACTGTGTGTTCAGAACAAGACAGTGAATTAAAATAATATACTATGATATCACACTGACTGGAGATCTGGAGACTGGAGATCTGTTGTCGTATGATATCACACTGACTGTAAATAGAACAAGACAGTGAATTAAAATAATGTACTATGATATCACACTGACTGTGTTCAGAACAAGACAGTGAATTAAAATAATGTACTATGATATCACACTGACTGTGAACAGAAAAAGACAGTGGATTAAAATGATGTACTATGATATCACACTGACTGTGTTCAGAACAAGACAGTGAATTAAAATAATGTACTATGATATCACACTGACTGTGTTCAGAACAAGACAGTGGATTAAAATAATGTACTATGATATCACACTGACTGTGAACAGAACAAGACAGTGGATTAAAATAATGTACTATGATATCACACTGACTGTGTGTTAAGAACAAGACAGTGGATTAAAATAATGTACTATGATATCACACTGACTGTGAACAGAACAAGACAGTGGATTAAAATAATGTACTATGACATCACACTGACTGTGTGTTCAGAACAAGACAGTGAATTAAAATAATGTACTATGATATCACACTGACTGTGTGTTAAGAACAAGACAGTGGATTAAAATAATGTACTATGACATCACACTGACTGTGTGTTAAGAACACGACAGTGGATTAAAATAATGTACTATGATATCACACTGACTGTGTGTTAAGAACAAGACAGTGGATTAAAATAATGTACTATGATATCACACTGACTGTGAACAGAACACGACAGTGGATTAAAATAATGTACTATGATATCACACTGACTGTGTGTTCAGAACAAGACAGTGGATTAAAATAATGTACTATGATATCACACTGACTGTGTGTTCAGAACAAGACAGTGGATTCAAATAATGTACTATGATATCACACTGACTGTGTGTTAAGAACAAGACAGTGGATTAAAATAATGTACTATGATATCACACTGACTGTGAACAGAACAAGACAGTGGATTAAAATAATGTACTATGATATCACACTGACTGTGTTCAGAACAAGACAGTGAATTAAAATAATGTACTATGATATCACACTGACTGTGTTCAGAACAAGACAGTGGATTAAAATAATGTACTATGATATCACACTGACTGTGAACAGAACAAGACAGTGGATTAAAATAATGTACTATGATATCACACTGACTGTGTGTTAAGAACAAGACAGTGGATTAAAATAATGTACTATGACATCACACTGACTGTGTGTTCAGAACAAGACAGTGAATTAAAATAATGTACTATGATATCACACTGACTGTGTGTTCAGAACAAGACAGTGGATTAAAATAATGTACTATGATATCACACTGACTGTGAACAGAACAAGACAGTGAATTAAAATAATGTACTATGATATCACACTGACTGTGTGTTAAGAACAAGACAGTGGATTAAAATAATGTACTATGATATCACACTGACTGTGAACAGAACAAGACAGTGGATTAAAATAATGTACTATGATATCACACTGACTGTGTGTTAAGAACAAGACAGTGGATTAAAATAATGTACTATGATATCACACTGACTGTGAACAGAACACGACAGTGGATTAAAATAATGTACTATGATATCACACTGACTGTGTGTTCAGAACAAGACAGTGGATTAAAATAATGTACTATGATATCACACTGACTGTGTGTTCAGAACAAGACAGTGGATTCAAATAATGTACTATGATATCACACTGACTGTGTGTTAAGAACAAGACAGTGGATTAAAATAATGTACTATGATATCACACTGACTGTGAACAGAACAAGACAGTGGATTAAAATAATGTACTATGATATCACACTGACTGTGTGTTAAGAACAAGACAGTGGATTAAAATAATGTACTATGATATCACACTGACTGTGTGTTCAGAACAAGACAGTGAATTAAAATAATGTACTATGATATCACACTGACTGTGTGTTCAGAACAAGACAGTGGATTAAAATAATGTACTATGATATCACACTGACTGTGAACAGAACAAGACAGTGAATTAAAATAATGTACTATGATATCACACTGACTGTGTGTTAAGAACAAGACAGTGGATTAAAATAATGTACTATGATATCACACTGACTGTGTGTTAAGAACAAGACAGTGTATTAAAATAATGTACTATGACATCACACTGACTGTGTGTTAAGAACAAGACAGTGGATTAAAATAATGTACTATGATATCACACTGACTGTGAACAGAACAAGACAGTGGATTAAAATAATGTACTATGATATCACACTGACTGTGTGTTAAGAACAAGACAGTGGATTAAAATAATGTACTATGATATCACACTGACTGTGAACAGAACAAGACAGTGGATTAAAATAATGTACTATGACATCACACTGACTGTGTGTTCAGAACAAGACAGTGGATTAAAATAATGTACTATGATATCACACTGACTGTGTGTTCAGAACAAGACAGTGGATTAAAATAATGTACTATGATATCACACTGACTGTGAACAGAACAAGACAGTGGATTAAAATAATGTACTATGACATCACACTGACTGTGTGTTCAGAACAAGACAGTGAATTAAAATAATGTACTATGATATCACACTGACTGGAGATCTGGAGACTGGAGATCTGTTGTCGTATGATATCACACTGACTGTGAATAGAACAAGACAGTGAATTAAAATAATGTACTATGATATCACACTGACTGTGTTCAGAACAAGACAGTGAATTAAAATAATGTACTATGATATCACACTGACTGTGTGTTAAGAACAAGACAGTGGATTAAAATAATGTACTATGATATCACACTGACTGTGAACAGAACAAGACAGTGGATTAAAATAATGTACTATGATATCACACTGACTGTGTGTTAAGAACAAGACAGTGGATTAAAATAATGTACTATGATATCACACTGACTGTGAACAGAACAAGACAGTGGATTCAAATAATGTACTATGACATCACACTGACTGTGAACAGAACAAGACAGTGGATTAAAATAATGTACTATGATATCACACTGACTGTGTGTTCAGAACAAGACAGTGGATTAAAATAATGTACTATGATATCACACTGACTGTGTGTTCAGAACAAGACAGTTGATTAAAATAATGTACTATGATATCACACTGACTGTGAACAGAACAAGACAGTGGATTAAAATAATGTACTATGACATCACACTGACTGTGTGTTCAGAACAAGACAGTGAATTAAAATAATGTACTATGATATCACACTGACTGGAGATCTGGAGACTGGAGATCTGTTGTCGTATGATATCACACTGACTGTGAATAGAACAAGACAGTGAATTAAAATAATGTACTATGATATCACACTGACTGTGTTCAGAACAAGACAGTGAATTAAAATAATGTACTATGATATCACACTGACTGTGAACAGAACAAGACAGTGGATTAAAATAATGTACTATGATATCACACTGACTGTGAACAGAACAAGACAGTGGATTAAAATAATGTACTATGATATCACACTGACTGTGTGTTCAGAACAAGACAGTGGATTAAAATAATGTACTATGATATCACACTGACTGTGTTCAGAACAAGACAGTGAATTAAAATAATGTACTATGATATCACACTGACTGTGAACAGAACAAGACAGTGGATTAAAATAATGTACTATGATATCACACTGACTGTGTTCAGAACAAGACAGTGAATTAAAAAAATGTACTATGATATCACACTGACTGTGTTCAGAACAAGACAGTGAATTAAAATAATGTACTATGATATCACACTGACTGTGTTCAGAACAAGACAGTGGATTAAAATAATGTACTATGATATCACACTGACTGTGAACAGAACAAGACAGTGGATTAAAATAATGTACTATGATATCACACTGACTGTGTGTTAAGAACAAGACAGTGGATTAAAATAATGTACTATGATATCACACTGACTGTGAACAGAACAAGACAGTGGATTAAAATAATGTACTATGACATCACACTGACTGTGTGTTCAGAACAAGACAGTGAATTAAAATAATGTACTATGATATCACACTGACTGTGTGTTAAGAACAAGACAGTGGATTAAAATAATGTACTATGATATCACACTGACTGTGTTCAGAACAAGACAGTGAATTAAAATAATGTACTATGATATCACACTGACTGTGAACAGAACAAGACAGTGGATTAAAATAATGTACTATGATATCACACTGACTGTGTTCAGAACAAGACAGTGAATTAAAAAAATGTACTATGATATCACACTGACTGTGTTAAGAACAAGACAGTGGATTAAAATAATGTACTATGATATCACACTGACTGTGTTCAGAACAAGACAGTGGATTAAAATAATGTACTATGATATCACACTGACTGTGTTCAGAACAAGACAGTGAATTAAAATAATGTACTATGATATCACACTGACTGTGAACAGAACAAGACAGTGGATTAAAATAATGTACTATGATATCACACTGACTGTGTTCAGAACAAGACAGTGAATTAAAAAAATGTACTATGATATCACACTGACTGTGTTCAGAACAAGACAGTGAATTAAAATAATGTACTATGATATCACACTGACTGTGTTCAGAACAAGACAGTGGATTAAAATAATGTACTATGATATCACACTGACTGTGAACAGAACAAGACAGTGGATTAAAATAATGTACTATGATATCACACTGACTGTGTGTTAAGAACAAGACAGTGGATTAAAATAATGTACTATGATATCACACTGACTGTGAACAGAACAAGACAGTGGATTAAAATAATGTACTATGACATCACACTGACTGTGTGTTCAGAACAAGACAGTGAATTAAAATAATGTACTATGATATCACACTGACTGTGTGTTAAGAACAAGACAGTGGATTAAAATAATGTACTATGATATCACACTGACTGTGTTCAGAACAAGACAGTGAATTAAAATAATGTACTATGATATCACACTGACTGTGAACAGAACAAGACAGTGGATTAAAATAATGTACTATGATATCACACTGACTGTGTTCAGAACAAGACAGTGAATTAAAAAAATGTACTATGATATCACACTGACTGTGTTAAGAACAAGACAGTGGATTAAAATAATGTACTATGATATCACACTGACTGTGTTCAGAACAAGACAGTGGATTAAAATAATGTACTATGATATCACACTGACTGTGAACAGAACAAGACAGTGGATTAAAATAATGTACTATGATATCACACTGACTGTGTGTTAAGAACAAGACAGTGGATTAAAATAATGTACTATGATATCACACTGACTGTGAACAGAACAAGACAGTGGATTAAAATAATGTACTATGACATCACACTGACTGTGTGTTCAGAACAAGACAGTGAATTAAAATAATGTACTATGATATCACACTGACTGTGTGTTAAGAACAAGACAGTGGATTAAAATAATGTACTATGATATCACACTGACTGTGAACAGAACAAGACAGTGGATTAAAATAATGTACTATGACATCACACTGACTGTGTGTTCAGAACAAGACAGTGGATTAAAATAATGTACTTTGATATCACACTGACTGTGAACAGAACAAGACAGTGAATTAAAATAATGTACTATGATATCACACTGACTGTGAACAGAACAAGACAGTGGATTAAAATAATGTACTATGATATCACACTGACTGTGTGTTCAGAACAAGACAGTGAATTAAAATAATGTACTATGATATCACACTGACTGTGAACAGAACAAGACAGTGGATTAAAATAATGTACTATGATATCACACTGACTGTGTGTTCAGAACAAGACAGTGAATTAAAATAATGTACTATGATATCACACTGACTGTGAACAGAACAAGACAGTGGATTAAAAAAATGTACTATGATATCACACTGACTGTGTTCAGAACAAGACAGTGAATTAAAATAATGTACTATGATATCACACTGACTGTGAACAGAACAAGACAGTGAATTAAAATAATGTACTATGATATCACACTGACTGTGTTCAGAACAAGACAGTGAATTAAAATAATGTACTATGATATCACACTGACTGTGAACAGAACAAGACAGTGGATTAAAATAATGTACTATGACATCACACTGACTGTGTGTTCAGAACAAGACAGTGAATTAAAATAATCTACTATGATATCACACTGACTGTGTGTTCAGAACAAGACAGTGGATTAAAATAATGTACTATGATATCACACTGACTGTGTGTTCAGAACAAGACAGTGGATTAAAATAATGTACTATGATATCACACTGACTGTGAACAGAACAAGACAGTGGATTAAAATAATGTACTATGACATCACACTGACTGTGTGTTCAGAACAAGACAGTGAATTAAAATAATGTACTATGATATCACACTGACTGGAGATCTGGAGACTGGAGATCTGTTGTCGTATGATATCACACTGACTGTAAATAGAACAAGACAGTGAATTAAAATAATGTACTATGATATCACACTGACTGTGTTCAGAACAAGACAGTGAATTAAAATAATGTACTATGATATCACACTGACTGTGAACAGAACAAGACAGTGGATTTAAATAATGTACTATGATATCACACTGACTGTGTTCAGAACAAGACAGTGAATTAAAATAATGTACTATGATATCACACTGACTGTGTTCAGAACAAGACAGTGGATTAAAATAATGTACTATGATATCACACTGACTGTGAACAGAACAAGACAGTGGATTAAAATAATGTACTATGACATCACACTGACTGTGTGTTCAGAACAAGACAGTGAATTAAAATAATGTACTATGATATCACACTGACTGTGTGTTCAGAACAAGACAGTGGATTAAAATAATGTACTATTATATCACACTGACTGTGTGTTCAGAACAAGACAGTGGATTAAAATAATGTACTATGATATCACACTGACTGTGAACAGAACAAGACAGTGGATTAAAATAATGTACTATGACATCACACTGACTGTGTGTTCAGAACAAGACAGTGAATTAAAATAATATACTATGATATCACACTGACTGGAGATCTGGAGACTGGAGATCTGTTGTCGTATGATATCACACTGACTGTAAATAGAACAAGACAGTGAATTAAAATAATGTACTATGATATCACACTGACTGTGTTCAGAACAAGACAGTGAATTAAAATAATGTACTATGATATCACACTGACTGTGAACAGAAAAAGACAGTGGATTAAAATGATGTACTATGATATCACACTGACTGTGTTCAGAACAAGACAGTGAATTAAAATAATGTACTATGATATCACACTGACTGTGTTCAGAACAAGACAGTGGATTAAAATAATGTACTATGATATCACACTGACTGTGAACAGAACAAGACAGTGGATTAAAATAATGTACTATGATATCACACTGACTGTGTGTTAAGAACAAGACAGTGGATTAAAATAATGTACTATGATATCACACTGACTGTGAACAGAACAAGACAGTGGATTAAAATAATGTACTATGACATCACACTGACTGTGTGTTCAGAACAAGACAGTGAATTAAAATAATGTACTATGATATCACACTGACTGTGTGTTAAGAACAAGACAGTGGATTAAAATAATGTACTATGACATCACACTGACTGTGTGTTAAGAACACGACAGTGGATTAAAATAATGTACTATGATATCACACTGACTGTGTGTTAAGAACAAGACAGTGGATTAAAATAATGTACTATGATATCACACTGACTGTGAACAGAACACGACAGTGGATTAAAATAATGTACTATGATATCACACTGACTGTGTGTTCAGAACAAGACAGTGGATTAAAATAATGTACTATGATATCACACTGACTGTGTGTTCAGAACAAGACAGTGGATTCAAATAATGTACTATGATATCACACTGACTGTGTGTTAAGAACAAGACAGTGGATTAAAATAATGTACTATGATATCACACTGACTGTGAACAGAACAAGACAGTGGATTAAAATAATGTACTATGATATCACACTGACTGTGTGTTAAGAACAAGACAGTGGATTAAAATAATGTACTATGATATTACACTGACTGTGAACAGAACAAGACAGTGGATTAAAATAATGTACTATGACATCACACTGACTGTGTGTTCAGAACAAGACAGTGAATTAAAATAATGTACTATGATATCACACTGACTGTGTGTTAAGAACAAGACAGTGGATTAAAATAATGTACTATGATATCACACTGACTGTGAACAGAACAAGACAGTGGATTAAAATAATGTACTATGACATCACACTGACTGTGTGTTCAGAACAAGACAGTGAATTAAAATAATGTACTATGATATCACACTGACTGTGTGTTCAGAACAAGACAGTGGATTAAAACAATGTACTATGATATCACACTGACTGTATGTTAAGAACAAGACAGTGGATTAAAATAATGTACTATGATATCACACTGACTGTGAACAGAACAAGACAGTGAATTAAAATAATGTACTATGATATCACACTGACTGTGTGTTCAGAACAAGACAGTGGATTAAAATAATGTACTATGATATCACACTGACTGTATGTTAAGAACAAGTCAGTGGATTAAAATAATGTACTATGATATCACACTGACTGTGAACAGAACAAGACAGTGGATTAAAATAATGTACTATGACATCACACTGACTGTGTGTTCAGAACAAGACAGTGAATTAAAATAATGTAATATGATATCACACTGACTGTGAACAGAACAAGACAGTGGATTAAAATAATGTACTATGATATCACACTGACTGTGTGTTAAGAACAAGACAGTGAATTAAAATAGTGTACTATGATATCACACTGACTGGAGATCTGGAGACTGGAGATCTGTTGTCGTATGATATCACACTGATTGTGAATAGAAAAAGACAGTGAATTAAAATAATGTACTATGATATCACACTGACTGTGTTCAGAACAAGACAGTGAATTAAAATAATGTACTATGATATCTCACTGACTGTGAACAGAACAAGACAGTGGATTAAAATAATGTACTATGATATCACACTGACTGTGTTCAGAACAAGACAGTGAATTAAAATAATGTACTATGATATCACACTGACTGTGTTCAGAACAAGACAGTGGATTAAAATAATGTACTATGATATCACACTGACTGTGAACAGAACAAGACAGTGGATTAAAATAATGTACTATGATATCACACTGACTGTGTGTTAAGAACAAGACAGTGGATTAAAATAATGTACTATGATATCACACTGACTGTGAACAGAACAAGACAGTGGATTAAAATAATGTACTATGACATCACACTGACTGTGTGTTCAGAACAAGACAGTGAATTAAAATAATGTACTATGATATCACACTGACTGTGTGTTAAGAACAAGACAATGGATTAAAATAATGTACTATGATATCACACTGACTGTGAACAGAACAAGACAGTGGATTAAAATAATGTACTATGACATCACACTGACTGTGTGTTCAGAACAAGACAGTGAATTAAAATAATGTACTATGATATCACACTGACTGTGTGTTAAGAACAAGACAGTGGATTAAAATAATGTACTATGACATCACACTGACTGTGTGTTAAGAACAAGACAGTGGATTAAAATAATGTACTATGATATCACACTGACTGTGTTCAGAACAAGACAGTGAATTAAAATAATGTACTATGATATCACACTGACTGTGTTCAGAACAAGACAGTGGATTAAAATAATGTACTATGATATCACACTGACTGTGAACAGAACAAGACAGTGGATTAAAATAATGTACTATGATATCACACTGACTGTGTGTTCAGAACAAGACAGTGGATTAAAATAATGTACTATGATATCACACTGACTGTGAACAGAACAAGACAGTGGATTAAAATAATGTACTATGACATCACACTGACTGTGTGTTCAGAACAAGACAGTGAATTAAAATAATGTACTATGATATCACACTGACTGTGTGTTAAGAACACGACAGTGGATTAAAATAATGTACTATGATATCACACTGACTGTGAACAGAACAAGACAGTGGATTAAAATAATGTACTATGACATCACACTGACTGTGTGTTCAGAACAAGACAGTGAATTAAAATAATGTACTATCATATCACTCTGACTGTGTGTTAAGAACAAGACAGTGGATTAAAATAATGTACTATGACATCACACTGACTGTGTGTTAAGAACACGACAGTGGATTAAAATAATGTACTATGATATCACACTGACTGTGTGTTAAGAACAAGACAGTGGATTAAAATAATGTACTATGATATCACACTGACTGTGAACAGAACACGACAGTGGATTAAAATAATGTACTATGATATCACACTGACTGTGTGTTCAGAACAAGACAGTGGATTAAAATAATGTACTATGATATCACACTGACTGTATGTTAAGAACAAGTCAGTGGATTAAAATAATGTACTATGATATCACACTGACTGTGAACAGAACAAGACAGTGGATTAAAATAATGTACTATGACATCACACTGACTGTGTGTTCAGAACAAGACAGTGAATTAAAATAATGTAATATGATATCACACTGACTGTGAACAGAACAAGACAGTGGATTAAAATAATGTACTATGATATCACACTGACTGTGTGTTAAGAACAAGACAGTGAATTAAAATAGTGTACTATGATATCACACTGACTGGAGATCTGGAGACTGGAGATCTGTTGTCGTATGATATCACACTGATTGTGAATAGAAAAAGACAGTGAATTAAAATAATGTACTATGATATCACACTGACTGTGTTCAGAACAAGACAGTGAATTAAAATAATGTACTATGATATCTCACTGACTGTGAACAGAACAAGACAGTGGATTAAAATAATGTACTATGATATCACACTGACTGTGTTCAGAACAAGACAGTGAATTAAAATAATGTACTATGATATCACACTGACTGTGTTCAGAACAAGACAGTGGATTAAAATAATGTACTATGATATCACACTGACTGTGAACAGAACAAGACAGTGAATTAAAATAATGTACTATGATATCACACTGACTGTGTGTTAAGAACACGACAGTGGATTAAAATAATGTACTATGATATCACACTGACTGTGAACAGAACAAGACAGTGGATTAAAATAATGTACTATGACATCACACTGACTGTGTGTTCAGAACAAGACAGTGAATTAAAATAATGTACTATGATATCACACTGACTGTGTTCAGAACAAGACAGTGAATTAAAATAATGTACTATGATATCTCACTGACTGTGAACAGAACAAGACAGTGGATTAAAATAATGTACTATGATATCACACTGACTGTGTTCAGAACAAGACAGTGAATTAAAATAATGTACTATGATATCACACTGACTGTGTTCAGAACAAGACAGTGGATTAAAATAATGTACTATGATATCACACTGACTGTGAACAGAACAAGACAGTGGATTAAAATAATGTACTATGATATCACACTGACTGTGTGTTAAGAACAAGACAGTGGATTAAAATAATGTACTATGATATCACACTGACTGTGTGTTAAGAACAAGACAGTGGATTAAAATAATGTACTATGACATCACACTGACTGTGTGTTAAGAACAAGACAGTGGATTAAAATAATGTACTATGATATCACACTGACTGTGTGTTAAGAACAAGACAGTGGATTAAAATAATGTACTATGATATCACACTGACTGTGAACAGAACAAGACAGTGGATTAAAATAATGTACTATGATATCACACTGACTGTGAACAGAACAAGACAGTGGATTAAAATAATGTACTATGACATCACACTGACTGTGTGTTCAGAACAAGACAGTGAATTAAAATAATGTACTATGATATCACACTGACTGTGTGTTCAGAACAAGACAGTGGATTAAAATAATGTACTATTATATCACACTGACTGTGTGTTCAGAACAAGACAGTGGATTAAAATAATGTACTATGATATCACACTGACTGTGAACAGAACAAGACAGTGGATTAAAATAATGTACTATGACATCACACTGACTGTGTGTTCAGAACAAGACAGTGAATTAAAATAATGTACTATGATATCACACTGACTGGAGATCTGGAGACTGGAGATCTGTTGTCGTATGATATCACACTGACTGTAAATAGAACAAGACAGTGAATTAAAATAATGTACTATGATATCACACTGACTGTGTTCAGAACAAGACAGTGAATTAAAATAATGTACTATGATATCACACTGACTGTGAACAGAACAAGACAGTGGATTAAAATAATGTACTATGATATCACACTGACTGTGTTCAGAACAAGACAGTGAATTAAAATAATGTACTATGATATCACACTGACTGTGTTCAGAACAAGACAGTGGATTAAAATAATGTACTATGATATCACACTGACTGTGAACAGAACAAGACAGTGGATTAAAATAATGTACTATGATATCACACTGACTGTGTGTTAAGAACAAGACAGTGGATTAAAATAATGTACTATGATATCACACTGACTGTGAACAGAACAAGACAGTGGATTAAAATAATGTACTATGATATCACACTGACTGTGAACAGAACAAGACAGTGAATTAAAATAATGTACTATGATATCACACTGACTGTGTGTTAAGAACACGACAGTGGATTAAAATAATGTACTATGATATCACACTGACTGTGAACAGAACAAGACAGTGGATTAAAATAATGTACTATGACATCACACTGACTGTGTGTTCAGAACAAGACAGTGAATTAAAATAATGTACTATGATATCACACTGACTGTGTTCAGAACAAGACAGTGAATTAAAATAATGTACTATGATATCTCACTGACTGTGAACAGAACAAGACAGTGGATTAAAATAATGTACTATGATATCACACTGACTGTGTTCAGAACAAGACAGTGAATTAAAATAATGTACTATGATATCACACTGACTGTGTTCAGAACAAGACAGTGGATTAAAATAATGTACTATGATATCACACTGACTGTGAACAGAACAAGACAGTGGATTAAAATAATGTACTATGATATCACACTGACTGTGTGTTAAGAACAAGACAGTGGATTAAAATAATGTACTATGATATCACACTGACTGTGTGTTAAGAACAAGACAGTGGATTAAAATAATGTACTATGATATCACACTGACTGTGTGTTCAGAACAAGACAGTGAATTAAAATAATGTACTATGATATCACACTGACTGTGAACAGAACACGACAGTGGATTAAAATAATGTACTATGATATCACACTGACTGTGTTCAGAACAAGACAGTGAATTAAAATAATGTACTATGATATCACACTGACTGTGTTCAGAACAAGACAGTGGATTAAAATAATGTACTATGATATCACACTGACTGTGAACAGAACAAGACAGTGGATTAAAATAATGTACTATGATATCACACTGACTGTGTGTTAAGAACAAGACAGTGGATTAAAATAATGTACTATGATATCACACTGACTGTGAACAGAACAAGACAGTGGATTAAAATAATGTACTATGACATCACACTGACTGTGTGTTCAGAACAAGAGAGTGAATTAAAATAATGTACTATGATATCACACTGACTGTGTGTTAAGAACAAGACAGTGGATTAAAATAATGTACTATGACATCACACTGACTGTGTGTTAAGAACACGACAGTGGATTAAAATAATGTACTATGATATCACACTGACTGTGTGTTAAGAACAAGACAGTGGATTAAAATAATGTACTATGATATCACACTGACTGTGAACAGAACACGACAGTGGATTAAAATAATGTACTATGATATCACACTGACTGTGTGTTCAGAACAAGACAGTGGATTAAAATAATGTACTATGATATCACACTGACTGTGTGTTCAGAACAAGACAGTGGATTCAAATAATGTACTATGATATCACACTGACTGTGTGTTAAGAACAAGACAGTGGATTAAAATAATGTACTATGATATCACACTGACTGTGAACAGAACAAGACAGTGGATTAAAATAATGTACTATGATATCACACTGACTGTGTGTTAAGAACAAGACAGTGGATTAAAATAATGTACTATGATATTACACTGACTGTGAACAGAACAAGACAGTGGATTAAAATAATGTACTATGACATCACACTGACTGTGTGTTCAGAACAAGACAGTGAATTAAAATAATGTACTATGATATCACACTGACTGTGTGTTAAGAACAAGACAGTGGATTAAAATAATGTACTATGATATCACACTGACTGTGAACAGAACAAGACAGTGGATTAAAATAATGTACTATGACATCACACTGACTGTGTGTTCAGAACAAGACAGTGAATTAAAATAATGTACTATGATATCACACTGACTGTGTGTTCAGAACAAGACAGTGGATTAAAACAATGTACTATGATATCACACTGACTGTATGTTAAGAACAAGACAGTGGATTAAAATAATGTACTATGATATCACACTGACTGTGAACAGAACAAGACAGTGAATTAAAATAATGTACTATGATATCACACTGACTGTGTGTTCAGAACAAGACAGTGGATTAAAATAATGTACTATGATATCACACTGACTGTATGTTAAGAACAAGTCAGTGGATTAAAATAATGTACTATGATATCACACTGACTGTGAACAGAACAAGACAGTGGATTAAAATAATGTACTATGACATCACACTGACTGTGTGTTCAGAACAAGACAGTGAATTAAAATAATGTAATATGATATCACACTGACTGTGAACAGAACAAGACAGTGGATTAAAATAATGTACTATGATATCACACTGACTGTGTGTTAAGAACAAGACAGTGAATTAAAATAGTGTACTATGATATCACACTGACTGGAGATCTGGAGACTGGAGATCTGTTGTCGTATGATATCACACTGATTGTGAATAGAAAAAGACAGTGAATTAAAATAATGTACTATGATATCACACTGACTGTGTTCAGAACAAGACAGTGGATTAAAATAATGTACTATGATATCACACTGACTGTGAACAGAACAAGACAGTGGATTAAAATAATGTACTATGATATCACACTGACTGTGTGTTAAGAACAAGACAGTGGATTAAAATAATGTACTATGATATCACACTGACTGTGAACAGAACAAGACAGTGGATTAAAATAATGTACTATGACATCACACTGACTGTGTGTTCAGAACAAGACAGTGAATTAAAATAATGTACTATGATATCACACTGACTGTGTGTTAAGAACAAGACAATGGATTAAAATAATGTACTATGATATCACACTGACTGTGAACAGAACAAGACAGTGGATTAAAATAATGTACTATGACATCACACTGACTGTGTGTTCAGAACAAGACAGTGAATTAAAATAATGTACTATGATATCACACTGACTGTGTGTTAAGAACAAGACAGTGGATTAAAATAATGTACTATGACATCACACTGACTGTGTGTTAAGAACAAGACAGTGGATTAAAATAATGTACTATGATATCACACTGACTGTGTTCAGAACAAGACAGTGAATTAAAATAATGTACTATGATATCACACTGACTGTGTTCAGAACAAGACAGTGGATTAAAATAATGTACTATGATATCACACTGACTGTGAACAGAACAAGACAGTGGATTAAAATAATGTACTATGACATCACACTGACTGTGTGTTCAGAACAAGACAGTGAATTAAAATAATGTACTATGATATCACACTGACTGTGTGTTCAGAACAAGACAGTGGATTAAAACAATGTACTATGATATCACACTGACTGTATGTTAAGAACAAGACAGTGGATTAAAATAATGTACTATGATATCACACTGACTGTGAACAGAACAAGACAGTGAATTAAAATAATGTACTATGATATCACACTGACTGTGTGTTCAGAACAAGACAGTGGATTAAAATAATGTACTATGATATCACACTGACTGTATGTTAAGAACAAGTCAGTGGATTAAAATAATGTACTATGATATCACACTGACTGTGAACAGAACAAGACAGTGGATTAAAATAATGTACTATGACATCACACTGACTGTGTGTTCAGAACAAGACAGTGAATTAAAATAATGTAATATGATATCACACTGACTGTGAACAGAACAAGACAGTGGATTAAAATAATGTACTATGATATCACACTGACTGTGTGTTAAGAACAAGACAGTGAATTAAAATAGTGTACTATGATATCACACTGACTGGAGATCTGGAGACTGGAGATCTGTTGTCGTATGATATCACACTGATTGTGAATAGAAAAATACAGTGAATTAAAATAATGTACTATGATATCACACTGACTGTGTTCAGAACAAGACAGTGAATTAAAATAATGTACTATGATATCTCACTGACTGTGAACAGAACAAGACAGTGGATTAAAATAATGTACTATGATATCACACTGACTGTGTTCAGAACAAGACAGTGAATTAAAATAATGTACTATGATATCACACTGACTGTGTTCAGAACAAGACAGTGGATTAAAATAATGTACTATGATATCACACTGACTGTGAACAGAACAAGACAGTGGATTAAAATAATGTACTATGATATCACACTGACTGTGTGTTAAGAACAAGACAGTGGATTAAAATAATGTACTATGATATCACACTGACTGTGAACAGAACAAGACAGTGGATTAAAATAATGTACTATGACATCACACTGACTGTGTGTTCAGAACAAGACAGTGAATTAAAATAATGTACTATGATATCACACTGACTGTGTGTTAAGAACAAGACAATGGATTAAAATAATGTACTATGATATCACACTGACTGTGAACAGAACAAGACAGTGGATTAAAATAATGTACTATGACATCACACTGACTGTGTGTTCAGAACAAGACAGTGAATTAAAATAATGTACTATGATATCACACTGACTGTGTGTTAAGAACAAGACAGTGGATTAAAATAATGTACTATGACATCACACTGACTGTGTGTTAAGAACAAGACAGTGGATTAAAATAATGTACTATGATATCACACTGACTGTGTTCAGAACAAGACAGTGAATTAAAATAATGTACTATGATATCACACTGACTGTGTTCAGAACAAGACAGTGGATTAAAATAATGTACTATGATATCACACTGACTGTGAACAGAACAAGACAGTGGATTAAAATAATGTACTATGATATCACACTGACTGTGTGTTCAGAACAAGACAGTGGATTAAAATAATGTACTATGATATCACACTGACTGTGAACAGAACAAGACAGTGGATTAAAATAATGTACTATGACATCACACTGACTGTGTGTTCAGAACAAGACAGTGAATTAAAATAATGTACTATGATATCACACTGACTGTGTGTTAAGAACACGACAGTGGATTAAAATAATGTACTATGATATCACACTGACTGTGTGTTAAGAACACGACAGTGGATTAAAATAATGTACTATGATATCACACTGACTGTGAACAGAACAAGACAGTGGATTAAAATAATGTACTATGACATCACACTGACTGTGTGTTCAGAACAAGACAGTGAATTAAAATAATGTACTATCATATCACTCTGACTGTGTGTTAAGAACAAGACAGTGGATTAAAATAATGTACTATGACATCACACTGACTGTGTGTTAAGAACACGACAGTGGATTAAAATAATGTACTATGATATCACACTGACTGTGTGTTAAGAACAAGACAGTGGATTAAAATAATGTACTATGATATCACACTGACTGTGAACAGAACACGACAGTGGATTAAAATAATGTACTATGATATCACACTGACTGTGTGTTCAGAACAAGACAGTGGATTAAAATAATGTACTATGATATCACACTGACTGTATGTTAAGAACAAGTCAGTGGATTAAAATAATGTACTATGATATCACACTGACTGTGAACAGAACAAGACAGTGGATTAAAATAATGTACTATGACATCACACTGACTGTGTGTTCAGAACAAGACAGTGAATTAAAATAATGTAATATGATATCACACTGACTGTGAACAGAACAAGACAGTGGATTAAAATAATGTACTATGATATCACACTGACTGTGTGTTAAGAACAAGACAGTGAATTA
Source organism: Romanogobio albipinnatus (assembly GCA_023566225.1). Lineage (NCBI taxonomy): Eukaryota > Metazoa > Chordata > Actinopteri > Cypriniformes > Gobionidae > Romanogobio > Romanogobio albipinnatus. The sequence continues at coordinate 60,606,000 of CM042239.1, forward strand.
AAATAGTGTACTATGATATCACACTGACTGGAGATCTGGAGACTGGAGATCTGTTGTCGTATGATATCACACTGATTGTGAATAGAAAAAGACAGTGAATTAAAATAATGTACTATGATATCACACTGACTGTGTTCAGAACAAGACAGTGAATTAAAATAATGTACTATGATATCTCACTGACTGTGAACAGAACAAGACAGTGGATTAAAATAATGTACTATGATATCACACTGACTGTGTTCAGAACAAGACAGTGAATTAAAATAATGTACTATGATATCACACTGACTGTGTTCAGAACAAGACAGTGGATTAAAATAATGTACTATGATATCACACTGACTGTGAACAGAACAAGACAGTGAATTAAAATAATGTACTATGATATCACACTGACTGTGTGTTAAGAACACGACAGTGGATTAAAATAATGTACTATGATATCACACTGACTGTGAACAGAACAAGACAGTGGATTAAAATAATGTACTATGACATCACACTGACTGTGTGTTCAGAACAAGACAGTGAATTAAAATAATGTACTATGATATCACACTGACTGTGTTCAGAACAAGACAGTGAATTAAAATAATGTACTATGATATCTCACTGACTGTGAACAGAACAAGACAGTGGATTAAAATAATGTACTATGATATCACACTGACTGTGTTCAGAACAAGACAGTGAATTAAAATAATGTACTATGATATCACACTGACTGTGTTCAGAACAAGACAGTGGATTAAAATAATGTACTATGATATCACACTGACTGTGAACAGAACAAGACAGTGGATTAAAATAATGTACTATGATATCACACTGACTGTGTGTTAAGAACAAGACAGTGGATTAAAATAATGTACTATGATATCACACTGACTGTGAACAGAACAAGACAGTGGATTAAAATAATGTACTATGACATCACACTGACTGTGTGTTCAGAACAAGACAGTGAATTAAAATAATGTACTATGATATCACACTGACTGTGTGTTAAGAACAAGACAATGGATTAAAATAATGTACTATGATATCACACTGACTGTGAACAGAACAAGACAGTGGATTAAAATAATGTACTATGACATCACACTGACTGTGTGTTCAGAACAAGACAGTGAATTAAAATAATGTACTATGATATCACACTGACTGTGTGTTAAGAACAAGACAGTGGATTAAAATAATGTACTATGATATCACACTGACTGTGTTCAGAACAAGACAGTGAATTAAAATAATGTACTATGATATCACACTGACTGTGTTCAGAACAAGACAGTGGATTAAAATAATGTACTATGATATCACACTGACTGTGAACAGAACAAGACAGTGGATTAAAATAATGTACTATGATATCACACTGACTGTGTGTTCAGAACAAGACAGTGGATTAAAATAATGTACTATGATATCACACTGACTGTGAACAGAACAAGACAGTGGATTAAAATAATGTACTATGACATCACACTGACTGTGTGTTCAGAACAAGACAGTGAATTAAAATAATGTACTATGATATCACACTGACTGTGTGTTAAGAACACGACAGTGGATTAAAATAATGTACTATGATATCACACTGACTGTGAACAGAACAAGACAGTGGATTAAAATAATGTACTATGACATCACACTGACTGTGTGTTCAGAACAAGACAGTGAATTAAAATAATGTACTATCATATCACTCTGACTGTGTGTTAAGAACAAGACAGTGGATTAAAATAATGTACTATGACATCACACTGACTGTGTGTTAAGAACACGACAGTGGATTAAAATAATGTACTATGATATCACACTGACTGTGAACAGAACAAGACAGTGGATTAAAATAATGTACTATGACATCACACTGACTGTGTGTTCAGAACAAGACAGTGAATTAAAATAATGTACTATGATATCACACTGACTGTGTGTTAAGAACAAGACAGTGGATTAAAATAATGTACTATGATATCACACTGACTGTGAACAGAACAAGACAGTGGATTAAAATAATGTACTATGACATCACACTGACTGTGTGTTCAGAACAAGACAGTGAATTCAAATAATGTACTATCATATCACACTGACTGTGTGTTAAGAACAAGACAGTGGATTAAAATAATGTACTATGACATCACACTGACTGTGTGTTAAGAACACGGCAGTGGATTAAAATAATGTACTATGACATCACACTGACTGTGTGTTAAGAACACGGCAGTGGATTAAAATAATGTACTATGACATCACACTGACTGTGTGTTCAGAACAAGACAGTGAATTAAAATAATGTACTATGATATCACACTGACTGTGTTCAGAACAAGACAGTGAATTAAAATAATGTACTATGATATCTCACTGACTGTGAACAGAACAAGACAGTGGATTAAAATAATGTACTATGATATCACACTGACTGTGTTCAGAACAAGACAGTGAATTAAAATAATGTACTATGATATCACACTGACTGTGTTCAGAACAAGACAGTGGATTAAAATAATGTACTATGATATCACACTGACTGTGAACAGAACAAGACAGTGGATTAAAATAATGTACTATGATATCACACTGACTGTGTGTTAAGAACAAGACAGTGGATTAAAATAATGTACTATGATATCACACTGACTGTGAACAGAACAAGACAGTGGATTAAAATAATGTACTATGACATCACACTGACTGTGTGTTCAGAACAAGACAGTGAATTAAAATAATGTACTATGATATCACACTGACTGTGTGTTAAGAACAAGACAATGGATTAAAATAATGTACTATGATATCACACTGACTGTGAACAGAACAAGACAGTGGATTAAAATAATGTACTATGACATCACACTGACTGTGTGTTCAGAACAAGACAGTGAATTAAAATAATGTACTATGATATCACACTGACTGTGTGTTAAGAACAAGACAGTGGATTAAAATAATGTACTATGATATCACACTGACTGTGTTCAGAACAAGACAGTGAATTAAAATAATGTACTATGATATCACACTGACTGTGTTCAGAACAAGACAGTGGATTAAAATAATGTACTATGATATCACACTGACTGTGAACAGAACAAGACAGTGGATTAAAATAATGTACTATGATATCACACTGACTGTGTGTTCAGAACAAGACAGTGGATTAAAATAATGTACTATGATATCACACTGACTGTGAACAGAACAAGACAGTGGATTAAAATAATGTACTATGACATCACACTGACTGTGTGTTCAGAACAAGACAGTGAATTAAAATAATGTACTATGATATCACACTGACTGTGTGTTAAGAACACGACAGTGGATTAAAATAATGTACTATGATATCACACTGACTGTGAACAGAACAAGACAGTGGATTAAAATAATGTACTATGACATCACACTGACTGTGTGTTCAGAACAAGACAGTGAATTAAAATAATGTACTATCATATCACTCTGACTGTGTGTTAAGAACAAGACAGTGGATTAAAATAATGTACTATGACATCACACTGACTGTGTGTTAAGAACACGACAGTGGATTAAAATAATGTACTATGATATCACACTGACTGTGTGTTAAGAACAAGACAGTGGATTAAAATAATGTACTATGATATCACACTGACTGTGAACAGAACACGACAGTGGATTAAAATAATGTACTATGATATCACACTGACTGTGTGTTAAGAACAAGACAGTGGATTAAAATAATGTACTATGATATCACACTGACTGTGTGTTCAGAACAAGACAGTGGATTAAAACAATGTACTATGATATCACACTGACTGTGTGTTAAGAACAAGACAGTGGATTAAAATAATGTACTATGATATCACACTGACTGTGAACAGAACAAGACAGTGGATTAAAATAATGTACTATGACATCACACTGACTGTGTGTTCAGAACAAGACAGTGAATTAAAATAATGTACTATGATATCACACTGACTGGAGATCTGGAGACTGGAGATCTGTTGTCGTATGATATCACACTGACTGTGAATAGAACAAGACAGTGAATTAAAATAATGTACTATGATATCACACTGACTGTGTTCAGAACAAGACAGTGAATTAAAATAATGTACTATGATATCACACTGACTGTGAACAGAACAAGACAGTGGATTAAAATAATGTACTATGATATCACACTGACTGTGTTCAGAACAAGACAGTGAATTAAAATAATGTACTATGATATCACACTGACTGTGAACAGAACAAGACAGTGGATTAAAATAATGTACTATGATATCACACTGACTGTGTTCAGAACAAGACAGTGAATTAAAATAATGTACTATGATATCACACTGACTGTGTTCAGAACAAGACAGTGGATTAAAATAATGTACTATGATATCACACTGACTGTGTTCAGAACAAGACAGTGAATTAAAATAATGTACTATGACATCACACTGACTGTGTGTTAAGAACACGACAGTGGATTAAAATAATGTACTATGATATCACACTGACTGTGAACAGAACAAGACAGTGGATTAAAATAATGTACTATGACATCACACTGACTGTGTGTTCAGAACAAGACAGTGAATTAAAATAATGTACTATGATATCACACTGACTGTGTGTTAAGAACAAGACAGTGGATTAAAATAATGTACTATGATATCACACTGACTGTGAACAGAACAAGACAGTGGATTAAAATAATGTACTATGACATCACACTGACTGTGTGTTCAGAACAAGACAGTGAATTCAAATTATGTACTATCATATCACACTGACTGTGTGTTAAGAACAAGACAGTGGATTAAAATAATGTACTATGACATCACACTGACTGTGTGTTAAGAACACGGCAGTGGATTAAAATAATGTACTATGACATCACACTGACTGTGTGTTAAGAACACGGCAGTGGATTAAAATAATGTACTATGACATCACACTGACTGTGTGTTCAGAACAAGACAGTGAATTAAAATAATGTACTATGATATCACACTGACTGTGTTCAGAACAAGACAGTGAATTAAAATAATGTACTATGATATCTCACTGACTGTGAACAGAACAAGACAGTGGATTAAAATAATGTACTATGATATCACACTGACTGTGTTCAGAACAAGACAGTGAATTAAAATAATGTACTATGATATCACACTGACTGTGTTCAGAACAAGACAGTGGATTAAAATAATGTACTATGATATCACACTGACTGTGAACAGAACAAGACAGTGGATTAAAATAATGTACTATGATATCACACTGACTGTGTGTTAAGAACAAGACAGTGGATTAAAATAATGTACTATGATATCACACTGACTGTGAACAGAACAAGACAGTGGATTAAAATAATGTACTATGACATCACACTGACTGTGTGTTCAGAACAAGACAGTGAATTAAAATAATGTACTATGATATCACACTGACTGTGTGTTAAGAACAAGACAATGGATTAAAATAATGTACTATGATATCACACTGACTGTGAACAGAACAAGACAGTGGATTAAAATAATGTACTATGACATCACACTGACTGTGTGTTCAGAACAAGACAGTGAATTAAAATAATGTACTATGATATCACACTGACTGTGTGTTAAGAACAAGACAGTGGATTAAAATAATGTACTATGATATCACACTGACTGTGTTCAGAACAAGACAGTGAATTAAAATAATGTACTATGATATCACACTGACTGTGTTCAGAACAAGACAGTGGATTAAAATAATGTACTATGATATCACACTGACTGTGAACAGAACAAGACAGTGGATTAAAATAATGTACTATGATATCACACTGACTGTGTGTTCAGAACAAGACAGTGGATTAAAATAATGTACTATGATATCACACTGACTGTGAACAGAACAAGACAGTGGATTAAAATAATGTACTATGACATCACACTGACTGTGTGTTCAGAACAAGACAGTGAATTAAAATAATGTACTATGATATCACACTGACTGTGTGTTAAGAACACGACAGTGGATTAAAATAATGTACTATGATATCACACTGACTGTGAACAGAACAAGACAGTGGATTAAAATAATGTACTATGACATCACACTGACTGTGTGTTCAGAACAAGACAGTGAATTAAAATAATGTACTATCATATCACTCTGACTGTGTGTTAAGAACAAGACAGTGGATTAAAATAATGTACTATGACATCACACTGACTGTGTGTTAAGAACACGACAGTGGATTAAAATAATGTACTATGATATCACACTGACTGTGTGTTAAGAACAAGACAGTGGATTAAAATAATGTACTATGATATCACACTGACTGTGAACAGAACACGACAGTGGATTAAAATAATGTACTATGATATCACACTGACTGTGTGTTAAGAACAAGACAGTGGATTAAAATAATGTACTATGATATCACACTGACTGTGTGTTCAGAACAAGACAGTGGATTAAAATAATGTACTATGATATCACACTGACTGTGTGTTAAGAACAAGACAGTGGATTAAAATAATGTACTATGATATCACACTGACTGTGAACAGAACAAGACAGTGGATTAAAATAATGTACTATGACATCACACTGACTGTGTGTTCAGAACAAGACAGTGAATTAAAATAATGTACTATGATATCACACTGACTGGAGATCTGGAGACTGGAGATCTGTTGTCGTATGATATCACACTGACTGTGAATAGAACAAGACAGTGAATTAAAATAATGTACTATGATATCACACTGACTGTGTTCAGAACAAGACAGTGAATTAAAATAATGTACTATGATATCACACTGACTGTGAACAGAACAAGACAGTGGATTAAAATAATGTACTATGATATCACACTGACTGTGTTCAGAACAAGACAGTGAATTAAAATAATGTACTATGATATCACACTGACTGTGAACAGAACAAGACAGTGGATTAAAATAATGTACTATGATATCACACTGACTGTGTTCAGAACAAGACAGTGAATTAAAATAATGTACTATGATATCACACTGACTGTGTTCAGAACAAGACAGTGGATTAAAATAATGTACTATGATATCACACTGACTGTGTTCAGAACAAGACAGTGAATTAAAATAATGTACTATGATATCACACTGACTGTGTGTTCAGAACAAGACAGTGAATTAAAATAATGTACTATGATATCACACTGACTGTGTGTTCAGAACAAGACAGTGGATTAAAATAATGTACTATGATATCACACTGACTGTGAACAGAACACGACAGTGGATTAAAATAATGTACTATGATATCACACTGACTGTGTGTTAAGAACAAGACAGTGGATTAAAATAATGTACTATGATATCACACTGACTGTGTGTTCAGAACAAGACAGTGGATTAAAATAATGTACTATGATATCACACTGACTGTGTGTTAAGAACAAGACAGTGGATTAAAATAATGTACTATGATATCACACTGATAGTGAACAGAACAAGACAGTGGATTAAAATAATGTACTATGACATCACACTGACTGTGTGTTCAGAACAAGACAGTGAATTAAAATAATGTACTATGATATCACACTGACTGGAGATCTGGAGACTGGAGATATGTTGTCGTATGATATCACACTGACTGTGAATAGAACTAGACAGTGAATTAAAATAATGTACTATGATATCACACTGACTGTGTTCAGAACAAGACAGTGAATTAAAATAATGTACTATGATATCACACTGACTGTGAACAGAACAAGACAGTGGATTAAAATAATGTACTATGATATCACACTGACTGTGTTCAGAACAAGACAGTGAATTAAAATAATGTACTATGATATCACACTGACTGTGAACAGAACAAGACAGTGGATTAAAATAATGTACTATGATATCACACTGACTGTGTTCAGAACAAGACAGTGAATTAAAATAATGTACTATGATATCACACTGACTGTGTTCAGAACAAGACAGTGGATTAAAATAATGTACTATGATATCACACTGACTGTGAACAGAACAAGACAGTGGATTAAAAAAATGTACTATGACATCACACTGACTGTGTGTTCAGAACAAGACAGTGAATTAAAATAATGTACTATGATATCACACTGACTGTGTGTTAAGAACAAGACAGTGGATTAAAATAATGTACTATGATATCACACTGACTGTGAACAGAACAAGACAGTGGATTAAAATAATGTACTATGACATCACACTGACTGTGTGTTCAGAACAAGACAGTGAATTAAAATAATGTACTATGATATCACACTGACTGGAGATCTGGAGACTGGAGATCTGTTGTCGTATGATATCACACTGACTGTGAATAGAACAAGACAGTGAATTAAAATAATGTACTATGATATCACACTGACTGTGTTCAGAACAAGACAGTGAATTAAAATAATGTACTATGATATCACACTGACTGTGTTCAGAACAAGACAGTGAATTAAAATAATGTACTATGATATCACACTGACTGTGAACAGAACAAGACAGTGGATTAAAATAATGTACTATGATATCACACTGACTGTGTTCAGAACAAGACAGTGAATTAAAATAATGTACTATGATATCACACTGACTGTGAACAGAACAAGACAGTGGATTAAAATAATGTACTATGATATCACACTGACTGTGTTCAGAACAAGACAGTGAATTAAAATAATGTACTATGATATCACACTGACTGTGAACAGAACAAGACAGTGGATTAAAATAATGTACTATGATATCACACTGACTGTGTTCAGAACAAGACAGTGAATTAAAATAATGTACTATGATATCACACTGACTGTGTTCAGAACAAGACAGTGGATTAAAATAATGTACTATGATATCACACTGACTGTGAACAGAACAAGACAGTGGATTAAAAAAATGTACTATGACATCACACTGACTGTGTGTTCAGAACAAGACAGTGAATTAAAATAATGTACTATGATATCACACTGACTGTGTGTTAAGAACAAGACAGTGGATTAAAATAATGTACTATGATATCACACTGACTGTGAACAGAACAAGACAGTGGATTAAAATAATGTACTATGACATCACACTGACTGTGTGTTCAGAACAAGACAGTGAATTAAAATAATGTACTATGATATCACACTGACTGGAGATCTGGAGACTGGAGATCTGTTGTCGTATGATATCACACTGACTGTGAATAGAACAAGACAGTGAATTAAAATAATGTACTATGATATCACACTGACTGTGTTCAGAACAAGACAGTGAATTAAAATAATGTACTATGATATCACACTGACTGTGTTCAGAACAAGACAGTGGATTAAAATAATGTACTATGATATCACACTGACTGTGAACAGAACAAGACAGTGGATTAAAAAAATGTACTATGACATCACACTGACTGTGTGTTCAGAACAAGACAGTGAATTAAAATAATGTACTATGATATCACACTGACTGTGTGTTAAGAACAAGACAGTGGATTAAAATAATGTACTATGATATCACACTGACTGTGAACAGAACAAGACAGTGGATTAAAATAATGTACTATGACATCACACTGACTGTGTGTTCAGAACAAGACAGTGAATTAAAATAATGTACTATGATATCACACTGACTGGAGATCTGGAGACTGGAGATCTGTTGTCGTATGATATCACACTGACTGTGAATAGAACAAGACAGTGAATTAAAATAATGTACTATGATATCACACTGACTGTGTTCAGAACAAGACAGTGAATTAAAATAATGTACTATGATATCACACTGACTGTGTTCAGAACAAGACAGTGAATTAAAATAATGTACTATGATATCACACTGACTGTGAACAGAACAAGACAGTGGATTAAAATAATGTACTATGATATCACACTGACTGTGTTCAGAACAAGACAGTGAATTAAAATAATGTACTATGATATCACACTGACTGTGTTCAGAACAAGACAGTGGATTAAAATAATGTACTATGATATCACACTGACTGTGAACAGAACAAGACAGTGAATTAAAATAATGTACTATGATATCACACTGACTGTGTGTTAAGAACAAGACAGTGGATTAAAATAATGTACTATGATATCACACTGACTGTGTGTTCAGAACAAGACAGTGGATTAAAATAATGTACTATGATATCACACTGACTGTGTGTTAAGAACAAGACAGTGGATTAAAATAATGTACTATGATATCACACTGACTGTGAACAGAACAAGACAGTGGATTAAAATAATGTACTATGACATCACACTGACTGTGTGTTCAGAACAAGACAGTGAATTAAAATAATGTACTATGATATCACACTGACTGTGTGTTAAGAACAAGACAGTGGATTAAAATAATGTACTATGATATCACACTGACTGTGAACAGAACAAGACAGTGGATTAAAATAATGTACTATGACATCACACTGACTGTGTGTTCAGAACAAGACAGTGAATTAAAATAATGTACTATGATATCACACTGACTGGAGATCTGGAGACTGGAGATCTGTTGTCGTATGATATCACACTGACTGTGAATAGAACAAGACAGTGAATTAAAATAATGTACTATGATATCACACTGACTGTGTTCAGAACAAGACAGTGAATTAAAATAATGTACTATGATATCACACTGACTGGAGATCTGGAGACTGGAGATCTGTTGTCGTATGATATCACACTGACTGTGAATAGAACAAGACAGTGAATTAAAATAATGTACTATGATATCACACTGACTGGAGATCTGGAGACTGGAGATCTGTTGTCGTATGATATCACACTGACTGTGAACAGAACAAGACAGTGAATTAAAATAATGTACTATGATATCACACTGACTGTGTTCAGAACAAGACAGTGAATTAAAATAATGTACTATGATATCACACTGACTGTGTTCAGAACAAGACAGTGGATTAAAATAATGTACTATGATATCACACTGACTGTGAACAGAACAAGACAGTGGATTAAAATAATGTACTATGATATCACACTGACTTTCAGGGAAGAATACGGATTCAGATGCAGGAAACAGAAAAGTTTATTTATGAGCTCAGAAATGGACAGGGAAAAATATCAAGAACAAAAAACTGAAAAAATCCAAATCAAATGTCCACAGGTCCGGTGAGCTCCCTTAAACAGGGACAGTTCCCAACGTCATCAACGACGCAATACAGGAGTGCTACAGAGTCCTCAGATGAGCGCGGTGGGCGCAGTGAGCGTGCAGAGTGTAATTCCCCGGAGAGAGCGGTGAGCGCGCTGAGGGAATGGAGAGAAGAATCCGAGTCTCCACAGAGAGAGGATCACCTGGGCTGGTAGCAAAGGAATAAAGGTCTGGCGGACGAGAGGGAATAGAACAAAAATATATAAATAAAAAACGAGAAAACAAACAGCACTTAGGAGACTGGGAAAGCAGGACACGGCAAGACTTGACAAATAACAAGAGACGGTCACGAGCAAAGGCGTTGCGCAACATACAACAACGGTCGGACAAACAAGTGAGAAAGAGAGGATCTTATATAGGGGAGAATAATGAGGGGAAATTAGCAACAGGTGTAAACGGTGAACACAAATGAGAATAGGGATAACGAGTGGGAGGGGAAACACCACAAAGTCAGCGGAACACCTGACAAACTTGTCAACCCAGACCATGTGCACAAGAAAACAAAGCACGCAAGACACGGAGACACAAAAGACAAAACAAGATCAGACCAAAGTCATTACACTGACTGTGTGTTAAGAACAAGACAGTGGATTAAAATAATGTACTATGATATCACACTGACTGTGAACAGAACAAGACAGTGGATTAAAATAATGTACTATGACATCACACTGACTGTGTGTTCAGAACAAGACAGTGAATTAAAATAATGTACTATGATATCACACTTACTGTGTGTTAAGAACACGACAGTGGATTAAAATAATGTACTATGATATCACACTGACTGTGAACAGAACAAGACAGTGGATTAAAATAATGTACTATGACATCACACTGACTGTGTGTTCAGAACAAGACAGTGAATTAAAATAATGTACTATCATATCACTCTGACTGTGTGTTAAGAACAAGACAGTGGATTAAAATAATGTACTATGACATCACACTGACTGTGTGTTAAGAACACGACAGTGGATTAAAATAATGTACTATGATATCACACTGACTGTGTGTTAAGAACAAGACAGTGGATTAAAATAATGTACTATGATATCACACTGACTGTGAACAGAACACGACAGTGGATTAAAATAATGTACTATGATATCACACTGACTGTGTGTTAAGAACAAGACAGTGGATTAAAATAATGTACTATGATATCACACTGACTGTGTGTTCAGAACAAGACAGTGGATTAAAATAATGTACTATGATATCACACTGACTGTGTGTTAAGAACAAGACAGTGGATTAAAATAATGTACTATGATATCACACTGACTGTGAACAGAACAAGACAGTGGATTAAAATAATGTACTATGACATCACACTGACTGTGTGTTCAGAACAAGACAGTGAATTAAAATAATGTACTATGATATCACACTGACTGGAGATCTGGAGACTGGAGATCTGTTGTCGTATGATATCACACTGACTGTGAATAGAACAAGACAGTGAATTAAAATAATGTACTATGATATCACACTGACTGTGTTCAGAACAAGACAGTGAATTAAAATAATGTACTATGATATCACACTGACTGTGAACAGAACAAGACAGTGGATTAAAATAATGTACTATGATATCACACTGACTGTGTTCAGAACAAGACAGTGAATTAAAATAATGTACTATGATATCACACTGACTGTGAACAGAACAAGACAGTGGATTAAAATAATGTACTATGATATCACACTGACTGTGTTCAGAACAAGACAGTGAATTAAAATAATGTACTATGATATCACACTGACTGTGTTCAGAACAAGACAGTGGATTAAAATAATGTACTATGATATCACACTGACTGTGTTCAGAACAAGACAGTGAATTAAAATAATGTACTATGATATCACACTGACTGTGAACAGAACAAGACAGTGAATTAAAATAATGTACTATGATATCACACTGACTGTGTTCAGAACAAGACAGTGAATTAAAATAATGTACTATGATATCACACTGACTGTGTTCAGAACAAGACAGTGGATTAAAATAATGTACTATGATATCACACTGACTGTGTTCAGAACAAGACAGTGAATTAAAATAATGTACTATGATATCACACTGACTGTGAACAGAACAAGACAGTGGATTAAAATAATGTACTATGATATCACACTGACTGTGTGTTAAGAACAAGACAGTGGATTAAAATAATGTACTATGATATCACACTGACTGTGTGTTCAGAACAAGACAGTGGATTAAAATAATGTACTATGATATCACACTGACTGTGTGTTAAGAACAAGACAGTGGATTAAAATAATGTACTATGATATCACACTGACTGTGAACAGAACAAGACAGTGGATTAAAATAATGTACTATGACATCACACTGACTGTGTGTTAAGAACAAGACAGTGGATTAAAATAATGTACTATGATATCACACTGACTGTGAATAGAACAAGACAGTGAATTAAAATAATGTACTATGATATCACACTGACTGTGTTCAGAACAAGACAGTGAATTAAAATAATGTACTATGATATCACACTGACTGTGAACAGAACAAGACAGTGGATTAAAATAATGTACTATGATATCACACTGACTGTGTTCAGAACAAGACAGTGAATTAAAATAATGTACTATGATATCACACTGACTGTGAACAGAACAAGACAGTGGATTAAAATAATGTACTATGATATCACACTGACTGTGTTCAGAACAAGACAGTGAATTAAAATAATGTACTATGATATCACACTGACTGTGTTCAGAACTAGACAGTGGATTAAAATAATGTACTATGATATCACACTGACTGTGTTCAGAACAAGACAGTGAATTAAAATAATGTACTATGATATCACACTGACTGTGTGTTCAGAACAAGACAGTGGATTAAAACAATGTACTATGATATCACACTGACTGTATGTTAAGAACAAGACAGTGGATTAAAATAATGTACTATGATATCACACTGACTGTGAACAGAACAAGACAGTGAATTAAAATAATGTACTATGATATCACACTGACTGTGTGTTCAGAACAAGACAGTGGATTAAAATAATGTACTATGATATCACACTGACTGTATGTTAAGAACAAGTCAGTGGATTAAAATAATGTACTATGATATCACACTGACTGTGAACAGAACAAGACAGTGGATTAAAATAATGTACTATGACATCACACTGACTGTGTGTTCAGAACAAGACAGTGAATTAAAATAATGTAATATGATATCACACTGACTGTGAACAGAACAAGACAGTGGATTAAAATAATGTACTATGATATCACACTGACTGTGTGTTAAGAACAAGACAGTGAATTAAAATAGTGTACTATGATATCACACTGACTGGAGATCTGGAGACTGGAGATCTGTTGTCGTATGATATCACACTGATTGTGAATAGAAAAAGACAGTGAATTAAAATAATGTACTATGATATCACACTGACTGTGTTCAGAACAAGACAGTGAATTAAAATAATGTACTATGATATCTCACTGACTGTGAACAGAACAAGACAGTGGATTAAAATAATGTACTATGATATCACACTGACTGTGTTCAGAACAAGACAGTGAATTAAAATAATGTACTATGATATCACACTGACTGTGTTCAGAACAAGACAGTGGATTAAAATAATGTACTATGATATCACACTGACTGTGAACAGAACAAGACAGTGGATTAAAATAATGTACTATGATATCACACTGACTGTGTGTTAAGAACAAGACAGTGGATTAAAATAATGTACTATGATATCACACTGACTGTGACCAGAACAAGACAGTGGATTAAAATAATGTACTATGACATCACACTGACTGTGTGTTCAGAACAAGACAGTGAATTAAAATAATGTACTATGATATCACACTGACTGTGTGTTAAGAACAAGACAATGGATTGAAATAATGTACTATGATATCACACTGACTGTGAACAGAACAAGACAGTGGATTAAAATAATGTACTATGACATCACACTGACTGTGTGTTCAGAACAAGACAGTGAATTAAAATAATGTACTATGATATCACACTGACTGTGTGTTAAGAACAAGACAGTGGATTAAAATAATGTACTATGACATCACACTGACTGTGTGTTAAGAACAAGACAGTGGATTAAAATAATGTACTATGATATCACACTGACTGTGTTCAGAACAAGACAGTGAATTAAAATAATGTACTATGATATCACACTGACTGTGTTCAGAACAAGACAGTGGATTAAAATAATGTACTATGATATCACACTGACTGTGAACAGAACAAGACAGTGGATTAAAATAATGTACTATGATATCACACTGACTGTGTGTTCAGAACAAGACAGTGGATTAAAATAATGTACTATGATATCACACTGACTGTGAACAGAACAAGACAGTGGATTAAAATAATGTACTATGACATCACACTGACTGTGTGTTCAGAACAAGACAGTGAATTAAAATAATGTACTATGATATCACACTGACTGTGTGTTAAGAACACGACAGTGGATTAAAATAATGTACTATGATATCACACTGACTGTGAACAGAACAAGACAGTGGATTAAAATAATGTACTATGACATCACACTGACTGTGTGTTCAGAACAAGACAGTGAATTAAAATAATGTACTATCATATCACTCTGACTGTGTGTTAAGAACAAGACAGTGGATTAAAATAATGTACTATGACATCACACTGACTGTGTGTTAAGAACACGACAGTGGATTAAAATAATGTACTATGATATCAAACTGACTGTGTGTTAAGAACAAGACAGTGGATTAAAATAATGTACTATGATATCACACTGACTGTGAACAGAACACGACAGTGGATTAAAATAATGTACTATGATATCACACTGACTGTGTGTTAAGAACAAGACAGTGGATTAAAATAATGTACTATGATATCACACTGACTGTGAATAGAACAAGACAGTGAATTAAAATAATGTACTATGATATCACACTGACTGTGTTCAGAACAAGACAGTGAATTAAAATAATGTACTATGATATCACACTGACTGTGAACAGAACAAGACAGTGGATTAAAATAATGTACTATGATATCACACTGACTGTGTTCAGAACAAGACAGTGAATTAAAATAATGTACTATGATATCACACTGACTGTGAACAGAACAAGACAGTGGATTAAAATAATGTACTATGATATCACACTGACTGTGTTCAGAACAAGACAGTGAATTAAAATAATGTACTATGATATCACACTGACTGTGTTCAGAACAAGACAGTGGATTAAAATAATGTACTATGATATCACACTGACTGTGTTCAGAACAAGACAGTGAATTAAAATAATGTACTATGATATCACACTGACTGTGTGTTCAGAACAAGACAGTGAATTAAAATAATGTACTATGATATCACACTGACTGTGTGTTCAGAACAAGACAGTGGATTAAAATAATGTACTATGATATCACACTGACTGTGAACAGAACAAGACAGTGGATTAAAATAATGTACTATGATATCACACTGACTGTGTGTTCAGAACAAGACAGTGGATTAAAATAATGTACTATGATATCACACTGACTGTGTGTTAAGAACAAGACAGTGGATTAAAATAATGTACTATGATATCACACTGACTGTGAACAGAACAAGACAGTGGATTAAAATAATGTACTATGACATCACACTGACTGTGTGTTCAGAACAAGACAGTGAATTAAAATAATTTACTATGATATCACACTGACTGGAGATCTGGAGACTGGAGATCTGTTGTCGTATGATATCACACTGACTGTGAATAGAACAAGACAGTGAATTAAAATAATGTACTATGATATCACACTGACTGGAGATCTGGAGACTGGAGATCTGTTGTCGTATGATATCACACTGACTGTGAATAGAACAAGACAGTGAATTAAAATAATGTACTATGATATCACACTGACTGTGTTCAGAACAAGACAGTGAATTAAAATAATGTACTATGATATCACACTGACTGTGAACAGAACAAGACAGTGGATTAAAATAATGTACTATGATATCACACTGACTGTGTTCAGAACAAGACAGTGAATTAAAATAATGTACTATGATATCACACTGACTGTGAACAGAACAAGACAGTGGATTAAAATAATGTACTATGATATCACACTGACTGTGTTCAGAACAAGACAGTGAATTAAAATAATGTACTATGATATCACACTGACTGTGTTCAGAACAAGACAGTGGATTAAAATAATGTACTATGATATCACACTGACTGTGAACAGAACAAGACAGTGGATTAAAAAAATGTACTATGACATCACAC
Organism: Romanogobio albipinnatus; assembly: GCA_023566225.1. Classification (NCBI taxonomy): domain Eukaryota; kingdom Metazoa; phylum Chordata; class Actinopteri; order Cypriniformes; family Gobionidae; genus Romanogobio; species Romanogobio albipinnatus. The sequence continues at coordinate 60,623,546 of CM042239.1, forward strand.
TGACTGTGTGTTCAGAACAAGACAGTGAATTAAAATAATGTACTATGATATCACACTGACTGTGTGTTAAGAACAAGACAGTGGATTAAAATAATGTACTATGATATCACACTGACTGTGAACAGAACAAGACAGTGGATTAAAATAATGTACTATGACATCACACTGACTGTGTGTTCAGAACAAGACAGTGAATTAAAATAATGTACTATGATATCACACTGACTGGAGATCTGGAGACTGGAGATCTGTTGTCGTATGATATCACACTGACTGTGAATAGAACAAGACAGTGAATTAAAATAATGTACTATGATATCACACTGACTGTGTTCAGAACAAGACAGTGAATTAAAATAATGTACTATGATATCACACTGACTGTGTTCAGAACAAGACAGTGAATTAAAATAATGTACTATGATATCACACTGACTGTGAACAGAACAAGACAGTGGATTAAAATAATGTACTATGATATCACACTGACTGTGTTCAGAACAAGACAGTGAATTAAAATAATGTACTATGATATCACACTGACTGTGTTCAGAACAAGACAGTGGATTAAAATAATGTACTATGATATCACACTGACTGTGAACAGAACAAGACAGTGAATTAAAATAATGTACTATGATATCACACTGACTGTGTGTTAAGAACAAGACAGTGGATTAAAATAATGTACTATGATATCACACTGACTGTGTGTTCAGAACAAGACAGTGGATTAAAATAATGTACTATGATATCACACTGACTGTGTGTTAAGAACAAGACAGTGGATTAAAATAATGTACTATGATATCACACTGACTGTGAACAGAACAAGACAGTGGATTAAAATAATGTACTATGACATCACACTGACTGTGTGTTCAGAACAAGACAGTGAATTAAAATAATGTACTATGATATCACACTGACTGTGTGTTAAGAACAAGACAGTGGATTAAAATAATGTACTATGATATCACACTGACTGTGAACAGAACAAGACAGTGGATTAAAATAATGTACTATGACATCACACTGACTGTGTGTTCAGAACAAGACAGTGAATTAAAATAATGTACTATGATATCACACTGACTGGAGATCTGGAGACTGGAGATCTGTTGTCGTATGATATCACACTGACTGTGAATAGAACAAGACAGTGAATTAAAATAATGTACTATGATATCACACTGACTGTGAACAGAACAAGACAGTGAATTAAAATAATGTACTATGATATCACACTGACTGTGTTCAGAACAAGACAGTGAATTAAAATAATGTACTATGATATCACACTGACTGTGTTCAGAACAAGACAGTGGATTAAAATAATGTACTATGATATCACACTGACTGTGAACAGAACAAGACAGTGGATTAAAATAATGTACTATGATATCACACTGACTGTCAGGGAAGAATACGGATTCAGATGCAGGAAACAGAAAAGTTTATTTATGAGCTCAGAAATGGACAGGGAAAAATATCAAGAACAAAAAACTGAAAAAATCCAAATCAAATGTCCACAGGTCCGGTGAGCTCCCTTAAACAGGGACAGTTCCCAACGTCATCAACGACGCAATACAGGAGTGCTACAGAGTCCTCAGATGAGCGCGGTGGGCGCAGTGAGCGTGCAGAGTGTAATTCCCCGGAGAGAGCGGTGAGCGCGCTGAGGGAATGGAGAGAAGAATCCGAGTCTCCACAGAGAGAGGATCACCTGGGCTGGTAGCAAAGGAATAAAGGTCTGGCGGACGAGAGGGAATAGAACAAAAATATATAAATAAAAAACGAGAAAACAAACAGCACTTAGGAGACTGGGAAAGCAGGACACGGCAAGACTTGACAAATAACAAGAGACGGTCACGTGCAAAGGCGTTGCGCAACATACAACAACGGTCGGACAAACAAGTGAGAAAGAGAGGATCTTATATAGGGGAGAATAATGAGGGGAAATTAGCAACAGGTGTAAACGGTGAACACAAATGAGAATAGGGATAACGAGTGGGAGGGGAAACACCACAAAGTCAGCGGAACACCTGACAAACTTGTCAACCCAGACCATGTGCACAAGAAAACAAAGCACGCAAGACACGGAGACACAAAAGACAAAACAAGATCAGACCAAAGTCATTACACTGACTGTGTGTTAAGAACAAGACAGTGGATTAAAATAATGTACTATGATATCACACTGACTGTGAACAGAACAAGACAGTGGATTAAAATAATGTACTATGACATCACACTGACTGTGTGTTCAGAACAAGACAGTGAATTAAAATAATGTACTATGATATCACACTTACTGTGTGTTAAGAACACGACAGTGGATTAAAATAATGTACTATGATATCACACTGACTGTGAACAGAACAAGACAGTGGATTAAAATAATGTACTATGACATCACACTGACTGTGTGTTCAGAACAAGACAGTGAATTAAAATAATGTACTATCATATCACTCTGACTGTGTGTTAAGAACAAGACAGTGGATTAAAATAATGTACTATGACATCACACTGACTGTGTGTTAAGAACACGACAGTGGATTAAAATAATGTACTATGATATCACACTGACTGTGTGTTAAGAACAAGACAGTGGATTAAAATAATGTACTATGATATCACACTGACTGTGAACAGAACACGACAGTGGATTAAAATAATGTACTATGATATCACACTGACTGTGTGTTAAGAACAAGACAGTGGATTAAAATAATGTACTATGATATCACACTGACTGTGTGTTCAGAACAAGACAGTGGATTAAAATAATGTACTATGATATCACACTGACTGTGTGTTCAGAACAAGACAGTGGATTAAAATAATGTACTATGATATCACACTGACTGTGAACAGAACAAGACAGTGGATTAAAATAATGTACTATGACATCACACTGACTGTGTGTTCAGAACAAGACAGTGAATTAAAATAATGTACTATGATATCACACTGACTGGAGATCTGGAGACTGGAGATCTGTTGTCGTATGATATCACACTGACTGTGAATAGAACAAGACAGTGAATTAAAATAATGTACTATGATATCACACTGACTGTGTTCAGAACAAGACAGTGAATTAAAATAATGTACTATGATATCACACTGACTGTGAACAGAACAAGACAGTGGATTAAAATAATGTACTATGATATCACACTGACTGTGTTCAGAACAAGACAGTGAATTAAAATAATGTACTATGATATCACACTGACTGTGAACAGAACAAGACAGTGGATTAAAATAATGTACTATGATATCACACTGACTGTGTTCAGAACAAGACAGTGAATTAAAATAATGTACTATGATATCACACTGACTGTGTTCAGAACAAGACAGTGGATTAAAATAATGTACTATGATATCACACTGACTGTGTTCAGAACAAGACAGTGAATTAAAATAATGTACTATGATATCACACTGACTGTGAACAGAACAAGACAGTGGATTAAAATAATGTACTATGATATCACACTGACTGTGTGTTAAGAACAAGACAGTGGATTAAAATAATGTACTATGATATCACACTGACTGTGTGTTCAGAACAAGACAGTGGATTAAAATAATGTACTATGATATCACACTGACTGTGTGTTAAGAACAAGACAGTGGATTAAAATAATGTACTATGATATCACACTGACTGTGAACAGAACAAGACAGTGGATTAAAATAATGTACTATGACATCACACTGACTGTGTGTTAAGAACAAGACAGTGGATTAAAATAATGTACTATGATATCACACTGACTGTGAACAGAACAAGACAGTGGATTAAAAAAATGTACTATGACATCACACTGACTGTGTGTTCAGAACAAGACAGTGAATTAAAATAATGTACTATGATATCACACTGACTGTGTGTTAAGAACAAGACAGTGGATTAAAATAATGTACTATGATATCACACTGACTGGAGATCTGGAGACTGGAGATCTGTTGTCGTATGATATCACACTGACTGTGAATAGAACAAGACAGTGAATTAAAATAATGTACTATGATATCACACTGACTGTGTTCAGAACAAGACAGTGAATTAAAATAATGTACTATGATATCACACTGACTGTGAACAGAACAAGACAGTGGATTAAAATAATGTACTATGATATCACACTGACTGTGTTCAGAACAAGACAGTGAATTAAAATAATGTACTATGATATCACACTGACTGTGAACAGAACAAGACAGTGGATTAAAATAATGTACTATGATATCACACTGACTGTGTTCAGAACAAGACAGTGAATTAAAATAATGTACTATGATATCACACTGACTGTGTTCAGAACTAGACAGTGGATTAAAATAATGTACTATGATATCACACTGACTGTGTTCAGAACAAGACAGTGAATTAAAATAATGTACTATGATATCACACTGACTGTGAACAGAACAAGACAGTGGATTAAAATAATGTACTATGATATCACACTGACTGTGTTCAGAACAAGACAGTGAATTAAAATAATGTACTATGATATCACACTGACTGTGTTCAGAACAAGACAGTGGATTAAAATAATGTACTATGATATCACACTGACTGTGAACAGAACAAGACAGTGAATTAAAATAATGTACTATGATATCACACTGACTGTGAACAGAACAAGACAGTGGATTAAAATAATGTACTATGATATCACACTGACTGTGTGTTAAGAACAAGACAGTGGATTAAAATAAAGTACTATGATATCACACTGACTGTGAACAGAACAAGACAGTGGATTAAAATAATGTACTATGACATCACACTGACTGTGTGTTCAGAACAAGACAGTGAATTAAAATAATGTACTATGATATCACACTGACTGTGTGTTAAGAACAAGACAGTGGATTAAAATAATGTACTATGATATCACACTGACTGTGAACAGAACAAGACAGCGGATTAAAATAATGTACTATGACATCACACTGACTGTGTGTTCAGAACAAGACAGTGAATTAAAATAATGTACTATCATATCACACTGACTGTGTGTTAAGAACAAGACAGTGGATTAAAATAATGTACTATGACATCACACTGACTGTGTGTTAAGAACACGACAGTGGATTAAAATAATGTACTATGATATCACACTGACTGTGTGTTAAGAACAAGACAGTGGATTAAAATAATGTACTATGATATCACACTGACTGTGAACAGAACACGACAGTGGATTAAAATAATGTACTATGATATCACACTGACTGTGAACAGAACACGACAGTGGATTAAAATAATGTACTATGATATCACACTGACTGTGTGTTAAGAACAAGACAGTGGATTAAAATAATGTACTATGATATCACACTGACTGTGTGTTCAGAACAAGACAGTGGATTAAAATAATGTACTATGATATCACACTGACTGTGTGTTAAGAACAAGACAGTGGATTAAAATAATGTACTATGATATCACACTGACTGTGAACAGAACAAGACAGTGGATTAAAATAATGTACTATGACATCACACTGACTGTGTGTTCAGAACAAGACAGTGAATTAAAATAATGTACTATGATATCACACTGACTGGAGATCTGGAGACTGGAGATCTGTTGTCGTATGATATCACACTGACTGTGAATAGAACAAGACAGTGAATTAAAATAATGTACTATGATATCACACTGACTGTGTTCAGAACAAGACAGTGAATTAAAATAATGTACTATGATATCACACTGACTGTGAACAGAACAAGACAGTGGATTAAAATAATGTACTATGATATCACACTGACTGTGTTCAGAACAAGACAGTGAATTAAAATAATGTACTATGATATCACACTGACTGTGAACAGAACAAGACAGTGGATTAAAATAATGTACTATGATATCACACTGACTGTGTTCAGAACAAGACAGTGAATTAAAATAATGTACTATGATATCACACTGACTGTGTTCAGAACAAGACAGTGGATTAAAATAATGTACTATGATATCACACTGACTGTGTTCAGAACAAGACAGTGAATTAAAATAATGTACTATGATATCACACTGACTGTGAACAGAACAAGACAGTGGATTAAAATAATGTACTATGATATCACACTGACTGTGTGTTAAGAACAAGACAGTGGATTAAAATAATGTACTATGATATCACACTGACTGTGTGTTCAGAACAAGACAGTGGATTAAAATAATGTACTATGATATCACACTGACTGTGTGTTAAGAACAAGACAGTGGATTAAAATAATGTACTATGATATCACACTGACTATGAACAGAACAAGACAGTGGATTAAAATAATGTACTATGACATCACACTGACTGTGTGTTCAGAACAAGACAGTGAATTAAAATAATGTACTATGATATCACACTGACTGGAGATCTGGAGACTGGAGATCTGTTGTCGTATGATATCACACTGACTGTGAATAGAACAAGACAGTGAATTAAAATAATGTACTATGATATCACACTGACTGTGTTCAGAACAAGACAGTGAATTAAAATAATGTACTATGATATCACACTGACTGTGAACAGAACAAGACAGTGGATTAAAATAATGTACTATGATATCACACTGACTGTGTTCAGAACAAGACAGTGAATTAAAATAATGTACTATGATATCACACTGACTGTGAACAGAACAAGACAGTGGATTAAAATAATGTACTATGATATCACACTGACTGTGTTCAGAACAAGACAGTGAATTAAAATAATGTACTATGATATCACACTGACTGTGAACAGAACAAGACAGTGGATTAAAATAATGTACTATGATATCACACTGACTGTGTTCAGAACAAGACAGTGAATTAAAATAATGTACTATGATATCACACTGACTGTGAACAGAACAAGACAGTGGATTAAAATAATGTACTATGACATCACACTGACTGTGTGTTCAGAACAAGACAGTGAATTAAAATAATGTACTATCATATCACACTGACTGTGTGTTAAGAACAAGACAGTGGATTAAAATAATGTACTATGACATCACACTGACTGTGTGTTAAGAACACGACAGTGGATTAAAATAATGTACTATGATATCACACTGACTGTGTGTTAAGAACAAGACAGTGGATTAAAATAATGTACTATGATATCACACTGACTGTGTGTTCAGAACAAGACAGTGAATTAAAATAATGTACTATGATATCACACTGACTGTGTGTTCAGAACAAGACAGTGGATTAAAATAATGTACTATGATATCACACTGACTGTGAACAGAACAAGACAGTGAATTAAAATAATGTACTATGATATCACACTGACTGTGTGTTCAGAACAAGACAGTGAATTAAAATAATGTACTATGATATCACACTGACTGTGAACAGAACAAGACAGTGGATTAAAATAATGTACTATGATATCACACTGACTGTGTTCAGAACAAGACAGTGAATTAAAATAATGTACTATGATATCACACTGACTGTGTTCAGAACAAGACAGTGGATTAAAATAATGTACTATGATATCACACTGACTGTGTTCAGAACAAGACAGTGAATTAAAATAATGTACTATGATATCACACTGACTGTGAACAGAACAAGACAGTGGATTAAAATAATGTACTATGATATCACACTGACTGTGTTCAGAACAAGACAGTGAATTAAAATAATGTACTATGATATCACACTGACTGTGAACAGAACAAGACAGTGGATTAAAATAATGTACTATGACATCACACTGACTGTGTGTTCAGAACAAGACAGTGAATTAAAATAATGTACTATCATATCACACTGACTGTGTGTTAAGAACAAGACAGTGGATTAAACTAATGTACTATGACATCACACTGACTGTGTGTTAAGAACACGACAGTGGATTAAAATAATGTACTATGATATCACACTGACTGTGTGTTAAGAACAAGACAGTGGATTAAAATAATGTACTATGATATCACACTGACTGTGAACAGAACACGACAGTGGATTAAAATAATGTACTATGATATCACACTGACTGTGTGTTCAGAACAAGACAGTGGATTAAAATAATGTACTATGATATCACACTGACTGTGTGTTCAGAACAAGACAGTGGATTAAAATAATGTACTATGATATCACACTGACTGTGAACAGAACAAGACAGTGGATTAAAATAATGTACTATGATATCACACTGACTGTGAACAGAACAAGACAGTGAATTAAAATAATGTACTATGATATCACACTGACTGTGTGTTCAGAACAAGACAGTGAATTAAAATAATGTACTATGATATCACACTGACTGTGTGTTCAGAACAAGACAGTGGATTAAAATAATGTACTATGATATCACACTGACTGTGAACAGAACACGACAGTGGATTAAAATAATGTACTATGATATCACACTGACTGTGTGTTAAGAACAAGACAGTGGATTAAAATAATGTACTATGATATCACACTGACTGTGTGTTCAGAACAAGACAGTGGATTAAAATAATGTACTAGGATATCACACTGACTGTGTGTTAAGAACAAGACAGTGGATTAAAATAATGTACTATGATATCACACTGACTGTGAACAGAACAAGACAGTGGATTAAAATAATGTACTATGACATCACACTGACTGTGTGTTCAGAACAAGACAGTGAATTAAAATAATGTACTATGATATCACACTGACTGGAGGTCTGGAGACTGGAGATCTGTTGTCGTATGATATCACACTGACTGTGAATAGAACAAGACAGTGAATTAAAATAATGTACTATGATATCACACTGACTGTGTTCAGAACAAGACAGTGAATTAAAATAATGTACTATGATATCACACTGACTGTGAACAGAACAAGACAGTGGATTAAAATAATGTACTATGATATCACACTGACTGTGTTCAGAACAAGACAGTGAATTAAAATAATGTACTATGATATCACACTGACTGTGAACAGATCAAGACAGTGGATTAAAATAATGTACTATGATATCACACTGACTGTGTTCAGAACAAGACAGTGAATTAAAATAATGTACTATGATATCACACTGACTGTGTTCAGAACAAGACAGTGGATTAAAATAATGTACTATGATATCACACTGACTGTGTTCAGAACAAGACAGTGAATTAAAATAATGTACTATGATATCACACTGACTGTGAACAGAACAAGACAGTGGATTAAAATAATGTACTATGATATCACACTGACTGTGTGTTAAGAACAAGACAGTGGATTAAAATAATGTACTATGATATCACACTGACTGTGTGTTCAGAACAAGACAGTGGATTAAAATAATGTACTATGATATCACACTGACTGTGTGTTAAGAACAAGACAGTGGATTAAAATAATGTACTATGACATCACACTGACTGTGTGTTCAGAACAAGACAGTGAATTAAAATAATGTACTATGATATCACACTGACTGGAGATCTGGAGACTGGAGATCTGTTGTCGTATGATATCACACTGACTGTGAATAGAACAAGACAGTGAATTAAAATAATGTACTATGATATCACACTGACTGTGTTCAGAACAAGACAGTGAATTAAAATAATGTACTATGATATCACACTGACTGTGAACAGAACAAGACAGTGGATTAAAATAATGTACTATGATATCACACTGACTGTGTTCAGAACAAGACAGTGAATTAAAATAATGTACTATGATATCACACTGACTGTGAACAGAACAAGACAGTGGATTAAAATAATGTACTATGATATCACACTGACTGTGTTCAGAACAAGACAGTGAATTAAAATAATGTACTATGATATCACACTGACTGTGTTCAGAACAAGACAGTGGATTAAAATAATGTACTATGATATCACACTGACTGTGTTCAGAACAAGACAGTGAATTAAAATAATGTACTATGATATCACACTGACTGTGAACAGAACAAGACAGTGGATTAAAATAATGTACTATGATATCACACTGACTGTGTTCAGAACAAGACAGTGAATTAAAATAATGTACTATGATATCTCACTGACTGTGTTCAGAACAAGACAGTGGATTAAAATAATGTACTATGATATCACACTGACTGTGAACAGAACAAGACAGTGAATTAAAATAATGTACTATGATATCACACTGACTGTGAACAGAACAAGACAGTGGATTAAAATAATGTACTATGATATCACACTGACTGTGTGTTAAGAACAAGACAGTGGATTAAAATAATGTACTATGATATCACACTGACTGTGAACAGAACAAGACAGTGGATTAAAAAAATGTACTATGACATCACACTGACTGTGTGTTCAGAACAAGACAGTGAATTAAAATAATGTACTATGATATCACACTGACTGTGTGTTAAGAACAAGACAGTGGATTAAAATAATGTACTATGATATCACACTGACTGTGAACAGAACAAGACAGTGGATTAAAATAATGTACTATGACATCACACTGACTGTGTGTTCAGAACAAGACAGTGAATTAAAATAATGTACTATGATATCACACTGACTGGAGATCTGGAGACTGGAGATCTGTTGTCGTATGATATCACACTGACTGTGAATAGAACAAGACAGTGAATTAAAATAATGTACTATGATATCACACTGACTGTGTTCAGAACAAGACAGTGAATTAAAATAATGTACTATGATATCACACTGACTGTGAACAGAACAAGACAGTGGATTAAAATAATGTACTATGATATCACACTGACTGTGTTCAGAACAAGACAGTGAATTAAAATAATGTACTATGACATCACACTGACTGTGTTCAGAACAAGACAGTGGATTAAAATAATGTTCTATGCTATCACACTGACTGTGAACAGAACAAGACAGTGGATTAAAATAATGTACTATGACATCACACTGACTGTGTGTTCAGAACAAGACAGTGAATTAAAATAATGTACTATCATATCACTCTGACTGTGTGTTAAGAACAAGACAGTGGATTAAAATAATGTACTATGACATCACACTGACTGTGTGTTAAGAACACGACAGTGGATTAAAATAATGTACTATGATATCACACTGACTGTGTGTTAAGAACAAGACAGTGGATTAAAATAATGTACTATGATATCACACTGACTGTGAACAGAACACGACAGTGGATTAAAATAATGTACTATGATATCACACTGACTGTGTGTTAAGAACAAGACAGTGGATTAAAATAATGTACTATGATATCACACTGACTGTGTGTTCAGAACAAGACAGTGGATTAAAATAATGTACTATGATATCACACTGACTGTGTGTTCAGAACAAGACAGTGGATTAAAATAATGTACTATGATATCACACTGACTGTGAACAGAACAAGACAGTGGATTAAAATAATGTACTATGACATCACACTGACTGTGTGTTCAGAACAAGACAGTGAATTAAAATAATGTACTATGATATCACACTGACTGTGTGTTAAGAACAAGACAGTGGATTAAAATAATGTACTATGATATCACACTGACTGTGAACAGAACAAGACAGTGGATTAAAATAATGTACTATGACATCACACTGACTGTGTGTTCAGAACAAGACAGTGAATTAAAATAATGTACTATGATATCACACTGACTGGAGATCTGGAGACTGGAGATCTGTTGTCGTATGATATCACACTGACTGTGAATAGAACAAGACAGTGAATTAAAATAATGTACTATGATATCACACTGACTGTGTTCAGAACAAGACAGTGAATTAAAATAATGTACTATGATATCACACTGACTGTGAACAGAACAAGACAGTGGATTAAAATAATGTACTATGATATCACACTGACTGTGTTCAGAACAAGACAGTGAATTAAAATAATGTACTATGACATCACACTGACTGTGTTCAGAACAAGACAGTGGATTAAAATAATGTTCTATGCTATCACACTGACTGTGAACAGAACAAGACAGTGGATTAAAATAATGTACTATGACATCACACTGACTGTGTGTTCAGAACAAGACAGTGAATTAAAATAATGTACTATCATATCACTCTGACTGTGTGTTAAGAACAAGACAGTGGATTAAAATAATGTACTATGACATCACACTGACTGTGTGTTAAGAACACGACAGTGGATTAAAATAATGTACTATGATATCACACTGACTGTGTGTTAAGAACAAGACAGTGGATTAAAATAATGTACTATGATATCACACTGACTGTGAACAGAACACGACAGTGGATTAAAATAATGTACTATGATATCACACTGACTGTGTGTTAAGAACAAGACAGTGGATTAAAATAATGTACTATGATATCACACTGACTGTGTGTTCAGAACAAGACAGTGGATTAAAATAATGTACTATGATATCACACTGACTGTGTGTTCAGAACAAGACAGTGGATTAAAATAATGTACTATGATATCACACTGACTGTGAACAGAACAAGACAGTGGATTAAAATAATGTACTATGACATCACACTGACTGTGTGTTCAGAACAAGACAGTGAATTAAAATAATGTACTATGATATCACACTGACTGGAGATCTGGAGACTGGAGATCTGTTGTCGTATGATATCACACTGACTGTGAATAGAACAAGACAGTGAATTAAAATAATGTACTATGATATCACACTGACTGTGTTCAGAACAAGACAGTGAATTAAAATAATGTACTATGATATCACACTGACTGTGAACAGAACAAGACAGTGGATTAAAATAATGTACTATGATATCACACTGACTGTGTTCAGAACAAGACAGTGAATTAAAATAATGTACTATGATATCACACTGACTGTGAACAGAACAAGACAGTGGATTAAAATAATGTACTATGATATCACACTGACTGTGTTCAGAACAAGACAGTGAATTAAAATAATGTACTATGATATCACACTGACTGTGTTCAGAACAAGACAGTGGATTAAAATAATGTACTATGATATCACACTGACTGTGTTCAGAACAAGACAGTGAATTAAAATAATGTACTATGATATCACACTGACTGTGAACAGAACAAGACAGTGGATTAAAATAATGTACTATGATATCACACTGACTGTGTGTTAAGAACAAGACAGTGGATTAAAATAATGTACTATGATATCACACTGACTGTGTGTTCAGAACAAGACAGTGGATTAAAATAATGTACTATGATATCACACTGACTGTGTGTTAAGAACAAGACAGTGGATTAAAATAATGTACTATGATATCACACTGACTGTGAACAGAACAAGACAGTGGATTAAAATAATGTACTATGACATCACACTGACTGTGTGTTAAGAACAAGACAGTGGATTAAAATAATGTACTATGATATCACACTGACTGTGAACAGAACAAGACAGTGGATTAAAAAAATGTACTATGACATCACACTGACTGTGTGTTCAGAACAAGACAGTGAATTAAAATAATGTACTATGATATCACACTGACTGTGTGTTAAGAACAAGACAGTGGATTAAAATAATGTACTATGATATCACACTGACTGGAGATCTGGAGACTGGAGATCTGTTGTCGTATGATATCACACTGACTGTGAATAGAACAAGACAGTGAATTAAAATAATGTACTATGATATCACACTGACTGTGTTCAGAACAAGACAGTGAATTAAAATAATGTACTATGATATCACACTGACTGTGAACAGAACAAGACAGTGGATTAAAATAATGTACTATGATATCACACTGACTGTGTTCAGAACAAGACAGTGAATTAAAATAATGTACTATGATATCACACTGACTGTGAACAGAACAAGACAGTGGATTAAAATAATGTACTATGATATCACACTGACTGTGTTCAGAACAAGACAGTGAATTAAAATAATGTACTATGATATCACACTGACTGTGTTCAGAACTAGACAGTGGATTAAAATAATGTACTATGATATCACACTGACTGTGTTCAGAACAAGACAGTGAATTAAAATAATGTACTATGATATCACACTGACTGTGAACAGAACAAGACAGTGGATTAAAATAATGTACTATGATATCACACTGACTGTGTTCAGAACAAGACAGTGAATTAAAATAATGTACTATGATATCACACTGACTGTGTTCAGAACAAGACAGTGGATTAAAATAATGTACTATGATATCACACTGACTGTGAACAGAACAAGACAGTGAATTAAAATAATGTACTATGATATCACACTGACTGTGAACAGAACAAGACAGTGGATTAAAATAATGTACTATGATATCACACTGACTGTGTGTTAAGAACAAGACAGTGGATTAAAATAAAGTACTATGATATCACACTGACTGTGAACAGAACAAGACAGTGGATTAAAATAATGTACTATGACATCACACTGACTGTGTGTTCAGAACAAGACAGTGAATTAAAATAATGTACTATGATATCACACTGACTGTGTGTTAAGAACAAGACAGTGGATTAAAATAATGTACTATGATATCACACTGACTGTGAACAGAACAAGACAGTGGATTAAAATAATGTACTATGACATCACACTGACTGTGTGTTCAGAACAAGACAGTGAATTAAAATAATGTACTATCATATCACACTGACTGTGTGTTAAGAACAAGACAGTGGATTAAAATAATGTACTATGACATCACACTGACTGTGTGTTAAGAACACGACAGTGGATTAAAATAATGTACTATGATATCACACTGACTGTGTGTTAAGAACAAGACAGTGGATTAAAATAAAGTACTATGATATCACACTGACTGTGAACAGAACACGACAGTGGATTAAAATAATGTACTATGATATCACACTGACTGTGAACAGAACACGACAGTGGATTAAAATAATGTACTATGATATCACACTGACTGTGTGTTAAGAACAAGACAGTGGATTAAAATAATGTACTATGATATCACACTGACTGTGTGTTCAGAACAAGACAGTGGATTAAAATAATGTACTATGATATCACACTGACTGTGTGTTAAGAACAAGACAGTGGATTAAAATAATGTACTATGATATCACACTGACTGTGAACAGAACAAGACAGTGGATTAAAATAATGTACTATGACATCACACTGACTGTGTGTTCAGAACAAGACAGTGAATTAAAATAATGTACTATGATATCACACTGACTGGAGATCTGGAGACTGGAGATCTGTTGTCGTATGATATCACACTGACTGTGAATAGAACAAGACAGTGAATTAAAATAATGTACTATGATATCACACTGACTGTGTTCAGAACAAGACAGTGAATTAAAATAATGTACTATGATATCACACTGACTGTGAACAGAACAAGACAGTGGATTAAAATAATGTACTATGATATCACACTGACTGTGTTCAGAACAAGACAGTGAATTAAAATAATGTACTATGATATCACACTGACTGTGAACAGAACAAGACAGTGGATTAAAATAATGTACTATGATATCACACTGACTGTGTTCAGAACAAGACAGTGAATTAAAATAATGTACTATGATATCACACTGACTGTGTTCAGAACAAGACAGTGGATTAAAATAATGTACTATGATATCACACTGACTGTGAACAGAACAAGACAGTGAATTAAAATAATGTACTATGATATCACACTGACTGTGAACAGAACAAGACAGTGGATTAAAATAATGTACTATGATATCACACTGACTGTGTGTTAAGAACAAGACAGTGGATTAAAATAAAGTACTATGATATCACACTGACTGTGAACAGAACAAGACAGTGGATTAAAATAATGTACTATGACATCACACTGACTGTGTGTTCAGAACAAGACAGTGAATTAAAATAATGTACTATGATATCACACTGACTGTGTGTTAAGAACAAGACAGTGGATTAAAATAATGTACTATGATATCACACTGACTGTGAACAGAACAAGACAGTGGATTAAAATAATGTACTATGACATCACACTGACTGTGTGTTCAGAACAAGACAGTGAATTAAAATAATGTACTATCATATCACACTGACTGTGTGTTAAGAACAAGACAGTGGATTAAAATAATGTACTATGACATCACACTGACTGTGTGTTAAGAACACGACAGTGGATTAAAATAATGTACTATGATATCACACTGACTGTGTGTTAAGAACAAGACAGTGGATTAAAATAATGTACTATGATATCACACTGACTGTGAACAGAACACGACAGTGGATTAAAATAATGTACTATGATATCACACTGACTGTGAACAGAACACGACAGTGGATTAAAATAATGTACTATGATATCACACTGACTGTGTGTTAAGAACAAGACAGTGGATTAAAATAATGTACTATGATATCACACTGACTGTGTGTTCAGAACAAGACAGTGGATTAAAATAATGTACTATGATATCACACTGACTGTGTGTTAAGAACAAGACAGTGGATTAAAATAATGTACTATGATATCACACTGACTGTGAACAGAACAAGACAGTGGATTAAAATAATGTACTATGACATCACACTGACTGTGTGTTCAGAACAAGACAGTGAATTAAAATAATGTACTATGATATCACACTGACTGGAGATCTGGAGACTGGAGATCTGTTGTCGTATGATATCACACTGACTGTGAATAGAACAAGACAGTGAATTAAAATAATGTACTATGATATCACACTGACTGTGTTCAGAACAAGACAGTGAATTAAAATAATGTACTATGATATCACACTGACTGTGAACAGAACAAGACAGTGGATTAAAATAATGTACTATGATATCACACTGACTGTGTTCAGAACAAGACAGTGAATTAAAATAATGTACTATGATATCACACTGACTGTGAACAGAACAAGACAGTGGATTAAAATAATGTACTATGATATCACACTGACTGTGTTCAGAACAAGACAGTGAATTAAAATAATGTACTATGATATCACACTGACTGTGTTCAGAACAAGACAGTGGATTAAAATAATGTACTATGATATCACACTGACTGTGTTCAGAACAAGACAGTGAATTAAAATAATGTACTATGATATCACACTGACTGTGAACAGAACAAGACAGTGGATTAAAATAATGTACTATGATATCACACTGATTGTGTGTTAAGAACAAGACAGTGGATTAAAATAATGTACTATGATATCACACTGACTGTGTGTTCAGAACAAGACAGTGGATTAAAATAATGTACTATGATATCACACTGACTGTGTGTTAAGAACAAGACAGTGGATTAAAATAATGTACTATGATATCACACTGACTATGAACAGAACAAGACAGTGGATTAAAATAATGTACTATGACATCACACTGACTGTGTGTTCAGAACAAGACAGTGAATTAAAATAATGTACTATGATATCACACTGACTGGAGATCTGGAGACTGGAGATCTGTTGTCGTATGATATCACACTGACTGTGAATAGAACAAGACAGTGAATTAAAATAATGTACTATGATATCACACTGACTGTGTTCAGAACAAGACAGTGAATTAAAATAATGTACTATGATATCACACTGACTGTGAACAGAACAAGACAGTGGATTAAAATAATGTACTATGATATCACACTGACTGTGTTCAGAACAAGACAGTGAATTAAAATAATGTACTATGATATCACACTGACTGTGAACAGAACAAGACAGTGGATTAAAATAATGTACTATGATATCACACTGACTGTGTTCAGAACAAGACAGTGAATTAAAATAATGTACTATGATATCACACTGACTGTGAACAGAACAAGACAGTGGATTAAAATAATGTACTATGATATCACACTGACTGTGTTCAGAACAAGACAGTGAATTAAAATAATGTACTATGATATCACACTGACTGTGAACAGAACAAGACAGTGGATTAAAATAATGTACTATGACATCACACTGACTGTGTGTTCAGAACAAGACAGTGAATTAAAATAATGTACTATCATATCACACTGACTGTGTGTTAAGAACAAGACAGTGGATTAAAATAATGTACTATGACATCACACTGACTGTGTGTTAAGAACACGACAGTGGATTAAAATAATGTACTATGATATCACACTGACTGTGTGTTAAGAACAAGACAGTGGATTAAAATAATGTACTATGATATCACACTGACTGTGTGTTCAGAACAAGACAGTGAATTAAAATAATGTACTATGATATCACACTGACTGTGTGTTCAGAACAAGACAGTGGATTAAAATAATGTACTATGATATCACACTGACTGTGAACAGAACAAGACAGTGAATTAAAATAATGTACTATGATATCACACTGACTGTGTGTTCAGAACAAGACAGTGAATTAAAATAATGTACTATGATATCACACTGACTGTGAACAGAACAAGACAGTGGATTAAAATAATGTACTATGATATCACACTGACTGTGTTCAGAACAAGACAGTGAATTAAAATAATGTACTATGATATCACACTGACTGTGTTCAGAACAAGACAGTGGATTAAAATAATGTACTATGATATCACACTGACTGTGTTCAGAACAAGACAGTGAATTAAAATAATGTACTATGATATCACACTGACTGTGAACAGAACAAGACAGTGGATTAAAATAATGTACTATGATATCACACTGACTGTGTTCAGAACAAGACAGTGAATTAAAATAATGTACTATGATATCACACTGACTGTGTGTTAAGAACAAGACAGTGGATTAAAATAATGTACTATGATATCACACTGACTGTGAACAGAACAAGACAGTGGATTAAAATAATGTACTATGACATCACACTGACTGTGTGTTAAGAACAAGACAGTGGATTAAAATAATGTACTATGATATCACACTGACTGTGAACAGAACAAGACAGTGGATTAAAAAAATGTACTATGACATCACACTGACTGTGTGTTCAGAACAAGACAGTGAATTAAAATAATGTACTATGATATCACACTGACTGTGTGTTAAGAACAAGACAGTGGATTAAAATAATGTACTATGATATCACACTGACTGGAGATCTGGAGACTGGAGATCTGTTGTCGTATGATATCACACTGACTGTGAATAGAACAAGACAGTGAATTAAAATAATGTACTATGATATCACACTGACTGTGTTCAGAACAAGACAGTGAATTAAAATAATGTACTATGATATCACACTGACTGTGAACAGAACAAGACAGTGGATTAAAATAATGTACTATGATATCACACTGACTGTGTTCAGAACAAGACAGTGAATTAAAATAATGTACTATGATATCACACTGACTGTGAACAGAACAAGACAGTGGATTAAAATAATGTACTATGATATCACACTGACTGTGTTCAGAACAAGACAGTGAATTAAAATAATGTACTATGATATCACACTGACTGTGTTCAGAACTAGACAGTGGATTAAAATAATGTACTATGATATCACACTGACTGTGTTCAGAACAAGACAGTGAATTAAAATAATGTACTATGATATCACACTGACTGTGAACAGAACAAGACAGTGGATTAAAATAATGTACTATGATATCACACTGACTGTGTTCAGAACAAGACAGTGAATTAAAATAATGTACTATGATATCACACTGACTGTGTTCAGAACAAGACAGTGGATTAAAATAATGTACTATGATATCACACTGACTGTGAACAGAACAAGACAGTGAATTAAAATAATGTACTATGATATCACACTGACTGTGAACAGAACAAGACAGTGGATTAAAATAATGTACTATGATATCACACTGACTGTGTGTTAAGAACAAGACAGTGGATTAAAATAAAGTACTATGATATCACACTGACTGTGAACAGAACAAGACAGTGGATTAAAATAATGTACTATGACATCACACTGACTGTGTGTTCAGAACAAGACAGTGAATTAAAATAATGTACTATGATATCACACTGACTGTGTGTTAAGAACAAGACAGTGGATTAAAATAATGTACTATGATATCACACTGACTGTGAACAGAACAAGACAGTGGATTAAAATAATGTACTATGACATCACACTGACTGTGTGTTCAGAACAAGACAGTGAATTAAAATAATGTACTATCATATCACACTGACTGTGTGTTAAGAACAAGACAGTGGATTAAAATAATGTACTATGACATCACACTGACTGTGTGTTAAGAACACGACAGTGGATTAAAATAATGTACTATGATATCACACTGACTGTGTGTTAAGAACAAGACAGTGGATTAAAATAATGTACTATGATATCACACTGACTGTGAACAGAACACGACAGTGGATTAAAATAATGTACTATGATATCACACTGACTGTGAACAGAACACGACAGTGGATTAAAATAATGTACTATGATATCACACTGACTGTGTGTTAAGAACAAGACAGTGGATTAAAATAATGTACTATGATATCACACTGACTGTGTGTTCAGAACAAGACAGTGGATTAAAATAATGTACTATGATATCACACTGACTGTGTGTTAAGAACAAGACAGTGGATTAAAATAATGTACTATGATATCACACTGACTGTGAACAGAACAAGACAGTGGATTAAAATAATGTACTATGACATCACACTGACTGTGTGTTCAGAACAAGACAGTGAATTAAAATAATGTACTATGATATCACACTGACTGGAGATCTGGAGACTGGAGATCTGTTGTCGTATGATATCACACTGACTGTGAATAGAACAAGACAGTGAATTAAAATAATGTACTATGATATCACACTGACTGTGTTCAGAACAAGACAGTGAATTAAAATAATGTACTATGATATCACACTGACTGTGAACAGAACAAGACAGTGGATTAAAATAATGTACTATGATATCACACTGACTGTGTTCAGAACAAGACAGTGAATTAAAATAATGTACTATGATATCACACTGACTGTGAACAGAACAAGACAGTGGATTAAAATAATGTACTATGATATCACACTGACTGTGTTCAGAACAAGACAGTGAATTAAAATAATGTACTATGATATCACACTGACTGTGTTCAGAACAAGACAGTGGATTAAAATAATGTACTATGATATCACACTGACTGTGTTCAGAACAAGACAGTGAATTAAAATAATGTACTATGATATCACACTGACTGTGAACAGAACAAGACAGTGGATTAAAATAATGTACTATGATATCACACTGACTGTGTGTTAAGAACAAGACAGTGGATTAAAATAATGTACTATGATATCACACTGACTGTGTGTTCAGAACAAGACAGTGGATTAAAATAATGTACTATGATATCACACTGACTGTGTGTTAAGAACAAGACAGTGGATTAAAATAATGTACTATGATATCACACTGACTATGAACAGAACAAGACAGTGGATTAAAATAATGTACTATGACATCACACTGACTGTGTGTTCAGAACAAGACAGTGAATTAAAATAATGTACTATGATATCACACTGACTGGAGATCTGGAGACTGGAGATCTGTTGTCGTATGATATCACACTGACTGTGAATAGAACAAGACAGTGAATTAAAATAATGTACTATGATATCACACTGACTGTGTTCAGAACAAGACAGTGAATTAAAATAATGTACTATGATATCACACTGACTGTGAACAGAACAAGACAGTGGATTAAAATAATGTACTATGATATCACACTGACTGTGTTCAGAACAAGACAGTGAATTAAAATAATGTACTATGATATCACACTGACTGTGAACAGAACAAGACAGTGGATTAAAATAATGTACTATGATATCACACTGACTGTGTTCAGAACAAGACAGTGAATTAAAATAATGTACTATGATATCACACTGACTGTGAACAGAACAAGACAGTGGATTAAAATAATGTACTATGATATCACACTGACTGTGTTCAGAACAAGACAGTGAATTAAAATAATGTACTATGATATCACACTGACTGTGAACAGAACAAGACAGTGGATTAAAATAATGTACTATGACATCACACTGACTGTGTGTTCAGAACAAGACAGTGAATTAAAATAATGTACTATCATATCACACTGACTGTGTGTTAAGAACAAGACAGTGGATTAAAATAATGTACTATGACATCACACTGACTGTGTGTTAAGAACACGACAGTGGATTAAAATAATGTACTATGATATCACACTGACTGTGTGTTAAGAACAAGACAGTGGATTAAAATAATGTACTATGATATCACACTGACTGTGTGTTCAGAACAAGACAGTGAATTAAAATAATGTACTATGATATCACACTGACTGTGTGTTCAGAACAAGACAGTGGATTAAAATAATGTACTATGATATCACACTGACTGTGAACAGAACAAGACAGTGAATTAAAATAATGTACTATGATATCACACTGACTGTGTGTTCAGAACAAGACAGTGAATTAAAATAATGTACTATGATATCACACTGACTGTGAACAGAACAAGACAGTGGATTAAAATAATGTACTATGATATCACACTGACTGTGTTCAGAACAAGACAGTGAATTAAAATAATGTACTATGATATCACACTGACTGTGTTCAGAACAAGACAGTGGATTAAAATAATGTACTATGATATCACACTGACTGTGTTCAGAACAAGACAGTGAATTAAAATAATGTACTATGATATCACACTGACTGTGAACAGAACAAGACAGTGGATTAAAATAATGTACTATGATATCACACTGACTGTGTTCAGAACAAGACAGTGAATTAAAATAATGTACTATGATATCACACTGACTGTGAACAGAACAAGACAGTGGATTAAAATAATGTACTATGACATCACACTGACTGTGTGTTCAGAACAAGACAGTGAATTAAAATAATGTACTATCATATCACACTGACTGTGTGTTAAGAACAAGACAGTGGATTAAACTAATGTACTATGACATCACACTGACTGTGTGTTAAGAACACGACAGTGGATTAAAATAATGTACTATGATATCACACTGACTGTGTGTTAAGAACAAGACAGTGGATTAAAATAATGTACTATGATATCACACTGACTGTGAACAGAACACGACAGTGGATTAAAATAATGTACTATGATATCACACTGACTGTGTGTTCAGAACAAGACAGTGGATTAAAATAATGTACTATGATATCACACTGACTGTGTGTTCAGAACAAGACAGTGGATTAAAATAATGTACTATGATATCACACTGACTGTGAACAGAACAAGACAGTGGATTAAAATAATGTACTATGATATCACACTGACTGTGAACAGAACAAGACAGTGAATTAAAATAATGTACTATGATATCACACTGACTGTGTGTTCAGAACAAGACAGTGAATTAAAATAATGTACTATGATATCACACTGACTGTGTGTTCAGAACAAGACAGTGGATTAAAATAATGTACTATGATATCACACTGACTGTGAACAGAACACGACAGTGGATTAAAATAATGTACTATGATATCACACTGACTGTGTGTTAAGAACAAGACAGTGGATTAAAATAATGTACTATGATATCACACTGACTGTGTGTTCAGAACAAGACAGTGGATTAAAATAATGTACTAGGATATCACACTGACTGTGTGTTAAGAACAAGACAGTGGATTAAAATAATGTACTATGATATCACACTGACTGTGAACAGAACAAGACAGTGGATTAAAATAATGTACTATGACATCACACTGACTGTGTGTTCAGAACAAGACAGTGAATTAAAATAATGTACTATGATATCACACTGACTGGAGGTCTGGAGACTGGAGATCTGTTGTCGTATGATATCACACTGACTGTGAATAGAACAAGACAGTGAATTAAAATAATGTACTATGATATCACACTGACTGTGTTCAGAACAAGACAGTGAATTAAAATAATGTACTATGATATCACACTGACTGTGAACAGAACAAGACAGTGGATTAAAATAATGTACTATGATATCACACTGACTGTGTTCAGAACAAGACAGTGAATTAAAATAATGTACTATGATATCACACTGACTGTGAACAGATCAAGACAGTGGATTAAAATAATGTACTATGATATCACACTGACTGTGTTCAGAACAAGACAGTGAATTAAAATAATGTACTATGATATCACACTGACTGTGTTCAGAACAAGACAGTGGATTAAAATAATGTACTATGATATCACACTGACTGTGTTCAGAACAAGACAGTGAATTAAAATAATGTACTATGATATCACACTGACTGTGAACAGAACAAGACAGTGGATTAAAATAATGTACTATGATATCACACTGACTGTGTGTTAAGAACAAGACAGTGGATTAAAATAATGTACTATGATATCACACTGACTGTGTGTTCAGAACAAGACAGTGGATTAAAATAATGTACTATGATATCACACTGACTGTGTGTTAAGAACAAGACAGTGGATTAAAATAATGTACTATGACATCACACTGACTGTGTGTTCAGAACAAGACAGTGAATTAAAATAATGTACTATGATATCACACTGACTGGAGATCTGGAGACTGGAGATCTGTTGTCGTATGATATCACACTGACTGTGAATAGAACAAGACAGTGAATTAAAATAATGTACTATGATATCACACTGACTGTGTTCAGAACAAGACAGTGAATTAAAATAATGTACTATGATATCACACTGACTGTGAACAGAACAAGACAGTGGATTAAAATAATGTACTATGATATCACACTGACTGTGTTCAGAACAAGACAGTGAATTAAAATAATGTACTATGATATCACACTGACTGTGAACAGAACAAGACAGTGGATTAAAATAATGTACTATGATATCACACTGACTGTGTTCAGAACAAGACAGTGAATTAAAATAATGTACTATGATATCACACTGACTGTGTTCAGAACAAGACAGTGGATTAAAATAATGTACTATGATATCACACTGACTGTGTTCAGAACAAGACAGTGAATTAAAATAATGTACTATGATATCACACTGACTGTGAACAGAACAAGACAGTGGATTAAAATAATGTACTATGATATCACACTGACTGTGTTCAGAACAAGACAGTGAATTAAAATAATGTACTATGATATCTCACTGACTGTGTTCAGAACAAGACAGTGGATTAAAATAATGTACTATGATATCACACTGACTGTGAACAGAACAAGACAGTGAATTAAAATAATGTACTATGATATCACACTGACTGTGAACAGAACAAGACAGTGGATTAAAATAATGTACTATGATATCACACTGACTGTGTGTTAAGAACAAGACAGTGGATTAAAATAATGTACTATGATATCACACTGACTGTGAACAGAACAAGACAGTGGATTAAAAAAATGTACTATGACATCACACTGACTGTGTGTTCAGAACAAGACAGTGAATTAAAATAATGTACTATGATATCACACTGACTGTGTGTTAAGAACAAGACAGTGGATTAAAATAATGTACTATGATATCACACTGACTGTGAACAGAACAAGACAGTGGATTAAAATAATGTACTATGACATCACACTGACTGTGTGTTCAGAACAAGACAGTGAATTAAAATAATGTACTATGATATCACACTGACTGGAGATCTGGAGACTGGAGATCTGTTGTCGTATGATATCACACTGACTGTGAATAGAACAAGACAGTGAATTAAAATAATGTACTATGATATCACACTGACTGTGTTCAGAACAAGACAGTGAATTAAAATAATGTACTATGATATCACACTGACTGTGAACAGAACAAGACAGTGGATTAAAATAATGTACTATGACATCACACTGACTGTGTGTTCAGAACAAGACAGTGAATTAAAATAATGTACTATGATATCACACTGACTGTGTTCAGAACAAGACAGTGGATTAAAATAATGTACTATGATATCACACTGACTGTGAACAGAACAAGACAGTGGATTAAAATAATGTACTATGATATCACACTGACTGTGTGTTAAGAACAAGACAGTGGATTAAAATAAAGTACTATGATATCACACTGACTGTGAACAGAACAAGACAGTGGATTAAAATAATGTACTATGACATCACACTGACTGTGTGTTCAGAACAAGACAGTGAATTAAAATAATGTACTATGATATCACACTGACTGTGTGTTAAGAACAAGACAGTGGATTAAAATAATGTACTATGATATCACACTGACTGTGAACAGAACAAGACAGTGGATTAAAATAATGTACTATGACATCACACTGACTGTGTGTTCAGAACAAGACAGTGAATTAAAATAATGTACTATCATATCACACTGACTGTGTGTTAAGAACAAGACAGTGGATTAAAATAATGTACTATCACACTGACTGTGTGTTAAGAACACGACAGTGGATTAAAATAATGTACTATGATATCACACTGACTGTGTGTTAAGAACAAGACAGTGGATTAAAATAATGTACTATGATATCACACTGACTGTGAACAGAACACGACAGTGGATTAAAATAATGTACTATGATATCACACTGACTGTGTGTTAAGAACAAGACAGTGGATTAAAATAATGTACTATGATATCACACTGACTGTGTGTTCAGAACAAGACAGTGGATTAAAATAATGTACTATGATATCACACTGACTGTGTGTTAAGAACAAGACAGTGGATTAAAATAATGTACTATGATATCACACTGACTGTGAACAGAACAAGACAGTGGATTAAAATAATGTACTATGACATCACACTGACTGTGTGTTCAGAACAAGACAGTGAATTAAAATAATGTACTATGATATCACACTGACTGTGTGTTAAGAACAAGACAGTGGATTAAAATAATGTACTATGATATCACACTGACTGTGAACAGAACAAGACAGTGGATTAAAATAATGTACTATGACATCACACTGACTGTGTGTTCAGAACAAGACAGTGAATTAAAATAATGTACTATGATATCACACTGACTGTGTGTTAAGAACAAGACAGTGGATTAAAATAATGTACTATGATATCACACTGACTGTGTGTTCAGAACAAGACAGTGGATTAAAATAATGTACTATGATATCACACTGACTGTGTGTTAAGAACAAGACAGTGGATTAAAATAATGTACTATGATATCACACTGACTATGAACAGAACAAGACAGTGGATTAAAATAATGTACTATGACATCACACTGACTGTGTGTTCAGAACAAGACAGTGAATTAAAATAATGTACTATGATATCACACTGACTGGAGATCTGGAGACTGGAGATCTGTTGTCGTATGATATCACACTGACTGTGAATAGAACAAGACAGTGAATTAAAATAATGTACTATGATATCACACTGACTGTGTTCAGAACAAGACAGTGAATTAAAATAATGTACTATGATATCACACTGACTGTGAACAGAACAAGACAGTGGATTAAAATAATGTACTATGATATCACACTGACTGTGTTCAGAACAAGACAGTGAATTAAAATAATGTACTATGATATCACACTGACTGTGAACAGAACAAGACAGTGGATTAAAATAATGTACTATGATATCACACTGACTGTGTTCAGAACAAGACAGTGAATTAAAATAATGTACTATGATATCACACTGACTGTGAACAGAACAAGACAGTGGATTAAAATAATGTACTATGATATCACACTGACTGTGTTCAGAACAAGACAGTGAATTAAAATAATGTACTATGATATCACACTGACTGTGAACAGAACAAGACAGTGGATTAAAATAATGTACTATGACATCACACTGACTGTGTGTTCAGAACAAGACAGTGAATTAAAATAATGTACTATCATATCACACTGACTGTGTGTTAAGAACAAGACAGTGGATTAAAATAATGTACTATGACATCACACTGACTGTGTGTTAAGAACACGACAGTGGATTAAAATAATGTACTATGATATCACACTGACTGTGTGTTAAGAACAAGACAGTGGATTAAAATAATGTACTATGATATCACACTGACTGTGTGTTCAGAACAAGACAGTGAATTAAAATAATGTACTATGATATCACACTGACTGTGTGTTCAGAACAAGACAGTGGATTAAAATAATGTACTATGATATCACACTGACTGTGAACAGAACAAGACAGTGAATTAAAATAATGTACTATGATATCACACTGACTGTGTGTTCAGAACAAGACAGTGAATTAAAATAATGTACTATGATATCACACTGACTGTGAACAGAACAAGACAGTGGATTAAAATAATGTACTATGATATCACACTGACTGTGTTCAGAACAAGACAGTGAATTAAAATAATGTACTATGATATCACACTGACTGTGTTCAGAACAAGACAGTGGATTAAAATAATGTACTATGATATCACACTGACTGTGTTCAGAACAAGACAGTGAATTAAAATAATGTACTATGATATCACACTGACTGTGAACAGAACAAGACAGTGGATTAAAATAATGTACTATGATATCACACTGACTGTGTTCAGAACAAGACAGTGAATTAAAATAATGTACTATGATATCACACTGACTGTGAACAGAACAAGACAGTGGATTAAAATAATGTACTATGACATCACACTGACTGTGTGTTCAGAACAAGACAGTGAATTAAAATAATGTACTATCATATCACACTGACTGTGTGTTAAGAACAAGACAGTGGATTAAACTAATGTACTATGACATCACACTGACTGTGTGTTAAGAACACGACAGTGGATTAAAATAATGTACTATGATATCACACTGACTGTGTGTTAAGAACAAGACAGTGGATTAAAATAATGTACTATGATATCACACTGACTGTGAACAGAACACGACAGTGGATTAAAATAATGTACTATGATATCACACTGACTGTGTGTTCAGAACAAGACAGTGGATTAAAATAATGTACTATGATATCACACTGACTGTGTGTTCAGAACAAGACAGTGGATTAAAATAATGTACTATGATATCACACTGACTGTGAACAGAACAAGACAGTGGATTAAAATAATGTACTATGATATCACACTGACTGTGAACAGAACAAGACAGTGAATTAAAATAATGTACTATGATATCACACTGACTGTGTGTTCAGAACAAGACAGTGAATTAAAATAATGTACTATGATATCACACTGACTGTGTGTTCAGAACAAGACAGTGGATTAAAATAATGTACTATGATATCACACTGACTGTGAACAGAACACGACAGTGGATTAAAATAATGTACTATGATATCACACTGACTGTGTGTTAAGAACAAGACAGTGGATTAAAATAATGTACTATGATATCACACTGACTGTGTGTTCAGAACAAGACAGTGGATTAAAATAATGTACTAGGATATCACACTGACTGTGTGTTAAGAACAAGACAGTGGATTAAAATAATGTACTATGATATCACACTGACTGTGAACAGAACAAGACAGTGGATTAAAATAATGTACTATGACATCACACTGACTGTGTGTTCAGAACAAGACAGTGAATTAAAATAATGTACTATGATATCACACTGACTGGAGGTCTGGAGACTGGAGATCTGTTGTCGTATGATATCACACTGACTGTGAATAGAACAAGACAGTGAATTAAAATAATGTACTATGATATCACACTGACTGTGTTCAGAACAAGACAGTGAATTAAAATAATGTACTATGATATCACACTGACTGTGAACAGAACAAGACAGTGGATTAAAATAATGTACTATGATATCACACTGACTGTGTTCAGAACAAGACAGTGAATTAAAATAATGTACTATGATATCACACTGACTGTGAACAGATCAAGACAGTGGATTAAAATAATGTACTATGATATCACACTGACTGTGTTCAGAACAAGACAGTGAATTAAAATAATGTACTATGATATCACACTGACTGTGTTCAGAACAAGACAGTGGATTAAAATAATGTACTATGATATCACACTGACTGTGTTCAGAACAAGACAGTGAATTAAAATAATGTACTATGATATCACACTGACTGTGAACAGAACAAGACAGTGGATTAAAATAATGTACTATGATATCACACTGACTGTGTGTTCAGAACAAGACAGTGGATTAAAATAATGTACTATGATATCACACTGACTGTGAACAGAACAAGACAGTGGATTAAAATAATGTACTATGATATCACACTGACTGTGAACAGAACAAGACAGTGAATTAAAATAATGTACTATGATATCACACTGACTGTGTGTTCAGAACAAGACAGTGAATTAAAATAATGTACTATGATATCACACTGACTGTGTGTTCAGAACAAGACAGTGGATTAAAATAATGTACTATGATATCACACTGACTGTGAACAGAACACGACAGTGGATTAAAATAATGTACTATGATATCACACTGACTGTGTGTTAAGAACAAGACAGTGGATTAAAATAATGTACTATGATATCACACTGACTGTGTGTTCAGAACAAGACAGTGGATTAAAATAATGTACTAGGATATCACACTGACTGTGTGTTAAGAACAAGACAGTGGATTAAAATAATGTACTATGATATCACACTGACTGTGAACAGAACAAGACAGTGGATTAAAATAATGTACTATGACATCACACTGACTGTGTGTTCAGAACAAGACAGTGAATTAAAATAATGTACTATGATATCACACTGACTGGAGGTCTGGAGACTGGAGATCTGTTGTCGTATGATATCACACTGACTGTGAATAGAACAAGACAGTGAATTAAAATAATGTACTATGATATCACACTGACTGTGTTCAGAACAAGACAGTGAATTAAAATAATGTACTATGATATCACACTGACTGTGAACAGAACAAGACAGTGGATTAAAATAATGTACTATGATATCACACTGACTGTGTTCAGAACAAGACAGTGAATTAAAATAATGTACTATGATATCACACTGACTGTGAACAGATCAAGACAGTGGATTAAAATAATGTACTATGATATCACACTGACTGTGTTCAGAACAAGACAGTGAATTAAAATAATGTACTATGATATCACACTGACTGTGTTCAGAACAAGACAGTGGATTAAAATAATGTACTATGATATCACACTGACTGTGTTCAGAACAAGACAGTGAATTAAAATAATGTACTATGATATCACACTGACTGTGAACAGAACAAGACAGTGGATTAAAATAATGTACTATGATATCACACTGACTGTGTGTTAAGAACAAGACAGTGGATTAAAATAATGTACTATGATATCACACTGACTGTGTGTTCAGAACAAGACAGTGGATTAAAATAATGTACTATGATATCACACTGACTGTGTGTTAAGAACAAGACAGTGGATTAAAATAATGTACTATGACATCACACTGACTGTGTGTTCAGAACAAGACAGTGAATTAAAATAATGTACTATGATATCACACTGACTGGAGATCTGGAGACTGGAGATCTGTTGTCGTATGATATCACACTGACTGTGAATAGAACAAGACAGTGAATTAAAATAATGTACTATGATATCACACTGACTGTGTTCAGAACAAGACAGTGAATTAAAATAATGTACTATGATATCACACTGACTGTGAACAGAACAAGACAGTGGATTAAAATAATGTACTATGATATCACACTGACTGTGTTCAGAACAAGACAGTGAATTAAAATAATGTACTATGATATCACACTGACTGTGAACAGAACAAGACAGTGGATTAAAATAATGTACTATGATATCACACTGACTGTGTTCAGAACAAGACAGTGAATTAAAATAATGTACTATGATATCACACTGACTGTGTTCAGAACAAGACAGTGGATTAAAATAATGTACTATGATATCACACTGACTGTGTTCAGAACAAGACAGTGAATTAAAATAATGTACTATGATATCACACTGACTGTGAACAGAACAAGACAGTGGATTAAAATAATGTACTATGATATCACACTGACTGTGTTCAGAACAAGACAGTGAATTAAAATAATGTACTATGATATCTCACTGACTGTGTTCAGAACAAGACAGTGGATTAAAATAATGTACTATGATATCACACTGACTGTGAACAGAACAAGACAGTGAATTAAAATAATGTACTATGATATCACACTGACTGTGAACAGAACAAGACAGTGGATTAAAATAATGTACTATGATATCACACTGACTGTGTGTTAAGAACAAGACAGTGGATTAAAATAATGTACTATGATATCACACTGACTGTGAACAGAACAAGACAGTGGATTAAAAAAATGTACTATGACATCACACTGACTGTGTGTTCAGAACAAGACAGTGAATTAAAATAATGTACTATGATATCACACTGACTGTGTGTTAAGAACAAGACAGTGGATTAAAATAATGTACTATGATATCACACTGACTGTGAACAGAACAAGACAGTGGATTAAAATAATGTACTATGACATCACACTGACTGTGTGTTCAGAACAAGACAGTGAATTAAAATAATGTACTATGATATCACACTGACTGGAGATCTGGAGACTGGAGATCTGTTGTCGTATGATATCACACTGACTGTGAATAGAACAAGACAGTGAATTAAAATAATGTACTATGATATCACACTGACTGTGTTCAGAACAAGACAGTGAATTAAAATAATGTACTATGATATCACACTGACTGTGAACAGAACAAGACAGTGGATTAAAATAATGTACTATGACATCACACTGACTGTGTGTTCAGAACAAGACAGTGAATTAAAATAATGTACTATGATATCACACTGACTGTGTTCAGAACAAGACAGTGGATTAAAATAATGTACTATGATATCACACTGACTGTGAACAGAACAAGACAGTGGATTAAAATAATGTACTATGATATCACACTGACTGTGTGTTAAGAACAAGACAGTGGATTAAAATAAAGTACTATGATATCACACTGACTGTGAACAGAACAAGACAGTGGATTAAAATAATGTACTATGACATCACACTGACTGTGTGTTCAGAACAAGACAGTGAATTAAAATAATGTACTATGATATCACACTGACTGTGTGTTAAGAACAAGACAGTGGATTAAAATAATGTACTATGATATCACACTGACTGTGAACAGAACAAGACAGTGGATTAAAATAATGTACTATGACATCACACTGACTGTGTGTTCAGAACAAGACAGTGAATTAAAATAATGTACTATCATATCACACTGACTGTGTGTTAAGAACAAGACAGTGGATTAAAATAATGTACTATCACACTGACTGTGTGTTAAGAACACGACAGTGGATTAAAATAATGTACTATGATATCACACTGACTGTGTGTTAAGAACAAGACAGTGGATTAAAATAATGTACTATGATATCACACTGACTGTGAACAGAACACGACAGTGGATTAAAATAATGTACTATGATATCACACTGACTGTGTGTTAAGAACAAGACAGTGGATTAAAATAATGTACTATGATATCACACTGACTGTGTGTTCAGAACAAGACAGTGGATTAAAATAATGTACTATGATATCACACTGACTGTGTGTTAAGAACAAGACAGTGGATTAAAATAATGTACTATGATATCACACTGACTGTGAACAGAACAAGACAGTGGATTAAAATAATGTACTATGACATCACACTGACTGTGTGTTCAGAACAAGACAGTGAATTAAAATAATGTACTATGATATCACACTGACTGTGTGTTAAGAACAAGACAGTGGATTAAAATAATGTACTATGATATCACACTGACTGTGAACAGAACAAGACAGTGGATTAAAATAATGTACTATGACATCACACTGACTGTGTGTTCAGAACAAGACAGTGAATTAAAATAATGTACTATGATATCACACTGACTGTGTGTTAAGAACAAGACAGTGGATTAAAATAATGTACTATGATATCACACTGACTGTGTGTTCAGAACAAGACAGTGGATTAAAATAATGTACTATGATATCACACTGACTGTGTGTTAAGAACAAGACAGTGGATTAAAATAATGTACTATGATATCACACTGACTATGAACAGAACAAGACAGTGGATTAAAATAATGTACTATGACATCACACTGACTGTGTGTTCAGAACAAGACAGTGAATTAAAATAATGTACTATGATATCACACTGACTGGAGATCTGGAGACTGGAGATCTGTTGTCGTATGATATCACACTGACTGTGAATAGAACAAGACAGTGAATTAAAATAATGTACTATGATATCACACTGACTGTGTTCAGAACAAGACAGTGAATTAAAATAATGTACTATGATATCACACTGACTGTGAACAGAACAAGACAGTGGATTAAAATAATGTACTATGATATCACACTGACTGTGTTCAGAACAAGACAGTGAATTAAAATAATGTACTATGATATCACACTGACTGTGAACAGAACAAGACAGTGGATTAAAATAATGTACTATGATATCACACTGACTGTGTTCAGAACAAGACAGTGAATTAAAATAATGTACTATGATATCACACTGACTGTGAACAGAACAAGACAGTGGATTAAAATAATGTACTATGATATCACACTGACTGTGTTCAGAACAAGACAGTGAATTAAAATAATGTACTATGATATCACACTGACTGTGAACAGAACAAGACAGTGGATTAAAATAATGTACTATGACATCACACTGACTGTGTGTTCAGAACAAGACAGTGAATTAAAATAATGTACTATCATATCACACTGACTGTGTGTTAAGAACAAGACAGTGGATTAAAATAATGTACTATGACATCACACTGACTGTGTGTTAAGAACACGACAGTGGATTAAAATAATGTACTATGATATCACACTGACTGTGTGTTAAGAACAAGACAGTGGATTAAAATAATGTACTATGATATCACACTGACTGTGTGTTCAGAACAAGACAGTGAATTAAAATAATGTACTATGATATCACACTGACTGTGTGTTCAGAACAAGACAGTGGATTAAAATAATGTACTATGATATCACACTGACTGTGAACAGAACAAGACAGTGAATTAAAATAATGTACTATGATATCACACTGACTGTGTGTTCAGAACAAGACAGTGAATTAAAATAATGTACTATGATATCACACTGACTGTGAACAGAACAAGACAGTGGATTAAAATAATGTACTATGATATCACACTGACTGTGTTCAGAACAAGACAGTGAATTAAAATAATGTACTATGATATCACACTGACTGTGTTCAGAACAAGACAGTGGATTAAAATAATGTACTATGATATCACACTGACTGTGTTCAGAACAAGACAGTGAATTAAAATAATGTACTATGATATCACACTGACTGTGAACAGAACAAGACAGTGGATTAAAATAATGTACTATGATATCACACTGACTGTGTTCAGAACAAGACAGTGAATTAAAATAATGTACTATGATATCACACTGACTGTGAACAGAACAAGACAGTGGATTAAAATAATGTACTATGACATCACACTGACTGTGTGTTCAGAACAAGACAGTGAATTAAAATAATGTACTATCATATCACACTGACTGTGTGTTAAGAACAAGACAGTGGATTAAACTAATGTACTATGACATCACACTGACTGTGTGTTAAGAACACGACAGTGGATTAAAATAATGTACTATGATATCACACTGACTGTGTGTTAAGAACAAGACAGTGGATTAAAATAATGTACTATGATATCACACTGACTGTGAACAGAACACGACAGTGGATTAAAATAATGTACTATGATATCACACTGACTGTGTGTTCAGAACAAGACAGTGGATTAAAATAATGTACTATGATATCACACTGACTGTGTGTTCAGAACAAGACAGTGGATTAAAATAATGTACTATGATATCACACTGACTGTGAACAGAACAAGACAGTGGATTAAAATAATGTACTATGATATCACACTGACTGTGAACAGAACAAGACAGTGAATTAAAATAATGTACTATGATATCACACTGACTGTGTGTTCAGAACAAGACAGTGAATTAAAATAATGTACTATGATATCACACTGACTGTGTGTTCAGAACAAGACAGTGGATTAAAATAATGTACTATGATATCACACTGACTGTGAACAGAACACGACAGTGGATTAAAATAATGTACTATGATATCACACTGACTGTGTGTTAAGAACAAGACAGTGGATTAAAATAATGTACTATGATATCACACTGACTGTGTGTTCAGAACAAGACAGTGGATTAAAATAATGTACTAGGATATCACACTGACTGTGTGTTAAGAACAAGACAGTGGATTAAAATAATGTACTATGATATCACACTGACTGTGAACAGAACAAGACAGTGGATTAAAATAATGTACTATGACATCACACTGACTGTGTGTTCAGAACAAGACAGTGAATTAAAATAATGTACTATGATATCACACTGACTGGAGGTCTGGAGACTGGAGATCTGTTGTCGTATGATATCACACTGACTGTGAATAGAACAAGACAGTGAATTAAAATAATGTACTATGATATCACACTGACTGTGTTCAGAACAAGACAGTGAATTAAAATAATGTACTATGATATCACACTGACTGTGAACAGAACAAGACAGTGGATTAAAATAATGTACTATGATATCACACTGACTGTGTTCAGAACAAGACAGTGAATTAAAATAATGTACTATGATATCACACTGACTGTGAACAGATCAAGACAGTGGATTAAAATAATGTACTATGATATCACACTGACTGTGTTCAGAACAAGACAGTGAATTAAAATAATGTACTATGATATCACACTGACTGTGTTCAGAACAAGACAGTGGATTAAAATAATGTACTATGATATCACACTGACTGTGTTCAGAACAAGACAGTGAATTAAAATAATGTACTATGATATCACACTGACTGTGAACAGAACAAGACAGTGGATTAAAATAATGTACTATGATATCACACTGACTGTGTGTTAAGAACAAGACAGTGGATTAAAATAATGTACTATGATATCACACTGACTGTGTGTTCAGAACAAGACAGTGGATTAAAATAATGTACTATGATATCACACTGACTGTGTGTTAAGAACAAGACAGTGGATTAAAATAATGTACTATGACATCACACTGACTGTGTGTTCAGAACAAGACAGTGAATTAAAATAATGTACTATGATATCACACTGACTGGAGATCTGGAGACTGGAGATCTGTTGTCGTATGATATCACACTGACTGTGAATAGAACAAGACAGTGAATTAAAATAATGTACTATGATATCACACTGACTGTGTTCAGAACAAGACAGTGAATTAAAATAATGTACTATGATATCACACTGACTGTGAACAGAACAAGACAGTGGATTAAAATAATGTACTATGATATCACACTGACTGTGTTCAGAACAAGACAGTGAATTAAAATAATGTACTATGATATCACACTGACTGTGAACAGAACAAGACAGTGGATTAAAATAATGTACTATGATATCACACTGACTGTGTTCAGAACAAGACAGTGAATTAAAATAATGTACTATGATATCACACTGACTGTGTTCAGAACAAGACAGTGGATTAAAATAATGTACTATGATATCACACTGACTGTGTTCAGAACAAGACAGTGAATTAAAATAATGTACTATGATATCACACTGACTGTGAACAGAACAAGACAGTGGATTAAAATAATGTACTATGATATCACACTGACTGTGTTCAGAACAAGACAGTGAATTAAAATAATGTACTATGATATCTCACTGACTGTGTTCAGAACAAGACAGTGGATTAAAATAATGTACTATGATATCACACTGACTGTGAACAGAACAAGACAGTGAATTAAAATAATGTACTATGATATCACACTGACTGTGAACAGAACAAGACAGTGGATTAAAATAATGTACTATGATATCACACTGACTGTGTGTTAAGAACAAGACAGTGGATTAAAATAATGTACTATGATATCACACTGACTGTGAACAGAACAAGACAGTGGATTAAAAAAATGTACTATGACATCACACTGACTGTGTGTTCAGAACAAGACAGTGAATTAAAATAATGTACTATG
The DNA here is from genome assembly GCA_023566225.1 of Romanogobio albipinnatus. Taxonomy (NCBI): domain Eukaryota; kingdom Metazoa; phylum Chordata; class Actinopteri; order Cypriniformes; family Gobionidae; genus Romanogobio; species Romanogobio albipinnatus. The sequence goes on from CM042239.1 coordinate 60,661,715, forward strand.
ATATCACACTGACTGTGTGTTAAGAACAAGACAGTGGATTAAAATAATGTACTATGATATCACACTGACTGTGAACAGAACAAGACAGTGGATTAAAATAATGTACTATGACATCACACTGACTGTGTGTTCAGAACAAGACAGTGAATTAAAATAATGTACTATGATATCACACTGACTGGAGATCTGGAGACTGGAGATCTGTTGTAGTATGATATCACACTGACTGTGAATAGAACAAGACAGTGAATTAAAATAATGTACTATGATATCACACTGACTGTGTTCAGAACAAGACAGTGAATTAAAATAATGTACTATGATATCACACTGACTGTGAACAGAACAAGACAGTGGATTAAAATAATGTACTATGACATCACACTGACTGTGTGTTCAGAACAAGACAGTGAATTAAAATAATGTACTATGATATCACACTGACTGTGTTCAGAACAAGACAGTGGATTAAAATAATGTACTATGATATCACACTGACTGTGAACAGAACAAGACAGTGGATTAAAATAATGTACTATGATATCACACTGACTGTGTGTTAAGAACAAGACAGTGGATTAAAATAAAGTACTATGATATCACACTGACTGTGAACAGAACAAGACAGTGGATTAAAATAATGTACTATGACATCACACTGACTGTGTGTTCAGAACAAGACAGTGAATTAAAATAATGTACTATGATATCACACTGACTGTGTGTTAAGAACAAGACAGTGGATTAAAATAATGTACTATGATATCACACTGACTGTGAACAGAACAAGACAGTGGATTAAAATAATGTACTATGACATCACACTGACTGTGTGTTCAGAACAAGACAGTGAATTAAAATAATGTACTATCATATCACACTGACTGTGTGTTAAGAACAAGACAGTGGATTAAAATAATGTACTATCACACTGACTGTGTGTTAAGAACACGACAGTGGATTAAAATAATGTACTATGATATCACACTGACTGTGTGTTAAGAACAAGACAGTGGATTAAAATAATGTACTATGATATCACACTGACTGTGAACAGAACACGACAGTGGATTAAAATAATGTACTATGATATCACACTGACTGTGTGTTAAGAACAAGACAGTGGATTAAAATAATGTACTATGATATCACACTGACTGTGTGTTCAGAACAAGACAGTGGATTAAAATAATGTACTATGATATCACACTGACTGTGTGTTAAGAACAAGACAGTGGATTAAAATAATGTACTATGATATCACACTGACTGTGAACAGAACAAGACAGTGGATTAAAATAATGTACTATGACATCACACTGACTGTGTGTTCAGAACAAGACAGTGAATTAAAATAATGTACTATGATATCACACTGACTGTGTGTTAAGAACAAGACAGTGGATTAAAATAATGTACTATGATATCACACTGACTGTGAACAGAACAAGACAGTGGATTAAAATAATGTACTATGACATCACACTGACTGTGTGTTCAGAACAAGACAGTGAATTAAAATAATGTACTATGATATCACACTGACTGTGAACAGAACAAGACAGTGGATTAAAATAATGTACTATGATATCACACTGACTGTGTTCAGAACAAGACAGTGAATTAAAATAATGTACTATGACATCACACTGACTGTGTTCAGAACAAGACAGTGGATTAAAATAATGTTCTATGCTATCACACTGACTGTGAACAGAACAAGACAGTGGATTAAAATAATGTACTATGACATCACACTGACTGTGTGTTCAGAACAAGACAGTGAATTAAAATAATGTACTATCATATCACTCTGACTGTGTGTTAAGAACAAGACAGTGGATTAAAATAATGTACTATGACATCACACTGACTGTGTGTTAAGAACACGACAGTGGATTAAAATAATGTACTATGATATCACACTGACTGTGTGTTAAGAACAAGACAGTGGATTAAAATAATGTACTATGATATCACACTGACTGTGAACAGAACACGACAGTGGATTAAAATAATGTACTATGATATCACACTGACTGTGTGTTAAGAACAAGACAGTGGATTAAAATAATGTACTATGATATCACACTGACTGTGTGTTCAGAACAAGACAGTGGATTAAAATAATGTACTATGATATCACACTGACTGTGTGTTCAGAACAAGACAGTGGATTAAAATAATGTACTATGATATCACACTGACTGTGAACAGAACAAGACAGTGGATTAAAATAATGTACTATGACATCACACTGACTGTGTGTTCAGAACAAGACAGTGAATTAAAATAATGTACTATGATATCACACTGACTGTGTGTTAAGAACAAGACAGTGGATTAAAATAATGTACTATGATATCACACTGACTGTGAACAGAACAAGACAGTGGATTAAAATAATGTACTATGACATCACACTGACTGTGTGTTCAGAACAAGACAGTGAATTAAAATAATGTACTATGATATCACACTGACTGGAGATCTGGAGACTGGAGATCTGTTGTCGTATGATATCACACTGACTGTGAATAGAACAAGACAGTGAATTAAAATAATGTACTATGATATCACACTGACTGTGTTCAGAACAAGACAGTGAATTAAAATAATGTACTATGATATCACACTGACTGTGAACAGAACAAGACAGTGGATTAAAATAATGTACTATGATATCACACTGACTGTGTTCAGAACAAGACAGTGAATTAAAATAATGTACTATGACATCACACTGACTGTGTTCAGAACAAGACAGTGGATTAAAATAATGTTCTATGCTATCACACTGACTGTGAACAGAACAAGACAGTGGATTAAAATAATGTACTATGACATCACACTGACTGTGTGTTCAGAACAAGACAGTGAATTAAAATAATGTACTATCATATCACTCTGACTGTGTGTTAAGAACAAGACAGTGGATTAAAATAATGTACTATGACATCACACTGACTGTGTGTTAAGAACACGACAGTGGATTAAAATAATGTACTATGATATCACACTGACTGTGTGTTAAGAACAAGACAGTGGATTAAAATAATGTACTATGATATCACACTGACTGTGAACAGAACACGACAGTGGATTAAAATAATGTACTATGATATCACACTGACTGTGTGTTAAGAACAAGACAGTGGATTAAAATAATGTACTATGATATCACACTGACTGTGTGTTCAGAACAAGACAGTGGATTAAAATAATGTACTATGATATCACACTGACTGTGTGTTCAGAACAAGACAGTGGATTAAAATAATGTACTATGATATCACACTGACTGTGAACAGAACAAGACAGTGGATTAAAATAATGTACTATGACATCACACTGACTGTGTGTTCAGAACAAGACAGTGAATTAAAATAATGTACTATGATATCACACTGACTGGAGATCTGGAGACTGGAGATCTGTTGTCGTATGATATCACACTGACTGTGAATAGAACAAGACAGTGAATTAAAATAATGTACTATGATATCACACTGACTGTGTTCAGAACAAGACAGTGAATTAAAATAATGTACTATGATATCACACTGACTGTGAACAGAACAAGACAGTGGATTAAAATAATGTACTATGATATCACACTGACTGTGTTCAGAACAAGACAGTGAATTAAAATAATGTACTATGATATCACACTGACTGTGAACAGAACAAGACAGTGGATTAAAATAATGTACTATGATATCACACTGACTGTGTTCAGAACAAGACAGTGAATTAAAATAATGTACTATGATATCACACTGACTGTGTTCAGAACAAGACAGTGGATTAAAATAATGTACTATGATATCACACTGACTGTGTTCAGAACAAGACAGTGAATTAAAATAATGTACTATGATATCACACTGACTGTGAACAGAACAAGACAGTGGATTAAAATAATGTACTATGATATCACACTGACTGTGTGTTAAGAACAAGACAGTGGATTAAAATAATGTACTATGATATCACACTGACTGTGTGTTCAGAACAAGACAGTGGATTAAAATAATGTACTATGATATCACACTGACTGTGTGTTAAGAACAAGACAGTGGATTAAAATAATGTACTATGATATCACACTGACTGTGAACAGAACAAGACAGTGGATTAAAATAATGTACTATGACATCACACTGACTGTGTGTTAAGAACAAGACAGTGGATTAAAATAATGTACTATGATATCACACTGACTGTGAACAGAACAAGACAGTGGATTAAAAAAATGTACTATGACATCACACTGACTGTGTGTTCAGAACAAGACAGTGAATTAAAATAATGTACTATGATATCACACTGACTGTGTGTTAAGAACAAGACAGTGGATTAAAATAATGTACTATGATATCACACTGACTGGAGATCTGGAGACTGGAGATCTGTTGTCGTATGATATCACACTGACTGTGAATAGAACAAGACAGTGAATTAAAATAATGTACTATGATATCACACTGACTGTGTTCAGAACAAGACAGTGAATTAAAATAATGTACTATGATATCACACTGACTGTGAACAGAACAAGACAGTGGATTAAAATAATGTACTATGATATCACACTGACTGTGTTCAGAACAAGACAGTGAATTAAAATAATGTACTATGATATCACACTGACTGTGAACAGAACAAGACAGTGGATTAAAATAATGTACTATGATATCACACTGACTGTGTTCAGAACAAGACAGTGAATTAAAATAATGTACTATGATATCACACTGACTGTGTTCAGAACTAGACAGTGGATTAAAATAATGTACTATGATATCACACTGACTGTGTTCAGAACAAGACAGTGAATTAAAATAATGTACTATGATATCACACTGACTGTGAACAGAACAAGACAGTGGATTAAAATAATGTACTATGATATCACACTGACTGTGTTCAGAACAAGACAGTGAATTAAAATAATGTACTATGATATCACACTGACTGTGTTCAGAACAAGACAGTGGATTAAAATAATGTACTATGATATCACACTGACTGTGAACAGAACAAGACAGTGAATTAAAATAATGTACTATGATATCACACTGACTGTGAACAGAACAAGACAGTGGATTAAAATAATGTACTATGATATCACACTGACTGTGTGTTAAGAACAAGACAGTGGATTAAAATAAAGTACTATGATATCACACTGACTGTGAACAGAACAAGACAGTGGATTAAAATAATGTACTATGACATCACACTGACTGTGTGTTCAGAACAAGACAGTGAATTAAAATAATGTACTATGATATCACACTGACTGTGTGTTAAGAACAAGACAGTGGATTAAAATAATGTACTATGATATCACACTGACTGTGAACAGAACAAGACAGTGGATTAAAATAATGTACTATGACATCACACTGACTGTGTGTTCAGAACAAGACAGTGAATTAAAATAATGTACTATCATATCACACTGACTGTGTGTTAAGAACAAGACAGTGGATTAAAATAATGTACTATGACATCACACTGACTGTGTGTTAAGAACACGACAGTGGATTAAAATAATGTACTATGATATCACACTGACTGTGTGTTAAGAACAAGACAGTGGATTAAAATAATGTACTATGATATCACACTGACTGTGAACAGAACACGACAGTGGATTAAAATAATGTACTATGATATCACACTGACTGTGAACAGAACACGACAGTGGATTAAAATAATGTACTATGATATCACACTGACTGTGTGTTAAGAACAAGACAGTGGATTAAAATAATGTACTATGATATCACACTGACTGTGTGTTCAGAACAAGACAGTGGATTAAAATAATGTACTATGATATCACACTGACTGTGTGTTAAGAACAAGACAGTGGATTAAAATAATGTACTATGATATCACACTGACTGTGAACAGAACAAGACAGTGGATTAAAATAATGTACTATGACATCACACTGACTGTGTGTTCAGAACAAGACAGTGAATTAAAATAATGTACTATGATATCACACTGACTGGAGATCTGGAGACTGGAGATCTGTTGTCGTATGATATCACACTGACTGTGAATAGAACAAGACAGTGAATTAAAATAATGTACTATGATATCACACTGACTGTGTTCAGAACAAGACAGTGAATTAAAATAATGTACTATGATATCACACTGACTGTGAACAGAACAAGACAGTGGATTAAAATAATGTACTATGATATCACACTGACTGTGTTCAGAACAAGACAGTGAATTAAAATAATGTACTATGATATCACACTGACTGTGAACAGAACAAGACAGTGGATTAAAATAATGTACTATGATATCACACTGACTGTGTTCAGAACAAGACAGTGAATTAAAATAATGTACTATGATATCACACTGACTGTGTTCAGAACAAGACAGTGGATTAAAATAATGTACTATGATATCACACTGACTGTGAACAGAACAAGACAGTGAATTAAAATAATGTACTATGATATCACACTGACTGTGAACAGAACAAGACAGTGGATTAAAATAATGTACTATGATATCACACTGACTGTGTGTTAAGAACAAGACAGTGGATTAAAATAAAGTACTATGATATCACACTGACTGTGAACAGAACAAGACAGTGGATTAAAATAATGTACTATGACATCACACTGACTGTGTGTTCAGAACAAGACAGTGAATTAAAATAATGTACTATGATATCACACTGACTGTGTGTTAAGAACAAGACAGTGGATTAAAATAATGTACTATGATATCACACTGACTGTGAACAGAACAAGACAGTGGATTAAAATAATGTACTATGACATCACACTGACTGTGTGTTCAGAACAAGACAGTGGATTAAAATAATGTACTATGACATCACACTGACTGTGTGTTAAGAACACGACAGTGGATTAAAATAATGTACTATGATATCACACTGACTGTGTGTTAAGAACAAGACAGTGGATTAAAATAATGTACTATGATATCACACTGACTGTGAACAGAACACGACAGTGGATTAAAATAATGTACTATGATATCACACTGACTGTGAACAGAACACGACAGTGGATTAAAATAATGTACTATGATATCACACTGACTGTGTGTTAAGAACAAGACAGTGGATTAAAATAATGTACTATGATATCACACTGACTGTGTGTTCAGAACAAGACAGTAGATTAAAATAATGTACTATGATATCACACTGACTGTGTGTTAAGAACAAGACAGTGGATTAAAATAATGTACTATGATATCACACTGACTGTGAACAGAACAAGACAGTGGATTAAAATAATGTACTATGACATCACACTGACTGTGTGTTCAGAACAAGACAGTGAATTAAAATAATGTACTATGATATCACACTGACTGGAGATCTGGAGACTGGAGATCTGTTGTCGTATGATATCACACTGACTGTGAATAGAACAAGACAGTGAATTAAAATAATGTACTATGATATCACACTGACTGTGTTCAGAACAAGACAGTGAATTAAAATAATGTACTATGATATCACACTGACTGTGAACAGAACAAGACAGTGGATTAAAATAATGTACTATGATATCACACTGACTGTGTTCAGAACAAGACAGTGAATTAAAATAATGTACTATGATATCACACTGACTGTGAACAGAACAAGACAGTGGATTAAAATAATGTACTATGATATCACACTGACTGTGTTCAGAACAAGACAGTGAATTAAAATAATGTACTATGATATCACACTGACTGTGTTCAGAACAAGACAGTGGATTAAAATAATGTACTATGATATCACACTGACTGTGTTCAGAACAAGACAGTGAATTAAAATAATGTACTATGATATCACACTGACTGTGAACAGAACAAGACAGTGGATTAAAATAATGTACTATGATATCACACTGACTGTGTGTTAAGAACAAGACAGTGGATTAAAATAATGTACTATGATATCACACTGACTGTGTGTTCAGAACAAGACAGTGGATTAAAATAATGTACTATGATATCACACTGACTGTGTGTTAAGAACAAGACAGTGGATTAAAATAATGTACTATGATATCACACTGACTATGAACAGAACAAGACAGTGGATTAAAATAATGTACTATGACATCACACTGACTGTGTGTTCAGAACAAGACAGTGAATTAAAATAATGTACTATGATATCACACTGACTGGAGATCTGGAGACTGGAGATCTGTTGTCGTATGATATCACACTGACTGTGAATAGAACAAGACAGTGAATTAAAATAATGTACTATGATATCACACTGACTGTGTTCAGAACAAGACAGTGAATTAAAATAATGTACTATGATATCACACTGACTGTGAACAGAACAAGACAGTGGATTAAAATAATGTACTATGATATCACACTGACTGTGTTCAGAACAAGACAGTGAATTAAAATAATGTACTATGATATCACACTGACTGTGAACAGAACAAGACAGTGGATTAAAATAATGTACTATGATATCACACTGACTGTGTTCAGAACAAGACAGTGAATTAAAATAATGTACTATGATATCACACTGACTGTGAACAGAACAAGACAGTGGATTAAAATAATGTACTATGATATCACACTGACTGTGTTCAGAACAAGACAGTGAATTAAAATAATGTACTATGATATCACACTGACTGTGAACAGAACAAGACAGTGGATTAAAATAATGTACTATGACATCACACTGACTGTGTGTTCAGAACAAGACAGTGAATTAAAATAATGTACTATCATATCACACTGACTGTGTGTTAAGAACAAGACAGTGGATTAAAATAATGTACTATGACATCACACTGACTGTGTGTTAAGAACACGACAGTGGATTAAAATAATGTACTATGATATCACACTGACTGTGTGTTAAGAACAAGACAGTGGATTAAAATAATGTACTATGATATCACACTGACTGTGTGTTCAGAACAAGACAGTGAATTAAAATAATGTACTATGATATCACACTGACTGTGTGTTCAGAACAAGACAGTGGATTAAAATAATGTACTATGATATCACACTGACTGTGAACAGAACAAGACAGTGAATTAAAATAATGTACTATGATATCACACTGACTGTGTGTTCAGAACAAGACAGTGAATTAAAATAATGTACTATGATATCACACTGACTGTGAACAGAACAAGACAGTGGATTAAAATAATGTACTATGATATCACACTGACTGTGTTCAGAACAAGACAGTGAATTAAAATAATGTACTATGATATCACACTGACTGTGTTCAGAACAAGACAGTGGATTAAAATAATGTACTATGATATCACACTGACTGTGTTCAGAACAAGACAGTGAATTAAAATAATGTACTATGATATCACACTGACTGTGAACAGAACAAGACAGTGGATTAAAATAATGTACTATGATATCACACTGACTGTGTTCAGAACAAGACAGTGAATTAAAATAATGTACTATGATATCACACTGACTGTGTGTTAAGAACAAGACAGTGGATTAAAATAATGTACTATGATATCACACTGACTGTGAACAGAACAAGACAGTGGATTAAAATAATGTACTATGACATCACACTGACTGTGTGTTAAGAACAAGACAGTGGATTAAAATAATGTACTATGATATCACACTGACTGTGAACAGAACAAGACAGTGGATTAAAAAAATGTACTATGACATCACACTGACTGTGTGTTCAGAACAAGACAGTGAATTAAAATAATGTACTATGATATCACACTGACTGTGTGTTAAGAACAAGACAGTGGATTAAAATAATGTACTATGATATCACACTGACTGGAGATCTGGAGACTGGAGATCTGTTGTCGTATGATATCACACTGACTGTGAATAGAACAAGACAGTGAATTAAAATAATGTACTATGATATCACACTGACTGTGTTCAGAACAAGACAGTGAATTAAAATAATGTACTATGATATCACACTGACTGTGAACAGAACAAGACAGTGGATTAAAATAATGTACTATGATATCACACTGACTGTGTTCAGAACAAGACAGTGAATTAAAATAATGTACTATGATATCACACTGACTGTGAACAGAACAAGACAGTGGATTAAAATAATGTACTATGATATCACACTGACTGTGTTCAGAACAAGACAGTGAATTAAAATAATGTACTATGATATCACACTGACTGTGTTCAGAACTAGACAGTGGATTAAAATAATGTACTATGATATCACACTGACTGTGTTCAGAACAAGACAGTGAATTAAAATAATGTACTATGATATCACACTGACTGTGAACAGAACAAGACAGTGGATTAAAATAATGTACTATGATATCACACTGACTGTGTTCAGAACAAGACAGTGAATTAAAATAATGTACTATGATATCACACTGACTGTGTTCAGAACAAGACAGTGGATTAAAATAATGTACTATGATATCACACTGACTGTGAACAGAACAAGACAGTGGATTAAAATAATGTACTATGACATCACACTGACTGTGTGTTCAGAACAAGACAGTGAATTAAAATAATGTACTATCATATCACACTGACTGTGTGTTAAGAACAAGACAGTGGATTAAAATAATGTACTATGACATCACACTGACTGTGTGTTAAGAACACGACAGTGGATTAAAATAATGTACTATGATATCACACTGACTGTGTGTTAAGAACAAGACAGTGGATTAAAATAATGTACTATGATATCACACTGACTGTGAACAGAACACGACAGTGGATTAAAATAATGTACTATGATATCACACTGACTGTGAACAGAACACGACAGTGGATTAAAATAATGTACTATGATATCACACTGACTGTGTGTTAAGAACAAGACAGTGGATTAAAATAATGTACTATGATATCACACTGACTGTGTGTTCAGAACAAGACAGTGGATTAAAATAATGTACTATGATATCACACTGACTGTGTGTTAAGAACAAGACAGTGGATTAAAATAATGTACTATGATATCACACTGACTGTGAACAGAACAAGACAGTGGATTAAAATAATGTACTATGACATCACACTGACTGTGTGTTCAGAACAAGACAGTGAATTAAAATAATGTACTATGATATCACACTGACTGGAGATCTGGAGACTGGAGATCTGTTGTCGTATGATATCACACTGACTGTGAATAGAACAAGACAGTGAATTAAAATAATGTACTATGATATCACACTGACTGTGTTCAGAACAAGACAGTGAATTAAAATAATGTACTATGATATCACACTGACTGTGAACAGAACAAGACAGTGGATTAAAATAATGTACTATGATATCACACTGACTGTGTTCAGAACAAGACAGTGAATTAAAATAATGTACTATGATATCACACTGACTGTGAACAGAACAAGACAGTGGATTAAAATAATGTACTATGATATCACACTGACTGTGTTCAGAACAAGACAGTGAATTAAAATAATGTACTATGATATCACACTGACTGTGTTCAGAACAAGACAGTGGATTAAAATAATGTACTATGATATCACACTGACTGTGTTCAGAACAAGACAGTGAATTAAAATAATGTACTATGATATCACACTGACTGTGAACAGAACAAGACAGTGGATTAAAATAATGTACTATGATATCACACTGACTGTGTGTTAAGAACAAGACAGTGGATTAAAATAATGTACTATGATATCACACTGACTGTGTGTTCAGAACAAGACAGTGGATTAAAATAATGTACTATGATATCACACTGACTGTGTGTTAAGAACAAGACAGTGGATTAAAATAATGTACTATGATATCACACTGACTATGAACAGAACAAGACAGTGGATTAAAATAATGTACTATGACATCACACTGACTGTGTGTTCAGAACAAGACAGTGAATTAAAATAATGTACTATGATATCACACTGACTGGAGATCTGGAGACTGGAGATCTGTTGTCGTATGATATCACACTGACTGTGAATAGAACAAGACAGTGAATTAAAATAATGTACTATGATATCACACTGACTGTGTTCAGAACAAGACAGTGAATTAAAATAATGTACTATGATATCACACTGACTGTGAACAGAACAAGACAGTGGATTAAAATAATGTACTATGATATCACACTGACTGTGTTCAGAACAAGACAGTGAATTAAAATAATGTACTATGATATCACACTGACTGTGAACAGAACAAGACAGTGGATTAAAATAATGTACTATGATATCACACTGACTGTGTTCAGAACAAGACAGTGAATTAAAATAATGTACTATGATATCACACTGACTGTGAACAGAACAAGACAGTGGATTAAAATAATGTACTATGATATCACACTGACTGTGTTCAGAACAAGACAGTGAATTAAAATAATGTACTATGATATCACACTGACTGTGAACAGAACAAGACAGTGGATTAAAATAATGTACTATGACATCACACTGACTGTGTGTTCAGAACAAGACAGTGAATTAAAATAATGTACTATCATATCACACTGACTGTGTGTTAAGAACAAGACAGTGGATTAAAATAATGTACTATGACATCACACTGACTGTGTGTTAAGAACACGACAGTGGATTAAAATAATGTACTATGATATCACACTGACTGTGTGTTAAGAACAAGACAGTGGATTAAAATAATGTACTATGATATCACACTGACTGTGTGTTCAGAACAAGACAGTGAATTAAAATAATGTACTATGATATCACACTGACTGTGTGTTCAGAACAAGACAGTGGATTAAAATAATGTACTATGATATCACACTGACTGTGAACAGAACAAGACAGTGAATTAAAATAATGTACTATGATATCACACTGACTGTGTGTTCAGAACAAGACAGTGAATTAAAATAATGTACTATGATATCACACTGACTGTGAACAGAACAAGACAGTGGATTAAAATAATGTACTATGATATCACACTGACTGTGTTCAGAACAAGACAGTGAATTAAAATAATGTACTATGATATCACACTGACTGTGTTCAGAACAAGACAGTGGATTAAAATAATGTACTATGATATCACACTGACTGTGTTCAGAACAAGACAGTGAATTAAAATAATGTACTATGATATCACACTGACTGTGAACAGAACAAGACAGTGGATTAAAATAATGTACTATGATATCACACTGACTGTGTTCAGAACAAGACAGTGAATTAAAATAATGTACTATGATATCACACTGACTGTGAACAGAACAAGACAGTGGATTAAAATAATGTACTATGACATCACACTGACTGTGTGTTCAGAACAAGACAGTGAATTAAAATAATGTACTATCATATCACACTGACTGTGTGTTAAGAACAAGACAGTGGATTAAACTAATGTACTATGACATCACACTGACTGTGTGTTAAGAACACGACAGTGGATTAAAATAATGTACTATGATATCACACTGACTGTGTGTTAAGAACAAGACAGTGGATTAAAATAATGTACTATGATATCACACTGACTGTGAACAGAACACGACAGTGGATTAAAATAATGTACTATGATATCACACTGACTGTGTGTTCAGAACAAGACAGTGGATTAAAATAATGTACTATGATATCACACTGACTGTGTGTTCAGAACAAGACAGTGGATTAAAATAATGTACTATGATATCACACTGACTGTGAACAGAACAAGACAGTGGATTAAAATAATGTACTATGATATCACACTGACTGTGAACAGAACAAGACAGTGAATTAAAATAATGTACTATGATATCACACTGACTGTGTGTTCAGAACAAGACAGTGAATTAAAATAATGTACTATGATATCACACTGACTGTGTGTTCAGAACAAGACAGTGGATTAAAATAATGTACTATGATATCACACTGACTGTGAACAGAACACGACAGTGGATTAAAATAATGTACTATGATATCACACTGACTGTGTGTTAAGAACAAGACAGTGGATTAAAATAATGTACTATGATATCACACTGACTGTGTGTTCAGAACAAGACAGTGGATTAAAATAATGTACTAGGATATCACACTGACTGTGTGTTAAGAACAAGACAGTGGATTAAAATAATGTACTATGATATCACACTGACTGTGAACAGAACAAGACAGTGGATTAAAATAATGTACTATGACATCACACTGACTGTGTGTTCAGAACAAGACAGTGAATTAAAATAATGTACTATGATATCACACTGACTGGAGGTCTGGAGACTGGAGATCTGTTGTCGTATGATATCACACTGACTGTGAATAGAACAAGACAGTGAATTAAAATAATGTACTATGATATCACACTGACTGTGTTCAGAACAAGACAGTGAATTAAAATAATGTACTATGATATCACACTGACTGTGAACAGAACAAGACAGTGGATTAAAATAATGTACTATGATATCACACTGACTGTGTTCAGAACAAGACAGTGAATTAAAATAATGTACTATGATATCACACTGACTGTGAACAGATCAAGACAGTGGATTAAAATAATGTACTATGATATCACACTGACTGTGTTCAGAACAAGACAGTGAATTAAAATAATGTACTATGATATCACACTGACTGTGTTCAGAACAAGACAGTGGATTAAAATAATGTACTATGATATCACACTGACTGTGTTCAGAACAAGACAGTGAATTAAAATAATGTACTATGATATCACACTGACTGTGAACAGAACAAGACAGTGGATTAAAATAATGTACTATGATATCACACTGACTGTGTGTTAAGAACAAGACAGTGGATTAAAATAATGTACTATGATATCACACTGACTGTGTGTTCAGAACAAGACAGTGGATTAAAATAATGTACTATGATATCACACTGACTGTGTGTTAAGAACAAGACAGTGGATTAAAATAATGTACTATGACATCACACTGACTGTGTGTTCAGAACAAGACAGTGAATTAAAATAATGTACTATGATATCACACTGACTGGAGATCTGGAGACTGGAGATCTGTTGTCGTATGATATCACACTGACTGTGAATAGAACAAGACAGTGAATTAAAATAATGTACTATGATATCACACTGACTGTGTTCAGAACAAGACAGTGAATTAAAATAATGTACTATGATATCACACTGACTGTGAACAGAACAAGACAGTGGATTAAAATAATGTACTATGATATCACACTGACTGTGTTCAGAACAAGACAGTGAATTAAAATAATGTACTATGATATCACACTGACTGTGAACAGAACAAGACAGTGGATTAAAATAATGTACTATGATATCACACTGACTGTGTTCAGAACAAGACAGTGAATTAAAATAATGTACTATGATATCACACTGACTGTGTTCAGAACAAGACAGTGGATTAAAATAATGTACTATGATATCACACTGACTGTGTTCAGAACAAGACAGTGAATTAAAATAATGTACTATGATATCACACTGACTGTGAACAGAACAAGACAGTGGATTAAAATAATGTACTATGATATCACACTGACTGTGTTCAGAACAAGACAGTGAATTAAAATAATGTACTATGATATCTCACTGACTGTGTTCAGAACAAGACAGTGGATTAAAATAATGTACTATGATATCACACTGACTGTGAACAGAACAAGACAGTGAATTAAAATAATGTACTATGATATCACACTGACTGTGAACAGAACAAGACAGTGGATTAAAATAATGTACTATGATATCACACTGACTGTGTGTTAAGAACAAGACAGTGGATTAAAATAATGTACTATGATATCACACTGACTGTGAACAGAACAAGACAGTGGATTAAAAAAATGTACTATGACATCACACTGACTGTGTGTTCAGAACAAGACAGTGAATTAAAATAATGTACTATGATATCACACTGACTGTGTGTTAAGAACAAGACAGTGGATTAAAATAATGTACTATGATATCACACTGACTGTGAACAGAACAAGACAGTGGATTAAAATAATGTACTATGACATCACACTGACTGTGTGTTCAGAACAAGACAGTGAATTAAAATAATGTACTATGATATCACACTGACTGGAGATCTGGAGACTGGAGATCTGTTGTCGTATGATATCACACTGACTGTGAATAGAACAAGACAGTGAATTAAAATAATGTACTATGATATCACACTGACTGTGTTCAGAACAAGACAGTGAATTAAAATAATGTACTATGATATCACACTGACTGTGAACAGAACAAGACAGTGGATTAAAATAATGTACTATGACATCACACTGACTGTGTGTTCAGAACAAGACAGTGAATTAAAATAATGTACTATGATATCACACTGACTGTGTTCAGAACAAGACAGTGGATTAAAATAATGTACTATGATATCACACTGACTGTGAACAGAACAAGACAGTGGATTAAAATAATGTACTATGATATCACACTGACTGTGTGTTAAGAACAAGACAGTGGATTAAAATAAAGTACTATGATATCACACTGACTGTGAACAGAACAAGACAGTGGATTAAAATAATGTACTATGACATCACACTGACTGTGTGTTCAGAACAAGACAGTGAATTAAAATAATGTACTATGATATCACACTGACTGTGTGTTAAGAACAAGACAGTGGATTAAAATAATGTACTATGATATCACACTGACTGTGAACAGAACAAGACAGTGGATTAAAATAATGTACTATGACATCACACTGACTGTGTGTTCAGAACAAGACAGTGAATTAAAATAATGTACTATCATATCACACTGACTGTGTGTTAAGAACAAGACAGTGGATTAAAATAATGTACTATCACACTGACTGTGTGTTAAGAACACGACAGTGGATTAAAATAATGTACTATGATATCACACTGACTGTGTGTTAAGAACAAGACAGTGGATTAAAATAATGTACTATGATATCACACTGACTGTGAACAGAACACGACAGTGGATTAAAATAATGTACTATGATATCACACTGACTGTGTGTTAAGAACAAGACAGTGGATTAAAATAATGTACTATGATATCACACTGACTGTGTGTTCAGAACAAGACAGTGGATTAAAATAATGTACTATGATATCACACTGACTGTGTGTTAAGAACAAGACAGTGGATTAAAATAATGTACTATGATATCACACTGACTGTGAACAGAACAAGACAGTGGATTAAAATAATGTACTATGACATCACACTGACTGTGTGTTCAGAACAAGACAGTGAATTAAAATAATGTACTATGATATCACACTGACTGTGTGTTAAGAACAAGACAGTGGATTAAAATAATGTACTATGATATCACACTGACTGTGAACAGAACAAGACAGTGGATTAAAATAATGTACTATGACATCACACTGACTGTGTGTTCAGAACAAGACAGTGAATTAAAATAATGTACTATGATATCACACTGACTGGAGATCTGGAGACTGGAGATCTGTTGTCGTATGATATCACACTGACTGTGAATAGAACAAGACAGTGAATTAAAATAATGTACTATGATATCACACTGACTGTGTTCAGAACAAGACAGTGAATTAAAATAATGTACTATGATATCACACTGACTGTGAACAGAACAAGACAGTGGATTAAAATAATGTACTATGATATCACACTGACTGTGTTCAGAACAAGACAGTGAATTAAAATAATGTACTATGACATCACACTGACTGTGTTCAGAACAAGACAGTGGATTAAAATAATGTTCTATGCTATCACACTGACTGTGAACAGAACAAGACAGTGGATTAAAATAATGTACTATGATATCACACTGACTGTGAACAGAACAAGACAGTGGATTAAAAAATGTACTATGACATCACACTGACTGTGTGTTCAGAACAAGACAGTGAATTAAAATAACGTACTATGATATCACACTGACTGTGTGTTAAGAACAAGACAGTGGATTAAAATAATGTACTATGATATCACACTGACTGTGAACAGAACAAGACAGTGGATTAAAATAATGTACTATGACATCACACTGACTGTGTGTTCAGAACAAGACAGTGAATTAAAATAATGTACTATGATATCACACTGACTGTGAACAGAACAAGACAGTGGATTAAAATAATGTACTATGACATCACACTGACTGTGTGTTCAGAACAAGACAGTGAATTAAAATAATGTACTATGATATCACACTGACTGTGTTCAGAACAAGACAGTGGATTAAAATAATGTACTATGATATCACACTGACTGTGAACAGAACAAGACAGTGGATTAAAATAATGTACTATGATATCACACTGACTGTGTGTTAAGAACAAGACAGTGGATTAAAATAAAGTACTATGATATCACACTGACTGTGAACAGAACAAGACAGTGGATTAAAATAATGTACTATGACATCACACTGACTGTGTGTTCAGAACAAGACAGTGAATTAAAATAATGTACTATGATATCACACTGACTGTGTGTTAAGAACAAGACAGTGGATTAAAATAATGTACTATGATATCACACTGACTGTGAACAGAACAAGACAGTGGATTAAAATAATGTACTATGACATCACACTGACTGTGTGTTCAGAACAAGACAGTGAATTAAAATAATGTACTATCATATCACACTGACTGTGTGTTAAGAACAAGACAGTGGATTAAAATAATGTACTATCACACTGACTGTGTGTTAAGAACACGACAGTGGATTAAAATAATGTACTATGATATCACACTGACTGTGTGTTAAGAACAAGACAGTGGATTAAAATAATGTACTATGATATCACACTGACTGTGAACAGAACACGACAGTGGATTAAAATAATGTACTATGATATCACACTGACTGTGTGTTAAGAACAAGACAGTGGATTAAAATAATGTACTATGATATCACACTGACTGTGAACAGAACAAGACAGTGGATTAAAATAATGTACTATGATATCACACTGACTGTGAACAGAACAAGACAGTGGATTAAAATAATGTACTATGATATCACACTGACTGTGTTCAGAACAAGACAGTGAATTAAAATAATGTACTATGATATCACACTGACTGTGAACAGAACAAGACAGTGGATTAAAATAATGTACTATGATATCACACTGACTGTGTTCAGAACAAGACAGTGAATTAAAATAATGTACTATGATATCACACTGACTGTGAACAGAACAAGACAGTGGATTAAAATAATGTACTATGATATCACACTGACTGTGTTCAGAACAAGACAGTGAATTAAAATAATGTACTATGATATCACACTGACTGTGTTCAGAACAAGACAGTGGATTAAAATAATGTACTATGATATCACACTGACTGTGTTCAGAACAAGACAGTGAATTAAAATAATGTACTATGATATCACACTGACTGTGAACAGAACAAGACAGTGGATTAAAATAATGTACTATGATATCACACTGACTGTGTTCAGAACAAGACAGTGAATTAAAATAATGTACTATGATATCTCACTGACTGTGTTCAGAACAAGACAGTGGATTAAAATAATGTACTATGATATCACACTGACTGTGAACAGAACAAGACAGTGAATTAAAATAATGTACTATGATATCACACTGACTGTGAACAGAACAAGACAGTGGATTAAAATAATGTACTATGATATCACACTGACTGTGTGTTAAGAACAAGACAGTGGATTAAAATAATGTACTATGATATCACACTGACTGTGAACAGAACAAGACAGTGGATTAAAAAAATGTACTATGACATCACACTGACTGTGTGTTCAGAACAAGACAGTGAATTAAAATAATGTACTATGATATCACACTGACTGTGTGTTAAGAACAAGACAGTGGATTAAAATAATGTACTATGATATCACACTGACTGTGAACAGAACAAGACAGTGGATTAAAATAATGTACTATGACATCACACTGACTGTGTGTTCAGAACAAGACAGTGAATTAAAATAATGTACTATGATATCACACTGACTGGAGATCTGGAGACTGGAGATCTGTTGTCGTATGATATCACACTGACTGTGAATAGAACAAGACAGTGAATTAAAATAATGTACTATGATATCACACTGACTGTGTTCAGAACAAGACAGTGAATTAAAATAATGTACTATGATATCACACTGACTGTGAACAGAACAAGACAGTGGATTAAAATAATGTACTATGACATCACACTGACTGTGTGTTCAGAACAAGACAGTGAATTAAAATAATGTACTATGATATCACACTGACTGTGTTCAGAACAAGACAGTGGATTAAAATAATGTACTATGATATCACACTGACTGTGAACAGAACAAGACAGTGGATTAAAATAATGTACTATGATATCACACTGACTGTGTGTTAAGAACAAGACAGTGGATTAAAATAAAGTACTATGATATCACACTGACTGTGAACAGAACAAGACAGTGGATTAAAATAATGTACTATGACATCACACTGACTGTGTGTTCAGAACAAGACAGTGAATTAAAATAATGTACTATGATATCACACTGACTGTGTGTTAAGAACAAGACAGTGGATTAAAATAATGTACTATGATATCACACTGACTGTGAACAGAACAAGACAGTGGATTAAAATAATGTACTATGACATCACACTGACTGTGTGTTCAGAACAAGACAGTGAATTAAAATAATGTACTATCATATCACACTGACTGTGTGTTAAGAACAAGACAGTGGATTAAAATAATGTACTATCACACTGACTGTGTGTTAAGAACACGACAGTGGATTAAAATAATGTACTATGATATCACACTGACTGTGTGTTAAGAACAAGACAGTGGATTAAAATAATGTACTATGATATCACACTGACTGTGAACAGAACACGACAGTGGATTAAAATAATGTACTATGATATCACACTGACTGTGTGTTAAGAACAAGACAGTGGATTAAAATAATGTACTATGATATCACACTGACTGTGTGTTCAGAACAAGACAGTGGATTAAAATAATGTACTATGATATCACACTGACTGTGTGTTAAGAACAAGACAGTGGATTAAAATAATGTACTATGATATCACACTGACTGTGAACAGAACAAGACAGTGGATTAAAATAATGTACTATGACATCACACTGACTGTGTGTTCAGAACAAGACAGTGAATTAAAATAATGTACTATGATATCACACTGACTGTGTGTTAAGAACAAGACAGTGGATTAAAATAATGTACTATG
Source organism: Romanogobio albipinnatus (assembly GCA_023566225.1). Classification (NCBI taxonomy): domain Eukaryota; kingdom Metazoa; phylum Chordata; class Actinopteri; order Cypriniformes; family Gobionidae; genus Romanogobio; species Romanogobio albipinnatus. The sequence continues at coordinate 60,682,980 of CM042239.1, forward strand.
ATATCACACTGACTGTGAACAGAACAAGACAGTGGATTAAAATAATGTACTATGACATCACACTGACTGTGTGTTCAGAACAAGACAGTGAATTAAAATAATGTACTATGATATCACACTGACTGGAGATCTGGAGACTGGAGATCTGTTGTCGTATGATATCACACTGACTGTGAATAGAACAAGACAGTGAATTAAAATAATGTACTATGATATCACACTGACTGTGTTCAGAACAAGACAGTGAATTAAAATAATGTACTATGATATCACACTGACTGTGAACAGAACAAGACAGTGGATTAAAATAATGTACTATGATATCACACTGACTGTGTTCAGAACAAGACAGTGAATTAAAATAATGTACTATGACATCACACTGACTGTGTTCAGAACAAGACAGTGGATTAAAATAATGTTCTATGCTATCACACTGACTGTGAACAGAACAAGACAGTGGATTAAAATAATGTACTATGATATCACACTGACTGTGAACAGAACAAGACAGTGGATTAAAAAAATGTACTATGACATCACACTGACTGTGTGTTCAGAACAAGACAGTGAATTAAAATAACGTACTATGATATCACACTGACTGTGTGTTAAGAACAAGACAGTGGATTAAAATAATGTACTATGATATCACACTGACTGTGAACAGAACAAGACAGTGGATTAAAATAATGTACTATGACATCACACTGACTGTGTGTTCAGAACAAGACAGTGAATTAAAATAATGTACTATGATATCACACTGACTGTGAACAGAACAAGACAGTGGATTAAAATAATGTACTATGACATCACACTGACTGTGTGTTCAGAACAAGACAGTGAATTAAAATAATGTACTATGATATCACACTGACTGTGTTCAGAACAAGACAGTGGATTAAAATAATGTACTATGATATCACACTGACTGTGAACAGAACAAGACAGTGGATTAAAATAATGTACTATGATATCACACTGACTGTGTGTTAAGAACAAGACAGTGGATTAAAATAAAGTACTATGATATCACACTGACTGTGAACAGAACAAGACAGTGGATTAAAATAATGTACTATGACATCACACTGACTGTGTGTTCAGAACAAGACAGTGAATTAAAATAATGTACTATGATATCACACTGACTGTGTGTTAAGAACAAGACAGTGGATTAAAATAATGTACTATGATATCACACTGACTGTGAACAGAACAAGACAGTGGATTAAAATAATGTACTATGACATCACACTGACTGTGTGTTCAGAACAAGACAGTGAATTAAAATAATGTACTATCATATCACACTGACTGTGTGTTAAGAACAAGACAGTGGATTAAAATAATGTACTATCACACTGACTGTGTGTTAAGAACACGACAGTGGATTAAAATAATGTACTATGATATCACACTGACTGTGTGTTAAGAACAAGACAGTGGATTAAAATAATGTACTATGATATCACACTGACTGTGAACAGAACACGACAGTGGATTAAAATAATGTACTATGATATCACACTGACTGTGTGTTAAGAACAAGACAGTGGATTAAAATAATGTACTATGATATCACACTGACTGTGTGTTCAGAACAAGACAGTGGATTAAAATAATGTACTATGATATCACACTGACTGTGTGTTAAGAACAAGACAGTGGATTAAAATAATGTACTATGATATCACACTGACTGTGAACAGAACAAGACAGTGGATTAAAATAATGTACTATGACATCACACTGACTGTGTGTTCAGAACAAGACAGTGAATTAAAATAATGTACTATGATATCACACTGACTGTGTGTTAAGAACAAGACAGTGGATTAAAATAATGTACTATGATATCACACTGACTGTGAACAGAACAAGACAGTGGATTAAAATAATGTACTATGACATCACACTGACTGTGTGTTCAGAACAAGACAGTGAATTAAAATAATGTACTATGATATCACACTGACTGGAGATCTGGAGACTGGAGATCTGTTGTCGTATGATATCACACTGACTGTGAATAGAACAAGACAGTGAATTAAAATAATGTACTATGATATCACACTGACTGTGTTCAGAACAAGACAGTGAATTAAAATAATGTACTATGATATCACACTGACTGTGAACAGAACAAGACAGTGGATTAAAATAATGTACTATGATATCACACTGACTGTGTTCAGAACAAGACAGTGAATTAAAATAATGTACTATGACATCACACTGACTGTGTTCAGAACAAGACAGTGGATTAAAATAATGTTCTATGCTATCACACTGACTGTGAACAGAACAAGACAGTGGATTAAAATAATGTACTATGATATCACACTGACTGTGAACAGAACAAGACAGTGGATTAAAAAAATGTACTATGACATCACACTGACTGTGTGTTCAGAACAAGACAGTGAATTAAAATAACGTACTATGATATCACACTGACTGTGTGTTAAGAACAAGACAGTGGATTAAAATAATGTACTATGATATCACACTGACTGTGAACAGAACAAGACAGTGGATTAAAATAATGTACTATGACATCACACTGACTGTGTGTTCAGAACAAGACAGTGAATTAAAATAATGTACTATGATATCACACTGACTGGAGATCTGGAGACTGGAGATCTGTTGTCGTATGATATCACACTGACTGTGAATAGAACAAGACAGTGAATTAAAATAATGTACTATGATATCACACTGACTGTGTTCAGAACAAGACAGTGAATTAAAATAATGTACTATGATATCACACTGACTGTGAACAGAACAAGACAGTGGATTAAAATAATGTACTATGATATCACACTGACTGTGTTCAGAACAAGACAGTGAATTAAAATAATGTACTATGATATCACACTGACTGTGTTCAGAACAAGACAGTGGATTAAAATAATGTACTATGATATCACACTGACTGTGTGTTAAGAACAAGACAGTGGATTAAAATAATGTACTATGATATCACACTGACTGTGAACAGAACAAGACAGTGGATTAAAATAATGTACTATGACATCACACTGACTGTGTGTTCAGAACAAGACAGTGAATTAAAATAATGTACTATGATATCACACTGACTGTGTGTTAAGAACAAGACAGTGGATTAAAATAATGTACTATGATATCACACTGACTGTGAACAGAACAAGACAGTGGATTAAAATAATGTACTATGACATCACACTGACTGTGTGTTCAGAACAAGACAGTGAATTAAAATAATGTACTATGATATCACACTGACTGGAGATCTGGAGACTGGAGATCTGTTGTCGTATGATATCACACTGACTGTGAATAGAACAAGACAGTGAATTAAAATAATGTACTATGATATCACACTGACTGTGTTCAGAACAAGACAGTGAATTAAAATAATGTACTATGATATCACACTGACTGTGAACAGAACAAGACAGTGGATTAAAATAATGTACTATGATATCACAATGACTGTGTTCAGAACAAGACAGTGAATTAAAATAATGTACTATGATATCACACTGACTGTGTTCAGAACAAGACAGTGGATTAAAATAATGTACTATGATATCACACTGACTGTGAACAGAACAAGACAGTGGATTAAAATAATGTACTATGATATCACACTGACTGTGTGTTAAGAACAAGACAGTGGATTAAAATAATGTACTATGATATCACACTGACTGTGAACAGAACAAGACAGTGGATTAAAATAATGTACTATGACATCACACTGACTGTGTGTTCAGAACAAGACAGTGAATTAAAATAATGTACTATGATATCACACTGACTGTGTGTTAAGAACAAGACAGTGGATTAAAATAATGTACTATGATATCACACTGACTGTGAACAGAACAAGACAGTGGATTAAAATAATGTACTATGACATCACACTGACTGTGTGTTCAGAACAAGACAGTGAATTAAAATAATGTACTATCATATCACACTGACTGTGTGTTAAGAACAAGACAGTGGATTAAAATAATGTACTATGACATCACACTGACTGTGTGTTAAGAACACGACAGTGGATTAAAATAATGTACTATGATATCACACTGACTGTGTGTTAAGAACAAGACAGTGGATTAAAATAATGTACTATGATATCACACTGACTGTGAACAGAACACGACAGTGGATTGAAATAATGTACTATGATATCACACTGACTGTGTGTTCAGAACAAGACAGTGGATTAAAATAATGTACTATGATATCACACTGACTGTGTGTTCAGAACAAGACAGTGGATTAAAATAATGTACTATGATATCACACTGACTGTGAACAGAACAAGACAGTGAATTAAAATAATGTACTATGATATCACACTGACTGTGTGTTCAGAACAAGACAGTGAATTAAAATAATGTACTATGATATCACACTGACTGTGTGTTCAGAACAAGACAGTGGATTAAAATAATGTACTATGATATCACACTGACTGTGAACAGAACAAGACAGTGAATTAAAATAATGTACTATGATATCACACTGACTGTGTGTTAAGAACAAGACAGTGGATTAAAATAATGTACTATGATATCACACTGACTGTGAACAGAACACGACAGTGGATTAAAATAATGTACTATGATATCACACTGACTGTGTGTTCAGAACAAGACAGTGGATTAAAATAATGTACTATGATATCACACTGACTGTGAACAGAACAAGACAGTGGATTAAAATAATGTACTATGATATCACACTGACTGTGTTCAGAACAGGACAGTGAATTAAAATAATGTACTATGATATCACACTGACTGTGTGTTAAGAACAAGACAGTGGATTAAAATAATGTACTATGATATCACACTGACTGTGAACAGAACAAGACAGTGGATTAAAATAATGTACTATGACATCACACTGACTGTGTGTTCAGAACAAGACAGTGAATTAAAATAATGTACTATGATATCACACTGACTGTGTGTTAAGAACAAGACAGTGGATTAAAATAATGTACTATGACATCACACTGACTGTGTGTTAAGAACACGACAGTGGATTAAAATAATGTACTATGATATCACACTGACTGTGTGTTAAGAACAAGACAGTGGATTAAAATAATGTGCTATGATATCACACTGACTGTGAACAGAACACGACAGTGGATTAAAAAAATGTACTATGACATCACACTGACTGTGTGTTCAGAACAAGACAGTGAATTAAAATAATGTACTATGATATCACACTGACTGTGTGTTAAGAACAAGACAGTGGATTAAAATAATGTACTATGATATCACACTGACTGTGAACAGAACAAGACAGTGGATTAAAATAATGTACTATGATATCACACTGACTGTGTGTTAAGAACAAGACAGTGGATTAAAATAATGTACTATGATATCACACTGACTGTGAACAGAACACGACAGTGGATTAAAATAATGTACTATGATATCACACTGACTGTGTGTTCAGAACAAGACAGTGGATTAAAATAATGTACTATGATATCACACTGACTGTGAACAGAACAAGACAGTGGATTAAAATAATGTACTATGATATCACACTGACTGTGTTCAGAACAGGACAGTGAATTAAAATAATGTACTATGATATCACACTGACTGTGTTCAGAACAAGACAGTGAATTAAAATAATGTACTATGATATCACACTGACTGTGTTCAGAACAAGACAGTGGATTAAAATAATGTACTATGATATCACACTGACTGTGAACAGAACAAGACAGTGGATTAAAATAATGTACTATGACATCACACTGACTGTGTGTTCAGAACAAGACAGTGAATTAAAATAATGTACTATGATATCACACTGACTGTGTGTTAAGAACAAGACAGTGGATTAAAATAATGTACTATGATATCACACTGACTGTGAACAGAACAAGACAGTGGATTAAAATAATGTACTATGACATCACACTGACTGTGTGTTCAGAACAAGACAGTGAATTCAAATAATGTACTATCATATCACACTGACTGTGTGTTAAGAACAAGACAGTGGATTAAAATAATGTACTATGACATCACACTGACTGTGTGTTAAGAACACGACAGTGGATTAAAATAATGTACTATGATATCACACTGACTGTGTGTTAAGAACAAGACAGTGGATTAAAATAATGTACTATGATATCACACTGACTGTGAACAGAACAAGACAGTGGATTAAAATAATGTACTATGACATCACACTGACTGTGTGTTCAGAACAAGACAGTGAATTAAAATAATGTACTATGATATCACACTGACTGTGTGTTAAGAACAAGACAGTGGATTAAAATAATGTACTATGATATCACACTGACTGTGAACAGAACAAGACAGTGGATTAAAATAATGTACTATGACATCACACTGACTGTGTGTTCAGAACAAGACAGTGAATTAAAATAATGTACTATGATATCACACTGACTTTGTGTTAAGAACAAGACAGTGGATTAAAATAATGTACTATGACATCACACTGACTGTGTGTTAAGAACACGACAGTGGATTAAAATAATGTACTATGATATCACACTGACTGTGTGTTAAGAACAAGACAGTGGATTAAAATAATGTACTATGATATCACACTGACTGTGAACAGAACACGACAGTGGATTAAAATAATGTACTATGATATCACACTGACTGTGTGTTCAGAACAAGACAGTGGATTAAAATAATGTACTATGATATCACACTGACTGTGTGTTCAGAACAAGACAGTGAATTAAAATAATGTACTATGATATCACACTGACTGTGTGTTAAGAACAAGACAGTGGATTAAAATAATGTACTATGACATCACACTGACTGTGAACAGAACACGACAGTGGATTAAAATAATGTACTATGATATCACACTGACTGTGTGTTAAGAACAAGACAGTGGATTAAAATAATGTACTATGATATCACACTGACTGTGTGTTCAGAACAAGACAGTGAATTAAAATAATGTACTATGATATCACACTGACTGTGTGTTAAGAACAAGACAGTGGATTAAAATAATGTACTATGATATCACACTGACTGTGAACAGAACAAGACAGTGGATTCAAATAATGTACTATGACATCACACTGACTGTGTGTTCAGAACAAGACAGTGAATTAAAATAATGTACTATGATATCACACTGACTGGAGATCTGGAGACTGGAGATCTGTTGTCGTATGATATCACACTGACTGTGAATAGAACAAGACAGTGGATTAAAATAATGTACTATGATATCACACTGACTGTGTTCAGAACAAGACAGTGAATTAAAATAATGTACTATGATATCACACTGACTGTGTTCAGAACAAGACAGTGGATTAAAATAATGTACTATGACATCACACTGACTGTGTTCAGAACAAGACAGTGAATTAAAATAATGTACTATGATATCACACTGACTGTGTTCAGAACAAGACAGTGGATTAAAATAATGTACTATGACATCACACTGACTGTGTGTTAAGAACACGACAGTGGATTAAAATAATGTACTATGATATCACTGACTGTGTGTTAAGAACAAGACAGTGGATTAAAATAATGTACTATGATATCACACTGACTGTGAACAGAACAAGACAGTGGATTAAAATAATGTACTATGACATCACACTGACTGTGTGTTCAGAACAAGACAGTGAATTAAAATAATGTACTATGATATCACACTGACTGTGTGTTAAGAACAAGACAGTGGATTAAAATAATGTACTATGACATCACACTGACTGTGTGTTAAGAACACGACAGTGGATTAAAATAATGTACTATGATATCACACTGACTGTGTGTTAAGAACAAGACAGTGGATTAAAATAATGTGCTATGATATCACACTGACTGTGAACAGAACACGACAGTGGATTAAAAAAATGTACTATGACATCACACTGACTGTGTGTTCAGAACAAGACAGTGAATTAAAATAATGTACTATGATATCACACTGACTGTGTGTTAAGAACAAGACAGTGGATTAAAATAATGTACTATGATATCACACTGACTGTGAACAGAACAAGACAGTGGATTAAAATAATGTACTATGACATCACACTGACTGTGTGTTCAGAACAAGACAGTGGATTAAAATAATGTACTATGATATCACACTGACTGTGAACAGAACAAGACAGTGGATTAAAATAATGTACTATGACATCACACTGACTGTGTGTTCAGAACAAGACAGTGAATTAAAATAATGTACTATGATATCACACTGACTGGAGATCTGGAGACTGGAGATCTGTTGTCGTATGATATCACACTGACTGTGAATAGAACAAGACAGTGAATTAAAATAATGTACTATGATAACACACTGACTGTGAACAGAACAAGACAGTGGATTAAAATAATGTACTATGATATCACACTGACTGTGTTCAGAACAAGACAGTGAATTAAAATAATGTACTATGATATCACACTGACTGTGAACAGAACAAGACAGTGGATTAAAATAATGTACTATGATATCACACTGACTGTGTTCAGAACAAGACAGTGAATTAAAATAATGTACTATGATATCACACTGACTGTGTTCAGAACAAGACAGTGGATTAAAATAATGTACTATGATATCACACTGACTGTGAACAGAACAAGACAGTGGATTAAAATAATGTACTATGACATCACACTGACTGTGTGTTCAGAACAAGACAGTGAATTAAAATAATGTACTATGATATCACACTGACTGTGTGTTAAGAACAAGACAGTGGATTAAAATAATGTACTATGATATCACACTGACTGTGAACAGAACAAGACAGTGGATTAAAATAATGTACTATGACATCACACTGACTGTGTGTTCAGAACAAGACAGTGAATTCAAATAATGTACTATCATATCACACTGACTGTGTGTTAAGAACAAGACAGTGGATTAAAATAATGTACTATGACATCACACTGACTGTGTGTTAAGAACACGACAGTGGATTAAAATAATGTACTATGATATCACACTGACTGTGAACAGAACAAGACAGTGGATTAAAATAATGTACTATGACATCACACTGACTGTGTGTTCAGAACAAGACAGTGAATTAAAATAATGTACTATGATATCACACTGACTGTGTGTTAAGAACAAGACAGTGGATTAAAATAATGTACTATGATATCACACTGACTGTGAACAGAACAAGACAGTGGATTAAAATAATGTACTATGACATCACACTGACTGTGTGTTCAGAACAAGACAGTGAATTCAAATAATGTACTATCATATCACACTGACTGTGTGTTAAGAACAAGACAGTGGATTAAAATAATGTACTATGACATCACACTGACTGTGTGTTAAGAACACGGCAGTGGATTAAAATAATGTACTATGATATCACACTGACTGTGTGTTAAGAACAAGACAGTGGATTAAAATAATGTACTATGATATCACACTGACTGTGAACAGAACACGACAGTGGATTAAAATAATGTACTATGATATCACACTGACTGTGTGTTCAGAACAAGACAGTGGATTAAAATAATGTACTATGATATCACACTGACTGTGTGTTCAGAACAAGACAGTGAATTAAAATAATGTACTATGATATCACACTGACTGTGTGTTAAGAACAAGACAGTGGATTAAAATAATGTACTATGACATCACACTGACTGTGAACAGAACACGACAGTGGATTAAAATAATGTACTATGATATCACACTGACTGTGTGTTAAGAACAAGACAGTGGATTAAAATAATGTACTATGATATCACACTGACTGTGTGTTCAGAACAAGACAGTGAATTAAAATAATGTACTATGACATCACACTGACTGTGTGTTCAGAACAAGACAGTGAATTAAAATAATGTACTATGATATCACACTGACTGGAGATCTGGAGACTGGAGATCTGTTGTCGTATGATATCACACTGACTGTGAATAGAACAAGACAGTGGATTAAAATAATGTACTATGATATCACACTGACTGTGTTCAGAACAAGACAGTGAATTAAAATAATGTACTATGATATCACACTGACTGTGTTCAGAACAAGACAGTGGATTAAAATAATGTACTATGACATCACACTGACTGTGTTCAGAACAAGACAGTGAATTAAAATAATGTACTATGATATCACACTGACTGTGTTCAGAACAAGACAGTGGATTAAAATAATGTACTATGACATCACACTGACTGTGTGTTAAGAACACGACAGTGGATTAAAATAATGTACTATGATATCACACTGACTGTGTGTTAAGAACAAGACAGTGGATTAAAATAATGTACTATGATATCACACTGACTGTGAACAGAACACGACAGTGGATTAAAATAATGTACTATGATATCACACTGACTGTGAACAGAACAAGACAGTGGATTAAAATAATGTACTATGATATCACACTGACTGTGTTCAGAACAGGACAGTGAATTAAAATAATGTACTATGATATCACACTGACTGTGTGTTAAGAACAAGACAGTGGATTAAAATAATGTACTATGATATCACACTGACTGTGAACAGAACAAGACAGTGGATTAAAATAATGTACTATGACATCACACTGACTGTGTGTTCAGAACAAGACAGTGAATTAAAATAATGTACTATGATATCACACTGACTGTGTGTTAAGAACAAGACAGTGGATTAAAATAATGTACTATGACATCACACTGACTGTGTGTTAAGAACACGACAGTGGATTAAAATAATGTACTATGATATCACACTGACTGTGTGTTAAGAACAAGACAGTGGATTAAAATAATGTGCTATGATATCACACTGACTGTGAACAGAACACGACAGTGGATTAAAAAAATGTACTATGACATCACACTGACTGTGTGTTCAGAACAAGACAGTGAATTAAAATAATGTACTATGATATCACACTGACTGTGTGTTAAGAACAAGACAGTGGATTAAAATAATGTACTATGATATCACACTGACTGTGAACAGAACAAGACAGTGAATTAAAATAATGTACTATGATATCACACTGACTGTGTGTTCAGAACAAGACAGTGAATTAAAATAATGTACTATGATATCACACTGACTGTGTGTTCAGAACAAGACAGTGGATTAAAATAATGTACTATGATATCACACTGACTGTGAACAGAACAAGACAGTGAATTAAAATAATGTACTATGATATCACACTGACTGTGTGTTAAGAACAAGACAGTGGATTAAAATAATGTACTATGATATCACACTGACTGTGAACAGAACACGACAGTGGATTAAAATAATGTACTATGATATCACACTGACTGTGTGTTCAGAACAAGACAGTGGATTAAAATAATGTACTATGATATCACACTGACTGTGAACAGAACAAGAAAGTGGATTAAAATAATGTACTATGATATCACACTGACTGTGTTCAGAACAAGACAGTGAATTAAAATAATGTACTATGATATCACACTGACTGTGTGTTAAGAACAAGACAGTGGATTAAAATAATGTACTATGATATCACACTGACTGTGAACAGAACACGACAGTGGATTAAAATAATGTACTATGATATCACACTGACTGTGTGTTCAGAACAAGACAGTGGATTAAAATAATGTACTATGATATCACACTGACTGTGAACAGAACAAGACAGTGGATTAAAATAATGTACTATGATATCACACTGACTGTGTTCAGAACAGGACAGTGAATTAAAATAATGTACTATGATATCACTGACTGTGTGTTAAGAACAAGACAGTGGATTAAAATAATGTACTATGACATCACACTGACTGTGTGTTAAGAACACGACAGTGGATTAAAATAATGTACTATGATATCACACTGACTGTGTGTTAAGAACAAGACAGTGGATTAAAATAATGTACTATGATATCACACTGACTGTGTGTTCAGAACAAGACAGTGAATTAAAATAATGTACTATGATATCACACTGACTGTGTGTTAAGAACAAGACAGTGGATTAAAATAATGTACTATGATATCACACTGACTGTGAACAGAACAAGACAGTGGATTCAAATAATGTACTATGACATCACACTGACTGTGTGTTCAGAACAAGACAGTGAATTAAAATAATGTACTTAGGGCTGGGCAAATTAACGCGTTAACGCGGGCGATTAATTTTTTCAGCTTAACGCAATTAAAATATTTAACGCAAATAACGCAGTGTCCGTTTTTCCCCGTTCCAGTGACACACACACACACACACACACACACACACACACACACACACACACACACTCGACGCATAGATAGACTCGCGTCAGTTTCCTGCTCACATCGAGTTCTCTTTTGCTCTTGAACAAACAATAACACAGATGACTTTGAGTATTCTCATATTAGGGTCTTAAATTAGTTCAATAACGTCTTAAATGAACTTAAAGAGTTGTGAGGAAATGAGATGCGCGGGACAGCGCGTGAGATATGCGGCTGTTCTTAAAGTGACAGGAGCACTGATGATGCCTGTCATTAATGTTCATCAAAGAACAACGGGAACAGAGAAAATTGTAGCTTTAATGATGATTCATCTATATTTAATGTATTATTTATGCAGTTAAGAAAGATAACTATTACATTTCTGTATATGTATAACAGGGAAGGCCATGGGTAAATATAACATTTATTATTTGGGGTTTATGTTAAGATTGTTTTAAATTCACTTAAATTAAAAGTAGTTTTTTTTTAAAGCCTAATAAATGTTGAAATTGGGAGCTTTCAGTTATACTGTAATGTAACGTCATTAATGTTTCATAGACACTTTAGTATCAGTGATACTGGCCTTCATTCATAAAAACATGACAATACAACACATATTTAAAATATGCTGTCTTTAAATTGTTTATACATTAATTTGGAGAGTAACTGAAATTATTACAATATCAAAATATTAAAAACGTAAAATATTAAAAACTTGCGATTAATCACGATTAATTACAGAAAAAAGTGTGATTAATTAGTTAATTTTTTTTAATCGATGCCCACCACTAAATGTACTATGATATCACACTGACTGGAGATCTGGAGACTGGAGATCTGTTGTCGTATGATATCACACTGACTGTGAATAGAACAAGACAGTGGATTAAAATAATGTACTATGATATCACACTGACTGTGTTCAGAACAAGACAGTGAATTAAAATAATGTACTATGATATCACACTGACTGTGTTCAGAACAAGACAGTGGATTAAAATAATGTACTATGACATCACACTGACTGTGTTCAGAACAAGACAGTGAATTAAAATAATGTACTATGATATCACACTGACTGTGTTCAGAACAAGACAGTGGATTAAAATAATGTACTATGACATCACACTGACTGTGTGTTAAGAACACGACAGTGGATTAAAATAATGTACTATGATATCACACTGACTGTGTGTTAAGAACAAGACAGTGGATTAAAATAATGTACTATGATATCACACTGACTGTGAACAGAACACGACAGTGGATTAAAATAATGTACTATGATATCACACTGACTGTGAACAGAACAAGACAGTGGATTAAAATAATGTACTATGATATCACACTGACTGTGAACAGAACAAGACAGTGGATTAAAATAATGTACTATGATATCACACTGACTGTGTGTTAAGAACAAGACAGTGGATTAAAATAATGTACTATGATATCACACTGACTGTGAACAGAACAAGACAGTGGATTAAAATAATGTACTATGACATCACACTGACTGTGTGTTCAGAACAAGACAGTGAATTAAAATAATGTACTATGATATCACACTGACTGTGTGTTAAGAACAAGACAGTGGATTAAAATAATGTACTATGATATCACACTGACTGTGAACAGAACAAGACAGTGGATTAAAATAATGTACTATGATATCACACTGACTGTGTGTTCAGAACAAGACAGTGGATTAAAATAATGTACTATGATATCACACTGACTGTGAACAGAACAAGACAGTGAATTAAAATAATGTACTATGATATCACACTGACTGTGTGTTCAGAACAAGACAGTGAATTAAAATAATGTACTATGATATCACACTGACTGTGTGTTCAGAACAAGACAGTGGATTAAAATAATGTACTATGATATCACACTGACTGTGAACAGAACAAGACAGTGAATTAAAATAATGTACTATGATATCACACTGACTGTGTGTTAAGAACAAGACAGTGGATTAAAATAATGTACTATGATATCACACTGACTGTGAACAGAACAAGACAGTGGATTAAAATAATGTACTATGACATCACACTGACTGTGTGTTCAGAACAAGACAGTGAATTAAAATAATGTACTATGATATCACACTGACTGTGTGTTAAGAACAAGACAGTGGATTAAAATAATGTACTATGACATCACACTGACTGTGTGTTAAGAACACGACAGTGGATTAAAATAATGTACTATGATATCACACTGACTGTGTGTTAAGAACAAGACAGTGGATTAAAATAATGTGCTATGATATCACACTGACTGTGAACAGAACACGACAGTGGATTAAAAAAATGTACTATGACATCACACTGACTGTGTGTTCAGAACAAGACAGTGAATTAAAATAATGTACTATGATATCACACTGACTGTGTGTTAAGAACAAGACAGTGGATTAAAATAATGTACTATGATATCACACTGACTGTGAACAGAACAAGACAGTGAATTAAAATAATGTACTATGATATCACACTGACTGTGTGTTCAGAACAAGACAGTGAATTAAAATAATGTACTATGATATCACACTGACTGTGTGTTCAGAACAAGACAGTGGATTAAAATAATGTACTATGATATCACACTGACTGTGAACAGAACAAGACAGTGAATTAAAATAATGTACTATGATATCACACTGACTGTGTGTTAAGAACAAGACAGTGGATTAAAATAATGTACTATGATATCACACTGACTGTGAACAGAACACGACAGTGGATTAAAATAATGTACTATGATATCACACTGACTGTGTGTTCAGAACAAGACAGTGGATTAAAATAATGTACTATGATATCACACTGACTGTGAACAGAACAAGACAGTGGATTAAAATAATGTACTATGATATCACACTGACTGTGTTCAGAACAGGACAGTGAATTAAAATAATGTACTATGATATCACACTGACTGTGTGTTAAGAACAAGACAGTGGATTAAAATAATGTACTATGATATCACACTGACTGTGAACAGAACAAGACAGTGGATTAAAATAATGTACTATGACATCACACTGACTGTGTGTTCAGAACAAGACAGTGAATTAAAATAATGTACTATGATATCACACTGACTGTGTGTTAAGAACAAGACAGTGGATTAAAATAATGTACTATGACATCACACTGACTGTGTGTTAAGAACACGACAGTGGATTAAAATAATGTACTATGATATCACACTGACTGTGTGTTAAGAACAAGACAGTGGATTAAAATAATGTGCTATGATATCACACTGACTGTGAACAGAACACGACAGTGGATTAAAAAAATGTACTATGACATCACACTGACTGTGTGTTCAGAACAAGACAGTGAATTAAAATAATGTACTATGATATCACACTGACTGTGTGTTAAGAACAAGACAGTGGATTAAAATAATGTACTATGATATCACACTGACTGTGAACAGAACAAGACAGTGGATTAAAATAATGTACTATGACATCACACTGACTGTGTGTTCAGAACAAGACAGTGAATTAAAATAATGTACTATGATATCACACTGACTGGAGATCTGGAGACTGGAGATCTGTTGTCGTATGATATCACACTGACTGTGAATAGAACAAGACAGTGAATTAAAATAATGTACTATGATAACACACTGACTGTGTTCAGAACAAGACAGTGAATTAAAATAATGTACTATGATATCACACTGACTGTGAACAGAACAAGACAGTGGATTAAAATAATGTACTATGATATCACACTGACTGTGTTCAGAACAAGACAGTGAATTAAAATAATGTACTATGATATCACACTGACTGTGTTCAGAACAAGACAGTGGATTAAAATAATGTACTATGATATCACACTGACTGTGAACAGAACAAGACAGTGGATTAAAATAATGTACTATGATATCACATTGACTGTGTGTTAAGAACAAGACAGTGGATTAAAATAATGTACTATGATATCACACTGACTGTGAACAGAACAAGACAGTGGATTAAAATAATGTACTATGACATCACACTGACTGTGTGTTCAGAACAAGACAGTGAATTAAAATAATGTACTATCATATCACACTGACTGTGTGTTAAGAACAAGACAGTGGATTAAAATAATGTACTATGACATCACACTGACTGTGTGTTAAGAACACGACAGTGGATTAAAATAATGTACTATGATATCACACTGACTGTGTGTTAAGAACAAGACAGTGGATTAAAATAATGTACTATGATATCACACTGACTGTGAACAGAACACGACAGTGGATTGAAATAATGTACTATGATATCACACTGACTGTGTGTTCAGAACAAGACAGTGGATTAAAATAATGTACTATGATATCACACTGACTGTGTGTTCAGAACAAGACAGTGGATTAAAATAATGTACTATGATATCACACTGACTGTGAACAGAACAAGACAGTGAATTAAAATAATGTACTATGATATCACACTGACTGTGTGTTCAGAACAAGACAGTGAATTAAAATAATGTACTATGATATCACACTGACTGTGTGTTCAGAACAAGACAGTGGATTAAAATAATGTACTATGATATCACACTGACTGTGAACAGAACAAGACAGTGAATTAAAATAATGTACTATGATATCACACTGACTGTGTGTTAAGAACAAGACAGTGGATTAAAATAATGTACTATGATATCACACTGACTGTGAACAGAACACGACAGTGGATTAAAATAATGTACTATGATATCACACTGACTGTGTGTTCAGAACAAGACAGTGGATTAAAATAATGTACTATGATATCACACTGACTGTGAACAGAACAAGACAGTGGATTAAAATAATGTACTATGATATCACACTGACTGTGTTCAGAACAGGACAGTGAATTAAAATAATGTACTATGATATCACACTGACTGTGTGTTAAGAACAAGACAGTGGATTAAAATAATGTACTATGATATCACACTGACTGTGAACAGAACAAGACAGTGGATTAAAATAATGTACTATGACATCACACTGACTGTGTGTTCAGAACAAGACAGTGAATTAAAATAATGTACTATGATATCACACTGACTGTGTGTTAAGAACAAGACAGTGGATTAAAATAATGTACTATGACATCACACTGACTGTGTGTTAAGAACACGACAGTGGATTAAAATAATGTACTATGATATCACACTGACTGTGTGTTAAGAACAAGACAGTGGATTAAAATAATGTGCTATGATATCACACTGACTGTGAACAGAACACGACAGTGGATTAAACAAATTTACTATGACATCACACTGACTGTGTGTTCAGAACAAGACAGTGAATTAAAATAATGTACTATGATATCACACTGACTGTGTGTTAAGAACAAGACAGTGGATTAAAATAATGTACTATGATATCACACTGACTGTGAACAGAACAAGACAGTGGATTAAAATAATGTACTATGACATCACACTGACTGTGTGTTCAGAACAAGACAGTGAATTAAAATAATGTACTATGATATCACACTGACTGGAGATCTGGAGACTGGAGATCTGTTGTCGTATGATATCACACTGACTGTGAATAGAACAAGACAGTGAATTAAAATAATGTACTATGATAACACACTGACTGTGTTCAGAACAAGACAGTGGATTAAAATAATGTACTATGATATCACACTGACTGTGTTCAGAACAAGACAGTGAATTAAAATAATGTACTATGATATCACACTGACTGTGTTCAGAACAAGACAGTGGATTAAAATAATGTACTATGATATCACACTGACTGTGAACAGAACAAGACAGTGGATTAAAATAATGTACTATGACATCACACTGACTGTGTGTTCAGAACAAGACAGTGAATTAAAATAATGTACTATGATATCACACTGACTGTGTGTTAAGAACAAGACAGTGGATTAAAATAATGTACTATGATATCACACTGACTGTGAACAGAACAAGACAGTGGATTAAAATAATGTACTATGACATCACACTGACTGTGTGTTCAGAACAAGACAGTGAATTCAAATAATGTACTATCATATCACACTGACTGTGTGTTAAGAACAAGACAGTGGATTAAAATAATGTACTATGACATCACACTGACTGTGTGTTAAGAACACGACAGTGGATTAAAATAATGTACTATGATATCACACTGACTGTGTGTTAAGAACAAGACAGTGGATTAAAATAATGTACTATGATATCACACTGACTGTGAACAGAACAAGACAGTGGATTAAAATAATGTACTATGACATCACACTGACTGTGTGTTCAGAACAAGACAGTGAATTAAAATAATGTACTATGATATCACACTGACTGTGTGTTAAGAACAAGACAGTGGATTAAAATAATGTACTATGATATCACACTGACTGTGAACAGAACAAGACAGTGGATTAAAATAATGTACTATGACATCACACTGACTGTGTGTTCAGAACAAGACAGTGAATTCAAATAATGTACTATCATATCACACTGACTGTGTGTTAAGAACAAGACAGTGGATTAAAATAATGTACTATGATATCACACTGACTGTGTGTTAAGAACAAGACAGTGGATTAAAATAATGTACTATGATATCACACTGACTGTGAACAGAACACGACAGTGGATTAAAATAATGTACTATGATATCACACTGACTGTGTGTTCAGAACAAGACAGTGGATTAAAATAATGTACTATGATATCACACTGACTGTGTGTTCAGAACAAGACAGTGAATTAAAATAATGTACTATGATATCACACTGACTGTGTGTTAAGAACAAGACAGTGGATTAAAATAATGTACTATGACATCACACTGACTGTGAACAGAACACGACAGTGGATTAAAATAATGTACTATGATATCACACTGACTGTGTGTTAAGAACAAGACAGTGGATTAAAATAATGTACTATGATATCACACTGACTGTGTGTTCAGAACAAGACAGTGAATTAAAATAATGTACTATGATATCACACTGACTGTGTGTTAAGAACAAGACAGTGGATTAAAATAATGTACTATGATATCACACTGACTGTGAACAGAACAAGACAGTGGATTCAAATAATGTACTATGACATCACACTGACTGTGTGTTCAGAACAAGACAGTGAATTAAAATAATGTACTATGATATCACACTGACTGGAGATCTGGAGACTGGAGATCTGTTGTCGTATGATATCACACTGACTGTGAATAGAACAAGACAGTGGATTAAAATAATGTACTATGATATCACACTGACTGTGTTCAGAACAAGACAGTGAATTAAAATAATGTACTATGATATCACACTGACTGTGTTCAGAACAAGACAGTGGATTAAAATAATGTACTATGACATCACACTGACTGTGTTCAGAACAAGACAGTGAATTAAAATAATGTACTATGATATCACACTGACTGTGTTCAGAACAAGACAGTGGATTAAAATAATGTACTATGACATCACACTGACTGTGTGTTAAGAACACGACAGTGGATTAAAATAATGTACTATGATATCACACTGACTGTGTGTTAAGAACAAGACAGTGGATTAAAATAATGTACTATGATATCACACTGACTGTGAACAGAACACGACAGTGGATTAAAATAATGTACTATGATATCACACTGACTGTGAACAGAACAAGACAGTGGATTAAAATAATGTACTATGATATCACACTGACTGTGAACAGAACAAGACAGTGGATTAAAATAATGTACTATGATATCACACTGACTGTGTGTTAAGAACAAGACAGTGGATTAAAATAATGTACTATGATATCACACTGACTGTGAACAGAACAAGACAGTGGATTAAAATAATGTACTATGACATCACACTGACTGTGTGTTCAGAACAAGACAGTGAATTAAAATAATGTACTATGATATCACACTGACTGTGTGTTAAGAACAAGACAGTGGATTAAAATAATGTACTATGATATCACACTGACTGTGAACAGAACAAGACAGTGGATTAAAATAATGTACTATGATATCACACTGACTGTGTGTTCAGAACAAGACAGTGGATTAAAATAATGTACTATGATATCACACTGACTGTGAACAGAACAAGACAGTGAATTAAAATAATGTACTATGATATCACACTGACTGTGTGTTCAGAACAAGACAGTGAATTAAAATAATGTACTATGATATCACACTGACTGTGTGTTCAGAACAAGACAGTGGATTAAAATAATGTACTATGATATCACACTGACTGTGAACAGAACAAGACAGTGAATTAAAATAATGTACTATGATATCACACTGACTGTGTGTTAAGAACAAGACAGTGGATTAAATTAATGTACTATGATATCACACTGACTGTGAACAGAACACGACAGTGGATTAAAATAATGTACTATGATATCACACTGACTGTGTGTTCAGAACAAGACAGTGGATTAAAATAATGTACTATGATATCACACTGACTGTGAACAGAACAAGACAGTGGATTAAAATAATGTACTATGATATCACACTGACTGTGTTCAGAACAGGACAGTGAATTAAAATAATGTACTATGATATCACACTGACTGTGTGTTAAGAACAAGACAGTGGATTAAAATAATGTACTATGATATCACACTGACTGTGAACAGAACAAGACAGTGGATTAAAATAATGTACTATGACATCACACTGACTGTGTGTTCAGAACAAGACAGTGAATTAAAATAATGTACTATGATATCACACTGACTGTGTGTTAAGAACAAGACAGTGGATTAAAATAATGTACTATGACATCACACTGACTGTGTGTTAAGAACACGACAGTGGATTAAAATAATGTACTATGATATCACACTGACTGTGTGTTAAGAACAAGACAGTGGATTAAAATAATGTGCTATGATATCACACTGACTGTGAACAGAACACGACAGTGGATTAAAAAAATGTACTATGACATCACACTGACTGTGTGTTCAGAACAAGACAGTGAATTAAAATAATGTACTATGATATCACACTGACTGTGTGTTAAGAACAAGACAGTGGATTAAAATAATGTACTATGATATCACACTGACTGTGAACAGAACAAGACAGCGAATTAAAATAATGTACTATGATATCACACTGACTGTGTGTTCAGAACAAGACAGTGAATTAAAATAATGCACTATGATATCACACTGACTGTGTGTTCAGAACAAGACAGTGGATTAAAATAATGTACTATGATATCACACTGACTGTGAACAGAACAAGACAGTGAATTAAAATAATGTACTATGATATCACACTGACTGTGTGTTAAGAACAAGACAGTGGATTAAAATAATGTACTATGATATCACACTGACTGTGAACAGAACACGACAGTGGATTAAAATAATGTACTATGATATCACACTGACTGTGTGTTCAGAACAAGACAGTGGATTAAAATAATGTACTATGATATCACACTGACTGTGAACAGAACAAGAAAGTGGATTAAAATAATGTACTATGATATCACACTGACTGTGTTCAGAACAAGACAGTGAATTAAAATAATGTACTATGATATCACACTGACTGTGTGTTAAGAACAAGACAGTGGATTAAAATAATGTACTATGATATCACACTGACTGTGAACAGAACACGACAGTGGATTAAAATAATGTACTATGATATCACACTGACTGTGTGTTCAGAACAAGACAGTGGATTAAAATAATGTACTATGATATCACACTGACTGTGAACAGAACAAGACAGTGGATTAAAATAATGTACTATGATATCACACTGACTGTGTTCAGAACAGGACAGTGAATTAAAATAATGTACTATGATATCACTGACTGTGTGTTAAGAACAAGACAGTGGATTAAAATAATGTACTATGATATCACACTGACTGTGAACAGAACAAGACAGTGGATTAAAATAATGTACTATGACATCACACTGACTGTGTGTTCAGAACAAGACAGTGAATTAAAATAATGTACTATGATATCACACTGACTGTGTGTTAAGAACAAGACAGTGGATTAAAATAATGTACTATGACATCACACTGACTGTGTGTTAAGAACACGACAGTGGATTAAAATAATGTACTATGATATCACACTGACTGTGTGTTAAGAACAAGACAGTGGATTAAAATAATGTGCTATGATATCACACTGACTGTGAACAGAACACGACAGTGGATTAAAAAAATGTACTATGACATCACACTGACTGTGTGTTCAGAACAAGACAGTGAATTAAAATAATGTACTATGATATCACACTGACTGTGTGTTAAGAACAAGACAGTGGATTAAAATAATGTACTATGATATCACACTGACTGTGAACAGAACAAGACAGTGGATTAAAATAATGTACTATGATATCACACTGACTGTGTTCAGAACAAGACAGTGAATTAAAATAATGTACTATGATATCACACTGACTGTGTTCAGAACAAGACAGTGGATTAAAATAATGTACTATGATATCACACTGACTGTGAACAGAACAAGACAGTGGATTAAAATAATGTACTATGACATCACACTGACTGTGTGTTCAGAACAAGACAGTGAATTAAAATAATGTACTATGATATCACACTGACTGTGTGTTAAGAACAAGACAGTGGATTAAAATAATGTACTATGATATCACACTGACTGTGAACAGAACAAGACAGTGGATTAAAATAATGTACTATGACATCACACTGACTGTGTGTTCAGAACAAGACAGTGAATTCAAATAATGTACTATCATATCACACTGACTGTGTGTTAAGAACAAGACAGTGGATTAAAATAATGTACTATGACATCACACTGACTGTGTGTTAAGAACACGACAGTGGATTAAAATAATGTACTATGATATCACACTGACTGTGTGTTAAGAACAAGACAGTGGATTAAAATAATGTACTATGATATCACACTGACTGTGAACAGAACAAGACAGTGGATTAAAATAATGTACTATGACATCACACTGACTGTGTGTTCAGAACAAGACAGTGAATTAAAATAATGTACTATGATATCACACTGACTGTGTGTTAAGAACAAGACAGTGGATTAAAATAATGTACTATGATATCACACTGACTGTGAACAGAACAAGACAGTGGACTAAAATAATGTACTATGACATCACACTGACTGTGTGTTCAGAACAAGACAGTGAATTCAAATAATGTACTATCATATCACACTGACTGTGTGTTAAGAACAAGACAGTGGATTAAAATAATGTACTATGACATCACACTGACTGTGTGTTAAGAACACGGCAGTGGATTAAAATAATGTACTATGATATCACACTGACTGTGTGTTAAGAACAAGACAGTGGATTAAAATAATGTACTATGATATCACACTGACTGTGAACAGAACACGACAGTGGATTAAAATAATGTACTATGATATCACACTGACTGTGTGTTCAGAACAAGACAGTGGATTAAAATAATGTACTATGATATCACACTGACTGTGTGTTCAGAACAAGACAGTGAATTAAAATAATGTACTATGATATCACACTGACTGTGTGTTAAGAACAAGACAGTGGATTAAAATAATGTACTATGACATCACACTGACTGTGAACAGAACACGACAGTGGATTAAAATAATGTACTATGATATCACACTGACTGTGTGTTAAGAACAAGACAGTGGATTAAAATAATGTACTATGATATCACACTGACTGTGTGTTCAGAACAAGACAGTGAATTAAAATAATGTACTATGATATCACACTGACTGTGTGTTAAGAACAAGACAGTGGATTAAAATAATGTACTATGATATCACACTGACTGTGAACAGAACAAGACAGTGGATTCAAATAATGTACTATGACATCACACTGACTGTGTGTTCAGAACAAGACAGTGAATTAAAATAATGTACTATGATATCACACTGACTGGAGATCTGGAGACTGGAGATCTGTTGTCGTATGATATCACACTGACTGTGAATAGAACAAGACAGTGGATTAAAATAATGTACTATGATATCACACTGACTGTGTTCAGAACAAGACAGTGAATTAAAATAATGTACTATGATATCACACTGACTGTGTTCAGAACAAGACAGTGGATTAAAATAATGTACTATGACATCACACTGACTGTGTTCAGAACAAGACAGTGAATTAAAATAATGTACTATGATATCACACTGACTGTGTTCAGAACAAGACAGTGGATTAAAATAATGTACAATGACATCACACTGACTGTGTGTTAAGAACACGACAGTGGATTAAAATAATGTACTATGATATCACACTGACTGTGTGTTAAGAACAAGACAGTGGATTAAAATAATGTACTATGATATCACACTGACTGTGAACAGAACACGACAGTGGATTAAAATAATGTACTATGATATCACACTGACTGTGAACAGAACAAGACAGTGGATTAAAATAATGTACTATGATATCACACTGACTGTGAACAGAACAAGACAGTGGATTAAAATAATGTACTATGATATCACACTGACTGTGTGTTAAGAACAAGACAGTGGATTAAAATAATGTACTATGATATCACACTGACTGTGAACAGAACAAGACAGTGGATTAAAATAATGTACTATGACATCACACTGACTGTGTGTTCAGAACAAGACAGTGAATTAAAATAATGTACTATGATATCACACTGACTGTGTGTTAAGAACAAGACAGTGGATTAAAATAATGTACTATGATATCACACTGACTGTGAACAGAACAAGACAGTGGATTAAAATAATGTACTATGATATCACACTGACTGTGTGTTCAGAACAAGACAGTGGATTAAAATAATGTACTATGATATCACACTGACTGTGAACAGAACAAGACAGTGAATTAAAATAATGTACTATGATATCACACTGACTGTGTGTTCAGAACAAGACAGTGAATTAAAATAATGTACTATGATATCACACTGACTGTGTGTTCAGAACAAGACAGTGGATTAAAATAATGTACTATGATATCACACTGACTGTGAACAGAACAAGACAGTGAATTAAAATAATGTACTATGATATCACACTGACTGTGTGTTAAGAACAAGACAGTGGATTAAAATAATGTACTATGATATCACACTGACTGTGAACAGAACACGACAGTGGATTAAAATAATGTACTATGATATCACACTGACTGTGTGTTCAGAACAAGACAGTGGATTAAAATAATGTACTATGATATCACACTGACTGTGAACAGAACAAGACAGTGGATTAAAATAATGTACTATGATATCACACTGACTGTGTTCAGAACAGGACAGTGAATTAAAATAATGTACTATGATATCACACTGACTGTGTGTTAAGAACAAGACAGTGGATTAAAATAATGTACTATGATATCACACTGACTGTGAACAGAACAAGACAGTGGATTAAAATAATGTACTATGACATCACACTGACTGTGTGTTCAGAACAAGACAGTGAATTAAAATAATGTACTATGATATCACACTGACTGTGTGTTAAGAACAAGACAGTGGATTAAAATAATGTACTATGACATCACACTGACTGTGTGTTAAGAACACGACAGTGGATTAAAATAATGTACTATGATATCACACTGACTGTGTGTTAAGAACAAGACAGTGGATTAAAATAATGTGCTATGATATCACACTGACTGTGAACAGAACACGACAGTGGATTAAAAAAATGTACTATGACATCACACTGACTGTGTGTTCAGAACAAGACAGTGAATTAAAATAATGTACTATGATATCACACTGACTGTGTGTTAAGAACAAGACAGTGGATTAAAATAATGTACTATGATATCACACTGACTGTGAACAGAACAAGACAGCGAATTAAAATAATGTACTATGATATCACACTGACTGTGTGTTCAGAACAAGACAGTGAATTAAAATAATGCACTATGATATCACACTGACTGTGTGTTCAGAACAAGACAGTGGATTAAAATAATGTACTATGATATCACACTGACTGTGAACAGAACAAGACAGTGAATTAAAATAATGTACTATGATATCACACTGACTGTGTGTTAAGAACAAGACAGTGGATTAAAATAATGTACTATGATATCACACTGACTGTGAACAGAACACGACAGTGGATTAAAATAATGTACTATGATATCACACTGACTGTGTGTTCAGAACAAGACAGTGGATTAAAATAATGTACTATGATATCACACTGACTGTGAACAGAACAAGAAAGTGGATTAAAATAATGTACTATGATATCACACTGACTGTGTTCAGAACAAGACAGTGAATTAAAATAATGTACTATGATATCACACTGACTGTGTGTTAAGAACAAGACAGTGGATTAAAATAATGTACTATGATATCACACTGACTGTGAACAGAACACGACAGTGGATTAAAATAATGTACTATGATATCACACTGACTGTGTGTTCAGAACAAGACAGTGGATTAAAATAATGTACTATGATATCACACTGACTGTGAACAGAACAAGACAGTGGATTAAAATAATGTACTATGATATCACACTGACTGTGTTCAGAACAGGACAGTGAATTAAAATAATGTACTATGATATCACTGACTGTGTGTTAAGAACAAGACAGTGGATTAAAATAATGTACTATGATATCACACTGACTGTGAACAGAACAAGACAGTGGATTAAAATAATGTACTATGACATCACACTGACTGTGTGTTCAGAACAAGACAGTGAATTAAAATAATGTACTATGATATCACACTGACTGTGTGTTAAGAACAAGACAGTGGATTAAAATAATGTACTATGACATCACACTGACTGTGTGTTAAGAACACGACAGTGGATTAAAATAATGTACTATGATATCACACTGACTGTGTGTTAAGAACAAGACAGTGGATTAAAATAATGTGCTATGATATCACACTGACTGTGAACAGAACACGACAGTGGATTAAAAAAATGTACTATGACATCACACTGACTGTGTGTTCAGAACAAGACAGTGAATTAAAATAATGTACTATGATATCACACTGACTGTGTGTTAAGAACAAGACAGTGGATTAAAATAATGTACTATGATATCACACTGACTGTGAACAGAACAAGACAGTGGATTAAAATAATGTACTATGACATCACACTGACTGTGTGTTCAGAACAAGACAGTGGATTAAAATAATGTACTATGATATCACACTGACTGTGAACAGAACAAGACAGTGGATTAAAATAATGTACTATGACATCACACTGACTGTGTGTTCAGAACAAGACAGTGAATTAAAATAATGTACTATGATATCACACTGACTGGAGATCTGGAGACTGGAGATCTGTTGTCGTATGATATCACACTGACTGTGAATAGAACAAGACAGTGAATTAAAATAATGTACTATGATAACACACTGACTGTGTTCAGAACAAGACAGTGAATTAAAATAATGTACTATGATATCACACTGACTGTGAACAGAACAAGACAGTGGATTAAAATAATGTACTATGATATCACACTGACTGTGTTCAGAACAAGACAGTGAATTAAAATAATGTACTATGATATCACACTGACTGTGTTCAGAACAAGACAGTGGATTAAAATAATGTACTATGATATCACACTGACTGTGAACAGAACAAGACAGTGGATTAAAATAATGTACTATGACATCACACTGACTGTGTGTTCAGAACAAGACAGTGAATTAAAATAATGTACTATGATATCACACTGACTGTGTGTTAAGAACAAGACAGTGGATTAAAATAATGTACTATGATATCACACTGACTGTGAACAGAACAAGACAGTGGATTAAAATAATGTACTATGACATCACACTGACTGTGTGTTCAGAACAAGACAGTGAATTCAAATAATGTACTATCATATCACACTGACTTTGTGTTAAGAACAAGACAGTGGATTAAAATAATGTACTATGACATCACACTGACTGTGTGTTAAGAACACGACAGTGGATTAAAATAATGTACTATGATATCACACTGACTGTGAACAGAACAAGACAGTGGATTAAAATAATGTACTATGACATCACACTGACTGTGTGTTCAGAACAAGACAGTGAATTAAAATAATGTACTATGATATCACACTGACTGTGTGTTAAGAACAAGACAGTGGATTAAAATAATGTACTATGATATCACACTGACTGTGAACAGAACAAGACAGTGGATTAAAATAATGTACTATGACATCACACTGACTGTGTGTTCAGAACAAGACAGTGAATTCAAATAATGTACTATCATATCACACTGACTGTGTGTTAAGAACAAGACAGTGGATTAAAATAATGTACTATGACATCACACTGACTGTGTGTTAAGAACACGGCAGTGGATTAAAATAATGTACTATGATATCACACTGACTGTGTGTTAAGAACAAGACAGTGGATTAAAATAATGTACTATGATATCACACTGACTGTGAACAGAACACGACAGTGGATTAAAATAATGTACTATGATATCACACTGACTGTGTGTTCAGAACAAGACAGTGGATTAAAATAATGTACTATGATATCACACTGACTGTGTGTTCAGAACAAGACAGTGAATTAAAATAATGTACTATGATATCACACTGACTGTGTGTTAAGAACAAGACAGTGGATTAAAATAATGTACTATGACATCACACTGACTGTGAACAGAACACGACAGTGGATTAAAATAATGTACTATGATATCACACTGACTGTGTGTTAAGAACAAGACAGTGGATTAAAATAATGTACTATGATATCACACTGACTGTGTGTTCAGAACAAGACAGTGAATTAAAATAATGTACTATGACATCACACTGACTGTGTGTTCAGAACAAGACAGTGAATTAAAATAATGTACTATGATATCACACTGACTGGAGATCTGGAGACTGGAGATCTGTTGTCGTATGATATCACACTGACTGTGAATAGAACAAGACAGTGGATTAAAATAATGTACTATGATATCACACTGACTGTGTTCAGAACAAGACAGTGAATTAAAATAATGTACTATGATATCACACTGACTGTGTTCAGAACAAGACAGTGGATTAAAATAATGTACTATGACATCACACTGACTGTGTTCAGAACAAGACAGTGAATTAAAATAATGTACTATGATATCACACTGACTGTGTTCAGAACAAGACAGTGGATTAAAATAATGTACTATGACATCACACTGACTGTGTGTTAAGAACACGACAGTGGATTAAAATAATGTACTATGATATCACACTGACTGTGTGTTAAGAACAAGACAGTGGATTAAAATAATGTACTATGATATCACACTGACTGTGAACAGAACACGACAGTGGATTAAAATAATGTACTATGATATCACACTGACTGTGAACAGAACAAGACAGTGGATTAAAATAATGTACTATGATATCACACTGACTGTGTTCAGAACAGGACAGTGAATTAAAATAATGTACTATGATATCACACTGACTGTGAACAGAACAAGACAGTGGATTAAAATAATGTACTATGATATCACACTGACTGTGAACAGAACAAGACAGTGGATTAAAATAATGTACTATGACATCACACTGACTGTGTGTTCAGAACAAGACAGTGAATTAAAATAATGTACTATGATATCACACTGACTGTGTGTTAAGAACAAGACAGTGGATTAAAATAATGTACTATGACATCACACTGACTGTGTGTTAAGAACACGACAGTGGATTAAAATAATGTACTATGATATCACACTGACTGTGTGTTAAGAACAAGACAGTGGATTAAAATAATGTGCTATGATATCACACTGACTGTGAACAGAACACGACAGTGGATTAAAAAAATGTACTATGACATCACACTGACTGTGTGTTCAGAACAAGACAGTGAATTAAAATAATGTACTATGATATCACACTGACTGTGTGTTAAGAACAAGACAGTGGATTAAAATAATGTACTATGATATCACACTGACTGTGAACAGAACAAGACAGTGAATTAAAATAATGTACTATGATATCACACTGACTGTGTGTTCAGAACAAGACAGTGAATTAAAATAATGTACTATGATATCACACTGACTGTGTGTTCAGAACAAGACAGTGGATTAAAATAATGTACTATGATATCACACTGACTGTGAACAGAACAAGACAGTGAATTAAAATAATGTACTATGATATCACACTGACTGTGTGTTAAGAACAAGACAGTGGATTAAAATAATGTACTATGATATCACACTGACTGTGAACAGAACACGACAGTGGATTAAAATAATGTACTATGATATCACACTGACTGTGTGTTCAGAACAAGACAGTGGATTAAAATAATGTACTATGATATCACACTGACTGTGAACAGAACAAGAAAGTGGATTAAAATAATGTACTATGATATCACACTGACTGTGTTCAGAACAAGACAGTGAATTAAAATAATGTACTATGATATCACACTGACTGTGTGTTAAGAACAAGACAGTGGATTAAAATAATGTACTATGATATCACACTGACTGTGAACAGAACACGACAGTGGATTAAAATAATGTACTATGATATCACACTGACTGTGTGTTCAGAACAAGACAGTGGATTAAAATAATGTACTATGATATCACACTGACTGTGAACAGAACAAGACAGTGGATTAAAATAATGTACTATGATATCACACTGACTGTGTTCAGAACAGGACAGTGAATTAAAATAATGTACTATGATATCACTGACTGTGTGTTAAGAACAAGACAGTGGATTAAAATAATGTACTATGATATCACACTGACTGTGAACAGAACAAGACAGTGGATTAAAATAATGTACTATGACATCACACTGACTGTGTGTTCAGAACAAGACAGTGAATTAAAATAATGTACTATGATATCACACTGACTGTGTGTTAAGAACAAGACAGTGGATTAAAATAATGTACTATGACATCACACTGACTGTGTGTTAAGAACACGACAGTGGATTAAAATAATGTACTATGATATCACACTGACTGTGTGTTAAGAACAAGACAGTGGATTAAAATAATGTGCTATGATATCACACTGACTGTGAACAGAACACGACAGTGGATTAAAAAAATGTACTATGACATCACACTGACTGTGTGTTCAGAACAAGACAGTGAATTAAAATAATGTACTATGATATCACACTGACTGTGTGTTAAGAACAAGACAGTGGATTAAAATAATGTACTATGATATCACACTGACTGTGAACAGAACAAGACAGTGGATTAAAATAATGTACTATGACATCACACTGACTGTGTGTTCAGAACAAGACAGTGAATTAAAATAATGTACTATGATATCACACTGACTGGAGATCTGGAGACTGGAGATCTGTTGTCGTATGATATCACACTGACTGTGAATAGAACAAGACAGTGAATTAAAATAATGTACTATGATAACACACTGACTGTGTTAAGAACAAGACAGTGGATTAAAATAATGTACTATGATATCACACTGACTGTGAACAGAACAAGACAGTGGATTAAAATAATGTACTATGATATCACACTGACTGTGTGTTAAGAACAAGACAGTGGATTAAAATAATGTACTATGATATCACACTGACTGTGTGTTAAGAACAAGACAGTGAATTAAAATAATGTACTATGATATCACACTGACTGTGTGTTCAGAACAAGACAGTGAATTAAAATAATGTACTATGACATCACACTGACTGTGTGTTCAGAACAAGACAGTGAATTAAAATAATGTACTATGATATCACACTGACTGGAGATCTGGAGACTGGAGATCTGTTGTCGTATGATATCACACTGACTGTGAATAGAACAAGACAGTGGATTAAAATAATGTACTATGATATCACACTGACTGTGTTCAGAACAAGACAGTGAATTAAAATAATGTACTATGATATCACACTGACTGTGTTCAGAACAAGACAGTGGATTAAAATAATGTACTATGACATCACACTGACTGTGTTCAGAACAAGACAGTGAATTAAAATAATGTACTATGATATCACACTGACTGTGTTCAGAACAAGACAGTGGATTAAAATAATGTACTATGACATCACACTGACTGTGTGTTAAGAACACGACAGTGGATTAAAATAATGTACTATGATATCACACTGACTGTGTGTTAAGAACAAGACAGTGGATTAAAATAATGTACTATGATATCACACTGACTGTGAACAGAACACGACAGTGGATTAAAATAATGTACTATGATATCACACTGACTGTGAACAGAACAAGACAGTGGATTAAAATAATGTACTATGATATCACACTGACTGTGTTCAGAACAGGACAGTGAATTAAAATAATGTACTATGATATCACACTGACTGTGAACAGAACAAGACAGTGGATTAAAATAATGTACTATGATATCACACTGACTGTGAACAGAACAAGACAGTGGATTAAAATAATGTACTATGACATCACACTGACTGTGTGTTCAGAACAAGACAGTGAATTAAAATAATGTACTATGATATCACACTGACTGTGTGTTAAGAACAAGACAGTGGATTAAAATAATGTACTATGACATCACACTGACTGTGTGTTAAGAACACGACAGTGGATTAAAATAATGTACTATGATATCACACTGACTGTGTGTTAAGAACAAGACAGTGGATTAAAATAATGTGCTATGATATCACACTGACTGTGAACAGAACACGACAGTGGATTAAAAAAATGTACTATGACATCACACTGACTGTGTGTTCAGAACAAGACAGTGAATTAAAATAATGTACTATGATATCACACTGACTGTGTGTTAAGAACAAGACAGTGGATTAAAATAATGTACTATGATATCACACTGACTGTGAACAGAACAAGACAGTGAATTAAAATAATGTACTATGATATCACACTGACTGTGTGTTCAGAACAAGACAGTGAATTAAAATAATGTACTATGATATCACACTGACTGTGTGTTCAGAACAAGACAGTGGATTAAAATAATGTACTATGATATCACACTGACTGTGAACAGAACAAGACAGTGAATTAAAATAATGTACTATGATATCACACTGACTGTGTGTTAAGAACAAGACAGTGGATTAAAATAATGTACTATGATATCACACTGACTGTGAACAGAACACGACAGTGGATTAAAATAATGTACTATGATATCACACTGACTGTGTGTTCAGAACAAGACAGTGGATTAAAATAATGTACTATGATATCACACTGACTGTGAACAGAACAAGAAAGTGGATTAAAATAATGTACTATGATATCACACTGACTGTGTTCAGAACAAGACAGTGAATTAAAATAATGTACTATGATATCACACTGACTGTGTGTTAAGAACAAGACAGTGGATTAAAATAATGTACTATGATATCACACTGACTGTGAACAGAACACGACAGTGGATTAAAATAATGTACTATGATATCACACTGACTGTGTGTTCAGAACAAGACAGTGGATTAAAATAATGTACTATGATATCACACTGACTGTGAACAGAACAAGACAGTGGATTAAAATAATGTACTATGATATCACACTGACTGTGTTCAGAACAGGACAGTGAATTAAAATAATGTACTATGATATCACTGACTGTGTGTTAAGAACAAGACAGTGGATTAAAATAATGTACTATGATATCACACTGACTGTGAACAGAACAAGACAGTGGATTAAAATAATGTACTATGACATCACACTGACTGTGTGTTCAGAACAAGACAGTGAATTAAAATAATGTACTATGATATCACACTGACTGTGTGTTAAGAACAAGACAGTGGATTAAAATAATGTACTATGACATCACACTGACTGTGTGTTAAGAACACGACAGTGGATTAAAATAATGTACTATGATATCACACTGACTGTGTGTTAAGAACAAGACAGTGGATTAAAATAATGTGCTATGATATCACACTGACTGTGAACAGAACACGACAGTGGATTAAAAAAATGTACTATGACATCACACTGACTGTGTGTTCAGAACAAGACAGTGAATTAAAATAATGTACTATGATATCACACTGACTGTGTGTTAAGAACAAGACAGTGGATTAAAATAATGTACTATGATATCACACTGACTGTGAACAGAACAAGACAGTGGATTAAAATAATGTACTATGACATCACACTGACTGTGTGTTCAGAACAAGACAGTGAATTAAAATAATGTACTATGATATCACACTGACTGGAGATCTGGAGACTGGAGATCTGTTGTCGTATGATATCACACTGACTGTGAATAGAACAAGACAGTGAATTAAAATAATGTACTATGATAACACACTGACTGTGTTCAGAACAAGACAGTGAATTAAAATAATGTACTATGATATCACACTGACTGTGAACAGAACAAGACAGTGGATTAAAATAATGTACTATGATATCACACTGACTGTGTTCAGAACAAGACAGTGAATTAAAATAATGTACTATGATATCACACTGACTGTGTTCAGAACAAGACAGTGGATTAAAATAATGTACTATGATATCACACTGACTGTGAACAGAACAAGACAGTGGATTAAAATAATGTACTATGACATCACACTGACTGTGTGTTCAGAACAAGACAGTGAATTAAAATAATGTACTATGATATCACACTGACTGTGTGTTAAGAACAAGACAGTGGATTAAAATAATGTACTATGATATCACACTGACTGTGAACAGAACAAGACAGTGGATTAAAATAATGTACTATGACATCACACTGACTGTGTGTTCAGAACAAGACAGTGAATTCAAATAATGTACTATCATATCACACTGACTGTGTGTTAAGAACAAGACAGTGGATTAAAATAATGTACTATGACATCACACTGACTGTGTGTTAAGAACACGACAGTGGATTAAAATAATGTACTATGATATCACACTGACTGTGAACAGAACAAGACAGTGGATTAAAATAATGTACTATGACATCACACTGACTGTGTGTTCAGAACAAGACAGTGAATTAAAATAATGTACTATGATATCACACTGACTGTGTGTTAAGAACAAGACAGTGGATTAAAATAATGTACTATGATATCACACTGACTGTGAACAGAACAAGACAGTGGATTAAAATAATGTACTATGACATCACACTGACTGTGTGTTCAGAACAAGACAGTGAATTCAAATAATGTACTATCATATCACACTGACTGTGTGTTAAGAACAAGACAGTGGATTAAAATAATGTACTATGACATCACACTGACTGTGTGTTAAGAACACGACAGTGGATTAAAATAATGTACTATGATATCACACTGACTGTGTGTTAAGAACAAGACAGTGGATTAAAATAATGTACTATGATATCACACTGACTGTGAACAGAACACGACAGTGGATTAAAATAATGTACTATGATATCACACTGACTGTGTGTTCAGAACAAGACAGTGGATTAAAATAATGTACTATGATATCACACTGACTGTGTGTTCAGAACAAGACAGTGAATTAAAATAATGTACTATGATATCACACTGACTGTGTGTTAAGAACAAGACAGTGGATTAAAATAATGTACTATGACATCACACTGACTGTGAACAGAACACGACAGTGGATTAAAATAATGTACTATGATATCACACTGACTGTGTGTTAAGAACAAGACAGTGGATTAAAATAATGTACTATGATATCACACTGACTGTGTGTTCAGAACAAGACAGTGAATTAAAATAATGTACTATGATATCACACTGACTGTGTGTTAAGAACAAGACAGTGGATTAAAATAATGTACTATGATATCACACTGACTGTGAACAGAACAAGACAGTGGATTCAAATAATGTACTATGACATCACACTGACTGTGTGTTCAGAACAAGACAGTGAATTAAAATAATGTACTTAGGGCTGGGCAAATTAACGCGTTAACGCGGGCGATTAATTTTTTCAGCTTAACGCAATTAAAATATTTAACGCAAATAACGCAGTGTCCGTTTTTCCCCGTTCCAGTGACACACACACACACACACACACACACACACACACACACACACACACACACTCGACGCATAGATAGACTCGCGTCAGTTTCCTGCTCACATCGAGTTCTCTTTTGCTCTTGAACAAACAATAACACAGATGACTTTGAGTATTCTCATATTAGGGTCTTAAATTAGTTCAATAACGTCTTAAATGAACTTAAAGAGTTGTGAGGAAATGAGATGCGCGGGACAGCGCGTGAGATATGCGGCTGTTCTTAAAGTGACAGGAGCACTGATGATGCCTGTCATTAATGTTCATCAAAGAACAACGGGAACAGAGAAAATTGTAGCTTTAATGATGATTCATCTATATTTAATGTATTATTTATGCAGTTAAGAAAGATAACTATTACATTTCTGTATATGTATAACAGGGAAGGCCATGGGTAAATATAACATTTATTATTTGGGGTTTATGTTAAGATTGTTTTAAATTCACTTAAATTAAAAGTAGTTTTTTTTTAAAGCCTAATAAATGTTGAAATTGGGAGCTTTCAGTTATACTGTAATGTAACGTCATTAATGTTTCATAGACACTTTAGTATCAGTGATACTGGCCTTCATTCATAAAAACATGACAATACAACACATATTTAAAATATGCTGTCTTTAAATTGTTTATACATTAATTTGGAGAGTAACTGAAATTATTACAATATCAAAATATTAAAAACGTAAAATATTAAAAACTTGCGATTAATCACGATTAATTACAGAAA
Source organism: Romanogobio albipinnatus (assembly GCA_023566225.1). Taxonomy (NCBI): domain Eukaryota; kingdom Metazoa; phylum Chordata; class Actinopteri; order Cypriniformes; family Gobionidae; genus Romanogobio; species Romanogobio albipinnatus. The sequence goes on from CM042239.1 coordinate 60,720,143, forward strand.
AAAGTGCGATTAATTAGTTAATTTTTTTTAATCGATGCCCACCACTAAATGTACTATGATATCACACTGACTGGAGATCTGGAGACTGGAGATCTGTTGTCGTATGATATCACACTGACTGTGAATAGAACAAGACAGTGGATTAAAATAATGTACTATGATATCACACTGACTGTGTTCAGAACAAGACAGTGAATTAAAATAATGTACTATGATATCACACTGACTGTGTTCAGAACAAGACAGTGGATTAAAATAATGTACTATGACATCACACTGACTGTGTTCAGAACAAGACAGTGAATTAAAATAATGTACTATGATATCACACTGACTGTGTTCAGAACAAGACAGTGGATTAAAATAATGTACTATGACATCACACTGACTGTGTGTTAAGAACACGACAGTGGATTAAAATAATGTACTATGATATCACACTGACTGTGTGTTAAGAACAAGACAGTGGATTAAAATAATGTACTATGATATCACACTGACTGTGAACAGAACACGACAGTGGATTAAAATAATGTACTATGATATCACACTGACTGTGAACAGAACAAGACAGTGGATTAAAATAATGTACTATGATATCACACTGACTGTGAACAGAACAAGACAGTGGATTAAAATAATGTACTATGATATCACACTGACTGTGTGTTAAGAACAAGACAGTGGATTAAAATAATGTACTATGATATCACACTGACTGTGAACAGAACAAGACAGTGGATTAAAATAATGTACTATGACATCACACTGACTGTGTGTTCAGAACAAGACAGTGAATTAAAATAATGTACTATGATATCACACTGACTGTGTGTTAAGAACAAGACAGTGGATTAAAATAATGTACTATGATATCACACTGACTGTGAACAGAACAAGACAGTGGATTAAAATAATGTACTATGATATCACACTGACTGTGTGTTCAGAACAAGACAGTGGATTAAAATAATGTACTATGATATCACACTGACTGTGAACAGAACAAGACAGTGAATTAAAATAATGTACTATGATATCACACTGACTGTGTGTTCAGAACAAGACAGTGAATTAAAATAATGTACTATGATATCACACTGACTGTGTGTTCAGAACAAGACAGTGGATTAAAATAATGTACTATGATATCACACTGACTGTGAACAGAACAAGACAGTGAATTAAAATAATGTACTATGATATCACACTGACTGTGTGTTAAGAACAAGACAGTGGATTAAAATAATGTACTATGATATCACACTGACTGTGAACAGAACAAGACAGTGGATTAAAATAATGTACTATGACATCACACTGACTGTGTGTTCAGAACAAGACAGTGAATTAAAATAATGTACTATGATATCACACTGACTGTGTGTTAAGAACAAGACAGTGGATTAAAATAATGTACTATGACATCACACTGACTGTGTGTTAAGAACACGACAGTGGATTAAAATAATGTACTATGATATCACACTGACTGTGTGTTAAGAACAAGACAGTGGATTAAAATAATGTGCTATGATATCACACTGACTGTGAACAGAACACGACAGTGGATTAAAAAAATGTACTATGACATCACACTGACTGTGTGTTCAGAACAAGACAGTGAATTAAAATAATGTACTATGATATCACACTGACTGTGTGTTAAGAACAAGACAGTGGATTAAAATAATGTACTATGATATCACACTGACTGTGAACAGAACAAGACAGTGAATTAAAATAATGTACTATGATATCACACTGACTGTGTGTTCAGAACAAGACAGTGAATTAAAATAATGTACTATGATATCACACTGACTGTGTGTTCAGAACAAGACAGTGGATTAAAATAATGTACTATGATATCACACTGACTGTGAACAGAACAAGACAGTGAATTAAAATAATGTACTATGATATCACACTGACTGTGTGTTAAGAACAAGACAGTGGATTAAAATAATGTACTATGATATCACACTGACTGTGAACAGAACACGACAGTGGATTAAAATAATGTACTATGATATCACACTGACTGTGTGTTCAGAACAAGACAGTGGATTAAAATAATGTACTATGATATCACACTGACTGTGAACAGAACAAGACAGTGGATTAAAATAATGTACTATGATATCACACTGACTGTGTTCAGAACAGGACAGTGAATTAAAATAATGTACTATGATATCACACTGACTGTGTGTTAAGAACAAGACAGTGGATTAAAATAATGTACTATGATATCACACTGACTGTGAACAGAACAAGACAGTGGATTAAAATAATGTACTATGACATCACACTGACTGTGTGTTCAGAACAAGACAGTGAATTAAAATAATGTACTATGATATCACACTGACTGTGTGTTAAGAACAAGACAGTGGATTAAAATAATGTACTATGACATCACACTGACTGTGTGTTAAGAACACGACAGTGGATTAAAATAATGTACTATGATATCACACTGACTGTGTGTTAAGAACAAGACAGTGGATTAAAATAATGTGCTATGATATCACACTGACTGTGAACAGAACACGACAGTGGATTAAAAAAATGTACTATGACATCACACTGACTGTGTGTTCAGAACAAGACAGTGAATTAAAATAATGTACTATGATATCACACTGACTGTGTGTTAAGAACAAGACAGTGGATTAAAATAATGTACTATGATATCACACTGACTGTGAACAGAACAAGACAGTGGATTAAAATAATGTACTATGACATCACACTGACTGTGTGTTCAGAACAAGACAGTGAATTAAAATAATGTACTATGATATCACACTGACTGGAGATCTGGAGACTGGAGATCTGTTGTCGTATGATATCACACTGACTGTGAATAGAACAAGACAGTGAATTAAAATAATGTACTATGATAACACACTGACTGTGTTCAGAACAAGACAGTGAATTAAAATAATGTACTATGATATCACACTGACTGTGAACAGAACAAGACAGTGGATTAAAATAATGTACTATGATATCACACTGACTGTGTTCAGAACAAGACAGTGAATTAAAATAATGTACTATGATATCACACTGACTGTGTTCAGAACAAGACAGTGGATTAAAATAATGTACTATGATATCACACTGACTGTGAACAGAACAAGACAGTGGATTAAAATAATGTACTATGATATCACATTGACTGTGTGTTAAGAACAAGACAGTGGATTAAAATAATGTACTATGATATCACACTGACTGTGAACAGAACAAGACAGTGGATTAAAATAATGTACTATGACATCACACTGACTGTGTGTTCAGAACAAGACAGTGAATTAAAATAATGTACTATGATATCACACTGACTGTGTGTTAAGAACAAGACAGTGGATTAAAATAATGTACTATGATATCACACTGACTGTGAACAGAACAAGACAGTGGATTAAAATAATGTACTATGACATCACACTGACTGTGTGTTCAGAACAAGACAGTGAATTCAAATAATGTACTATCATATCACACTGACTGTGTGTTAAGAACAAGACAGTGGATTAAAATAATGTACTATGACATCACACTGACTGTGTGTTAAGAACACGACAGTGGATTAAAATAATGTACTATGATATCACACTGACTGTGTGTTAAGAACAAGACAGTGGATTAAAATAATGTACTATGATATCACACTGACTGTGAACAGAACAAGACAGTGGATTAAAATAATGTACTATGACATCACACTGACTGTGTGTTCAGAACAAGACAGTGAATTAAAATAATGTACTATGATATCACACTGACTGTGTGTTAAGAACAAGACAGTGGATTAAAATAATGTACTATGATATCACACTGACTGTGAACAGAACAAGACAGTGGATTAAAATAATGTACTATGACATCACACTGACTGTGTGTTCAGAACAAGACAGTGAATTCAAATAATGTACTATCATATCACACTGACTGTGTGTTAAGAACAAGACAGTGGATTAAAATAATGTACTATGACATCACACTGACTGTGTGTTAAGAACACGGCAGTGGATTAAAATAATGTACTATGATATCACACTGACTGTGTGTTAAGAACAAGACAGTGGATTAAAATAATGTACTATGATATCACACTGACTGTGAACAGAACACGACAGTGGATTAAAATAATGTACTATGATATCACACTGACTGTGTGTTCAGAACAAGACAGTGGATTAAAATAATGTACTATGATATCACACTGACTGTGTGTTCAGAACAAGACAGTGAATTAAAATAATGTACTATGATATCACACTGACTGTGTGTTAAGAACAAGACAGTGGATTAAAATAATGTACTATGACATCACACTGACTGTGTGTTCAGAACAAGACAGTGAATTAAAATAATGTACTATGATATCACACTGACTGTGTGTTAAGAACAAGACAGTGGATTAAAATAATGTACTATGACATCACACTGACTGTGTGTTAAGAACACGACAGTGGATTAAAATAATGTACTATGATATCACACTGACTGTGTGTTAAGAACAAGACAGTGGATTAAAATAATGTGCTATGATATCACACTGACTGTGAACAGAACACGACAGTGGATTAAAAAAATGTACTATGACATCACACTGACTGTGTGTTCAGAACAAGACAGTGAATTAAAATAATGTACTATGATATCACACTGACTGTGTGTTAAGAACAAGACAGTGGATTAAAATAATGTACTATGATATCACACTGACTGTGAACAGAACAAGACAGTGGATTAAAATAATGTACTATGACATCACACTGACTGTGTGTTCAGAACAAGACAGTGAATTAAAATAATGTACTATGATATCACACTGACTGGAGATCTGGAGACTGGAGATCTGTTGTCGTATGATATCACACTGACTGTGAATAGAACAAGACAGTGAATTAAAATAATGTACTATGATAACACACTGACTGTGTTCAGAACAAGACAGTGAATTAAAATAATGTACTATGATATCACACTGACTGTGAACAGAACAAGACAGTGGATTAAAATAATGTACTATGATATCACACTGACTGTGTTCAGAACAAGACAGTGAATTAAAATAATGTACTATGATATCACACTGACTGTGTTCAGAACAAGACAGTGGATTAAAATAATGTACTATGATATCACACTGACTGTGAACAGAACAAGACAGTGGATTAAAATAATGTACTATGATATCACATTGACTGTGTGTTAAGAACAAGACAGTGGATTAAAATAATGTACTATGATATCACACTGACTGTGAACAGAACAAGACAGTGGATTAAAATAATGTACTATGACATCACACTGACTGTGTGTTCAGAACAAGACAGTGAATTAAAATAATGTACCATGATATCACACTGACTGTGTGTTAAGAACAAGACAGTGGATTAAAATAATGTACTATGATATCACACTGACTGTGAACAGAACAAGACAGTGGATTAAAATAATGTACTATGACATCACACTGACTGTGTGTTCAGAACAAGACAGTGAATTCAAATAATGTACTATCATATCACACTGACTGTGTGTTAAGAACAAGACAGTGGATTAAAATAATGTACTATGACATCACACTGACTGTGTGTTAAGAACACGACAGTGGATTAAAATAATGTACTATGATATCACACTGACTGTGTGTTAAGAACAAGACAGTGGATTAAAATAATGTACTATGATATCACACTGACTGTGAACAGAACAAGACAGTGGATTAAAATAATGTACTATGACATCACACTGACTGTGTGTTCAGAACAAGACAGTGAATTAAAATAATGTACTATGATATCACACTGACTGTGTGTTAAGAACAAGACAGTGGATTAAAATAATGTACTATGATATCACACTGACTGTGAACAGAACAAGACAGTGGATTAAAATAATGTACTATGACATCACACTGACTGTGTGTTCAGAACAAGACAGTGAATTCAAATAATGTACTATCATATCACACTGACTGTGTGTTAAGAACAAGACAGTGGATTAAAATAATGTACTATGACATCACACTGACTGTGTGTTAAGAACACGGCAGTGGATTAAAATAATGTACTATGATATCACACTGACTGTGTGTTAAGAACAAGACAGTGGATTAAAATAATGTACTATGATATCACACTGACTGTGAACAGAACACGACAGTGGATTAAAATAATGTACTATGATATCACACTGACTGTGTGTTCAGAACAAGACAGTGGATTAAAATAATGTACTATGATATCACACTGACTGTGTGTTCAGAACAAGACAGTGAATTAAAATAATGTACTATGATATCACACTGACTGTGTGTTAAGAACAAGACAGTGGATTAAAATAATGTACTATGACATCACACTGACTGTGAACAGAACACGACAGTGGATTAAAATAATGTACTATGATATCACACTGACTGTGTGTTAAGAACAAGACAGTGGATTAAAATAATGTACTATGATATCACACTGACTGTGTGTTCAGAACAAGACAGTGAATTAAAATAATGTACTATGATATCACACTGACTGTGTGTTAAGAACAAGACAGTGGATTAAAATAATGTACTATGATATCACACTGACTGTGAACAGAACAAGACAGTGGATTCAAATAATGTACTATGACATCACACTGACTGTGTGTTCAGAACAAGACAGTGAATTAAAATAATGTACTATGATATCACACTGACTGGAGATCTGGAGACTGGAGATCTGTTGTCGTATGATATCACACTGACTGTGAATAGAACAAGACAGTGGATTAAAATAATGTACTATGATATCACACTGACTGTGTTCAGAACAAGACAGTGAATTAAAATAATGTACTATGATATCACACTGAATGTGTTCAGAACAAGACAGTGGATTAAAATAATGTACTATGACATCACACTGACTGTGTTCAGAACAAGACAGTGAATTAAAATAATGTACTATGATATCACACTGACTGTGTTCAGAACAAGACAGTGGATTAAAATAATGTACTATGACATCACACTGACTGTGTGTTAAGAACACGACAGTGGATTAAAATAATGTACTATGATATCACACTGACTGTGTGTTAAGAACAAGACAGTGGATTAAAATAATGTACTATGATATCACACTGACTGTGAACAGAACACGACAGTGGATTAAAATAATGTACTATGATATCACACTGACTGTGAACAGAACAAGACAGTGGATTAAAATAATGTACTATGATATCACACTGACTGTGAACAGAACAAGACAGTGGATTAAAATAATGTACTATGATATCACACTGACTGTGTGTTAAGAACAAGACAGTGGATTAAAATAATGTACTATGATATCACACTGACTGTGAACAGAACAAGACAGTGGATTAAAATAATGTACTATGACATCACACTGACTGTGTGTTCAGAACAAGACAGTGAATTAAAATAATGTACTATGATATCACACTGACTGTGTGTTAAGAACAAGACAGTGGATTAAAATAATGTACTATGATATCACACTGACTGTGAACAGAACAAGACAGTGGATTAAAATAATGTACTATGATATCACACTGACTGTGTGTTCAGAACAAGACAGTGGATTAAAATAATGTACTATGATATCACACTGACTGTGAACAGAACAAGACAGTGAATTAAAATAATGTACTATGATATCACACTGACTGTGTGTTCAGAACAAGACAGTGAATTAAAATAATGTACTATGATATCACACTGACTGTGTGTTCAGAACAAGACAGTGGATTAAAATAATGTACTATGATATCACACTGACTGTGAACAGAACAAGACAGTGAATTAAAATAATGTACTATGATATCACACTGACTGTGTGTTAAGAACAAGACAGTGGATTAAAATAATGTACTATGATATCACACTGACTGTGAACAGAACACGACAGTGGATTAAAATAATGTACTATGATATCACACTGACTGTGTGTTCAGAACAAGACAGTGGATTAAAATAATGTACTATGATATCACACTGACTGTGAACAGAACAAGACAGTGGATTAAAATAATGTACTATGATATCACACTGACTGTGTTCAGAACAGGACAGTGAATTAAAATAATGTACTATGATATCACACTGACTGTGTGTTAAGAACAAGACAGTGGATTAAAATAATGTACTATGATATCACACTGACTGTGAACAGAACAAGACAGTGGATTAAAATAATGTACTATGACATCACACTGACTGTGTGTTCAGAACAAGACAGTGAATTAAAATAATGTACTATGATATCACACTGACTGTGTGTTAAGAACAAGACAGTGGATTAAAATAATGTACTATGACATCACACTGACTGTGTGTTAAGAACACGACAGTGGATTAAAATAATGTACTATGATATCACACTGACTGTGTGTTAAGAACAAGACAGTGGATTAAAATAATGTGCTATGATATCACACTGACTGTGAACAGAACACGACAGTGGATTAAAAAAATTTACTATGACATCACACTGACTGTGTGTTCAGAACAAGACAGTGAATTAAAATAATGTACTATGATATCACACTGACTGTGTGTTAAGAACAAGACAGTGGATTAAAATAATGTACTATGATATCACACTGACTGTGAACAGAACAAGACAGTGGATTAAAATAATGTACTATGACATCACACTGACTGTGTGTTCAGAACAAGACAGTGAATTAAAATAATGTACTATGATATCACACTGACTGGAGATCTGGAGACTGGAGATCTGTTGTCGTATGATATCACACTGACTGTGAATAGAACAAGACAGTGAATTAAAATAATGTACTATGATATCACACTGACTGTGAACAGAACAAGACAGTGGATTAAAATAATGTACTATGATATCACACTGACTGTGTTCAGAACAAGACAGTGAATTAAAATAATGTACTATGATATCACACTGACTGTGTTCAGAACAAGACAGTGGATTAAAATAATGTACTATGATATCACACTGACTGTGAACAGAACAAGACAGTGGATTAAAATAATGTACTATGATATCACATTGACTGTGTGTTAAGAACAAGACAGTGGATTAAAATAATGTACTATGATATCACACTGACTGTGAACAGAACAAGACAGTGGATTAAAATAATGTACTATGACATCACACTGACTGTGTGTTCAGAACAAGACAGTGAATTAAAATAATGTACTATGATATCACACTGACTGTGTGTTAAGAACAAGACAGTGGATTAAAATAATGTACTATGATATCACACTGACTGTGAACAGAACAAGACAGTGGATTAAAATAATGTACTATGACATCACACTGACTGTGTGTTCAGAACAAGACAGTGAATTCAAATAATGTACTATCATATCACACTGACTGTGTGTTAAGAACAAGACAGTGGATTAAAATAATGTACTATGACATCACACTGACTGTGTGTTAAGAACACGACAGTGGATTAAAATAATGTACTATGATATCACACTGACTGTGTGTTAAGAACAAGACAGTGGATTAAAATAATGTACTATGATATCACACTGACTGTGAACAGAACAAGACAGTGGATTAAAATAATGTACTATGACATCACACTGACTGTGTGTTCAGAACAAGACAGTGAATTAAAATAATGTACTATGATATCACACTGACTGTGTGTTAAGAACAAGACAGTGGATTAAAATAATGTACTATGATATCACACTGACTGTGAACAGAACAAGACAGTGGATTAAAATAATGTACTATGACATCACACTGACTGTGTGTTCAGAACAAGACAGTGAATTCAAATAATGTACTATCATATCACACTGACTGTGTGTTAAGAACAAGACAGTGGATTAAAATAATGTACTATGACATCACACTGACTGTGTGTTAAGAACACGGCAGTGGATTAAAATAATGTACTATGATATCACACTGACTGTGTGTTAAGAACAAGACAGTGGATTAAAATAATGTACTATGATATCACACTGACTGTGAACAGAACACGACAGTGGATTAAAATAATGTACTATGATATCACACTGACTGTGTGTTCAGAACAAGACAGTGGATTAAAATAATGTACTATGATATCACACTGACTGTGTGTTCAGAACAAGACAGTGAATTAAAATAATGTACTATGATATCACACTGACTGTGTGTTAAGAACAAGACAGTGGATTAAAATAATGTACTATGACATCACACTGACTGTGAACAGAACACGACAGTGGATTAAAATAATGTACTATGATATCACACTGACTGTGTGTTAAGAACAAGACAGTGGATTAAAATAATGTACTATAATATCACACTGACTGTGTGTTCAGAACAAGACAGTGAATTAAAATAATGTACTATGATATCACACTGACTGTGTGTTAAGAACAAGACAGTGGATTAAAATAATGTACTATGATATCACACTGACTGTGAACAGAACAAGACAGTGGATTCAAATAATGTACTATGACATCACACTGACTGTGTGTTCAGAACAAGACAGTGAATTAAAATAATGTACTATGATATCACACTGACTGGAGATCTGGAGACTGGAGATCTGTTGTCGTATGATATCACACTGACTGTGAATAGAACAAGACAGTGGATTAAAATAATGTACTATGATATCACACTGACTGTGTTCAGAACAAGACAGTGAATTAAAATAATGTACTATGATATCACACTGACTGTGTTCAGAACAAGACAGTGGATTAAAATAATGTACTATGACATCACACTGACTGTGTTCAGAACAAGACAGTGAATTAAAATAATGTACTATGATATCACACTGACTGTGTTCAGAACAAGACAGTGGATTAAAATAATGTACTATGACATCACACTGACTGTGTGTTAAGAACACGACAGTGGATTAAAATAATGTACTATGATATCACACTGACTGTGTGTTAAGAACAAGACAGTGGATTAAAATAATGTACTATGATATCACACTGACTGTGAACAGAACACGACAGTGGATTAAAATAATGTACTATGATATCACACTGACTGTGAACAGAACAAGACAGTGGATTAAAATAATGTACTATGATATCACACTGACTGTGTGTTAAGAACAAGACAGTGGATTAAAATAATGTACTATGATATCACACTGACTGTGAACAGAACAAGACAGTGGATTAAAATAATGTACTATGACATCACACTGACTGTGTGTTCAGAACAAGACAGTGAATTAAAATAATGTACTATGATATCACACTGACGGTGTTAAGAACAAGACAGTGGATTAAAATAATGTACTATGATATCACACTGACTGTGAACAGAACAAGACAGTGGATTAAAATAATGTACTATGACATCACACTGACTGTGTGTTCAGAACAAGACAGTGAATTAAAATAATGTACTATGATATCACACTGACTGTGTGTTAAGAACAAGACAGTGGATTAAAATAATGTACTATGACATCACACTGACTGTGTGTTAAGAACACGACAGTGGATTAAAATAATGTACTATGATATCACACTGACTGTGTGTTAAGAACAAGACAGTGGATTAAAATAATGTACTATGATATCACACTGACTGTGAACAGAACACGACAGTGGATTAAAATAATGTACTATGATATCACACTGACTGTGTGTTCAGAACAAGACAGTGGATTAAAATAATGTACTATGATATCACACTGACTGTGAACAGAACAAGACAGTGGATTAAAATAATGTACTATGATATCACACTGACTGAACAGAACAAGACAGTGGATTAAAATAATGTACTATGATATCACACTGACTGTGAACAGAACAAGAGAGTGGATTAAAATAATGTACTATGATATCACACTGACTGTGAACAGAACAAGACAGTGAATTAAAATAATGTACTATGATATCACACTGACTGTGAACAGAACAAGACAGTGGATTAAAATAATGTACTATGATATCACACTGACTGTGTGTTCAGAACAAGACAGTGAATTAAAATAATGTACTATGATATCACACTGACTGTGTGTTCAGAACAAGACAGTGGATTCAAATAATGTACTATGATATCACACTGACTGTGAACAGAACAAGACAGTGGATTAAAATAATGTACTATGATATCACACTGACTGTGAACAGAACAAGACAGTGGATTAAAATAATGTACTATGATATCACACTGACTGTGAACAGAACAAGACAGTGGATTAAAATAATGTACTATGATATCACACTGACTGTGAACAGAACAAGACAGTGAATTAAAATAATGTACTATGATATCACACTGACTGTGAACAGAACAAGACAGTGGATTAAAATAATGTACTATGATATCACACTGACTGTGTGTTCAGAACAAGACAGTGAATTAAAATAATGTACTATGATATCACACTGACTGTGTGTTCAGAACAAGACAGTGGATTCAAATAATGTACTATGATATCACACTGACTGTGTGTTCAGAACAAGACAGTGGATTAAAATAATGTACTATGATATCACACTGACTGTGAACAGAACAAGACAGTGGATTAAAATAATGTACTTTGACATCACACTGACTGTGTGTTCAGAACAAGACAGTGAATTAAAATAATGTACTATGATATCACACTGACTGTGTGTTAAGAACAAGACAGTGGATTAAAATAATGTACTATGATATCACACTGACTGTGAACAGAACAAGACAGTGGATTAAAATAATGTACTATGACATCACACTGACTGTGTGTTCAGAACAAGACAGTGAATTAAAATAATGTACTATGATATCACACTGACTGTGTGTTAAGAACAAGACAGTGGATTAAAATAATGTACTATGATATCACACTGACTGTGAACAGAACAAGACAGTGGATTAAAATAATGTACTATGACATCACACTGACTGTGTGTTCAGAACAAGACAGTGAATTAAAATAATGTACTATGATATCACACTGACTGGAGATCTGGAGACTGGAGATCTGTTGTCGTATGATATCACACTGACTGTGAATAGAACAAGACAGTGAATTAAAATAATGTACTATGATATCACACTGACTGTGAACAGAACAAGACAGTGGATTAAAATAATGTACTATGATATCACACTGACTGTGAACAGAACAAGACAGTGGATTAAAATAATGTACTATGATATCACACTGACTGTGTGTTAAGAACAAGACAGTGGATTAAAATAATGTACTATGATATCACACTGACTGTGAACAGAACAAGACAGTGGATTAAAATAATGTACTATGACATCACACTGACTGTGTGTTAAGAACAAGACAGTGGATTAAAATAATCAGGCATGTGATTGGCTAAGGACAAAAAAGCAGGAAAATATACTGAGACCCCCCCACCCCCCACACCGATCAAACTGGTGGCGGATCAATATGGACAGTAAAGCAGGACCAATAACAACTTATTTGAACAAAAAAATAAATGTTATTTTAAAGCTAGATGTGCAATGTGCAACTTTTTTTGTACAGTATGAAAAATAAATTATTTGGTGGATGCATTTTTACCCAACTTTAACAGCTAAATGTGCAACATGCACATGGCAACATGCACATTTTCGCTCGTGCGATCTCAATGTGCATGTTCTGCTGTTGGATCTTCCACAGTTTCACATGTTTTGGATGCATCATATGTTTCCGGAGTGCAATCTTCCCACTTGTACCATAGTTAATAGGATGGTTGCAAATGTTGCAAATAGCTTTGCCTGGTTCTCTAATTTTGCTAAAGCAATTGAGTGAGAAAGTGTTTCCCTCAACTTGGACAGTCTCCAGCAACCAGCTCCATTTTAACCGATTCTTGACCCCCTGTTCGATAGACATTAATTCAGGGCTGTTCAGTGCTAGCTTGGCCATGAGTCTGTGTATGCTGGAAATCAAAAATAATGGAACATTTTCATTAGAATGTAAGAATCCATATCAGAAAATATATTAATTTTTACATGTTTGACTATGTACTGTATGTCTATCCGCTCTTCAGAAAGGTTGAAAACTAGAGCAGAGGTGCGCGAGCGCAGAATGGAATAACACTTGCTATAGCTTAGAAAGTTAATACTTTCCATGTCTGCTCTGCCATTAAACATATTGGATCCACAGGGTCACTGGGCTCCTCATGTGAACAGACAGGCACAGAAGTGCTGCGCGATTAAACTAAAACACCAAATAGACTTATGTCCCTCACATTAACCCTTAAATGCATACCTCAGGTCGTTAGCGACCCGAGACGTCATTCACTACCCTGCTCCTCATTCATTTTTTAAGGTTAGAAATCAACCTTCTTAGTATTCCTCAATCAATCCATTTTAAACAATATAACAAGAAAAAAAAATAATAGAATTATAATTGAATGCCTGTTTTTTCACTAGTTTTTTGTCAAAATGTATAGGGTCGCTAACGATCCGAGGTGTGTAGGATTGTACGTATATTTTTTTTGCACAATGATAAATGAATCTATAATGATGAAATAGGTGCAATTCACCTTTATTCCACAGGGTGGCGATGTCTGATACACAATGATGAAGTGACGTGTCACTCATAGTTACCTCTGACAGAAAACGAAACAATAATAATTATAATCTGCAAAACTTGAAATGGCTTAGTGATTTACTGCAGAGAGCAAGTACTGAACACAATCAAATATTAGCATCACTGTATCTGATGATGGATGTGGTCAAGAAGCTGTCAGTGAGCAAAATATTGATTTTGAAGACGTTGAAAATGAGTTGGAGAATAAGCGTGAGATCGCGAATATCAGCCAGATGCTGAATGTACTGGTAAACGAGCTCTGACGAGGACATATGATGATGGTATTAAACATCTGCTCAAACTGAACCCTTCCAAGCTCCAAAAGGTAACGAAATACGTTTTATTTTATTTTCCTGTAGCTGTTACTCTAACATCAGGAGTTTTACATATTATCGCGACAGGTAGAGGTCTAAGTTATCCATGTTAAATATAGATCCGGGTCGCTAACGACTCCAATATGTAAGAATGTTTGGCGAAACATGCATTTAAGGGTTAAGCTATGGAATGGCTTCAGATGACTTTGTCACCCAAACTGACGTGAAAAAGCGGGGGCGCCGAAAAGCGCGCTGTTTGCTAGCAAATACAAGTAACGTTAGCCGCTAAGTTAATGTTAAATGCAGCTTAAACATCCTGCCATAGTGGAAAATCAATCAAAATCGATCATCTAATCAATCGACAACAAAGTCAAATTAGTAACTTATAGGTTATATATAGACACAAGCAATAATACATAACCAGATCATCCGATCCGGCGATGTTCTTGTCACGATACAGTCCTTGTTGCGCACCCCGCGATTGTGGTTCCGTCCCGGGTTACCATGGCTGTGAGATGATGGCCAACCCCCCCTCCCCTCCCCCCCCTTTTTTTTTACAGATCTGCATGATTCACGTAGGTGACATTTTCAGGTCGGAAAATCCGGAATTCCGGATTAATCCGGAAAAATCACATCCCTGAATAATGTACTATGATATCACACTGACTGTGAACAGAACAAGACAGTGGATTAAAATAATGTACTATGACATCACACAGACTGTGTGTTCAGAACAAGACAGTGAATTAAAATAATGTACTATCATATCACACTGACTGTGTGTTAAGAACAAGACAGTGGATTAAAATAATGTACTATGATATCACACTGACTGTGAACAGAACACGACAGTGGATTAAAATAATGTACTATGATATCACACTGACTGTGTGTTCAGAACAAGACAGTGGATTAAAATAATGTACTATGATATCACACTGACTGTGTGTTCAGAACAAGACAGTGGATTAAAATAATGTACTATGATATCACACTGACTGTGAACAGAACAAGACAGTGGATTAAAATAATGTACTATGATATCACACTGACTGTGAACAGAACAAGACAGTGAATTAAAATAATGTACTATGATATCACACTGACTGTGTGTTCAGAACAAGACAGTGAATTAAAATAATGTACTATGATATCACACTGACTGTGTGTTCAGAACAAGACAGTGGATTAAAATAATGTACTATGATATCACACTGACTGTGAACAGAACAAGACAGTGAATTAAAATAATGTACTATGATATCACACTGACTGTGTGTTAAGAACAAGACAGTGGATTAAAATAATGTACTATGATATCACACTGACTGTGAACAGAACACGACAGTGGATTAAAATAATGTACTATGACATCACACTGACTGTGTGTTCAGAACAAGACAGTGAATTAAAATAATGTACTATGATATCACACTGACTGTGTTCAGAACAAGACAGTGAATTAAAATAATGTACTATGATATCACACTGACTGTGTTCAGAACAAGACAGTGGATTAAAATAATGTACTATGATATCACACTGACTGTGAACAGAACAAGACAGTGGATTAAAATAATGTACTATGACATCACACTGACTGTGTGTTCAGAACAAGACAGTGAATTAAAATAATGTACTATGATATCACACTGACTGTGTGTTAAGAACAAGACAGTGGATTAAAATAATGTACTATGATATCACACTGACTGTGAACAGAACAAGACAGTGGATTAAAATAATGTACTATGACATCACACTGACTGTGTGTTCAGAACAAGACAGTGAATTCAAATAATGTACTATCATATCACACTGACTGTGTGTTAAGAACAAGACAGTGGATTAAAATAATGTACTATGACATCACACTGACTGTGTGTTAAGAACACGACAGTGGATTAAAATAATGTACTATGATATCACACTGACTGTGTGTTAAGAACAAGACAGTGGATTAAAATAATGTACTATGATATCACACTGACTGTGAACAGAACAAGACAGTGGATTAAAATAATGTACTATGACATCACACTGACTGTGTGTTCAGAACAAGACAGTGAATTAAAATAATGTACTATGATATCACACTGACTGTGTGTTAAGAACAAGACAGTGGATTAAAATAATGTACTATGATATCACACTGACTGTGAACAGAACAAGACAGTGGATTAAAATAATGTACTATGACATCACACTGACTGTGTGTTCAGAACAAGACAGTGAATTCAAATAATGTACTATCATATCACACTGACTGTGTGTTCAGAACAAGACAGTGGATTAAAATAATGTACTATGATATCACACTGACTGTGAACAGAACAAGACAGTGGATTAAAATAATGTACTATGATATCACACTGACTGTGAACAGAACAAGACAGTGAATTAAAATAATGTACTATGATATCACACTGACTGTGTGTTCAGAACAAGACAGTGAATTAAAATAATGTACTATGATATCACACTGACTGTGTGTTCAGAACAAGACAGTGGATTAAAATAATGTACTATGATATCACACTGACTGTGAACAGAACAAGACAGTGAATTAAAATAATGTACTATGATATCACACTGACTGTGTGTTAAGAACAAGACAGTGGATTAAAATAATGTACTATGATATCACACTGACTGTGAACAGAACACGACAGTGGATTAAAATAATGTACTATGACATCACACTGACTGTGTGTTCAGAACAAGACAGTGAATTAAAATAATGTACTATGATATCACACTGACTGTGTTCAGAACAAGACAGTGAATTAAAATAATGTACTATGATATCACACTGACTGTGTTCAGAACAAGACAGTGGATTAAAATAATGTACTATGATATCACACTGACTGTGAACAGAACAAGACAGTGGATTAAAATAATGTACTATGACATCACACTGACTGTGTGTTCAGAACAAGACAGTGAATTAAAATAATGTACTATGATATCACACTGACTGTGTGTTAAGAACAAGACAGTGGATTAAAATAATGTACTATGATATCACACTGACTGTGAACAGAACAAGACAGTGGATTAAAATAATGTACTATGACATCACACTGACTGTGTGTTCAGAACAAGACAGTGAATTCAAATAATGTACTATCATATCACACTGACTGTGTGTTAAGAACAAGACAGTGGATTAAAATAATGTACTATGACATCACACTGACTGTGTGTTAAGAACACGACAGTGGATTAAAATAATGTACTATGATATCACACTGACTGTGTGTTAAGAACAAGACAGTGGATTAAAATAATGTACTATGATATCACACTGACTGTGAACAGAACAAGACAGTGGATTAAAATAATGTACTATGACATCACACTGACTGTGTGTTCAGAACAAGACAGTGAATTAAAATAATGTACTATGATATCACACTGACTGTGTGTTAAGAACAAGACAGTGGATTAAAATAATGTACTATGATATCACACTGACTGTGAACAGAACAAGACAGTGGATTAAAATAATGTACTATGACATCACACTGACTGTGTGTTCAGAACAAGACAGTGAATTCAAATAATGTACTATCATATCACACTGACTGTGTGTTAAGAACAAGACAGTGGATTAAAATAATGTACTATGACATCACACTGACTGTGTGTTAAGAACACGGCAGTGGATTAAAATAATGTACTATGATATCACACTGACTGTGTGTTAAGAACAAGACAGTGGATTAAAATAATGTACTATGATATCACACTGACTGTGAACAGAACACGACAGTGGATTAAAATAATGTACTATGATATCACACTGACTGTGTGTTCAGAACAAGACAGTGGATTAAAATAATGTACTATGATATCACACTGACTGTGTGTTCAGAACAAGACAGTGAATTAAAATAATGTACTATGATATCACACTGACTGTGTGTTAAGAACAAGACAGTGGATTAAAATAATGTACTATGACATCACACTGACTGTGAACAGAACACGACAGTGGATTAAAATAATGTACTATGATATCACACTGACTGTGTGTTAAGAACAAGACAGTGGATTAAAATAATGTACTATGATATCACACTGACTGTGTGTTCAGAACAAGACAGTGAATTAAAATAATGTACTATGATATCACACTGACTGTGTGTTAAGAACAAGACAGTGGATTAAAATAATGTACTATGATATCACACTGACTGTGAACAGAACAAGACAGTGGATTCAAATAATGTACTATGACATCACACTGACTGTGTGTTCAGAACAAGACAGTGAATTAAAATAATGTACTATGATATCACACTGACTGGAGATCTGGAGACTGGAGATCTGTTGTCGTATGATATCACACTGACTGTGAATAGAACAAGACAGTGGATTAAAATAATGTACTATGATATCACACTGACTGTGTTCAGAACAAGACAGTGAATTAAAATAATGTACTATGATATCACACTGACTGTGTTCAGAACAAGACAGTGGATTAAAATAATGTACTATGACATCACACTGACTGTGTTCAGAACAAGACAGTGAATTAAAATAATGTACTATGATATCACACTGACTGTGTTCAGAACAAGACAGTGGATTAAAATAATGTACTATGACATCACACTGACTGTGTGTTAAGAACACGACAGTGGATTAAAATAATGTACTATGATATCACACTGACTGTGTGTTAAGAACAAGACAGTGGATTAAAGTAATGTACTATGATATCACACTGACTGTGAACAGAACACGACAGTGGATTAAAATAATGTACTATGATATCACACTGACTGTGAACAGAACAAGACAGTGGATTAAAATAATGTACTATGATATCACACTGACTGTGAACAGAACAAGACAGTGGATTAAAATAATGTACTATGATATCACACTGACTGTGTGTTAAGAACAAGACAGTGGATTAAAATAATGTACTATGATATCACACTGACTGTGAACAGAACAAGACAGTGGATTAAAATAATGTACTATGACATCACACTGACTGTGTGTTCAGAACAAGACAGTGAATTAAAATAATGTACTATGATATCACACTGACTGTGTGTTAAGAACAAGACAGTGGATTAAAATAATGTACTATGATATCACACTGACTGTGAACAGAACAAGACAGTGGATTAAAATAATGTACTATGATATCACACTGACTGTGTGTTCAGAACAAGACAGTGGATTAAAATAATGTACTATGATATCACACTGACTGTGAACAGAACAAGACAGTGAATTAAAATAATGTACTATGATATCACACTGACTGTGTGTTCAGAACAAGACAGTGAATTAAAATAATGTACTATGATATCACACTGACTGTGTGTTCAGAACAAGACAGTGGATTAAAATAATGTACTATGATATCACACTGACTGTGAACAGAACAAGACAGTGAATTAAAATAATGTACTATGATATCACACTGACTGTGTGTTAAGAACAAGACAGTGGATTAAAATAATGTACTATGATATCACACTGACTGTGAACAGAACACGACAGTGGATTAAAATAATGTACTATGATATCACACTGACTGTGTGTTCAGAACAAGACAGTGGATTAAAATAATGTACTATGATATCACACTGACTGTGAACAGAACAAGACAGTGGATTAAAATAATGTACTATGATATCACACTGACTGTGTTCAGAACAGGACAGTGAATTAAAATAATGTACTATGATATCACACTGACTGTGTGTTAAGAACAAGACAGTGGATTAAAATAATGTACTATGATATCACACTGACTGTGAACAGAACAAGACAGTGGATTAAAATAATGTACTATGACATCACACTGACTGTGTGTTCAGAACAAGACAGTGAATTAAAATAATGTACTATGATATCACACTGACTGTGTGTTAAGAACAAGACAGTGGATTAAAATAATGTACTATGACATCACACTGACTGTGTGTTAAGAACACGACAGTGGATTAAAATAATGTACTATGATATCACACTGACTGTGTGTTAAGAACAAGACAGTGGATTAAAATAATGTGCTATGATATCACACTGACTGTGAACAGAACACGACAGTGGATTAAAAAAATGTACTATGACATCACACTGACTGTGTGTTCAGAACAAGACAGTGAATTAAAATAATGTACTATGATATCACACTGACTGTGTGTTAAGAACAAGACAGTGGATTAAAATAATGTACTATGATATCACACTGACTGTGAACAGAACAAGACAGTGAATTAAAATAATGTACTATGATATCACACTGACTGTGTGTTCAGAACAAGACAGTGAATTAAAATAATGTACTATGATATCACACTGACTGTGTGTTCAGAACAAGACAGTGGATTAAAATAATGTACTATGATATCACACTGACTGTGAACAGAACAAGACAGTGAATTAAAATAATGTACTATGATATCACACTGACTGTGTGTTAAGAACAAGACAGTGGATTAAAATAATGTACTATGATATCACACTGACTGTGAACAGAACACGACAGTGGATTAAAATAATGTACTATGATATCACACTGACTGTGTGTTCAGAACAAGACAGTGGATTAAAATAATGTACTATGATATCACACTGACTGTGAACAGAACAAGAAAGTGGATTAAAATAATGTACTATGATATCACACTGACTGTGTTCAGAACAAGACAGTGAATTAAAATAATGTACTATGATATCACACTGACTGTGTGTTAAGAACAAGACAGTGGATTAAAATAATGTACTATGATATCACACTGACTGTGAACAGAACACGACAGTGGATTAAAATAATGTACTATGATATCACACTGACTGTGTGTTCAGAACAAGACAGTGGATTAAAATAATGTACTATGATATCACACTGACTGTGAACAGAACAAGACAGTGGATTAAAATAATGTACTATGATATCACACTGACTGTGTTCAGAACAGGACAGTGAATTAAAATAATGTACTATGATATCACTGACTGTGTGTTAAGAACAAGACAGTGGATTAAAATAATGTACTATGATATCACACTGACTGTGAACAGAACAAGACAGTGGATTAAAATAATGTACTATGACATCACACTGACTGTGTGTTCAGAACAAGACAGTGAATTAAAATAATGTACTATGATATCACACTGACTGTGTGTTAAGAACAAGACAGTGGATTAAAATAATGTACTATGACATCACACTGACTGTGTGTTAAGAACACGACAGTGGATTAAAATAATGTACTATGATATCACACTGACTGTGTGTTAAGAACAAGACAGTGGATTAAAATAATGTGCTATGATATCACACTGACTGTGAACAGAACACGACAGTGGATTAAAAAAATGTACTATGACATCACACTGACTGTGTGTTCAGAACAAGACAGTGAATTAAAATAATGTACTATGATATCACACTGACTGTGTGTTAAGAACAAGACAGTGGATTAAAATAATGTACTATGATATCACACTGACTGTGAACAGAACAAGACAGTGGATTAAAATAATGTACTATGACATCACACTGACTGTGTGTTCAGAACAAGACAGTGAATTAAAATAATGTACTATGATATCACACTGACTGGAGATCTGGAGACTGGAGATCTGTTGTCGTATGATATCACACTGACTGTGAATAGAACAAGACAGTGAATTAAAATAATGTACTATGATAACACACTGACTGTGTTCAGAACAAGACAGTGAATTAAAATAATGTACTATGATATCACACTGACTGTGAACAGAACAAGACAGTGGATTAAAATAATGTACTATGATATCACACTGACTGTGTTCAGAACAAGACAGTGAATTAAAATAATGTACTATGATATCACACTGACTGTGTTCAGAACAAGACAGTGGATTAAAATAATGTACTATGATATCACACTGACTGTGAACAGAACAAGACAGTGGATTAAAATAATGTACTATGACATCACACTGACTGTGTGTTCAGAACAAGACAGTGAATTAAAATAATGTACTATGATATCACACTGACTGTGTTCAGAACAAGACAGTGGATTAAAATAATGTACTATGATATCACACTGACTGTGAACAGAACAAGACAGTGGATTAAAATAATGTACTATGATATCACACTGACTGTGTTCAGAACAAGACAGTGAATTAAAATAATGTACTATGATATCACACTGACTGTGTTCAGAACAAGACAGTGGATTAAAATAATGTACTATGATATCACACTGACTGTGAACAGAACAAGACAGTGGATTAAAATAATGTACTATGACATCACACTGACTGTGTGTTCAGAACAAGACAGTGAATTAAAATAATGTACTATGATATCACACTGACTGTGTGTTAAGAACAAGACAGTGGATTAAAATAATGTACTATGATATCACACTGACTGTGAACAGAACAAGACAGTGGATTAAAATAATGTACTATGACATCACACTGACTGTGTGTTCAGAACAAGACAGTGAATTCAAATAATGTACTATCATATCACACTGACTGTGTGTTAAGAACAAGACAGTGGATTAAAATAATGTACTATGACATCACACTGACTGTGTGTTAAGAACACGACAGTGGATTAAAATAATGTACTATGATATCACACTGACTGTGAACAGAACAAGACAGTGGATTAAAATAATGTACTATGACATCACACTGACTATGTGTTCAGAACAAGACAGTGAATTAAAATAATGTACTATGATATCACACTGACTGTGTGTTAAGAACAAGACAGTGGATTAAAATAATGTACTATGATATCACACTGACTGTGAACAGAACAAGACAGTGGATTAAAATAATGTACTATGACATCACACTGACTGTGTGTTCAGAACAAGACAGTGAATTCAAATAATGTACTATCATATCACACTGACTGTGTGTTAAGAACAAGACAGTGGATTAAAATAATGTACTATGACATCACACTGACTGTGTGTTAAGAACACGGCAGTGGATTAAAATAATGTACTATGATATCACACTGACTGTGTGTTAAGAACAAGACAGTGGATTAAAATAATGTACTATGATATCACACTGACTGTGAACAGAACACGACAGTGGATTAAAATAATGTACTATGATATCACACTGACTGTGTGTTCAGAACAAGACAGTGGATTAAAATAATGTACTATGATATCACACTGACTGTGTGTTCAGAACAAGACAGTGAATTAAAATAATGTACTATGATATCACACTGACTGTGTGTTAAGAACAAGACAGTGGATTAAAATAATGTACTATGACATCACACTGACTGTGAACAGAACACGACAGTGGATTAAAATAATGTACTATGATATCACACTGACTGTGTGTTAAGAACAAGACAGTGGATTAAAATAATGTACTATGATATCACACTGACTGTGTGTTCAGAACAAGACAGTGAATTAAAATAATGTACTATGATATCACACTGACTGTGTGTTAAGAACAAGACAGTGGATTAAAATAATGTACTATGATATCACACTGACTGTGAACAGAACAAGACAGTGGATTCAAATAATGTACTATGACATCACACTGACTGTGTGTTCAGAACAAGACAGTGAATTAAAATAATGTACTATGATATCACACTGACTGGAGATCTGGAGACTGGAGATCTGTTGTCGTATGATATCACACTGACTGTGAATAGAACAAGACAGTGGATTAAAATAATGTACTATGATATCACACTGACTGTGTTCAGAACAAGACAGTGAATTAAAATAATGTACTATGATATCACACTGACTGTGTTCAGAACAAGACAGTGGATTAAAATAATGTACTATGACATCACACTGACTGTGTTCAGAACAAGACAGTGAATTAAAATAATGTACTATGATATCACACTGACTGTGTTCAGAACAAGACAGTGGATTAAAATAATGTACTATGACATCACACTGACTGTGTGTTAAGAACACGACAGTGGATTAAAATAATGTACTATGATATCACACTGACTGTGTGTTAAGAACAAGACAGTGGATTAAAATAATGTACTATGATATCACACTGACTGTGAACAGAACACGACAGTGGATTAAAATAATGTACTATGATATCACACTGACTGTGAACAGAACAAGACAGTGGATTAAAATAATGTACTATGATATCACACTGACTGTGTTCAGAACAGGACAGTGAATTAAAATAATGTACTATGATATCACACTGACTGTGTGTTAAGAACAAGACAGTGGATTAAAATAATGTACTATGATATCACACTGACTGTGAACAGAACAAGACAGTGGATTAAAATAATGTACTATGACATCACACTGACTGTGTGTTCAGAACAAGACAGTGAATTAAAATAATGTACTATGATATCACACTGACTGTGTGTTAAGAACAAGACAGTGGATTAAAATAATGTACTATGACATCACACTGACTGTGTGTTAAGAACACGACAGTGGATTAAAATAATGTACTATGATATCACACTGACTGTGTGTTAAGAACAAGACAGTGGATTAAAATAATGTGCTATGATATCACACTGACTGTGAACAGAACACGACAGTGGATTAAAATAATGTACTATGACATCACACTGACTGTGTGTTCAGAACAAGACAGTGAATTAAAATAATGTACTATGATATCACACTGACTGTGTGTTAAGAACAAGACAGTGGATTAAAATAATGTACTATGACATCACACTGACTGTGTGTTAAGAACACGACAGTGGATTAAAATAATGTACTATGACATCACACTGACTGTGTGTTCAGAACAAGACAGTGAATTAAAATAATGTACTATGATATCACACTGACTGTGTGTTAAGAACAAGACAGTGGATTAAAATAATGTACTATGATATCACACTGACTGTGAACAGAACAAGACAGTGAATTAAAATAATGTACTATGATATCACACTGACTGTGTGTTCAGAACAAGACAGTGAATTAAAATAATGTACTATGATATCACACTGACTGTGTGTTCAGAACAAGACAGTGGATTAAAATAATGTACTATGATATCACACTGACTGTGAACAGAACAAGACAGTGAATTAAAATAATGTACTATGATATCACACTGACTGTGTGTTAAGAACAAGACAGTGGATTAAAATAATGTACTATGATATCACACTGACTGTGAACAGAACACGACAGTGGATTAAAATAATGTACTATGATATCACACTGACTGTGTGTTCAGAACAAGACAGTGGATTAAAATAATGTACTATGATATCACACTGACTGTGAAAAGAACAAGAAAGTGGATTAAAATAATGTACTATGATATCACACTGACTGTGTTCAGAACAAGACAGTGAATTAAAATAATGTACTATGATATCACACTGACTGTGTGTTAAGAACAAGACAGTGGATTAAAATAATGTACTATGATATCACACTGACTGTGAACAGAACACGACAGTGGATTAAAATAATGTACTATGATATCACACTGACTGTGTGTTCAGAACAAGACAGTGGATTAAAATAATGTACTATGATATCACACTGACTGTGAACAGAACAAGACAGTGGATTAAAATAATGTACTATGATATCACACTGACTGTGTTCAGAACAGGACAGTGAATTAAAATAATGTACTATGATATCACTGACTGTGTGTTAAGAACAAGACAGTGGATTAAAATAATGTACTATGATATCACACTGACTGTGAACAGAACAAGACAGTGGATTAAAATAATGTACTATGACATCACACTGACTGTGTGTTCAGAACAAGACAGTGAATTAAAATAATGTACTATGATATCACACTGACTGTGTGTTAAGAACAAGACAGTGGATTAAAATAATGTACTATGACATCACACTGACTGTGTGTTAAGAACACGACAGTGGATTAAAATAATGTACTATGATATCACACTGACTGTGTGTTAAGAACAAGACAGTGGATTAAAATAATGTGCTATGATATCACACTGACTGTGAACAGAACACGACAGTGGATTAAAAAAATGTACTATGACATCACACTGACTGTGTGTTCAGAACAAGACAGTGAATTAAAATAATGTACTATGATATCACACTGACTGTGTGTTAAGAACAAGACAGTGGATTAAAATAATGTACTATGATATCACACTGACTGTGAACAGAACAAGACAGTGGATTAAAATAATGTACTATGACATCACACTGACTGTGTGTTCAGAACAAGACAGTGAATTAAAATAATGTACTATGATATCACACTGACTGGAGATCTGGAGACTGGAGATCTGTTGTCGTATGATATCACACTGACTGTGAATAGAACAAGACAGTGAATTAAAATAATGTACTATGATAACACACTGACTGTGTTCAGAACAAGACAGTGAATTAAAATAATGTACTATGATATCACACTGACTGTGAACAGAACAAGACAGTGGATTAAAATAATGTACTATGATATCACACTGACTGTGTTCAGAACAAGACAGTGAATTAAAATAATGTACTATGATATCACACTGACTGTGTTCAGAACAAGACAGTGGATTAAAATAATGTACTATGATATCACACTGACTGTGAACAGAACAAGACAGTGGATTAAAATAATGTACTATGACATCACACTGACTGTGTGTTCAGAACAAGACAGTGAATTAAAATAATGTACTATGATATCACACTGACTGTGTGTTAAGAACAAGACAGTGGATTAAAATAATGTACTATGATATCACACTGACTGTGAACAGAACAAGACAGTGGATTAAAATAATGTACTATGACATCACACTGACTGTGTGTTCAGAACAAGACAGTGAATTCAAATAATGTACTATCATATCACACTGACTGTGTGTTAAGAACAAGACAGTGGATTAAAATAATGTACTATGACATCACACTGACTGTGTGTTAAGAACACGACAGTGGATTAAAATAATGTACTATGATATCACACTGACTGTGAACAGAACAAGACAGTGGATTAAAATAATGTACTATGACATCACACTGACTGTGTGTTCAGAACAAGACAGTGAATTAAAATAATGTACTATGATATCACACTGACTGTGTGTTAAGAACAAGACAGTGGATTAAAATAATGTACTATGATATCACACTGACTGTGAACAGAACAAGACAGTGGATTAAAATAATGTACTATGACATCACACTGACTGTGTGTTCAGAACAAGACAGTGAATTCAAATAATGTACTATCATATCACACTGACTGTGTGTTAAGAACAAGACAGTGGATTAAAATAATGTACTATGACATCACACTGACTGTGTGTTAAGAACACGACAGTGGATTAAAATAATGTACTATGATATCACACTGACTGTGTGTTAAGAACAAGACAGTGGATTAAAATAATGTACTATGATATCACACTGACTGTGAACAGAACACGACAGTGGATTAAAATAATGTACTATGATATCACACTGACTGTGTGTTCAGAACAAGACAGTGGATTAAAATAATGTACTATGATATCACACTGACTGTGTGTTCAGAACAAGACAGTGAATTAAAATAATGTACTATGATATCACACTGACTGTGTGTTAAGAACAAGACAGTGGATTAAAATAATGTACTATGACATCACACTGACTGTGAACAGAACACGACAGTGGATTAAAATAATGTACTATGATATCACACTGACTGTGTGTTAAGAACAAGACAGTGGATTAAAATAATGTACTATGATATCACACTGACTGTGTGTTCAGAACAAGACAGTGAATTAAAATAATGTACTATGATATCACACTGACTGTGTGTTAAGAACAAGACAGTGGATTAAAATAATGTACTATGATATCACACTGACTGTGAACAGAACAAGACAGTGGATTCAAATAATGTACTATGACATCACACTGACTGTGTGTTCAGAACAAGACAGTGAATTAAAATAATGTACTTAGGGCTGGGCAAATTAACGCGTTAACGCGGGCGATTAATTTTTTCAGCTTAACGCAATTAAAATATTTAACGCAAATAACGCAGTGTCCGTTTTTCCCCGTTCCAGTGACACACACACACACACACACACACACACACACTCGACGCATAGATAGACTCGCGTCAGTTTCCTGCTCACATCGAGTTCTCTTTTGCTCTTGAACAAACAATAACACAGATGACTTTGAGTATTCTCATATTAGGGTCTTAAATTAGTTCAATAACGTCTTAAATGAACTTAAAGAGTTGTGAGGA
The DNA here is from genome assembly GCA_023566225.1 of Romanogobio albipinnatus. Classification (NCBI taxonomy): domain Eukaryota; kingdom Metazoa; phylum Chordata; class Actinopteri; order Cypriniformes; family Gobionidae; genus Romanogobio; species Romanogobio albipinnatus. The sequence continues at coordinate 60,749,281 of CM042239.1, forward strand.
AATGAGATGCGCGGGACAGCGCGTGAGATATGCGGCTGTTCTTAAAGTGACAGGAGCACTGATGATGCCTGTCATTAATGTTCATCAAAGAACAACGGGAACAGAGAAAATTGTAGCTTTAATGATGATTCATCTATATTTAATGTATTATTTATGCAGTTAAGAAAGATAACTATTACATTTCTGTATATGTATAACAGGGAAGGCCATGGGTAAATATAACATTTATTATTTGGGGTTTATGTTAAGATTGTTTTAAATTCACTTAAATTAAAAGTAGTTTTTTTTTAAAGCCTAATAAATGTTGAAATTGGGAGCTTTCAGTTATACTGTAATGTAACGTCATTAATGTTTCATAGACACTTTAGTATCAGTGATACTGGCCTTCATTCATAAAAACATGACAATACAACACATATTTAAAATATGCTGTCTTTAAATTGTTTATACATTAATTTGGAGAGTAACTGAAATTATTACAATATCAAAATATTAAAAACGTAAAATATTAAAAACTTGCGATTAATCACGATTAATTACAGAAAAAAGTGCGATTAATTAGTTAATTTTTTTTAATCGATGCCCACCACTAAATGTACTATGATATCACACTGACTGGAGATCTGGAGACTGGAGATCTGTTGTCGTATGATATCACACTGACTGTGAATAGAACAAGACAGTGGATTAAAATAATGTACTATGATATCACACTGACTGTGTTCAGAACAAGACAGTGAATTAAAATAATGTACTATGATATCACACTGACTGTGTTCAGAACAAGACAGTGGATTAAAATAATGTACTATGACATCACACTGACTGTGTTCAGAACAAGACAGTGAATTAAAATAATGTACTATGATATCACACTGACTGTGTTCAGAACAAGACAGTGGATTAAAATAATGTACTATGACATCACACTGACTGTGTGTTAAGAACACGACAGTGGATTAAAATAATGTACTATGATATCACACTGACTGTGTGTTAAGAACAAGACAGTGGATTAAAATAATGTACTATGATATCACACTGACTGTGAACAGAACACGACAGTGGATTAAAATAATGTACTATGATATCACACTGACTGTGAACAGAACAAGACAGTGGATTAAAATAATGTACTATGATATCACACTGACTGTGAACAGAACAAGACAGTGGATTAAAATAATGTACTATGATATCACACTGACTGTGTGTTAAGAACAAGACAGTGGATTAAAATAATGTACTATGATATCACACTGACTGTGAACAGAACAAGACAGTGGATTAAAATAATGTACTATGACATCACACTGACTGTGTGTTCAGAACAAGACAGTGAATTAAAATAATGTACTATGATATCACACTGACTGTGTGTTAAGAACAAGACAGTGGATTAAAATAATGTACTATGATATCACACTGACTGTGAACAGAACAAGACAGTGGATTAAAATAATGTACTATGATATCACACTGACTGTGTGTTCAGAACAAGACAGTGGATTAAAATAATGTACTATGATATCACACTGACTGTGAACAGAACAAGACAGTGAATTAAAATAATGTACTATGATATCACACTGACTGTGTGTTCAGAACAAGACAGTGAATTAAAATAATGTACTATGATATCACACTGACTGTGTGTTCAGAACAAGACAGTGGATTAAAATAATGTACTATGATATCACACTGACTGTGAACAGAACAAGACAGTGAATTAAAATAATGTACTATGATATCACACTGACTGTGTGTTAAGAACAAGACAGTGGATTAAAATAATGTACTATGATATCACACTGACTGTGAACAGAACAAGACAGTGGATTAAAATAATGTACTATGACATCACACTGACTGTGTGTTCAGAACAAGACAGTGAATTAAAATAATGTACTATGATATCACACTGACTGTGTGTTAAGAACAAGACAGTGGATTAAAATAATGTACTATGACATCACACTGACTGTGTGTTAAGAACACGACAGTGGATTAAAATAATGTACTATGATATCACACTGACTGTGTGTTAAGAACAAGACAGTGGATTAAAATAATGTGCTATGATATCACACTGACTGTGAACAGAACACGACAGTGGATTAAAAAAATGTACTATGACATCACACTGACTGTGTGTTCAGAACAAGACAGTGAATTAAAATAATGTACTATGATATCACACTGACTGTGTGTTAAGAACAAGACAGTGGATTAAAATAATGTACTATGATATCACACTGACTGTGAACAGAACAAGACAGTGAATTAAAATAATGTACTATGATATCACACTGACTGTGTGTTCAGAACAAGACAGTGAATTAAAATAATGTACTATGATATCACACTGACTGTGTGTTCAGAACAAGACAGTGGATTAAAATAATGTACTATGATATCACACTGACTGTGAACAGAACAAGACAGTGAATTAAAATAATGTACTATGATATCACACTGACTGTGTGTTAAGAACAAGACAGTGGATTAAAATAATGTACTATGATATCACACTGACTGTGAACAGAACACGACAGTGGATTAAAATAATGTACTATGATATCACACTGACTGTGTGTTCAGAACAAGACAGTGGATTAAAATAATGTACTATGATATCACACTGACTGTGAACAGAACAAGACAGTGGATTAAAATAATGTACTATGATATCACACTGACTGTGTTCAGAACAGGACAGTGAATTAAAATAATGTACTATGATATCACACTGACTGTGTGTTAAGAACAAGACAGTGGATTAAAATAATGTACTATGATATCACACTGACTGTGAACAGAACAAGACAGTGGATTAAAATAATGTACTATGACATCACACTGACTGTGTGTTCAGAACAAGACAGTGAATTAAAATAATGTACTATGATATCACACTGACTGTGTGTTAAGAACAAGACAGTGGATTAAAATAATGTACTATGACATCACACTGACTGTGTGTTAAGAACACGACAGTGGATTAAAATAATGTACTATGATATCACACTGACTGTGTGTTAAGAACAAGACAGTGGATTAAAATAATGTGCTATGATATCACACTGACTGTGAACAGAACACGACAGTGGATTAAAAAAATGTACTATGACATCACACTGACTGTGTGTTCAGAACAAGACAGTGAATTAAAATAATGTACTATGATATCACACTGACTGTGTGTTAAGAACAAGACAGTGGATTAAAATAATGTACTATGATATCACACTGACTGTGAACAGAACAAGACAGTGGATTAAAATAATGTACTATGACATCACACTGACTGTGTGTTCAGAACAAGACAGTGAATTAAAATAATGTACTATGATATCACACTGACTGGAGATCTGGAGACTGGAGATCTGTTGTCGTATGATATCACACTGACTGTGAATAGAACAAGACAGTGAATTAAAATAATGTACTATGATAACACACTGACTGTGTTCAGAACAAGACAGTGAATTAAAATAATGTACTATGATATCACACTGACTGTGAACAGAACAAGACAGTGGATTAAAATAATGTACTATGATATCACACTGACTGTGTTCAGAACAAGACAGTGAATTAAAATAATGTACTATGATATCACACTGACTGTGTTCAGAACAAGACAGTGGATTAAAATAATGTACTATGATATCACACTGACTGTGAACAGAACAAGACAGTGGATTAAAATAATGTACTATGATATCACATTGACTGTGTGTTAAGAACAAGACAGTGGATTAAAATAATGTACTATGATATCACACTGACTGTGAACAGAACAAGACAGTGGATTAAAATAATGTACTATGACATCACACTGACTGTGTGTTCAGAACAAGACAGTGAATTAAAATAATGTACTATGATATCACACTGACTGTGTGTTAAGAACAAGACAGTGGATTAAAATAATGTACTATGATATCACACTGACTGTGAACAGAACAAGACAGTGGATTAAAATAATGTACTATGACATCACACTGACTGTGTGTTCAGAACAAGACAGTGAATTCAAATAATGTACTATCATATCACACTGACTGTGTGTTAAGAACAAGACAGTGGATTAAAATAATGTACTATGACATCACACTGACTGTGTGTTAAGAACACGACAGTGGATTAAAATAATGTACTATGATATCACACTGACTGTGTGTTAAGAACAAGACAGTGGATTAAAATAATGTACTATGATATCACACTGACTGTGAACAGAACAAGACAGTGGATTAAAATAATGTACTATGACATCACACTGACTGTGTGTTCAGAACAAGACAGTGAATTAAAATAATGTACTATGATATCACACTGACTGTGTGTTAAGAACAAGACAGTGGATTAAAATAATGTACTATGATATCACACTGACTGTGAACAGAACAAGACAGTGGATTAAAATAATGTACTATGACATCACACTGACTGTGTGTTCAGAACAAGACAGTGAATTCAAATAATGTACTATCATATCACACTGACTGTGTGTTAAGAACAAGACAGTGGATTAAAATAATGTACTATGACATCACACTGACTGTGTGTTAAGAACACGGCAGTGGATTAAAATAATGTACTATGATATCACACTGACTGTGTGTTAAGAACAAGACAGTGGATTAAAATAATGTACTATGATATCACACTGACTGTGAACAGAACACGACAGTGGATTAAAATAATGTACTATGATATCACACTGACTGTGTGTTCAGAACAAGACAGTGGATTAAAATAATGTACTATGATATCACACTGACTGTGTGTTCAGAACAAGACAGTGAATTAAAATAATGTACTATGATATCACACTGACTGTGTGTTAAGAACAAGACAGTGGATTAAAATAATGTACTATGACATCACACTGACTGTGTGTTCAGAACAAGACAGTGAATTAAAATAATGTACTATGATATCACACTGACTGTGTGTTAAGAACAAGACAGTGGATTAAAATAATGTACTATGACATCACACTGACTGTGTGTTAAGAACACGACAGTGGATTAAAATAATGTACTATGATATCACACTGACTGTGTGTTAAGAACAAGACAGTGGATTAAAATAATGTGCTATGATATCACACTGACTGTGAACAGAACACGACAGTGGATTAAAAAAATGTACTATGACATCACACTGACTGTGTGTTCAGAACAAGACAGTGAATTAAAATAATGTACTATGATATCACACTGACTGTGTGTTAAGAACAAGACAGTGGATTAAAATAATGTACTATGATATCACACTGACTGTGAACAGAACAAGACAGTGGATTAAAATAATGTACTATGACATCACACTGACTGTGTGTTCAGAACAAGACAGTGAATTAAAATAATGTACTATGATATCACACTGACTGGAGATCTGGAGACTGGAGATCTGTTGTCGTATGATATCACACTGACTGTGAATAGAACAAGACAGTGAATTAAAATAATGTACTATGATAACACACTGACTGTGTTCAGAACAAGACAGTGAATTAAAATAATGTACTATGATATCACACTGACTGTGAACAGAACAAGACAGTGGATTAAAATAATGTACTATGATATCACACTGACTGTGTTCAGAACAAGACAGTGAATTAAAATAATGTACTATGATATCACACTGACTGTGTTCAGAACAAGACAGTGGATTAAAATAATGTACTATGATATCACACTGACTGTGAACAGAACAAGACAGTGGATTAAAATAATGTACTATGATATCACATTGACTGTGTGTTAAGAACAAGACAGTGGATTAAAATAATGTACTATGATATCACACTGACTGTGAACAGAACAAGACAGTGGATTAAAATAATGTACTATGACATCACACTGACTGTGTGTTCAGAACAAGACAGTGAATTAAAATAATGTACTATGATATCACACTGACTGTGTGTTAAGAACAAGACAGTGGATTAAAATAATGTACTATGATATCACACTGACTGTGAACAGAACAAGACAGTGGATTAAAATAATGTACTATGACATCACACTGACTGTGTGTTCAGAACAAGACAGTGAATTCAAATAATGTACTATCATATCACACTGACTGTGTGTTAAGAACAAGACAGTGGATTAAAATAATGTACTATGACATCACACTGACTGTGTGTTAAGAACACGACACTGGATTAAAATAATGTACTATGATATCACACTGACTGTGTGTTAAGAACAAGACAGTGGATTAAAATAATGTACTATGATATCACACTGACTGTGAACAGAACAAGACAGTGGATTAAAATAATGTACTATGACATCACACTGACTGTGTGTTCAGAACAAGACAGTGAATTAAAATAATGTACTATGATATCACACTGACTGTGTGTTAAGAACAAGACAGTGGATTAAAATAATGTACTATGATATCACACTGACTGTGAACAGAACAAGACAGTGGATTAAAATAATGTACTATGACATCACACTGACTGTGTGTTCAGAACAAGACAGTGAATTCAAATAATGTACTATCATATCACACTGACTGTGTGTTAAGAACAAGACAGTGGATTAAAATAATGTACTATGACATCACACTGACTGTGTGTTAAGAACACGGCAGTGGATTAAAATAATGTACTATGATATCACACTGACTGTGTGTTAAGAACAAGACAGTGGATTAAAATAATGTACTATGATATCACACTGACTGTGAACAGAACACGACAGTGGATTAAAATAATGTACTATGATATCACACTGACTGTGTGTTCAGAACAAGACAGTGGATTAAAATAATGTACTATGATATCACACTGACTGTGTGTTCAGAACAAGACAGTGAATTAAAATAATGTACTATGATATCACACTGACTGTGTGTTAAGAACAAGACAGTGGATTAAAATAATGTACTATGACATCACACTGACTGTGAACAGAACACGACAGTGGATTAAAATAATGTACTATGATATCACACTGACTGTGTGTTAAGAACAAGACAGTGGATTAAAATAATGTACTATGATATCACACTGACTGTGTGTTCAGAACAAGACAGTGAATTAAAATAATGTACTATGATATCACACTGACTGTGTGTTAAGAACAAGACAGTGGATTAAAATAATGTACTATGATATCACACTGACTGTGAACAGAACAAGACAGTGGATTCAAATAATGTACTATGACATCACACTGACTGTGTGTTCAGAACAAGACAGTGAATTAAAATAATGTACTATGATATCACACTGACTGGAGATCTGGAGACTGGAGATCTGTTGTCGTATGATATCACACTGACTGTGAATAGAACAAGACAGTGGATTAAAATAATGTACTATGATATCACACTGACTGTGTTCAGAACAAGACAGTGAATTAAAATAATGTACTATGATATCACACTGACTGTGTTCAGAACAAGACAGTGGATTAAAATAATGTACTATGACATCACACTGACTGTGTTCAGAACAAGACAGTGAATTAAAATAATGTACTATGATATCACACTGACTGTGTTCAGAACAAGACAGTGGATTAAAATAATGTACTATGACATCACACTGACTGTGTGTTAAGAACACGACAGTGGATTAAAATAATGTACTATGATATCACACTGACTGTGTGTTAAGAACAAGACAGTGGATTAAAATAATGTACTATGATATCACACTGACTGTGAACAGAACACGACAGTGGATTAAAATAATGTACTATGATATCACACTGACTGTGAACAGAACAAGACAGTGGATTAAAATAATGTACTATGATATCACACTGACTGTGAACAGAACAAGACAGTGGATTAAAATAATGTACTATGATATCACACTGACTGTGTGTTAAGAACAAGACAGTGGATTAAAATAATGTACTATGATATCACACTGACTGTGAACAGAACAAGACAGTGGATTAAAATAATGTACTATGACATCACACTGACTGTGTGTTCAGAACAAGACAGTGAATTAAAATAATGTACTATGATATCACACTGACTGTGTGTTAAGAACAAGACAGTGGATTAAAATAATGTACTATGATATCACACTGACTGTGAACAGAACAAGACAGTGGATTGAAATAATGTACTATGATATCACACTGACTGTGTGTTCAGAACAAGACAGTGGATTAAAATAATGTACTATGATATCACACTGACTGTGAACAGAACAAGACAGTGAATTAAAATAATGTACTATGATATCACACTGACTGTGTGTTCAGAACAAGACAGTGAATTAAAATAATGTACTATGATATCACACTGACTGTGTGTTCAGAACAAGACAGTGGATTAAAATAATGTACTATGATATCACACTGACTGTGAACAGAACAAGACAGTGAATTAAAATAATGTACTATGATATCACACTGACTGTGTGTTAAGAACAAGACAGTGGATTAAAATAATGTACTATGATATCACACTGACTGTGAACAGAACACGACAGTGGATTAAAATAATGTACTATGATATCACACTGACTGTGTGTTCAGAACAAGACAGTGGATTAAAATAATGTACTATGATATCACACTGACTGTGAACAGAACAAGACAGTGGATTAAAATAATGTACTATGATATCACACTGACTGTGTTCAGAACAGGACAGTGAATTAAAATAATGTACTATGATATCACACTGACTGTGTGTTAAGAACAAGACAGTGGATTAAAATAATGTACTATGATATCACACTGACTGTGAACAGAACAAGACAGTGGATTAAAATAATGTACTATGACATCACACTGACTGTGTGTTCAGAACAAGACAGTGAATTAAAATAATGTACTATGATATCACACTGACTGTGTGTTAAGAACAAGACAGTGGATTAAAATAATGTACTATGACATCACACTGACTGTGTGTTAAGAACACGACAGTGGATTAAAATAATGTACTATGATATCACACTGACTGTGTGTTAAGAACAAGACAGTGGATTAAAATAATGTGCTATGATATCACACTGACTGTGAACAGAACACGACAGTGGATTAAAAAAATTTACTATGACATCACACTGACTGTGTGTTCAGAACAAGACAGTGAATTAAAATAATGTACTATGATATCACACTGACTGTGTGTTAAGAACAAGACAGTGGATTAAAATAATGTACTATGATATCACACTGACTGTGAACAGAACAAGACAGTGGATTAAAATAATGTACTATGACATCACACTGACTGTGTGTTCAGAACAAGACAGTGAATTAAAATAATGTACTATGATATCACACTGACTGGAGATCTGGAGACTGGAGATCTGTTGTCGTATGATATCACACTGACTGTGAATAGAACAAGACAGTGAATTAAAATAATGTACTATGATATCACACTGACTGTGAACAGAACAAGACAGTGGATTAAAATAATGTACTATGATATCACACTGACTGTGTTCAGAACAAGACAGTGAATTAAAATAATGTACTATGATATCACACTGACTGTGTTCAGAACAAGACAGTGGATTAAAATAATGTACTATGATATCACACTGACTGTGAACAGAACAAGACAGTGGATTAAAATAATGTACTATGATATCACATTGACTGTGTGTTAAGAACAAGACAGTGGATTAAAATAATGTACTATGATATCACACTGACTGTGAACAGAACAAGACAGTGGATTAAAATAATGTACTATGACATCACACTGACTGTGTGTTCAGAACAAGACAGTGAATTAAAATAATGTACTATGATATCACACTGACTGTGTGTTAAGAACAAGACAGTGGATTAAAATAATGTACTATGATATCACACTGACTGTGAACAGAACAAGACAGTGGATTAAAATAATGTACTATGACATCACACTGACTGTGTGTTCAGAACAAGACAGTGAATTCAAATAATGTACTATCATATCACACTGACTGTGTGTTAAGAACAAGACAGTGGATTAAAATAATGTACTATGACATCACACTGACTGTGTGTTAAGAACACGACAGTGGATTAAAATAATGTACTATGATATCACACTGACTGTGTGTTAAGAACAAGACAGTGGATTAAAATAATGTACTATGATATCACACTGACTGTGAACAGAACAAGACAGTGGATTAAAATAATGTACTATGACATCACACTGACTGTGTGTTCAGAACAAGACAGTGAATTAAAATAATGTACTATGATATCACACTGACTGTGTGTTAAGAACAAGACAGTGGATTAAAATAATGTACTATGATATCACACTGACTGTGAACAGAACAAGACAGTGGATTAAAATAATGTACTATGACATCACACTGACTGTGTGTTCAGAACAAGACAGTGAATTCAAATAATGTACTATCATATCACACTGACTGTGTGTTAAGAACAAGACAGTGGATTAAAATAATGTACTATGACATCACACTGACTGTGTGTTAAGAACACGGCAGTGGATTAAAATAATGTACTATGATATCACACTGACTGTGTGTTAAGAACAAGACAGTGGATTAAAATAATGTACTATGATATCACACTGACTGTGAACAGAACACGACAGTGGATTAAAATAATGTACTATGATATCACACTGACTGTGTGTTCAGAACAAGACAGTGGATTAAAATAATGTACTATGATATCACACTGACTGTGTGTTCAGAACAAGACAGTGAATTAAAATAATGTACTATGATATCACACTGACTGTGTGTTAAGAACAAGACAGTGGATTAAAATAATGTACTATGACATCACACTGACTGTGAACAGAACACGACAGTGGATTAAAATAATGTACTATGATATCACACTGACTGTGTGTTAAGAACAAGACAGTGGATTAAAATAATGTACTATAATATCACACTGACTGTGTGTTCAGAACAAGACAGTGAATTAAAATAATGTACTATGATATCACACTGACTGTGTGTTAAGAACAAGACAGTGGATTAAAATAATGTACTATGATATCACACTGACTGTGAACAGAACAAGACAGTGGATTCAAATAATGTACTATGACATCACACTGACTGTGTGTTCAGAACAAGACAGTGAATTAAAATAATGTACTATGATATCACACTGACTGGAGATCTGGAGACTGGAGATCTGTTGTCGTATGATATCACACTGACTGTGAATAGAACAAGACAGTGGATTAAAATAATGTACTATGATATCACACTGACTGTGTTCAGAACAAGACAGTGAATTAAAATAATGTACTATGATATCACACTGACTGTGTTCAGAACAAGACAGTGGATTAAAATAATGTACTATGACATCACACTGACTGTGTTCAGAACAAGACAGTGAATTAAAATAATGTACTATGATATCACACTGACTGTGTTCAGAACAAGACAGTGGATTAAAATAATGTACTATGACATCACACTGACTGTGTGTTAAGAACACGACAGTGGATTAAAATAATGTACTATGATATCACACTGACTGTGTGTTAAGAACAAGACAGTGGATTAAAATAATGTACTATGATATCACACTGACTGTGAACAGAACACGACAGTGGATTAAAATAATGTACTATGATATCACACTGACTGTGAACAGAACAAGACAGTGGATTAAAATAATGTACTATGATATCACACTGACTGTGTGTTAAGAACAAGACAGTGGATTAAAATAATGTACTATGATATCACACTGACTGTGAACAGAACAAGACAGTGGATTAAAATAATGTACTATGACATCACACTGACTGTGTGTTCAGAACAAGACAGTGAATTAAAATAATGTACTATGATATCACACTGACGGTGTTAAGAACAAGACAGTGGATTAAAATAATGTACTATGATATCACACTGACTGTGAACAGAACAAGACAGTGGATTAAAATAATGTACTATGACATCACACTGACTGTGTGTTCAGAACAAGACAGTGAATTAAAATAATGTACTATGATATCACACTGACTGTGTGTTAAGAACAAGACAGTGGATTAAAATAATGTACTATGACATCACACTGACTGTGTGTTAAGAACACGACAGTGGATTAAAATAATGTACTATGATATCACACTGACTGTGTGTTAAGAACAAGACAGTGGATTAAAATAATGTACTATGATATCACACTGACTGTGAACAGAACACGACAGTGGATTAAAATAATGTACTATGATATCACACTGACTGTGTGTTCAGAACAAGACAATGGATTAAAATAATGTACTATGATATCACACTGACTGTGTGTTCAGAACAAGACAGTGGATTAAAATAATGTACTATGATATCACACTGACTGTGAACAGAACAAGACAGTGGATTAAAATAATGTACTATGATATCACACTGACTGAACAGAACAAGACAGTGGATTAAAATAATGTACTATGATATCACACTGACTGTGAACAGAACAAGAGAGTGGATTAAAATAATGTACTATGATATCACACTGACTGTGAACAGAACAAGACAGTGAATTAAAATAATGTACTATGATATCACACTGACTGTGAACAGAACAAGACAGTGGATTAAAATAATGTACTATGATATCACACTGACTGTGTGTTCAGAACAAGACAGTGAATTAAAATAATGTACTATGATATCACACTGACTGTGTGTTCAGAACAAGACAGTGGATTCAAATAATGTACTATGATATCACACTGACTGTGAACAGAACAAGACAGTGGATTAAAATAATGTACTATGATATCACACTGACTGTGAACAGAACAAGACAGTGGATTAAAATAATGTACTATGATATCACACTGACTGTGAACAGAACAAGACAGTGGATTAAAATAATGTACTATGATATCACACTGACTGTGAACAGAACAAGACAGTGAATTAAAATAATGTACTATGATATCACACTGACTGTGAACAGAACAAGACAGTGGATTAAAATAATGTACTATGATATCACACTGACTGTGTGTTCAGAACAAGACAGTGAATTAAAATAATGTACTATGATATCACACTGACTGTGTGTTCAGAACAAGACAGTGGATTCAAATAATGTACTATGATATCACACTGACTGTGTGTTCAGAACAAGACAGTGGATTAAAATAATGTACTATGATATCACACTGACTGTGAACAGAACAAGACAGTGGATTAAAATAATGTACTTTGACATCACACTGACTGTGTGTTCAGAACAAGACAGTGAATTAAAATAATGTACTATGATATCACACTGACTGTGTGTTAAGAACAAGACAGTGGATTAAAATAATGTACTATGATATCACACTGACTGTGAACAGAACAAGACAGTGGATTAAAATAATGTACTATGACATCACACTGACTGTGTGTTCAGAACAAGACAGTGAATTAAAATAATGTACTATGATATCACACTGACTGTGTGTTAAGAACAAGACAGTGGATTAAAATAATGTACTATGATATCACACTGACTGTGAACAGAACAAGACAGTGGATTAAAATAATGTACTATGACATCACACTGACTGTGTGTTCAGAACAAGACAGTGAATTAAAATAATGTACTATGATATCACACTGACTGGAGATCTGGAGACTGGAGATCTGTTGTCGTATGATATCACACTGACTGTGAATAGAACAAGACAGTGAATTAAAATAATGTACTATGATATCACACTGACTGTGAACAGAACAAGACAGTGGATTAAAATAATGTACTATGATATCACACTGACTGTGAACAGAACAAGACAGTGGATTAAAATAATGTACTATGATATCACACTGACTGTGTGTTAAGAACAAGACAGTGGATTAAAATAATGTACTATGATATCACACTGACTGTGAACAGAACAAGACAGTGGATTAAAATAATGTACTATGACATCACACTGACTGTGTGTTAAGAACAAGACAGTGGATTAAAATAATGTACTATGATATCACACTGACTGTGAACAGAACAAGACAGTGGATTAAAATAATGTACTATGACATCACACAGACTGTGTGTTCAGAACAAGACAGTGAATTAAAATAATGTACTATCATATCACACTGACTGTGTGTTAAGAACAAGACAGTGGATTAAAATAATGTACTATGACATCACACTGACTGTGTGTTAAGAACACGACAGTGGATTAAAATAATGTACTATGATATCACACTGACTGTGTGTTAAGAACAAGACAGTGGATTAAAATAATGTACTATGATATCACACTGACTGTGAACAGAACACGACAGTGGATTAAAATAATGTACTATGATATCACACTGACTGTGTGTTCAGAACAAGACAGTGGATTAAAATAATGTACTATGATATCACACTGACTGTGTGTTCAGAACAAGACAGTGGATTAAAATAATGTACTATGATATCACACTGACTGTGAACAGAACAAGACAGTGGATTAAAATAATGTACTATGATATCACACTGACTGTGAACAGAACAAGACAGTGAATTAAAATAATGTACTATGATATCACACTGACTGTGTGTTCAGAACAAGACAGTGGATTAAAATAATGTACTATGACATCACACTGACTGTGTGTTCAGAACAAGACAGTGAATTAAAATAATGTACTATGATATCACACTGACTGGAGATCTGGAGACTGGAGATCTGTTGTCGTATGATATCACACTGACTGTGAATAGAACAAGACAGTGAATTAAAATAATGTACTATGATATCACACTGACTGTGAACAGAACAAGACAGTGGATTAAAATAATGTACTATGATATCACACTGACTGTGAACAGAACAAGACAGTGGATTAAAATAATGTACTATGATATCACACTGACTGTGTGTTAAGAACAAGACAGTGGATTAAAATAATGTACTATGATATCACACTGACTGTGAACAGAACAAGACAGTGGATTAAAATAATGTACTATGACATCACACTGACTGTGTGTTAAGAACAAGACAGTGGATTAAAATAATGTACTATGATATCACACTGACTGTGAACAGAACAAGACAGTGGATTAAAATAATGTACTATGACATCACACAGACTGTGTGTTCAGAACAAGACAGTGAATTAAAATAATGTACTATCATATCACACTGACTGTGTGTTAAGAACAAGACAGTGGATTAAAATAATGTACTATGACATCACACTGACTGTGTGTTAAGAACACGACAGTGGATTAAAATAATGTACTATGATATCACACTGACTGTGTGTTAAGAACAAGACAGTGGATTAAAATAATGTACTATGATATCACACTGACTGTGAACAGAACACGACAGTGGATTAAAATAATGTACTATGATATCACACTGACTGTGTGTTCAGAACAAGACAGTGGATTAAAATAATGTACTATGATATCACACTGACTGTGTGTTCAGAACAAGACAGTGGATTAAAATAATGTACTATGATATCACACTGACTGTGAACAGAACAAGACAGTGGATTAAAATAATGTACTATGATATCACACTGACTGTGAACAGAACAAGACAGTGAATTAAAATAATGTACTATGATATCACACTGACTGTGTGTTCAGAACAAGACAGTGAATTAAAATAATGTACTATGATATCACACTGACTGTGTGTTCAGAACAAGACAGTGGATTAAAATAATGTACTATGATATCACACTGACTGTGAACAGAACAAGACAGTGAATTAAAATAATGTACTATGATATCACACTGACTGTGTGTTAAGAACAAGACAGTGGATTAAAATAATGTACTATGATATCACACTGACTGTGAACAGAACACGACAGTGGATTAAAATAATGTACTATGATATCACACTGACTGTGTGTTCAGAACAAGACAGTGGATTAAAATAATGTACTATGATATCACACTGACTGTGAACAGAACAAGACAGTGGATTAAAATAATGTACTATGATATCACACTGACTGTGTTCAGAACAAGACAGTGAATTAAAATAATGTACTATGATATCACACTGACTGTGTGTTAAGAACAAGACAGTGGATTAAAATAATGTACTATGATATCACACTGACTGTGAACAGAACAAGACAGTGAATTAAAATAATGTACTATGACATCACACTGACTGTGTGTTCAGAACAAGACAGTGAATTAAAATAATGTACTATGATATCACACTGACTGTGTGTTAAGAACAAGACAGTGGATTAAAATAATGTACTATGACATCACACTGACTGTGTGTTAAGAACACGACAGTGGATTAAAATAATGTACTATGATATCACACTGACTGTGTGTTAAGAACAAGACAGTGGATTAAAATAATGTACTATGATATCACACTGACTGTGAACAGAACAAGACAGTGGATTAAAATAATGTACTATGACATCACACTGACTGTGTGTTCAGAACAAGACAGTGAATTAAAATAATGTACTATGATATCACACTGACTGTGAACAGAACAAGACAGTGGATTAAAATAATGTACTATGATATCACACTGACTGTGTTCAGAACAAGACAGTGAATTAAAATAATGTACTATGATATCACACTGACTGTGAACAGAACAAGACAGTGAATTAAAATAATGTACTATGATATCACACTGACTGTGAACAGAACAAGACAGTGGATTAATATAATGTACTATGATATCACACTGACTGTGTGTTCAGAACAAGACAGTGGATTAAAATAATGTACTATGATATCACACTGACTGTGTGTTCAGAACAAGACAGTGAATTAAAATAATGTACTATGATATCACACTGACTGTGAACAGAACAAAACAGTGGATTAAAATAATGTACTATGATATCACACTGACTGGAGATCTGGAGACTGGAGATCTGTTGTCGTATGATATCACACTGACTGTGAATAGAACAAGACAGTGAATTAAAATAATGTACTATGATATCACACTGACTTTGTGTTAAGAACAAGACAGTGGATTAAAATAATGTACTATGATATCACACTGACTGTGAACAGAACAAGACAGTGGATTAAAATAATGTACTATGACATCAAACTGACTGTGTGTTCAGAACAAGACAGTGAATTAAAATAATGTACTATGATATCACACTGACTGTGTGTTAAGAACAAGACAGTGGATTAAAATAATGTACTATGATATCACACTGACTGGAGATCTGGAGACTGGAGATCTGTTGTCGTATGATATCACACTGACTGTGAATAGAACAAGACAGTGAATTAAAATAATGTACTATGATATCACACTGACTGTGTTCAGAACAAGACAGTGAATTAAAATAATGTACTATGATATCACACTGACTGTGAACAGAACAAGACAGTGGATTAAAATAATGTACTATGATATCACACTGACTGTGTTCAGAACAAGACAGTGAATTAAAATAATGTACTATGATATCACACTGACTGTGAACAGAACAAGACAGTGGATTAAAATAATGTACTATGATATCACACTGACTGTGTTCAGAACAAGACAGTGAATTAAAATAATGTACTATGATATCACACTGACTGTGTTCAGAACTAGACAGTGGATTAAAATAATGTACTATGATATCACACTGACTGTGTTCAGAACAAGACAGTGAATTAAAATAATGTACTATGATATCACACTGACTGTGAACAGAACAAGACAGTGGATTAAAATAATGTACTATGATATCACACTGACTGTGTTCAGAACAAGACAGTGAATTAAAATAATGTACTATGATATCACACTGACTGTGTTCAGAACAAGACAGTGGATTAAAATAATGTACTATGATATCACACTGACTGTGAACAGAACAAGACAGTGAATTAAAATAATGTACTATGATATCACACTGACTGTGAACAGAACAAGACAGTGGATTAAAATAATGTACTATGATATCACACTAACTGTGTGTTAAGAACAAGACAGTGGATTAAAATAAAGTACTATGATATCACACTGACTGTGAACAGAACAAGACAGTGGATTAAAATAATGTACTATGACATCACACTGACTGTGTGTTCAGAACAAGACAGTGAATTAAAATAATGTACTATGATATCACACTGACTGTGTGTTAAGAACAAGACAGTGGATTAAAATAATGTACTATGATATCACACTGACTGTGAACAGAACAAGACAGTGGATTAAAATAATGTACTATGACATCACACTGACTGTGTGTTCAGAACAAGACAGTGAATTAAAATAATGTACTATCATATCACACTGACTGTGTGTTAAGAACAAGACAGTGGATTAAAATAATGTACTATGACATCACACTGACTGTGTGTTAAGAACACGACAGTGGATTAAAATAATGTACTATGATATCACACTGACTGTGTGTTAAGAACAAGACAGTGGATTAAAATAATGTACTATGATATCACACTGACTGTGAACAGAACATGACAGTGGATTAAAATAATGTACTATGATATCACACTGACTGTGAACAGAACACGACAGTGGATTAAAATAATGTACTATGATATCACACTGACTGTGTGTTAAGAACAAGACAGTGGATTAAAATAATGTACTATGATATCACACTGACTGTGTGTTCAGAACAAGACAGTGGATTAAAATAATGTACTATGATATCACACTGACTGTGTGTTAAGAACAAGACAGTGGATTAAAATAATGTACTATGATATCACACTGACTGTGAACAGAACAAGACAGTGGATTAAAATAATGTACTATGACATCACACTGACTGTGTGTTCAGAACAAGACAGTGAATTAAAATAATGTACTATGATATCACACTGACTGGAGATCTGGAGACTGGAGATCTGTTGTTGTATGATATCACACTGACTGTGAATAGAACAAGACAGTGAATTAAAATAATGTACTATGATATCACACTGACTGTGTTCAGAACAAGACAGTGAATTAAAATAATGTACTATGATATCACACTGACTGTGAACAGAACAAGACAGTGGATTAAAATAATGTACTATGATATCACACTGACTGTGTTCAGAACAAGACAGTGAATTAAAATAATGTACTATGATATCACACTGACTGTGAACAGAACAAGACAGTGGATTAAAATAATGTACTATGATATCACACTGACTGTGTTCAGAACAAGACAGTGAATTAAAATAATGTACTATGATATCACACTGACTGTGTTCAGAACAAGACAGTGGATTAAAATAATGTACTATGATATCACACTGACTGTGTTCAGAACAAGACAGTGAATTAAAATAATGTACTATGATATCACACTGACTGTGAACAGAACAAGACAGTGGATTAAAATAATGTACTATGATATCACACTGACTGTGTGTTAAGAACAAGACAGTGGATTAAAATAATGTACTATGATATCACACTGACTGTGTGTTCAGAACAAGACAGTGGATTAAAATAATGTACTATGATATCACACTGACTGTGTGTTAAGAACAAGACAGTGGATTAAAATAATGTACTATGATATCACACTGACTATGAACAGAACAAGACAGTGGATTAAAATAATGTACTATGACATCACACTGACTGTGTGTTCAGAACAAGACAGTGAATTAAAATAATGTACTATGATATCACACTGACTGGAGATCTGGAGACTGGAGATCTGTTGTCGTATGATATCACACTGACTGTGAATAGAACAAGACAGTGAATTAAAATAATGTACTATGATATCACACTGACTGTGTTCAGAACAAGACAGTGAATTAAAATAATGTACTATGATATCACACTGACTGTGAACAGAACAAGACAGTGGATTAAAATAATGTACTATGATATCACACTGACTGTGTTCAGAACAAGACAGTGAATTAAAATAATGTACTATGATATCACACTGACTGTGAACAGAACAAGACAGTGGATTAAAATAATGTACTATGATATCACACTGACTGTGTTCAGAACAAGACAGTGAATTAAAATAATGTACTATGATATCACACTGACTGTGTTCAGAACTAGACAGTGGATTAAAATAATGTACTATGATATCACACTGACTGTGTTCAGAACAAGACAGTGAATTAAAATAATGTACTATGATATCACACTGACTGTGAACAGAACAAGACAGTGGATTAAAATAATGTACTATGATATCACACTGACTGTGTTCAGAACAAGACAGTGAATTAAAATAATGTACTATGATATCACACTGACTGTGTTCAGAACAAGACAGTGGATTAAAATAATGTACTATGATATCACACTGACTGTGAACAGAACAAGACAGTGAATTAAAATAATGTACTATGATATCACACTGACTGTGAACAGAACAAGACAGTGGATTAAAATAATGTACTATGATATCACACTAACTGTGTGTTAAGAACAAGACAGTGGATTAAAATAAAGTACTATGATATCACACTGACTGTGAACAGAACAAGACAGTGGATTAAAATAATGTACTATGACATCACACTGACTGTGTGTTCAGAACAAGACAGTGAATTAAAATAATGTACTATGATATCACACTGACTGTGTGTTAAGAACAAGACAGTGGATTAAAATAATGTACTATGATATCACACTGACTGTGAACAGAACAAGACAGTGGATTAAAATAATGTACTATGACATCACACTGACTGTGTGTTCAGAACAAGACAGTGAATTAAAATAATGTACTATCATATCACACTGACTGTGTGTTAAGAACAAGACAGTGGATTAAAATAATGTACTATGACATCACACTGACTGTGTGTTAAGAACACGACAGTGGATTAAAATAATGTACTATGATATCACACTGACTGTGTGTTAAGAACAAGACAGTGGATTAAAATAATGTACTATGATATCACACTGACTGTGAACAGAACACGACAGTGGATTAAAATAATGTACTATGATATCACACTGACTGTGAACAGAACACGACAGTGGATTAAAATAATGTACTATGATATCACACTGACTGTGTGTTAAGAACAAGACAGTGGATTAAAATAATGTACTATGATATCACACTGACTGTGTGTTCAGAACAAGACAGTGGATTAAAATAATGTACTATGATATCACACTGACTGTGTGTTAAGAACAAGACAGTGGATTAAAATAATGTACTATGATATCACACTGACTGTGAACAGAACAAGACAGTGGATTAAAATAATGTACTATGACATCACACTGACTGTGTGTTCAGAACAAGACAGTGAATTAAAATAATGTACTATGATATCACACTGACTGGAGATCTGGAGACTGGAGATCTGTTGTTGTATGATATCACACTGACTGTGAATAGAACAAGACAGTGAATTAAAATAATGTACTATGATATCACACTGACTGTGTTCAGAACAAGACAGTGAATTAAAATAATGTACTATGATATCACACTGACTGTGAACAGAACAAGACAGTGGATTAAAATAATGTACTATGATATCACACTGACTGTGTTCAGAACAAGACAGTGAATTAAAATAATGTACTATGATATCACACTGACTGTGAACAGAACAAGACAGTGGATTAAAATAATGTACTATGATATCACACTGACTGTGTTCAGAACAAGACAGTGAATTAAAATAATGTACTATGATATCACACTGACTGTGTTCAGAACAAGACAGTGGATTAAAATAATGTACTATGATATCACACTGACTGTGTTCAGAACAAGACAGTGAATTAAAATAATGTACTATGATATCACACTGACTGTGAACAGAACAAGACAGTGGATTAAAATAATGTACTATGATATCACACTGACTGTGTGTTAAGAACAAGACAGTGGATTAAAATAATGTACTATGATATCACACTGACTGTGTGTTCAGAACAAGACAGTGGATTAAAATAATGTACTATGATATCACACTGACTGTGTGTTAAGAACAAGACAGTGGATTAAAATAATGTACTATGATATCACACTGACTATGAACAGAACAAGACAGTGGATTAAAATAATGTACTATGACATCACACTGACTGTGTGTTCAGAACAAGACAGTGAATTAAAATAATGTACTATGATATCACACTGACTGGAGATCTGGAGACTGGAGATCTGTTGTCGTATGATATCACACTGACTGTGAATAGAACAAGACAGTGAATTAAAATAATGTACTATGATATCACACTGACTGTGTTCAGAACAAGACAGTGAATTAAAATAATGTACTATGATATCACACTGACTGTGAACAGAACAAGACAGTGGATTAAAATAATGTACTATGATATCACACTGACTGTGAACAGAACAAGACAGTGGATTAAAATAATGTACTATGATATCACACTGACTGTGAACAGAACAAGACAGTGGATTAAAATAATGTACTATGATATCACACTGACTGTGTTCAGAACAAGACAGTGAATTAAAATAATGTACTATGATATCACACTGACTGTGTTCAGAACAAGACAGTGGATTAAAATAATGTACTATGATATCACACTGACTGTGTTCAGAACAAGACAGTGAATTAAAATAATGTACTATGATATCACACTGACTGTGAACAGAACAAGACAGTGGATTAAAATAATGTACTATGATATCACACTGACTGTGTTCAGAACAAGACAGTGAATTAAAATAATGTACTATGATATCACACTGACTGTGAACAGAACAAGACAGTGGATTAAAATAATGTACTATGACATCACACTGACTGTGTGTTCAGAACAAGACAGTGAATTAAAATAATGTACTATCATATCACACTGACTGTGTGTTAAGAACAAGACAGTGGATTAAAATAATGTACTATGACATCACACTGACTGTGTGTTAAGAACACGACAGTGGATTAAAATAATGTACTATGATATCACACTGACTGTGTGTTAAGAACAAGACAGTGGATTAAAATAATGTACTATGATATCACACTGACTGTGTGTTCAGAACAAGACAGTGAATTAAAATAATGTACTATGATATCACACTGACTGTGAACAGAACAAGACAGTGAATTAAAATAATGTACTATGATATCACACTGACTGTGTGTTCAGAACAAGACAGTGAATTAAAATAATGTACTATGATATCACACTGACTGTGTTCAGAACAAGACAGTGAATTAAAATAATGTACTATGATATCACACTGACTGTGAACAGAACAAGACAGTGGATTAAAATAATGTACTATGATATCACACTGACTGTGTTCAGAACAAGACAGTGAATTAAAATAATGTACTATGATATCACACTGACTGTGTTCAGAACAAGACAGTGGATTAAAATAATGTACTATGATATCACACTGACTGTGTTCAGAACAAGACAGTGAATTAAAATAATGTACTATGATATCACACTGACTGTGAACAGAACAAGACAGTGGATTAAAATAATGTACTATGATATCACACTGACTGTGTTCAGAACAAGACAGTGAATTAAAATAATGTACTATGATATCACACTGACTGTGAACAGAACAAGACAGTGGATTAAAATAATGTACTATGACATCACACTGACTGTGTGTTCAGAACAAGACAGTGAATTAAAATAATGTACTATCATATCACACTGACTGTGTGTTAAGAACAAGACAGTGGATTAAAATAATGTACTATGACATAACACTGACTGTGTGTTAAGAACACGACAGTGGATTAAAATAATGTACTATGATATCACACTGACTGTGTGTTAAGAACAAGACAGTGGATTAAAATAATGTACTATGATATCACACTGACTGTGAACAGAACACGACAGTGGATTAAAATAATGTACTATGATATCACACTGACTGTGTGTTCAGAACAAGACAGTGGATTAAAATAATGTACTATGATATCACACTGACTGTGTGTTCAGAACAAGACAGTGGATTAAAATAATGTACTATGATATCACACTGACTGTGAACAGAACAAGACAGTGGATTAAAATAATGTACTATGATATCACACTGACTGTGAACAGAACAAGACAGTGAATTAAAATAATGTACTATGATATCACACTGACTGTGTGTTCAGAACAAGACAGTGAATTAAAATAATGTACTATGATATCACACTGACTGTGTGTTCAGAACAAGACAGTGGATTAAAATAATGTACTATGATATCACACTGACTGTGAACAGAACACGACAGTGGATTAAAATAATGTACTATGATATCACACTGACTGTGTGTTAAGAACAAGACAGTGGATTAAAATAATGTACTATGATATCACACTGACTGTGTGTTCAGAACAAGACAGTGGATTAAAATAATGTACTAGGATATCACACTGACTGTGTGTTAAGAACAAGACAGTGGATTAAAATAATGTACTATGATATCACACTGACTGTGAACAGAACAAGACAGTGGATTAAAATAATGTACTATGACATCACACTGACTGTGTGTTCAGAACAAGACAGTGAATTAAAATAATGTACTATGATATCACACTGACTGGAGGTCTGGAGACTGGAGATCTGTTGTCGTATGATATCACACTGACTGTGAATAGAACAAGACAGTGAATTAAAATAATGTACTATGATATCACACTGACTGTGTTCAGAACAAGACAGTGAATTAAAATAATGTACTATGATATCACACTGACTGTGAACAGAACAAGACAGTGGATTAAAATAATGTACTATTATATCACACTGACTGTGTTCAGAACAAGACAGTGAATTAAAATAATGTACTATGATATCACACTGACTGTGAACAGATCAAGACAGTGGATTAAAATAATGTACTATGATATCACACTGACTGTGTTCAGAACAAGACAGTGAATTAAAATAATGTACTATGATATCACACTGACTGTGTTCAGAACAAGACAGTGGATTAAAATAATGTACTATGATATCACACTGACTGTGTTCAGAACAAGACAGTGAATTAAAATAATGTACTATGATATCACACTGACTGTGAACAGAACAAGACAGTGGATTAAAATAATGTACTATGATATCACACTGACTGTGTGTTAAGAACAAGACAGTGGATTAAAATAATGTACTATGATATCACACTGACTGTGTGTTCAGAACAAGACAGTGGATTAAAATAATGTACTATGATATCACACTGACTGGAGATCTGGAGACTGGAGATCTGTTGTCGTATGATATCACACTGACTGTGAATAGAACAAGACAGTGAATTAAAATAATGTACTATGATATCACACTGACTGGAGATCTGGAGACTGGAGATCTGTTGTCGTATGATATCACACTGACTGTGAATAGAACAAGACAGTGAATTAAAATAATGTACTATGATATCACACTGACTGTGTTCAGAACAAGACAGTGAATTAAAATAATGTACTATGATATCACACTGACTGTGAACAGAACAAGACAGTGGATTAAAATAATGTACTATGATATCACACTGACTGTGTTCAGAACAAGACAGTGAATTAAAATAATGTACTATGATATCACACTGACTGTGAACAGAACAAGACAGTGGATTAAAATAATGTACTATGATATCACACTGACTGTGTTCAGAACAAGACAGTGAATTAAAATAATGTACTATGATATCACACTGACTGTGTTCAGAACAAGACAGTGGATTAAAATAATGTACTATGATATCACACTGACTGTGTTCAGAACAAGACAGTGAATTAAAATAATGTACTATGATATCACACTGACTGTGAACAGAACAAGACAGTGGATTAAAATAATGTACTATGATATCACACTGACTGTGTTCAGAACAAGACAGTGAATTAAAATAATGTACTATGATATCTCACTGACTGTGTTCAGAACAAGACAGTGGATTAAAATAATGTACTATGATATCACACTGACTGTGAACAGAACAAGACAGTGAATTAAAATAATGTACTATGATATCACACTGACTGTGAACAGAACAAGACAGTGGATTAAAATAATGTACTATGATATCACACTGACTGTGTGTTAAGAACAAGACAGTGGATTAAAATAATGTACTATGATATCACACTGACTGTGAACAGAACAAGACAGTGGATTAAAAAAATGTACTATGACATCACACTGACTGTGTGTTCAGAACAAGACAGTGAATTAAAATAATGTACTATGATATCACACTGACTGTGTGTTAAGAACAAGACAGTGGATTAAAATAATGTACTATGATATCACACTGACTGTGAACAGAACAAGACAGTGGATTAAAATAATGTACTATGACATCACACTGACTGTGTGTTCAGAACAAGACAGTGAATTAAAATAATGTACTATGATATCACACTGACTGGAGATCTGGAGACTGGAGATCTGTTGTCGTATGATATCACACTGACTGTGAATAGAACAAGACAGTGAATTAAAATAATGTACTATGATATCACACTGACTGTGTTCAGAACAAGACAGTGAATTAAAATAATGTACTATGATATCACACTGACTGTGAACAGAACAAGACAGTGGATTAAAATAATGTACTATGACATCACACTGACTGTGTGTTCAGAACAAGACAGTGAATTAAAATAATGTACTATGATATCACACTGACTGTGTTCAGAACAAGACAGTGGATTAAAATAATGTACTATGATATCACACTGACTGTGAACAGAACAAGACAGTGGATTAAAATAATGTACTATGATATCACACTGACTGTGTGTTAAGAACAAGACAGTGGATTAAAATAAAGTACTATGATATCACACTGACTGTGAACAGAACAAGACAGTGGATTAAAATAATGTACTATGACATCACACTGACTGTGTGTTCAGAACAAGACAGTGAATTAAAATAATGTACTATGATATCACACTGACTGTGTGTTAAGAACAAGACAGTGGATTAAAATAATGTACTATGATATCACACTGACTGTGAACAGAACAAGACAGTGGATTAAAATAATGTACTATGACATCACACTGACTGTGTGTTCAGAACAAGACAGTGAATTAAAATAATGTACTATCATATCACACTGACTGGAGATCTGGAGACTGGAGATCTGTTGTCGTATGATATCACACTGACTGTGAATAGAACAAGACAGTGAATTAAAATAATGTACTATGATATCACACTGACTGTGAACAGAACAAGACAGTGGATTAAAATAATGTACTATGATATCACACTGACTGTGAACAGAACAAGACAGTGGATTAAAATAATGTACTATGATATCACACTGACTGTGTGTTAAGAACAAGACAGTGGATTAAAATAATGTACTATGATATCACACTGACTGTGAACAGAACAAGACAGTGGATTAAAATAATGTACTATGACATCACACTGACTGTGTGTTAAGAACAAGACAGTGGATTAAAATAATGTACTATGATATCACACTGACTGTGAACAGAACAAGACAGTGGATTAAAATAATGTACTATGACATCACACAGACTGTGTGTTCAGAACAAGACAGTGAATTAAAATAATGTACTATGATATCACACTGACTGTGTGTTAAGAACAAGACAGTGGATTAAAATAATGTACTATGACATCACACTGACTGTGTGTTAAGAACACGACAGTGGATTAAAATAATGTACTATGATATCACACTGACTGTGTGTTAAGAACAAGACAGTGGATTAAAATAATGTACTATGATATCACACTGACTGTGAACAGAACACGACAGTGGATTAAAATAATGTACTATGATATCACACTGACTGTGTGTTCAGAACAAGACAGTGGATTAAAATAATGTACTATGATATCACACTGACTGTGTGTTCAGAACAAGACAGTGGATTAAAATAATGTACTATGATATCACACTGACTGTGAACAGAACAAGACAGTGGATTAAAATAATGTACTATGATATCACACTGACTGTGAACAGAACAAGACAGTGAATTAAAATAATGTACTATGATATCACACTGACTGTGTGTTCAGAACAAGACAGTGAATTAAAATAATGTACTATGATATCACACTGACTGTGTGTTCAGAACAAGACAGTGGATTAAAATAATGTACTATGATATCACACTGACTGTGAACAGAACAAGACAGTGAATTAAAATAATGTACTATGATATCACACTGACTGTGTGTTAAGAACAAGACAGTGGATTAAAATAATGTACTATGATATCACACTGACTGTGAACAGAACACGACAGTGGATTAAAATAATGTACTATGATATCACACTGACTGTGTGTTCAGAACAAGACAGTGGATTAAAATAATGTACTATGATATCACACTGACTGTGAACAGAACAAGACAGTGGATTAAAATAATGTACTATGATATCACACTGACTGTGTTCAGAACAAGACAGTGAATTAAAATAATGTACTATGATATCACACTGACTGTGTGTTAAGAACAAGACAGTGGATTAAAATAATGTACTATGATATCACACTGACTGTGAACAGAACAAGACAGTGAATTAAAATAATGTACTATGACATCACACTGACTGTGTGTTCAGAACAAGACAGTGAATTAAAATAATGTACTATGATATCACACTGACTGTGTGTTAAGAACAAGACAGTGGATTAAAATAATGTACTATGACATCACACTGACTGTGTGTTAAGAACACGACAGTGGATTAAAATAATGTACTATGATATCACACTGACTGTGTGTTAAGAACAAGACAGTGGATTAAAATAATGTACTATGATATCACACTGACTGTGAACAGAACAAGACAGTGGATTAAAATAATGTACTATGACATCACACTGACTGTGTGTTCAGAACAAGACAGTGAATTAAAATAATGTACTATGATATCACACTGACTGTGAACAGAACAAGACAGTGGATTAAAATAATGTACTATGATATCACACTGACTGTGTTCAGAACAAGACAGTGAATTAAAATAATGTACTATGATATCACACTGACTGTGAACAGAACAAGACAGTGAATTAAAATAATGTACTATGATATCACACTGACTGTGAACAGAACAAGACAGTGGATTAATATAATGTACTATGATATCACACTGACTGTGTGTTCAGAACAAGACAGTGGATTAAAATAATGTACTATGATATCACACTGACTGTGTGTTCAGAACAAGACAGTGAATTAAAATAATGTACTATGATATCACACTGACTGTGAACAGAACAAAACAGTGGATTAAAATAATGTACTATGATATCACACTGACTGGAGATCTGGAGACTGGAGATCTGTTGTCGTATGATATCACACTGACTGTGAATAGAACAAGACAGTGAATTAAAATAATGTACTATGATATCACACTGACTTTGTGTTAAGAACAAGACAGTGGATTAAAATAATGTACTATGATATCACACTGACTGTGAACAGAACAAGACAGTGGATTAAAATAATGTACTATGACATCAAACTGACTGTGTGTTCAGAACAAGACAGTGAATTAAAATAATGTACTATGATATCACACTGACTGTGTGTTAAGAACAAGACAGTGGATTAAAATAATGTACTATGATATCACACTGACTGGAGATCTGGAGACTGGAGATCTGTTGTCGTATGATATCACACTGACTGTGAATAGAACAAGACAGTGAATTAAAATAATGTACTATGATATCACACTGACTGTGTTCAGAACAAGACAGTGAATTAAAATAATGTACTATGATATCACACTGACTGTGAACAGAACAAGACAGTGGATTAAAATAATGTACTATGATATCACACTGACTGTGTTCAGAACAAGACAGTGAATTAAAATAATGTACTATGATATCACACTGACTGTGAACAGAACAAGACAGTGGATTAAAATAATGTACTATGATATCACACTGACTGTGTTCAGAACAAGACAGTGAATTAAAATAATGTACTATGATATCACACTGACTGTGTTCAGAACTAGACAGTGGATTAAAATAATGTACTATGATATCACACTGACTGTGTTCAGAACAAGACAGTGAATTAAAATAATGTACTATGATATCACACTGACTGTGAACAGAACAAGACAGTGGATTAAAATAATGTACTATGATATCACACTGACTGTGTTCAGAACAAGACAGTGAATTAAAATAATGTACTATGATATCACACTGACTGTGTTCAGAACAAGACAGTGGATTAAAATAATGTACTATGATATCACACTGACTGTGAACAGAACAAGACAGTTAATTAAAATAATGTACTATGATATCACACTGACTGTGAACAGAACAAGACAGTGGATTAAAATAATGTACTATGATATCACACTAACTGTGTGTTAAGAACAAGACAGTGGATTAAAATAAAGTACTATGATATCACACTGACTGTGAACAGAACAAGACAGTGGATTAAAATAATGTACTATGACATCACACTGACTGTGTGTTCAGAACAAGACAGTGAATTAAAATAATGTACTATGATATCACACTGACTGTGTGTTAAGAACAAGACAGTGGATTAAAATAATGTACTATGATATCACACTGACTGTGAACAGAACAAGACAGTGGATTAAAATAATGTACTATGACATCACACTGACTGTGTGTTCAGAACAAGACAGTGAATTAAAATAATGTACTATCATATCACACTGACTGTGTGTTAAGAACAAGACAGTGGATTAAAATAATGTACTATGACATCACACTGACTGTGTGTTAAGAACACGACAGTGGATTAAAATAATGTACTATGATATCACACTGACTGTGTGTTAAGAACAAGACAGTGGATTAAAATAATGTACTATGATATCACACTGACTGTGAACAGAACACGACAGTGGATTAAAATAATGTACTATGATATCACACTGACTGTGAACAGAACACGACAGTGGATTAAAATAATGTACTATGATATCACACTGACTGTGTGTTAAGAACAAGACAGTGGATTAAAATAATGTACTATGATATCACACTGACTGTGTGTTCAGAACAAGACAGTGGATTAAAATAATGTACTATGATATCACACTGACTGTGTGTTAAGAACAAGACAGTGGATTAAAATAATGTACTATGATATCACACTGACTGTGAACAGAACAAGACAGTGGATTAAAATAATGTACTATGACATCACACTGACTGTGTGTTCAGAACAAGACAGTGAATTAAAATAATGTACTATGATATCACACTGACTGGAGATCTGGAGACTGGAGATCTGTTGTTGTATGATATCACACTGACTGTGAATAGAACAAGACAGTGAATTAAAATAATGTACTATGATATCACACTGACTGTGTTCAGAACAAGACAGTGAATTAAAATAATGTACTATGATATCACACTGACTGTGAACAGAACAAGACAGTGGATTAAAATAATGTACTATGATATCACACTGACTGTGTTCAGAACAAGACAGTGAATTAAAATAATGTACTATGATATCACACTGACTGTGAACAGAACAAGACAGTGGATTAAAATAATGTACTATGATATCACACTGACTGTGTTCAGAACAAGACAGTGAATTAAAATAATGTACTATGATATCACACTGACTGTGTTCAGAACAAGACAGTGGATTAAAATAATGTACTATGATATCACACTGACTGTGTTCAGAACAAGACAGTGAATTAAAATAATGTACTATGATATCACACTGACTGTGAACAGAACAAGACAGTGGATTAAAATAATGTACTATGATATCACACTGACTGTGTGTTAAGAACAAGACAGTGGATTAAAATAATGTACTATGATATCACACTGACTGTGTGTTCAGAACAAGACAGTGGATTAAAATAATGTACTATGATATCACACTGACTGTGTGTTAAGAACAAGACAGTGGATTAAAATAATGTACTATGATATCACACTGACTATGAACAGAACAAGACAGTGGATTAAAATAATGTACTATGACATCACACTGACTGTGTGTTCAGAACAAGACAGTGAATTAAAATAATGTACTATGATATCACACTGACTGGAGATCTGGAGACTGGAGATCTGTTGTCGTATGATATCACACTGACTGTGAATAGAACAAGACAGTGAATTAAAATAATGTACTATGATATCACACTGACTGTGTTCAGAACAAGACAGTGAATTAAAATAATGTACTATGATATCACACTGACTGTGAACAGAACAAGACAGTGGATTAAAATAATGTACTATGATATCACACTGACTGTGTTCAGAACAAGACAGTGAATTAAAATAATGTACTATGATATCACACTGACTGTGAACAGAACAAGACAGTGGATTAAAATAATGTACTATGATATCACACTGACTGTGTTCAGAACAAGACAGTGAATTAAAATAATGTACTATGATATCACACTGACTGTGTTCAGAACAAGACAGTGGATTAAAATAATGTACTATGATATCACACTGACTGTGAACAGAACAAGACAGTGGATTAAAATAATGTACTATGATATCACACTGACTGTGTTCAGAACAAGACAGTGAATTAAAATAATGTACTATGATATCACACTGACTGTGAACAGAACAAGACAGTGGATTAAAATAATGTACTATGACATCACACTGACTGTGTGTTCAGAACAAGACAGTGAATTAAAATAATGTACTATCATATCACACTGACTGTGTGTTAAGAACAAGACAGTGGATTAAAATAATGTACTATGACATCACACTGACTGTGAACAGAACAAGACAGTGAATTAAAATAATGTACTATGATATCACACTGACTGTGTGTTCAGAACAAGACAGTGAATTAAAATAATGTACTATGATATCACACTGACTGTGAACAGAACAAGACAGTGGATTAAAATAATGTACTATGATATCACACTGACTGTGTTCAGAACAAGACAGTGAATTAAAATAATGTACTATGATATCACACTGACTGTGTTCAGAACAAGACAGTGGATTAAAATAATGTACTATGATATCACACTGACTGTGTTCAGAACAAGACAGTGAATTAAAATAATGTACTATGATATCACACTGACTGTGAACAGAACAAGACAGTGGATTAAAATAATGTACTATGATATCACACTGACTGTGTTCAGAACAAGACAGTGAATTAAAATAATGTACTATGATATCACACTGACTGTGAACAGAACAAGACAGTGGATTAAAATAATGTACTATGACATCACACTGACTGTGTGTTCAGAACAAGACAGTGAATTAAAATAATGTACTATCATATCACACTGACTGTGTGTTAAGAACAAGACAGTGGATTAAAATAATGTACTATGACATCACACTGACTGTGTGTTAAGAACACGACAGTGGATTAAAATAATGTACTATGATATCACACTGACTGTGTGTTAAGAACAAGACAGTGGATTAAAATAATGTACTATGATATCACACTGACTGTGAACAGAACACGACAGTGGATTAAAATAATGTACTATGATATCACACTGACTGTGTGTTCAGAACAAGACAGTGGATTAAAATAATGTACTATGATATCACACTGACTGTGTGTTCAGAACAAGACAGTGGATTAAAATAATGTACTATGATATCACACTGACTGTGAACAGAACAAGACAGTGGATTAAAATAATGTACTATGATATCACACTGACTGTGAACAGAACAAGACAGTGAATTAAAATAATGTACTATGATATCACACTGACTGTGTGTTCAGAACAAGACAGTGAATTAAAATAATGTACTATGATATCACAATGACTGTGTGTTCAGAACAAGACAGTGGATTAAAATAATGTACTATGATATCACACTGACTGTGAACAGAACACGACAGTGGATTAAAATAATGTACTATGATATCACACTGACTGTGTGTTAAGAACAAGACAGTGGATTAAAATAATGTACTATGATATCACACTGACTGTGTGTTCAGAACAAGACAGTGGATTAAAATAATGTACTAGGATATCACACTGACTGTGTGTTAAGAACAAGACAGTGGATTAAAATAATGTACTATGATATCACACTGACTGTGAACAGAACAAGACAGTGGATTAAAATAATGTACTATGACATCACACTGACTGTGTGTTCAGAACAAGACAGTGAATTAAAATAATGTACTATGATATCACACTGACTGGAGGTCTGGAGACTGGAGATCTGTTGTCGTATGATATCACACTGACTGTGAATAGAACAAGACAGTGAATTAAAATAATGTACTATGATATCACACTGACTGTGTTCAGAACAAGACAGTGAATTAAAATAATGTACTATGATATCACACTGACTGTGAACAGAACAAGACAGTGGATTAAAATAATGTACTATTATATCACACTGACTGTGTTCAGAACAAGACAGTGAATTAAAATAATGTACTATGATATAACACTGACTGTGAACAGATCAAGACAGTGGATTAAAATAATGTACTATGATATCACACTGACTGTGTTCAGAACAAGACAGTGAATTAAAATAATGTACTATGATATCACACTGACTGTGTTCAGAACAAGACAGTGGATTAAAATAATGTACTATGATATCACACTGACTGTGAACAGAACAAGACAGTGGATTAAAATAATGTACTATGATATCACACTGACTGTGTGTTAAGAACAAGACAGTGGATTCAAATAATGTACTATGATATCACACTGACTGTGTGTTCAGAACAAGACAGTGGATTAAAATAATGTACTATGATATCACACTGACTGGAGATCTGGAGACTGGAGATCTGTTGTCGTATGATATCACACTGACTGTGAATAGAACAAGACAGTGAATTAAAATAATGTACTATGATATCACACTGACTGGAGATCTGGAGACTGGAGATCTGTTGTCGTATGATATCACACTGACTGTGAATAGAACAAGACAGTGAATTAAAATAATGTACTATGATATCACACTGACTGTGTTCAGAACAAGACAGTGAATTAAAATAATGTACTATGATATCACACTGACTGTGAACAGAACAAGACAGTGGATTAAAATAATGTACTATGATATCACACTGACTGTGTTCAGAACAAGACAGTGAATTAAAATAATGTACTATGATATCACACTGACTGTGAACAGAACAAGACAGTGGATTAAAATAATGTACTATGATATCACACTGACTGTGTTCAGAACAAGACAGTGAATTAAAATAATGTACTATGATATCACACTGACTGTGTTCAGAACAAGACAGTGGATTAAAATAATGTACTATGATATCACACTGACTGTGTTCAGAACAAGACAGTGAATTAAAATAATGTACTATGATATCACACTGACTGTGAACAGAACAAGACAGTGGATTAAAATAATGTACTATGATATCACACTGACTGTGTTCAGAACAAGACAGTGAATTAAAATAATGTACTATGATATCTCACTGACTGTGTTCAGAACAAGACAGTGAATTAAAATAATGTACTATGATATCACACTGACTGTGAACAGAACAAGACAGTGAATTAAAATAATGTACTATGATATCACACTGACTGTGAACAGAACAAGACAGTGGATTAAAATAATGTACTATGATATCACACTGACTGTGTGTTAAGAACAAGACAGTGGATTAAAATAATGTACTATGATATCACACTGACTGTGAACAGAACAAGACAGTGGATTAAAAAAATGTACTATGACATCACACTGACTGTGTGTTCAGAACAAGACAGTGAATTAAAATAATGTACTATGATATCACACTGACTGTGTGTTAAGAACAAGACAGTGGATTAAAATAATGTACTATGATATCACACTGACTGTGAACAGAACAAGACAGTGGATTAAAATAATGTACTATGACATCACACTGACTGTGTGTTCAGAACAAGACAGTGAATTAAAATAATGTACTATGATATCACACTGACTGGAGATCTGGAGACTGGAGATCTGTTGTCGTATGATATCACACTGACTGTGAATAGAACAAGACAGTGAATTAAAATAATGTACTATGATATCACACTGACTGTGTTCAGAACAAGACAGTGAATTAAAATAATGTACTATGATATCACACTGACTGTGAACAGAACAAGACAGTGGATTAAAATAATGTACTATGACATCACACTGACTGTGTGTTCAGAACAAGACAGTGAATTAAAATAATGTACTATGATATCACACTGACTGTGTTCAGAACAAGACAGTGGATTAAAATAATGTACTATGATATCACACTGACTGTGAACAGAACAAGACAGTGGATTAAAATAATGTACTATGATATCACACTGACTGTGTGTTAAGAACAAGACAGTGGATTAAAATAAAGTACTATGATATCACACTGACTGTGAACAGAACAAGACAGTGGATTAAAATAATGTACTATGACATCACACTGACTGTGTGTTCAGAACAAGACAGTGAATTAAAATAATGTACTATGATTTCACACTGACTGTGTGTTAAGAACAAGACAGTGGATTAAAATAATGTACTATGATATCACACTGACTGTGAACAGAACAAGACAGTGGATTAAAATAATGTACTATGACATCACACTGACTGTGTGTTCAGAACAAGACAGTGAATTAAAATAATGTACTATCATATCACACTGACTGTGTGTTAAGAACAAGACAGTGGATTAAAATAATGTACTATGACATCACACTGACTGTGTGTTAAGAACACGACAGTGGATTAAAATAATGTACTATGATATCACACTGACTGTGTGTTAAGAACAAGACAGTGGATTAAAATAATGTACTATGATATCACACTGACTGTGAACAGAACACGACAGTGGATTAAAATAATGTACTATGATATCACACTGACTGTGTGTTAAGAACAAGACAGTGGATTAAAATAATGTACTATGATATCACACTGACTGTGTGTTCAGAACAAGACAGTGGATTAAAATAATGTACTATGATATCACACTGACTGTGTGTTAAGAACAAGACAGTGGATTAAAATAATGTACTATGATATCACACTGACTGTGAACAGAACAAGACAGTGGATTAAAATAATGTACTATGACATCACACTGACTGTGTGTTCAGAACAAGACAGTGAATTAAAATAATGTACTATCATATCACACTGACTGTGTGTTAAGAACAAGACAGTGGATTAAAATAATGTACTATGACATCACACTGACTGTGTGTTAAGAACACGACAGTGGATTAAAATAATGTACTATGATATCACACTGACTGTGTGTTAAGAACAAGACAGTGGATTAAAATAATGTACTATGATATCACACTGACTGTGAACAGAACACGACAGTGGATTAAAATAATGTACTATGATATCACACTGACTGTGAACAGAACACGACAGTGGATTAAAATAATGTACTATGATATCACACTGACTGTGTGTTAAGAACAAGACAGTGGATTAAAATAATGTACTATGATATCACACTGACTGTGTGTTCAGAACAAGACAGTGGATTAAAATAATGTACTATGATATCACACTGACTGTGTGTTAAGAACAAGACAGTGGATTAAAATAATGTACTATGATATCACACTGACTGTGAACAGAACAAGACAGTGGATTAAAATAATGTACTATGACATCACACTGACTGTGTGTTCAGAACAAGACAGTGAATTAAAATAATGTACTATGATATCACACTGACTGGAGATCTGGAGACTGGAGATCTGTTGTTGTATGATATCACACTGACTGTGAATAGAACAAGACAGTGAATTAAAATAATGTACTATGATATCACACTGACTGTGTTCAGAACAAGACAGTGAATTAAAATAATGTACTATGATATCACACTGACTGTGAACAGAACAAGACAGTGGATTAAAATAATGTACTATGATATCACACTGACTGTGTTCAGAACAAGACAGTGAATTAAAATAATGTACTATGATATCACACTGACTGTGAACAGAACAAGACAGTGGATTAAAATAATGTACTATGATATCACACTGACTGTGTTCAGAACAAGACAGTGAATTAAAATAATGTACTATGATATCACACTGACTGTGTTCAGAACAAGACAGTGGATTAAAATAATGTACTACGATATCACACTGACTGTGTTCAGAACAAGACAGTGAATTAAAATAATGTACTATGATATCACACTGACTGTGAACAGAACAAGACAGTGGATTAAAATAATGTACTATGATATCACACTGACTGTGTGTTAAGAACAAGACAGTGGATTAAAATAATGTACTATGATATCACACTGACTGTGTGTTCAGAACAAGACAGTGGATTAAAATAATGTACTATGATATCACACTGACTGTGTGTTAAGAACAAGACAGTGGATTAAAATAATGTACTATGATATCACACTGACTATGAACAGAACAAGACAGTGGATTAAAATAATGTACTATGACATCACACTGACTGTGTGTTCAGAACAAGACAGTGAATTAAAATAATGTACTATGATATCACACTGACTGGAGATCTGGAGACTGGAGATCTGTTGTCGTATGATATCACACTGACTGTGAATAGAACAAGACAGTGAATTAAAATAATGTACTATGATATCACACTGACTGTGTTCAGAACAAGACAGTGAATTAAAATAATGTACTATGATATCACACTGACTGTGAACAGAACAAGACAGTGGATTAAAATAATGTACTATGATATCACACTGACTGTGTTCAGAACAAGACAGTGAATTAAAATAATGTACTATGATATCACACTGACTGTGAACAGAACAAGACAGTGGATTAAAATAATGTACTATGATATCACACTGACTGTGTTCAGAACAAGACAGTGAATTAAAATAATGTACTATGATATCACACTGACTGTGTTCAGAACAAGACAGTGGATTAAAATAATGTACTATGATATCACACTGACTGTGAACAGAACAAGACAGTGGATTAAAATAATGTACTATGATATCACACTGACTGTGTTCAGAACAAGACAGTGAATTAAAATAATGTACTATGATATCACACTGACTGTGAACAGAACAAGACAGTGGATTAAAATAATGTACTATGACATCACACTGACTGTGTGTTCAGAACAAGACAGTGAATTAAAATAATGTACTATCATATCACACTGACTGTGTGTTAAGAACAAGACAGTGGATTAAAATAATGTACTATGACATCACACTGACTGTGAACAGAACAAGACAGTGAATTAAAATAATGTACTATGATATCACACTGACTGTGTGTTCAGAACAAGACAGTGAATTAAAATAATGTACTATGATATCACACTGACTGTGAACAGAACAAGACAGTGGATTAAAATAATGTACTATGATATCACACTGACTGTGTTCAGAACAAGACAGTGAATTAAAATAATGTACTATGATATCACACTGACTGTGTTCAGAACAAGACAGTGGATTAAAATAATGTACTATGATATCACACTGACTGTGTTCAGAACAAGACAGTGAATTAAAATAATGTACTATGATATCACACTGACTGTGAACAGAACAAGACAGTGGATTAAAATAATGTACTATGATATCACACTGACTGTGTTCAGAACAAGACAGTGAATTAAAATAATGTACTATGATATCACACTGACTGTGAACAGAACAAGACAGTGGATTAAAATAATGTACTATGACATCACACTGACTGTGTGTTCAGAACAAGACAGTGAATTAAAATAATGTACTATCATATCACACTGACTGTGTGTTAAGAACAAGACAGTGGATTAAAATAATGTACTATGACATCACACTGACTGTGTGTTAAGAACACGACAGTGGATTAAAATAATGTACTATGATATCACACTGACTGTGTGTTAAGAACAAGACAGTGGATTAAAATAATGTACTATGATATCACACTGACTGTGAACAGAACACGACAGTGGATTAAAATAATGTACTATGATATCACACTGACTGTGTGTTCAGAACAAGACAGTGGATTAAAATAATGTACTATGATATCACACTGACTGTGTGTTCAGAACAAGACAGTGGATTAAAATAATGTACTATGATATCACACTGACTGTGAACAGAACAAGACAGTGGATTAAAATAATGTACTATGATATCACACTGACTGTGAACAGAACAAGACAGTGAATTAAAATAATGTACTATGATATCACACTGACTGTGTGTTCAGAACAAGACAGTGAATTAAAATAATGTACTATGATATCACAATGACTGTGTGTTCAGAACAAGACAGTGGATTAAAATAATGTACTATGATATCACACTGACTGTGAACAGAACACGACAGTGGATTAAAATAATGTACTATGATATCACACTGACTGTGTGTTAAGAACAAGACAGTGGATTAAAATAATGTACTATGATATCACACTGACTGTGTGTTCAGAACAAGACAGTGGATTAAAATAATGTACTAGGATATCACACTGACTGTGTGTTAAGAACAAGACAGTGGATTAAAATAATGTACTATGATATCACACTGACTGTGAACAGAACAAGACAGTGGATTAAAATAATGTACTATGACATCACACTGACTGTGTGTTCAGAACAAGACAGTGAATTAAAATAATGTACTATGATATCACACTGACTGGAGGTCTGGAGACTGGAGATCTGTTGTCGTATGATATCACACTGACTGTGAATAGAACAAGACAGTGAATTAAAATAATGTACTATGATATCACACTGACTGTGTTCAGAACAAGACAGTGAATTAAAATAATGTACTATGATATCACACTGACTGTGAACAGAACAAGACAGTGGATTAAAATAATGTACTATTATATCACACTGACTGTGTTCAGAACAAGACAGTGAATTAAAATAATGTACTATGATATAACACTGACTGTGAACAGATCAAGACAGTGGATTAAAATAATGTACTATGATATCACACTGACTGTGTTCAGAACAAGACAGTGAATTAAAATAATGTACTATGATATCACACTGACTGTGTTCAGAACAAGACAGTGGATTAAAATAATGTACTATGATATCACACTGACTGTGAACAGAACAAGACAGTGGATTAAAATAATGTACTATGATATCACACTGACTGTGTGTTAAGAACAAGACAGTGGATTCAAATAATGTACTATGATATCACACTGACTGTGTGTTCAGAACAAGACAGTGGATTAAAATAATGTACTATGATATCACACTGACTGGAGATCTGGAGACTGGAGATCTGTTGTCGTATGATATCACACTGACTGTGAATAGAACAAGACAGTGAATTAAAATAATGTACTATGATATCACACTGACTGGAGATCTGGAGACTG
This sequence comes from Romanogobio albipinnatus, assembly GCA_023566225.1. Classification (NCBI taxonomy): domain Eukaryota; kingdom Metazoa; phylum Chordata; class Actinopteri; order Cypriniformes; family Gobionidae; genus Romanogobio; species Romanogobio albipinnatus. Next base: position 60,790,540 of record CM042239.1, read on the forward strand.
GAGATCTGTTGTCGTATGATATCACACTGACTGTGAATAGAACAAGACAGTGAATTAAAATAATGTACTATGATATCACACTGACTGTGTTCAGAACAAGACAGTGAATTAAAATAATGTACTATGATATCACACTGACTGTGAACAGAACAAGACAGTGGATTAAAATAATGTACTATGATATCACACTGACTGTGTTCAGAACAAGACAGTGAATTAAAATAATGTACTATGATATCACACTGACTGTGAACAGAACAAGACAGTGGATTAAAATAATGTACTATGATATCACACTGACTGTGTTCAGAACAAGACAGTGAATTAAAATAATGTACTATGATATCACACTGACTGTGTTCAGAACAAGACAGTGGATTAAAATAATGTACTATGATATCACACTGACTGTGTTCAGAACAAGACAGTGAATTAAAATAATGTACTATGATATCACACTGACTGTGAACAGAACAAGACAGTGGATTAAAATAATGTACTATGATATCACACTGACTGTGTTCAGAACAAGACAGTGAATTAAAATAATGTACTATGATATCTCACTGACTGTGTTCAGAACAAGACAGTGAATTAAAATAATGTACTATGATATCACACTGACTGTGAACAGAACAAGACAGTGAATTAAAATAATGTACTATGATATCACACTGACTGTGAACAGAACAAGACAGTGGATTAAAATAATGTACTATGATATCACACTGACTGTGTGTTAAGAACAAGACAGTGGATTAAAATAATGTACTATGATATCACACTGACTGTGAACAGAACAAGACAGTGGATTAAAAAAATGTACTATGACATCACACTGACTGTGTGTTCAGAACAAGACAGTGAATTAAAATAATGTACTATGATATCACACTGACTGTGTGTTAAGAACAAGACAGTGGATTAAAATAATGTACTATGATATCACACTGACTGTGAACAGAACAAGACAGTGGATTAAAATAATGTACTATGACATCACACTGACTGTGTGTTCAGAACAAGACAGTGAATTAAAATAATGTACTATGATATCACACTGACTGGAGATCTGGAGACTGGAGATCTGTTGTCGTATGATATCACACTGACTGTGAATAGAACAAGACAGTGAATTAAAATAATGTACTATGATATCACACTGACTGTGTTCAGAACAAGACAGTGAATTAAAATAATGTACTATGATATCACACTGACTGTGAACAGAACAAGACAGTGGATTAAAATAATGTACTATGACATCACACTGACTGTGTGTTCAGAACAAGACAGTGAATTAAAATAATGTACTATGATATCACACTGACTGTGTTCAGAACAAGACAGTGGATTAAAATAATGTACTATGATATCACACTGACTGTGAACAGAACAAGACAGTGGATTAAAATAATGTACTATGATATCACACTGACTGTGTGTTAAGAACAAGACAGTGGATTAAAATAAAGTACTATGATATCACACTGACTGTGAACAGAACAAGACAGTGGATTAAAATAATGTACTATGACATCACACTGACTGTGTGTTCAGAACAAGACAGTGAATTAAAATAATGTACTATGATTTCACACTGACTGTGTGTTAAGAACAAGACAGTGGATTAAAATAATGTACTATGATATCACACTGACTGTGAACAGAACAAGACAGTGGATTAAAATAATGTACTATGACATCACACTGACTGTGTGTTCAGAACAAGACAGTGAATTAAAATAATGTACTATCATATCACACTGACTGTGTGTTAAGAACAAGACAGTGGATTAAAATAATGTACTATGACATCACACTGACTGTGTGTTAAGAACACGACAGTGGATTAAAATAATGTACTATGATATCACACTGACTGTGTGTTAAGAACAAGACAGTGGATTAAAATAATGTACTATGATATCACACTGACTGTGAACAGAACACGACAGTGGATTAAAATAATGTACTATGATATCACACTGACTGTGTGTTAAGAACAAGACAGTGGATTAAAATAATGTACTATGATATCACACTGACTGTGTGTTCAGAACAAGACAGTGGATTAAAATAATGTACTATGATATCACACTGACTGTGTGTTAAGAACAAGACAGTGGATTAAAATAATGTACTATGATATCACACTGACTGTGAACAGAACAAGACAGTGGATTAAAATAATGTACTATGACATCACACTGACTGTGTGTTCAGAACAAGACAGTGAATTAAAATAATGTACTATCATATCACACTGACTGTGTGTTAAGAACAAGACAGTGGATTAAAATAATGTACTATGACATCACACTGACTGTGTGTTAAGAACACGACAGTGGATTAAAATAATGTACTATGATATCACACTGACTGTGTGTTAAGAACAAGACAGTGGATTAAAATAATGTACTATGATATCACACTGACTGTGAACAGAACACGACAGTGGATTAAAATAATGTACTATGATATCACACTGACTGTGAACAGAACACGACAGTGGATTAAAATAATGTACTATGATATCACACTGACTGTGTGTTAAGAACAAGACAGTGGATTAAAATAATGTACTATGATATCACACTGACTGTGTGTTCAGAACAAGACAGTGGATTAAAATAATGTACTATGATATCACACTGACTGTGTGTTAAGAACAAGACAGTGGATTAAAATAATGTACTATGATATCACACTGACTGTGAACAGAACAAGACAGTGGATTAAAATAATGTACTATGACATCACACTGACTGTGTGTTCAGAACAAGACAGTGAATTAAAATAATGTACTATGATATCACACTGACTGGAGATCTGGAGACTGGAGATCTGTTGTTGTATGATATCACACTGACTGTGAATAGAACAAGACAGTGAATTAAAATAATGTACTATGATATCACACTGACTGTGTTCAGAACAAGACAGTGAATTAAAATAATGTACTATGATATCACACTGACTGTGAACAGAACAAGACAGTGGATTAAAATAATGTACTATGATATCACACTGACTGTGTTCAGAACAAGACAGTGAATTAAAATAATGTACTATGATATCACACTGACTGTGAACAGAACAAGACAGTGGATTAAAATAATGTACTATGATATCACACTGACTGTGTTCAGAACAAGACAGTGAATTAAAATAATGTACTATGATATCACACTGACTGTGTTCAGAACAAGACAGTGGATTAAAATAATGTACTATGATATCACACTGACTGTGTTCAGAACAAGACAGTGAATTAAAATAATGTACTATGATATCACACTGACTGTGAACAGAACAAGACAGTGGATTAAAATAATGTACTATGATATCACACTGACTGTGTGTTAAGAACAAGACAGTGGATTAAAATAATGTACTATGATATCACACTGACTGTGTGTTCAGAACAAGACAGTGGATTAAAATAATGTACTATGATATCACACTGACTGTGTGTTAAGAACAAGACAGTGGATTAAAATAATGTACTATGATATCACACTGACTATGAACAGAACAAGACAGTGGATTAAAATAATGTACTATGACATCACACTGACTGTGTGTTCAGAACAAGACAGTGAATTAAAATAATGTACTATGATATCACACTGACTGGAGATCTGGAGACTGGAGATCTGTTGTCGTATGATATCACACTGACTGTGAATAGAACAAGACAGTGAATTAAAATAATGTACTATGATATCACACTGACTGTGTTCAGAACAAGACAGTGAATTAAAATAATGTACTATGATATCACACTGACTGTGAACAGAACAAGACAGTGGATTAAAATAATGTACTATGATATCACACTGACTGTGTTCAGAACAAGACAGTGAATTAAAATAATGTACTATGATATCACACTGACTGTGAACAGAACAAGACAGTGGATTAAAATAATGTACTATGATATCACACTGACTGTGTTCAGAACAAGACAGTGAATTAAAATAATGTACTATGATATCACACTGACTGTGTTCAGAACAAGACAGTGGATTAAAATAATGTACTATGATATCACACTGACTGTGAACAGAACAAGACAGTGGATTAAAATAATGTACTATGATATCACACTGACTGTGTTCAGAACAAGACAGTGAATTAAAATAATGTACTATGATATCACACTGACTGTGAACAGAACAAGACAGTGGATTAAAATAATGTACTATGACATCACACTGACTGTGTGTTCAGAACAAGACAGTGAATTAAAATAATGTACTATCATATCACACTGACTGTGTGTTAAGAACAAGACAGTGGATTAAAATAATGTACTATGACATCACACTGACTGTGAACAGAACAAGACAGTGAATTAAAATAATGTACTATGATATCACACTGACTGTGTGTTCAGAACAAGACAGTGAATTAAAATAATGTACTATGATATCACACTGACTGTGAACAGAACAAGACAGTGGATTAAAATAATGTACTATGATATCACACTGACTGTGTTCAGAACAAGACAGTGAATTAAAATAATGTACTATGATATCACACTGACTGTGTTCAGAACAAGACAGTGGATTAAAATAATGTACTATGATATCACACTGACTGTGTTCAGAACAAGACAGTGAATTAAAATAATGTACTATGATATCACACTGACTGTGAACAGAACAAGACAGTGGATTAAAATAATGTACTATGATATCACACTGACTGTGTTCAGAACAAGACAGTGAATTAAAATAATGTACTATGATATCACACTGACTGTGAACAGAACAAGACAGTGGATTAAAATAATGTACTATGACATCACACTGACTGTGTGTTCAGAACAAGACAGTGAATTAAAATAATGTACTATCATATCACACTGACTGTGTGTTAAGAACAAGACAGTGGATTAAAATAATGTACTATGACATCACACTGACTGTGTGTTAAGAACACGACAGTGGATTAAAATAATGTACTATGATATCACACTGACTGTGTGTTAAGAACAAGACAGTGGATTAAAATAATGTACTATGATATCACACTGACTGTGAACAGAACACGACAGTGGATTAAAATAATGTACTATGATATCACACTGACTGTGTGTTCAGAACAAGACAGTGGATTAAAATAATGTACTATGATATCACACTGACTGTGTGTTCAGAACAAGACAGTGGATTAAAATAATGTACTATGATATCACACTGACTGTGAACAGAACAAGACAGTGGATTAAAATAATGTACTATGATATCACACTGACTGTGAACAGAACAAGACAGTGAATTAAAATAATGTACTATGATATCACACTGACTGTGTGTTCAGAACAAGACAGTGAATTAAAATAATGTACTATGATATCACAATGACTGTGTGTTCAGAACAAGACAGTGGATTAAAATAATGTACTATGATATCACACTGACTGTGAACAGAACACGACAGTGGATTAAAATAATGTACTATGATATCACACTGACTGTGTGTTAAGAACAAGACAGTGGATTAAAATAATGTACTATGATATCACACTGACTGTGTGTTCAGAACAAGACAGTGGATTAAAATAATGTACTAGGATATCACACTGACTGTGTGTTAAGAACAAGACAGTGGATTAAAATAATGTACTATGATATCACACTGACTGTGAACAGAACAAGACAGTGGATTAAAATAATGTACTATGACATCACACTGACTGTGTGTTCAGAACAAGACAGTGAATTAAAATAATGTACTATGATATCACACTGACTGGAGGTCTGGAGACTGGAGATCTGTTGTCGTATGATATCACACTGACTGTGAATAGAACAAGACAGTGAATTAAAATAATGTACTATGATATCACACTGACTGTGTTCAGAACAAGACAGTGAATTAAAATAATGTACTATGATATCACACTGACTGTGAACAGAACAAGACAGTGGATTAAAATAATGTACTATTATATCACACTGACTGTGTTCAGAACAAGACAGTGAATTAAAATAATGTACTATGATATAACACTGACTGTGAACAGATCAAGACAGTGGATTAAAATAATGTACTATGATATCACACTGACTGTGTTCAGAACAAGACAGTGAATTAAAATAATGTACTATGATATCACACTGACTGTGTTCAGAACAAGACAGTGGATTAAAATAATGTACTATGATATCACACTGACTGTGAACAGAACAAGACAGTGGATTAAAATAATGTACTATGATATCACACTGACTGTGTGTTAAGAACAAGACAGTGGATTCAAATAATGTACTATGATATCACACTGACTGTGTGTTCAGAACAAGACAGTGGATTAAAATAATGTACTATGATATCACACTGACTGGAGATCTGGAGACTGGAGATCTGTTGTCGTATGATATCACACTGACTGTGAATAGAACAAGACAGTGAATTAAAATAATGTACTATGATATCACACTGACTGGAGATCTGGAGACTGGAGATCTGTTGTCGTATGATATCACACTGACTGTGAATAGAACAAGACAGTGAATTAAAATAATGTACTATGATATCACACTGACTGTGTTCAGAACAAGACAGTGAATTAAAATAATGTACTATGATATCACACTGACTGTGAACAGAACAAGACAGTGGATTAAAATAATGTACTATGATATCACACTGACTGTGTTCAGAACAAGACAGTGAATTAAAATAATGTACTATGATATCACACTGACTGTGAACAGAACAAGACAGTGGATTAAAATAATGTACTATGATATCACACTGACTGTGTTCAGAACAAGACAGTGAATTAAAATAATGTACTATGATATCACACTGACTGTGTTCAGAACAAGACAGTGGATTAAAATAATGTACTATGATATCACACTGACTGTGTTCAGAACAAGACAGTGAATTAAAATAATGTACTATGATATCACACTGACTGTGAACAGAACAAGACAGTGGATTAAAATAATGTACTATGATATCACACTGACTGTGTTCAGAACAAGACAGTGAATTAAAATAATGTACTATGATATCTCACTGACTGTGTTCAGAACAAGACAGTGAATTAAAATAATGTACTATGATATCACACTGACTGTGAACAGAACAAGACAGTGAATTAAAATAATGTACTATGATATCACACTGACTGTGAACAGAACAAGACAGTGGATTAAAATAATGTACTATGATATCACACTGACTGTGTGTTAAGAACAAGACAGTGGATTAAAATAATGTACTATGATATCACACTGACTGTGTGTTCAGAACAAGACAGTGAATTAAAATAATGTACTATGATATCACACTGACTGTGAACAGAACAAGACAGTGGATTAAAATAATGTACTATGATATCACACTGACTGTGTTCAGAACAAGACAGTGAATTAAAATAATGTACTATGATATCACACTGACTGTGTTCAGAACAAGACAGTGGATTAAAATAATGTACTATGATATCACACTGACTGTGTTCAGAACAAGACAGTGAATTAAAATAATGTACTATGATATCACACTGACTGTGAACAGAACAAGACAGTGGATTAAAATAATGTACTATGATATCACACTGACTGTGTTCAGAACAAGACAGTGAATTAAAATAATGTACTATGATATCACACTGACTGTGAACAGAACAAGACAGTGGATTAAAATAATGTACTATGACATCACACTGACTGTGTGTTCAGAACAAGACAGTGAATTAAAATAATGTACTATCATATCACACTGACTGTGTGTTAAGAACAAGACAGTGGATTAAAATAATGTACTATGACATCACACTGACTGTGTGTTAAGAACACGACAGTGGATTAAAATAATGTACTATGATATCACACTGACTGTGTGTTAAGAACAAGACAGTGGATTAAAATAATGTACTATGATATCACACTGACTGTGAACAGAACACGACAGTGGATTAAAATAATGTACTATGATATCACACTGACTGTGTGTTCAGAACAAGACAGTGGATTAAAATAATGTACTATGATATCACACTGACTGTGTGTTCAGAACAAGACAGTGGATTAAAATAATGTACTATGATATCACACTGACTGTGAACAGAACAAGACAGTGGATTAAAATAATGTACTATGATATCACACTGACTGTGAACAGAACAAGACAGTGAATTAAAATAATGTACTATGATATCACACTGACTGTGTGTTCAGAACAAGACAGTGAATTAAAATAATGTACTATGATATCACAATGACTGTGTGTTCAGAACAAGACAGTGGATTAAAATAATGTACTATGATATCACACTGACTGTGAACAGAACACGACAGTGGATTAAAATAATGTACTATGATATCACACTGACTGTGTGTTAAGAACAAGACAGTGGATTAAAATAATGTACTATGATATCACACTGACTGTGTGTTCAGAACAAGACAGTGGATTAAAATAATGTACTAGGATATCACACTGACTGTGTGTTAAGAACAAGACAGTGGATTAAAATAATGTACTATGATATCACACTGACTGTGAACAGAACAAGACAGTGGATTAAAATAATGTACTATGACATCACACTGACTGTGTGTTCAGAACAAGACAGTGAATTAAAATAATGTACTATGATATCACACTGACTGGAGGTCTGGAGACTGGAGATCTGTTGTCGTATGATATCACACTGACTGTGAATAGAACAAGACAGTGAATTAAAATAATGTACTATGATATCACACTGACTGTGTTCAGAACAAGACAGTGAATTAAAATAATGTACTATGATATCACACTGACTGTGAACAGAACAAGACAGTGGATTAAAATAATGTACTATTATATCACACTGACTGTGTTCAGAACAAGACAGTGAATTAAAATAATGTACTATGATATAACACTGACTGTGAACAGATCAAGACAGTGGATTAAAATAATGTACTATGATATCACACTGACTGTGTTCAGAACAAGACAGTGAATTAAAATAATGTACTATGATATCACACTGACTGTGTTCAGAACAAGACAGTGGATTAAAATAATGTACTATGATATCACACTGACTGTGAACAGAACAAGACAGTGGATTAAAATAATGTACTATGATATCACACTGACTGTGTGTTAAGAACAAGACAGTGGATTCAAATAATGTACTATGATATCACACTGACTGTGTGTTCAGAACAAGACAGTGGATTAAAATAATGTACTATGATATCACACTGACTGGAGATCTGGAGACTGGAGATCTGTTGTCGTATGATATCACACTGACTGTGAATAGAACAAGACAGTGAATTAAAATAATGTACTATGATATCACACTGACTGGAGATCTGGAGACTGGAGATCTGTTGTCGTATGATATCACACTGACTGTGAATAGAACAAGACAGTGAATTAAAATAATGTACTATGATATCACACTGACTGTGTTCAGAACAAGACAGTGAATTAAAATAATGTACTATGATATCACACTGACTGTGAACAGAACAAGACAGTGGATTAAAATAATGTACTATGATATCACACTGACTGTGTTCAGAACAAGACAGTGAATTAAAATAATGTACTATGATATCACACTGACTGTGAACAGAACAAGACAGTGGATTAAAATAATGTACTATGATATCACACTGACTGTGTTCAGAACAAGACAGTGAATTAAAATAATGTACTATGATATCACACTGACTGTGTTCAGAACAAGACAGTGGATTAAAATAATGTACTATGATATCACACTGACTGTGTTCAGAACAAGACAGTGAATTAAAATAATGTACTATGATATCACACTGACTGTGAACAGAACAAGACAGTGGATTAAAATAATGTACTATGATATCACACTGACTGTGTTCAGAACAAGACAGTGAATTAAAATAATGTACTATGATATCTCACTGACTGTGTTCAGAACAAGACAGTGAATTAAAATAATGTACTATGATATCACACTGACTGTGAACAGAACAAGACAGTGAATTAAAATAATGTACTATGATATCACACTGACTGTGAACAGAACAAGACAGTGGATTAAAATAATGTACTATGATATCACACTGACTGTGTGTTAAGAACAAGACAGTGGATTAAAATAATGTACTATGATATCACACTGACTGTGAACAGAACAAGACAGTGGATTAAAAAAATGTACTATGACATCACACTGACTGTGTGTTCAGAACAAGACAGTGAATTAAAATAATGTACTATGATATCACACTGACTGTGTGTTAAGAACAAGACAGTGGATTAAAATAATGTACTATGATATCACACTGACTGTGAACAGAACAAGACAGTGGATTAAAATAATGTACTATGACATCACACTGACTGTGTGTTCAGAACAAGACAGTGAATTAAAATAATGTACTATGATATCACACTGACTGGAGATCTGGAGACTGGAGATCTGTTGTCGTATGATATCACACTGACTGTGAATAGAACAAGACAGTGAATTAAAATAATGTACTATGATATCACACTGACTGTGTTCAGAACAAGACAGTGAATTAAAATAATGTACTATGATATCACACTGACTGTGAACAGAACAAGACAGTGGATTAAAATAATGTACTATGACATCACACTGACTGTGTGTTCAGAACAAGACAGTGAATTAAAATAATGTACTATGATATCACACTGACTGTGTTCAGAACAAGACAGTGGATTAAAATAATGTACTATGATATCACACTGACTGTGAACAGAACAAGACAGTGGATTAAAATAATGTACTATGATATCACACTGACTGTGTGTTAAGAACAAGACAGTGGATTAAAATAAAGTACTATGATATCACACTGACTGTGAACAGAACAAGACAGTGGATTAAAATAATGTACTATGACATCACACTGACTGTGTGTTCAGAACAAGACAGTGAATTAAAATAATGTACTATGATTTCACACTGACTGTGTGTTAAGAACAAGACAGTGGATTAAAATAATGTACTATGATATCACACTGACTGTGAACAGAACAAGACAGTGGATTAAAATAATGTACTATGACATCACACTGACTGTGTGTTCAGAACAAGACAGTGAATTAAAATAATGTACTATCATATCACACTGACTGTGTGTTAAGAACAAGACAGTGGATTAAAATAATGTACTATGACATCACACTGACTGTGTGTTAAGAACACGACAGTGGATTAAAATAATGTACTATGATATCACACTGACTGTGTGTTAAGAACAAGACAGTGGATTAAAATAATGTACTATGATATCACACTGACTGTGAACAGAACACGACAGTGGATTAAAATAATGTACTATGATATCACACTGACTGTGTGTTAAGAACAAGACAGTGGATTAAAATAATGTACTATGATATCACACTGACTGTGTGTTCAGAACAAGACAGTGGATTAAAATAATGTACTATGATATCACACTGACTGTGTGTTAAGAACAAGACAGTGGATTAAAATAATGTACTATGATATCACACTGACTGTGAACAGAACAAGACAGTGGATTAAAATAATGTACTATGACATCACACTGACTGTGTGTTCAGAACAAGACAGTGAATTAAAATAATGTACTATCATATCACACTGACTGTGTGTTAAGAACAAGACAGTGGATTAAAATAATGTACTATGATATCACACTGACTGTGTGTTAAGAACACGACAGTGGATTAAAATAATGTACTATGATATCACACTGACTGTGTGTTAAGAACAAGACAGTGGATTAAAATAATGTACTATGATATCACACTGACTGTGAACAGAACACGACAGTGGATTAAAATAATGTACTATGATATCACACTGACTGTGAACAGAACACGACAGTGGATTAAAATAATGTACTATGATATCACACTGACTGTGTGTTAAGAACAAGACAGTGGATTAAAATAATGTACTATGATATCACACTGACTGTGTGTTCAGAACAAGACAGTGGATTAAAATAATGTACTATGATATCACACTGACTGTGTGTTAAGAACAAGACAGTGGATTAAAATAATGTACTATGATATCACACTGACTGTGAACAGAACAAGACAGTGGATTAAAATAATGTACTATGACATCACACTGACTGTGTGTTCAGAACAAGACAGTGAATTAAAATAATGTACTATGATATCACACTGACTGGAGATCTGGAGACTGGAGATCTGTTGTTGTATGATATCACACTGACTGTGAATAGAACAAGACAGTGAATTAAAATAATGTACTATGATATCACACTGACTGTGTTCAGAACAAGACAGTGAATTAAAATAATGTACTATGATATCACACTGACTGTGAACAGAACAAGACAGTGGATTAAAATAATGTACTATGATATCACACTGACTGTGTTCAGAACAAGACAGTGAATTAAAATAATGTACTATGATATCACACTGACTGTGAACAGAACAAGACAGTGGATTAAAATAATGTACTATGATATCACACTGACTGTGTTCAGAACAAGACAGTGAATTAAAATAATGTACTATGATATCACACTGACTGTGTTCAGAACAAGACAGTGGATTAAAATAATGTACTATGATATCACACTGACTGTGTTCAGAACAAGACAGTGAATTAAAATAATGTACTATGATATCACACTGACTGTGAACAGAACAAGACAGTGGATTAAAATAATGTACTATGATATCACACTGACTGTGTGTTAAGAACAAGACAGTGGATTAAAATAATGTACTATGATATCACACTGACTGTGTGTTCAGAACAAGACAGTGGATTAAAATAATGTACTATGATATCACACTGACTGTGTGTTAAGAACAAGACAGTGGATTAAAATAATGTACTATGATATCACACTGACTATGAACAGAACAAGACAGTGGATTAAAATAATGTACTATGACATCACACTGACTGTGTGTTCAGAACAAGACAGTGAATTAAAATAATGTACTATGATATCACACTGACTGGAGATCTGGAGACTGGAGATCTGTTGTCGTATGATATCACACTGACTGTGAATAGAACAAGACAGTGAATTAAAATAATGTACTATGATATCACACTGACTGTGTTCAGAACAAGACAGTGAATTAAAATAATGTACTATGATATCACACTGACTGTGAACAGAACAAGACAGTGGATTAAAATAATGTACTATGATATCACACTGACTGTGTTCAGAACAAGACAGTGAATTAAAATAATGTACTATGATATCACACTGACTGTGAACAGAACAAGACAGTGGATTAAAATAATGTACTATGATATCACACTGACTGTGTTCAGAACAAGACAGTGAATTAAAATAATGTACTATGATATCACACTGACTGTGTTCAGAACAAGACAGTGGATTAAAATAATGTACTATGATATCACACTGACTGTGAACAGAACAAGACAGTGGATTAAAATAATGTACTATGATATCACACTGACTGTGTTCAGAACAAGACAGTGAATTAAAATAATGTACTATGATATCACACTGACTGTGAACAGAACAAGACAGTGGATTAAAATAATGTACTATGACATCACACTGACTGTGTGTTCAGAACAAGACAGTGAATTAAAATAATGTACTATCATATCACACTGACTGTGTGTTAAGAACAAGACAGTGGATTAAAATAATGTACTATGACATCACACTGACTGTGAACAGAACAAGACAGTGAATTAAAATAATGTACTATGATATCACACTGACTGTGTGTTCAGAACAAGACAGTGAATTAAAATAATGTACTATGATATCACACTGACTGTGAACAGAACAAGACAGTGGATTAAAATAATGTACTATGATATCACACTGACTGTGTTCAGAACAAGACAGTGAATTAAAATAATGTACTATGATATCACACTGACTGTGTTCAGAACAAGACAGTGGATTAAAATAATGTACTATGATATCACACTGACTGTGTTCAGAACAAGACAGTGAATTAAAATAATGTACTATGATATCACACTGACTGTGAACAGAACAAGACAGTGGATTAAAATAATGTACTATGATATCACACTGACTGTGTTCAGAACAAGACAGTGAATTAAAATAATGTACTATGATATCACACTGACTGTGAACAGAACAAGACAGTGGATTAAAATAATGTACTATGACATCACACTGACTGTGTGTTCAGAACAAGACAGTGAATTAAAATAATGTACTATCATATCACACTGACTGTGTGTTAAGAACAAGACAGTGGATTAAAATAATGTACTATGACATCACACTGACTGTGTGTTAAGAACACGACAGTGGATTAAAATAATGTACTATGATATCACACTGACTGTGTGTTAAGAACAAGACAGTGGATTAAAATAATGTACTATGATATCACACTGACTGTGAACAGAACACGACAGTGGATTAAAATAATGTACTATGATATCACACTGACTGTGTGTTCAGAACAAGACAGTGGATTAAAATAATGTACTATGATATCACACTGACTGTGTGTTCAGAACAAGACAGTGGATTAAAATAATGTACTATGATATCACACTGACTGTGAACAGAACAAGACAGTGGATTAAAATAATGTACTATGATATCACACTGACTGTGAACAGAACAAGACAGTGAATTAAAATAATGTACTATGATATCACACTGACTGTGTGTTCAGAACAAGACAGTGAATTAAAATAATGTACTATGATATCACAATGACTGTGTGTTCAGAACAAGACAGTGGATTAAAATAATGTACTATGATATCACACTGACTGTGAACAGAACACGACAGTGGATTAAAATAATGTACTATGATATCACACTGACTGTGTGTTAAGAACAAGACAGTGGATTAAAATAATGTACTATGATATCACACTGACTGTGTGTTCAGAACAAGACAGTGGATTAAAATAATGTACTAGGATATCACACTGACTGTGTGTTAAGAACAAGACAGTGGATTAAAATAATGTACTATGATATCACACTGACTGTGAACAGAACAAGACAGTGGATTAAAATAATGTACTATGACATCACACTGACTGTGTGTTCAGAACAAGACAGTGAATTAAAATAATGTACTATGATATCACACTGACTGGAGGTCTGGAGACTGGAGATCTGTTGTCGTATGATATCACACTGACTGTGAATAGAACAAGACAGTGAATTAAAATAATGTACTATGATATCACACTGACTGTGTTCAGAACAAGACAGTGAATTAAAATAATGTACTATGATATCACACTGACTGTGAACAGAACAAGACAGTGGATTAAAATAATGTACTATTATATCACACTGACTGTGTTCAGAACAAGACAGTGAATTAAAATAATGTACTATGATATAACACTGACTGTGAACAGATCAAGACAGTGGATTAAAATAATGTACTATGATATCACACTGACTGTGTTCAGAACAAGACAGTGAATTAAAATAATGTACTATGATATCACACTGACTGTGTTCAGAACAAGACAGTGGATTAAAATAATGTACTATGATATCACACTGACTGTGAACAGAACAAGACAGTGGATTAAAATAATGTACTATGATATCACACTGACTGTGTGTTAAGAACAAGACAGTGGATTCAAATAATGTACTATGATATCACACTGACTGTGTGTTCAGAACAAGACAGTGGATTAAAATAATGTACTATGATATCACACTGACTGGAGATCTGGAGACTGGAGATCTGTTGTCGTATGATATCACACTGACTGTGAATAGAACAAGACAGTGAATTAAAATAATGTACTATGATATCACACTGACTGGAGATCTGGAGACTGGAGATCTGTTGTCGTATGATATCACACTGACTGTGAATAGAACAAGACAGTGAATTAAAATAATGTACTATGATATCACACTGACTGTGAACAGAACACGACAGTGGATTAAAATAATGTACTATGATATCACACTGACTGTGAACAGAACACGACAGTGGATTAAAATAATGTACTATGATATCACACTGACTGTGTGTTAAGAACAAGACAGTGGATTAAAATAATGTACTATGATATCACACTGACTGTGTGTTCAGAACAAGACAGTGGATTAAAATAATGTACTATGATATCACACTGACTGTGTGTTAAGAACAAGACAGTGGATTAAAATAATGTACTATGATATCACACTGACTGTGAACAGAACAAGACAGTGGATTAAAATAATGTACTATGACATCACACTGACTGTGTGTTCAGAACAAGACAGTGAATTAAAATAATGTACTATGATATCACACTGACTGGAGATCTGGAGACTGGAGATCTGTTGTTGTATGATATCACACTGACTGTGAATAGAACAAGACAGTGAATTAAAATAATGTACTATGATATCACACTGACTGTGTTCAGAACAAGACAGTGAATTAAAATAATGTACTATGATATCACACTGACTGTGAACAGAACAAGACAGTGGATTAAAATAATGTACTATGATATCACACTGACTGTGTTCAGAACAAGACAGTGAATTAAAATAATGTACTATGATATCACACTGACTGTGAACAGAACAAGACAGTGGATTAAAATAATGTACTATGATATCACACTGACTGTGTTCAGAACAAGACAGTGAATTAAAATAATGTACTATGATATCACACTGACTGTGTTCAGAACAAGACAGTGGATTAAAATAATGTACTATGATATCACACTGACTGTGTTCAGAACAAGACAGTGAATTAAAATAATGTACTATGATATCACACTGACTGTGAACAGAACAAGACAGTGGATTAAAATAATGTACTATGATATCACACTGACTGTGTGTTAAGAACAAGACAGTGGATTAAAATAATGTACTATGATATCACACTGACTGTGTGTTCAGAACAAGACAGTGGATTAAAATAATGTACTATGATATCACACTGACTGTGTGTTAAGAACAAGACAGTGGATTAAAATAATGTACTATGATATCACACTGACTATGAACAGAACAAGACAGTGGATTAAAATAATGTACTATGACATCACACTGACTGTGTGTTCAGAACAAGACAGTGAATTAAAATAATGTACTATGATATCACACTGACTGGAGATCTGGAGACTGGAGATCTGTTGTCGTATGATATCACACTGACTGTGAATAGAACAAGACAGTGAATTAAAATAATGTACTATGATATCACACTGACTGTGTTCAGAACAAGACAGTGAATTAAAATAATGTACTATGATATCACACTGACTGTGAACAGAACAAGACAGTGGATTAAAATAATGTACTATGATATCACACTGACTGTGTTCAGAACAAGACAGTGAATTAAAATAATGTACTATGATATCACACTGACTGTGAACAGAACAAGACAGTGGATTAAAATAATGTACTATGATATCACACTGACTGTGTTCAGAACAAGACAGTGAATTAAAATAATGTACTATGATATCACACTGACTGTGTTCAGAACAAGACAGTGGATTAAAATAATGTACTATGATATCACACTGACTGTGAACAGAACAAGACAGTGGATTAAAATAATGTACTATGATATCACACTGACTGTGTTCAGAACAAGACAGTGAATTAAAATAATGTACTATGATATCACACTGACTGTGAACAGAACAAGACAGTGGATTAAAATAATGTACTATGACATCACACTGACTGTGTGTTCAGAACAAGACAGTGAATTAAAATAATGTACTATCATATCACACTGACTGTGTGTTAAGAACAAGACAGTGGATTAAAATAATGTACTATGACATCACACTGACTGTGAACAGAACAAGACAGTGAATTAAAATAATGTACTATGATATCACACTGACTGTGTGTTCAGAACAAGACAGTGAATTAAAATAATGTACTATGATATCACACTGACTGTGAACAGAACAAGACAGTGGATTAAAATAATGTACTATGATATCACACTGACTGTGTTCAGAACAAGACAGTGAATTAAAATAATGTACTATGATATCACACTGACTGTGTTCAGAACAAGACAGTGGATTAAAATAATGTACTATGATATCACACTGACTGTGTTCAGAACAAGACAGTGAATTAAAATAATGTACTATGATATCACACTGACTGTGAACAGAACAAGACAGTGGATTAAAATAATGTACTATGATATCACACTGACTGTGTTCAGAACAAGACAGTGAATTAAAATAATGTACTATCATATCACACTGACTGTGTGTTAAGAACAAGACAGTGGATTAAAATAATGTACTATGACATCACACTGACTGTGTGTTAAGAACACGACAGTGGATTAAAATAATGTACTATGATATCACACTGACTGTGAACAGAACAAGACAGTGGATTAAAATAATGTACTATGATATCACACTGACTGTGTTCAGAACAAGACAGTGAATTAAAATAATGTACTATGATATCACACTGACTGTGAACAGAACAAGACAGTGGATTAAAATAATGTACTATGACATCACACTGACTGTGTGTTCAGAACAAGACAGTGAATTAAAATAATGTACTATCATATCACACTGACTGTGTGTTAAGAACAAGACAGTGGATTAAAATAATGTACTATGACATCACACTGACTGTGTGTTAAGAACACGACAGTGGATTAAAATAATGTACTATGATATCACACTGACTGTGTGTTAAGAACAAGACAGTGGATTAAAATAATGTACTATGATATCACACTGACTGTGAACAGAACACGACAGTGGATTAAAATAATGTACTATGATATCACACTGACTGTGTGTTCAGAACAAGACAGTGGATTAAAATAATGTACTATGATATCACACTGACTGTGTGTTCAGAACAAGACAGTGGATTAAAATAATGTACTATGATATCACACTGACTGTGAACAGAACAAGACAGTGGATTAAAATAATGTACTATGATATCACACTGACTGTGAACAGAACAAGACAGTGAATTAAAATAATGTACTATGATATCACACTGACTGTGTGTTCAGAACAAGACAGTGAATTAAAATAATGTACTATGATATCACAATGACTGTGTGTTCAGAACAAGACAGTGGATTAAAATAATGTACTATGATATCACACTGACTGTGAACAGAACACGACAGTGGATTAAAATAATGTACTATGATATCACACTGACTGTGTGTTAAGAACAAGACAGTGGATTAAAATAATGTACTATGATATCACACTGACTGTGTGTTCAGAACAAGACAGTGGATTAAAATAATGTACTAGGATATCACACTGACTGTGTGTTAAGAACAAGACAGTGGATTAAAATAATGTACTATGATATCACACTGACTGTGAACAGAACAAGACAGTGGATTAAAATAATGTACTATGACATCACACTGACTGTGTGTTCAGAACAAGACAGTGAATTAAAATAATGTACTATGATATCACACTGACTGGAGGTCTGGAGACTGGAGATCTGTTGTCGTATGATATCACACTGACTGTGAATAGAACAAGACAGTGAATTAAAATAATGTACTATGATATCACACTGACTGTGTTCAGAACAAGACAGTGAATTAAAATAATGTACTATGATATCACACTGACTGTGAACAGAACAAGACAGTGGATTAAAATAATGTACTATTATATCACACTGACTGTGTTCAGAACAAGACAGTGAATTAAAATAATGTACTATGATATAACACTGACTGTGAACAGATCAAGACAGTGGATTAAAATAATGTACTATGATATCACACTGACTGTGTTCAGAACAAGACAGTGAATTAAAATAATGTACTATGATATCACACTGACTGTGTTCAGAACAAGACAGTGGATTAAAATAATGTACTATGATATCACACTGACTGTGAACAGAACAAGACAGTGGATTAAAATAATGTACTATGATATCACACTGACTGTGTGTTAAGAACAAGACAGTGGATTCAAATAATGTACTATGATATCACACTGACTGTGTGTTCAGAACAAGACAGTGGATTAAAATAATGTACTATGATATCACACTGACTGGAGATCTGGAGACTGGAGATCTGTTGTCGTATGATATCACACTGACTGTGAATAGAACAAGACAGTGAATTAAAATAATGTACTATGATATCACACTGACTGGAGATCTGGAGACTGGAGATCTGTTGTCGTATGATATCACACTGACTGTGAATAGAACAAGACAGTGAATTAAAATAATGTACTATGATATCACACTGACTGTGTTCAGAACAAGACAGTGAATTAAAATAATGTACTATGATATCACACTGACTGTGAACAGAACAAGACAGTGGATTAAAATAATGTACTATGATATCACACTGACTGTGTTCAGAACAAGACAGTGAATTAAAATAATGTACTATGATATCACACTGACTGTGAACAGAACAAGACAGTGGATTAAAATAATGTACTATGATATCACACTGACTGTGTTCAGAACAAGACAGTGAATTAAAATAATGTACTATGATATCACACTGACTGTGTTCAGAACAAGACAGTGGATTAAAATAATGTACTATGATATCACACTGACTGTGTTCAGAACAAGACAGTGAATTAAAATAATGTACTATGATATCACACTGACTGTGAACAGAACAAGACAGTGGATTAAAATAATGTACTATGATATCACACTGACTGTGTTCAGAACAAGACAGTGAATTAAAATAATGTACTATGATATCTCACTGACTGTGTTCAGAACAAGACAGTGAATTAAAATAATGTACTATGATATCACACTGACTGTGAACAGAACAAGACAGTGAATTAAAATAATGTACTATGATATCACACTGACTGTGAACAGAACAAGACAGTGGATTAAAATAATGTACTATGATATCACACTGACTGTGTGTTAAGAACAAGACAGTGGATTAAAATAATGTACTATGATATCACACTGACTGTGAACAGAACAAGACAGTGGATTAAAAAAATGTACTATGACATCACACTGACTGTGTGTTCAGAACAAGACAGTGAATTAAAATAATGTACTATGATATCACACTGACTGTGTGTTAAGAACAAGACAGTGGATTAAAATAATGTACTATGATATCACACTGACTGTGAACAGAACAAGACAGTGGATTAAAATAATGTACTATGACATCACACTGACTGTGTGTTCAGAACAAGACAGTGAATTAAAATAATGTACTATGATATCACACTGACTGGAGATCTGGAGACTGGAGATCTGTTGTCGTATGATATCACACTGACTGTGAATAGAACAAGACAGTGAATTAAAATAATGTACTATGATATCACACTGACTGTGTTCAGAACAAGACAGTGAATTAAAATAATGTACTATGATATCACACTGACTGTGAACAGAACAAGACAGTGGATTAAAATAATGTACTATGACATCACACTGACTGTGTGTTCAGAACAAGACAGTGAATTAAAATAATGTACTATGATATCACACTGACTGTGTTCAGAACAAGACAGTGGATTAAAATAATGTACTATGATATCACACTGACTGTGAACAGAACAAGACAGTGGATTAAAATAATGTACTATGATATCACACTGACTGTGTGTTAAGAACAAGACAGTGGATTAAAATAAAGTACTATGATATCACACTGACTGTGAACAGAACAAGACAGTGGATTAAAATAATGTACTATGACATCACACTGACTGTGTGTTCAGAACAAGACAGTGAATTAAAATAATGTACTATGATTTCACACTGACTGTGTGTTAAGAACAAGACAGTGGATTAAAATAATGTACTATGATATCACACTGACTGTGAACAGAACAAGACAGTGGATTAAAATAATGTACTATGACATCACACTGACTGTGTGTTCAGAACAAGACAGTGAATTAAAATAATGTACTATCATATCACACTGACTGTGTGTTAAGAACAAGACAGTGGATTAAAATAATGTACTATGACATCACACTGACTGTGTGTTAAGAACACGACAGTGGATTAAAATAATGTACTATGATATCACACTGACTGTGTGTTAAGAACAAGACAGTGGATTAAAATAATGTACTATGATATCACACTGACTGTGAACAGAACACGACAGTGGATTAAAATAATGTACTATGATATCACACTGACTGTGTGTTAAGAACAAGACAGTGGATTAAAATAATGTACTATGATATCACACTGACTGTGTGTTCAGAACAAGACAGTGGATTAAAATAATGTACTATGATATCACACTGACTGTGTGTTAAGAACAAGACAGTGGATTAAAATAATGTACTATGATATCACACTGACTGTGAACAGAACAAGACAGTGGATTAAAATAATGTACTATGACATCACACTGACTGTGTGTTCAGAACAAGACAGTGAATTAAAATAATGTACTATCATATCACACTGACTGTGTGTTAAGAACAAGACAGTGGATTAAAATAATGTACTATGACATCACACTGACTGTGTGTTAAGAACACGACAGTGGATTAAAATAATGTACTATGATATCACACTGACTGTGTGTTAAGAACAAGACAGTGGATTAAAATAATGTACTATGATATCACACTGACTGTGAACAGAACACGACAGTGGATTAAAATAATGTACTATGATATCACACTGACTGTGAACAGAACACGACAGTGGATTAAAATAATGTACTATGATATCACACTGACTGTGTGTTAAGAACAAGACAGTGGATTAAAATAATGTACTATGATATCACACTGACTGTGTGTTCAGAACAAGACAGTGGATTAAAATAATGTACTATGATATCACACTGACTGTGTGTTAAGAACAAGACAGTGGATTAAAATAATGTACTATGATATCACACTGACTGTGAACAGAACAAGACAGTGGATTAAAATAATGTACTATGACATCACACTGACTGTGTGTTCAGAACAAGACAGTGAATTAAAATAATGTACTATGATATCACACTGACTGGAGATCTGGAGACTGGAGATCTGTTGTTGTATGATATCACACTGACTGTGAATAGAACAAGACAGTGAATTAAAATAATGTACTATGATATCACACTGACTGTGTTCAGAACAAGACAGTGAATTAAAATAATGTACTATGATATCACACTGACTGTGAACAGAACAAGACAGTGGATTAAAATAATGTACTATGATATCACACTGACTGTGTTCAGAACAAGACAGTGAATTAAAATAATGTACTATGATATCACACTGACTGTGAACAGAACAAGACAGTGGATTAAAATAATGTACTATGATATCACACTGACTGTGTTCAGAACAAGACAGTGAATTAAAATAATGTACTATGATATCACACTGACTGTGTTCAGAACAAGACAGTGGATTAAAATAATGTACTATGATATCACACTGACTGTGTTCAGAACAAGACAGTGAATTAAAATAATGTACTATGATATCACACTGACTGTGAACAGAACAAGACAGTGGATTAAAATAATGTACTATGATATCACACTGACTGTGTGTTAAGAACAAGACAGTGGATTAAAATAATGTACTATGATATCACACTGACTGTGTGTTCAGAACAAGACAGTGGATTAAAATAATGTACTATGATATCACACTGACTGTGTGTTAAGAACAAGACAGTGGATTAAAATAATGTACTATGATATCACACTGACTATGAACAGAACAAGACAGTGGATTAAAATAATGTACTATGACATCACACTGACTGTGTGTTCAGAACAAGACAGTGAATTAAAATAATGTACTATGATATCACACTGACTGGAGATCTGGAGACTGGAGATCTGTTGTCGTATGATATCACACTGACTGTGAATAGAACAAGACAGTGAATTAAAATAATGTACTATGATATCACACTGACTGTGTTCAGAACAAGACAGTGAATTAAAATAATGTACTATGATATCACACTGACTGTGAACAGAACAAGACAGTGGATTAAAATAATGTACTATGATATCACACTGACTGTGTTCAGAACAAGACAGTGAATTAAAATAATGTACTATGATATCACACTGACTGTGAACAGAACAAGACAGTGGATTAAAATAATGTACTATGATATCACACTGACTGTGTTCAGAACAAGACAGTGAATTAAAATAATGTACTATGATATCACACTGACTGTGTTCAGAACAAGACAGTGGATTAAAATAATGTACTATGATATCACACTGACTGTGAACAGAACAAGACAGTGGATTAAAATAATGTACTATGATATCACACTGACTGTGTTCAGAACAAGACAGTGAATTAAAATAATGTACTATGATATCACACTGACTGTGAACAGAACAAGACAGTGGATTAAAATAATGTACTATGACATCACACTGACTGTGTGTTCAGAACAAGACAGTGAATTAAAATAATGTACTATCATATCACACTGACTGTGTGTTAAGAACAAGACAGTGGATTAAAATAATGTACTATGACATCACACTGACTGTGAACAGAACAAGACAGTGAATTAAAATAATGTACTATGATATCACACTGACTGTGTGTTCAGAACAAGACAGTGAATTAAAATAATGTACTATGATATCACACTGACTGTGAACAGAACAAGACAGTGGATTAAAATAATGTACTATGATATCACACTGACTGTGTTCAGAACAAGACAGTGAATTAAAATAATGTACTATGATATCACACTGACTGTGTTCAGAACAAGACAGTGGATTAAAATAATGTACTATGATATCACACTGACTGTGTTCAGAACAAGACAGTGAATTAAAATAATGTACTATGATATCACACTGACTGTGAACAGAACAAGACAGTGGATTAAAATAATGTACTATGATATCACACTGACTGTGTTCAGAACAAGACAGTGAATTAAAATAATGTACTATGATATCACACTGACTGTGAACAGAACAAGACAGTGGATTAAAATAATGTACTATGACATCACACTGACTGTGTGTTCAGAACAAGACAGTGAATTAAAATAATGTACTATCATATCACACTGACTGTGTGTTAAGAACAAGACAGTGGATTAAAATAATGTACTATGACATCACACTGACTGTGTGTTAAGAACACGACAGTGGATTAAAATAATGTACTATGATATCACACTGACTGTGTGTTAAGAACAAGACAGTGGATTAAAATAATGTACTATGATATCACACTGACTGTGAACAGAACACGACAGTGGATTAAAATAATGTACTATGATATCACACTGACTGTGTGTTCAGAACAAGACAGTGGATTAAAATAATGTACTATGATATCACACTGACTGTGTGTTCAGAACAAGACAGTGGATTAAAATAATGTACTATGATATCACACTGACTGTGAACAGAACAAGACAGTGGATTAAAATAATGTACTATGATATCACACTGACTGTGAACAGAACAAGACAGTGAATTAAAATAATGTACTATGATATCACACTGACTGTGTGTTCAGAACAAGACAGTGAATTAAAATAATGTACTATGATATCACAATGACTGTGTGTTCAGAACAAGACAGTGGATTAAAATAATGTACTATGATATCACACTGACTGTGAACAGAACACGACAGTGGATTAAAATAATGTACTATGATATCACACTGACTGTGTGTTAAGAACAAGACAGTGGATTAAAATAATGTACTATGATATCACACTGACTGTGTGTTCAGAACAAGACAGTGGATTAAAATAATGTACTAGGATATCACACTGACTGTGTGTTAAGAACAAGACAGTGGATTAAAATAATGTACTATGATATCACACTGACTGTGAACAGAACAAGACAGTGGATTAAAATAATGTACTATGACATCACACTGACTGTGTGTTCAGAACAAGACAGTGAATTAAAATAATGTACTATGATATCACACTGACTGGAGGTCTGGAGACTGGAGATCTGTTGTCGTATGATATCACACTGACTGTGAATAGAACAAGACAGTGAATTAAAATAATGTACTATGATATCACACTGACTGTGTTCAGAACAAGACAGTGAATTAAAATAATGTACTATGATATCACACTGACTGTGAACAGAACAAGACAGTGGATTAAAATAATGTACTATTATATCACACTGACTGTGTTCAGAACAAGACAGTGAATTAAAATAATGTACTATGATATAACACTGACTGTGAACAGATCAAGACAGTGGATTAAAATAATGTACTATGATATCACACTGACTGTGTTCAGAACAAGACAGTGAATTAAAATAATGTACTATGATATCACACTGACTGTGTTCAGAACAAGACAGTGGATTAAAATAATGTACTATGATATCACACTGACTGTGAACAGAACAAGACAGTGGATTAAAATAATGTACTATGATATCACACTGACTGTGTGTTAAGAACAAGACAGTGGATTCAAATAATGTACTATGATATCACACTGACTGTGTGTTCAGAACAAGACAGTGGATTAAAATAATGTACTATGATATCACACTGACTGGAGATCTGGAGACTGGAGATCTGTTGTCGTATGATATCACACTGACTGTGAATAGAACAAGACAGTGAATTAAAATAATGTACTATGATATCACACTGACTGGAGATCTGGAGACTGGAGATCTGTTGTCGTATGATATCACACTGACTGTGAATAGAACAAGACAGTGAATTAAAATAATGTACTATGATATCACACTGACTGTGTTCAGAACAAGACAGTGAATTAAAATAATGTACTATGATATCACACTGACTGTGAACAGAACAAGACAGTGGATTAAAATAATGTACTATGATATCACACTGACTGTGTTCAGAACAAGACAGTGAATTAAAATAATGTACTATGATATCACACTGACTGTGAACAGAACAAGACAGTGGATTAAAATAATGTACTATGATATCACACTGACTGTGTTCAGAACAAGACAGTGAATTAAAATAATGTACTATGATATCACACTGACTGTGTTCAGAACAAGACAGTGGATTAAAATAATGTACTATGATATCACACTGACTGTGTTCAGAACAAGACAGTGAATTAAAATAATGTACTATGATATCACACTGACTGTGAACAGAACAAGACAGTGGATTAAAATAATGTACTATGATATCACACTGACTGTGTTCAGAACAAGACAGTGAATTAAAATAATGTACTATGATATCTCACTGACTGTGTTCAGAACAAGACAGTGAATTAAAATAATGTACTATGATATCACACTGACTGTGAACAGAACAAGACAGTGAATTAAAATAATGTACTATGATATCACACTGACTGTGAACAGAACAAGACAGTGGATTAAAATAATGTACTATGATATCACACTGACTGTGTGTTAAGAACAAGACAGTGGATTAAAATAATGTACTATGATATCACACTGACTGTGAACAGAACAAGACAGTGGATTAAAAAAATGTACTATGACATCACACTGACTGTGTGTTCAGAACAAGACAGTGAATTAAAATAATGTACTATGATATCACACTGACTGTGTGTTAAGAACAAGACAGTGGATTAAAATAATGTACTATGATATCACACTGACTGTGAACAGAACAAGACAGTGGATTAAAATAATGTACTATGACATCACACTGACTGTGTGTTCAGAACAAGACAGTGAATTAAAATAATGTACTATGATATCACACTGACTGGAGATCTGGAGACTGGAGATCTGTTGTCGTATGATATCACACTGACTGTGAATAGAACAAGACAGTGAATTAAAATAATGTACTATGATATCACACTGACTGTGTTCAGAACAAGACAGTGAATTAAAATAATGTACTATGATATCACACTGACTGTGAACAGAACAAGACAGTGGATTAAAATAATGTACTATGACATCACACTGACTGTGTGTTCAGAACAAGACAGTGAATTAAAATAATGTACTATGATATCACACTGACTGTGTTCAGAACAAGACAGTGGATTAAAATAATGTACTATGATATCACACTGACTGTGAACAGAACAAGACAGTGGATTAAAATAATGTACTATGATATCACACTGACTGTGTGTTAAGAACAAGACAGTGGATTAAAATAAAGTACTATGATATCACACTGACTGTGAACAGAACAAGACAGTGGATTAAAATAATGTACTATGACATCACACTGACTGTGTGTTCAGAACAAGACAGTGAATTAAAATAATGTACTATGATTTCACACTGACTGTGTGTTAAGAACAAGACAGTGGATTAAAATAATGTACTATGATATCACACTGACTGTGAACAGAACAAGACAGTGGATTAAAATAATGTACTATGACATCACACTGACTGTGTGTTCAGAACAAGACAGTGAATTAAAATAATGTACTATCATATCACACTGACTGTGTGTTAAGAACAAGACAGTGGATTAAAATAATGTACTATGACATCACACTGACTGTGTGTTAAGAACACGACAGTGGATTAAAATAATGTACTATGATATCACACTGACTGTGTGTTAAGAACAAGACAGTGGATTAAAATAATGTACTATGATATCACACTGACTGTGAACAGAACACGACAGTGGATTAAAATAATGTACTATGATATCACACTGACTGTGTGTTAAGAACAAGACAGTGGATTAAAATAATGTACTATGATATCACACTGACTGTGTGTTCAGAACAAGACAGTGGATTAAAATAATGTACTATGATATCACACTGACTGTGTGTTAAGAACAAGACAGTGGATTAAAATAATGTACTATGATATCACACTGACTGTGAACAGAACAAGACAGTGGATTAAAATAATGTACTATGACATCACACTGACTGTGTGTTCAGAACAAGACAGTGAATTAAAATAATGTACTATGATATCACACTGACTGTGTGTTAAGAACAAGACAGTGGATTAAAATAATGTACTATGATATCACACTGACTGTGAACAGAACAAGACAGTGGATTAAAATAATGTACTATGACATCACACTGACTGTGTGTTCAGAACAAGACAGTGAATTAAAATAATGTACTATGATATCACACTGACTGGAGATCTGGAGACTGGAGATCTGTTGTCGTATGATATCACACTGACTGTGAATAGAACAAGACAGTGAATTAAAATAATGTACTATGATATCACACTGACTGTGTTCAGAACAAGACAGTGAATTAAAATAATGTACTATGACATCACACTGACTGTGTGTTCAGAACAAGACAGTGAATTAAAATAATGTACTATGATATCACACTGACTGGAGATCTGGAGACTGGAGATCTGTTGTCGTATGATATCACACTGACTGTGTGTTCAGAACAAGACAGTGGATTAAAATAATGTACTATGATATCACACTGACTGTGAACAGAACAAGACAGTGAATTAAAATAATGTACTATGATATCACACTGACTGTGTGTTCAGAACAAGACAGTGGATTAAAATAATGTACTATGATATCACACTGACTGTGAACAGAACAAGACAGTGGATTAAAATAATGTACTATGATATCACACTGACTGTGTTCAGAACAAGACAGTGAATTAAAATAATGTACTATGATATCACACTGACTGTGAACAGAACAAGACAGTGGATTAAAATAATGTACTATGACATCACACTGACTGTGTGTTCAGAACAAGACAGTGAATTAAAATAATGTACTATCATATCACACTGACTGTGTGTTAAGAACAAGACAGTGGATTAAAATAATGTACTATGACATCACACTGACTGTGAACAGAACAAGACAGTGAATTAAAATAATGTACTATGATATCACACTGACTGTGTGTTCAGAACAAGACAGTGAATTAAAATAATGTACTATGATATCACACTGACTGTGAACAGAACAAGACAGTGGATTAAAATAATGTACTATGATATCACACTGACTGTGTTCAGAACAAGACAGTGAATTAAAATAATGTACTATGATATCACACTGACTGTGTTCAGAACAAGACAGTGGATTAAAATAATGTACTATGATATCACACTGACTGTGTTCAGAACAAGACAGTGAATTAAAATAATGTACTATGATATCACACTGACTGTGAACAGAACAAGACAGTGGATTAAAATAATGTACTATGATATCACACTGACTGTGTTCAGAACAAGACAGTGAATTAAAATAATGTACTATGATATCACACTGACTGTGAACAGAACAAGACAGTGGATTAAAATAATGTACTATGACATCACACTGACTGTGTGTTCAGAACAAGACAGTGAATTAAAATAATGTACTATCATATCACACTGACTGTGTGTTAAGAACAAGACAGTGGATTAAAATAATGTACTATGACATCACACTGACTGTGTGTTAAGAACACGACAGTGGATTAAAATAATGTACTATGATATCACACTGACTGTGTGTTAAGAACAAGACAGTGGATTAAAATAATGTACTATGATATCACACTGACTGTGAACAGAACACGACAGTGGATTAAAATAATGTACTATGATATCACACTGACTGTGTGTTCAGAACAAGACAGTGGATTAAAATAATGTACTATGATATCACACTGACTGTGTGTTCAGAACAAGACAGTGGATTAAAATAATGTACTATGATATCACACTGACTGTGAACAGAACAAGACAGTGGATTAAAATAATGTACTATGATATCACACTGACTGTGAACAGAACAAGACAGTGAATTAAAATAATGTACTATGATATCACACTGACTGTGTGTTCAGAACAAGACAGTGAATTAAAATAATGTACTATGATATCACAATGACTGTGTGTTCAGAACAAGACAGTGGATTAAAATAATGTACTATGATATCACACTGACTGTGAACAGAACACGACAGTGGATTAAAATAATGTACTATGATATCACACTGACTGTGTGTTAAGAACAAGACAGTGGATTAAAATAATGTACTATGATATCACACTGACTGTGTGTTCAGAACAAGACAGTGGATTAAAATAATGTACTAGGATATCACACTGACTGTGTGTTAAGAACAAGACAGTGGATTAAAATAATGTACTATGATATCACACTGACTGTGAACAGAACAAGACAGTGGATTAAAATAATGTACTATGACATCACACTGACTGTGTGTTCAGAACAAGACAGTGAATTAAAATAATGTACTATGATATCACACTGACTGGAGGTCTGGAGACTGGAGATCTGTTGTCGTATGATATCACACTGACTGTGAATAGAACAAGACAGTGAATTAAAATAATGTACTATGATATCACACTGACTGTGTTCAGAACAAGACAGTGAATTAAAATAATGTACTATGATATCACACTGACTGTGAACAGAACAAGACAGTGGATTAAAATAATGTACTATTATATCACACTGACTGTGTTCAGAACAAGACAGTGAATTAAAATAATGTACTATGATATAACACTGACTGTGAACAGATCAAGACAGTGGATTAAAATAATGTACTATGATATCACACTGACTGTGTTCAGAACAAGACAGTGAATTAAAATAATGTACTATGATATCACACTGACTGTGTTCAGAACAAGACAGTGGATTAAAATAATGTACTATGATATCACACTGACTGTGAACAGAACAAGACAGTGGATTAAAATAATGTACTATGATATCACACTGACTGTGTGTTAAGAACAAGACAGTGGATTCAAATAATGTACTATGATATCACACTGACTGTGTGTTCAGAACAAGACAGTGGATTAAAATAATGTACTATGATATCACACTGACTGGAGATCTGGAGACTGGAGATCTGTTGTCGTATGATATCACACTGACTGTGAATAGAACAAGACAGTGAATTAAAATAATGTACTATGATATCACACTGACTGGAGATCTGGAGACTGGAGATCTGTTGTCGTATGATATCACACTGACTGTGAATAGAACAAGACAGTGAATTAAAATAATGTACTATGATATCACACTGACTGTGTTCAGAACAAGACAGTGAATTAAAATAATGTACTATGATATCACACTGACTGTGAACAGAACAAGACAGTGGATTAAAATAATGTACTATGATATCACACTGACTGTGTTCAGAACAAGACAGTGAATTAAAATAATGTACTATGATATCACACTGACTGTGAACAGAACAAGACAGTGGATTAAAATAATGTACTATGATATCACACTGACTGTGTTCAGAACAAGACAGTGAATTAAAATAATGTACTATGATATCACACTGACTGTGTTCAGAACAAGACAGTGGATTAAAATAATGTACTATGATATCACACTGACTGTGTTCAGAACAAGACAGTGAATTAAAATAATGTACTATGATATCACACTGACTGTGAACAGAACAAGACAGTGGATTAAAATAATGTACTATGATATCACACTGACTGTGTTCAGAACAAGACAGTGAATTAAAATAATGTACTATGATATCTCACTGACTGTGTTCAGAACAAGACAGTGAATTAAAATAATGTACTATGATATCACACTGACTGTGAACAGAACAAGACAGTGAATTAAAATAATGTACTATGATATCACACTGACTGTGAACAGAACAAGACAGTGGATTAAAATAATGTACTATGATATCACACTGACTGTGTGTTAAGAACAAGACAGTGGATTAAAATAATGTACTATGATATCACACTGACTGTGAACAGAACAAGACAGTGGATTAAAAAAATGTACTATGACATCACACTGACTGTGTGTTCAGAACAAGACAGTGAATTAAAATAATGTACTATGATATCACACTGACTGTGTGTTAAGAACAAGACAGTGGATTAAAATAATGTACTATGATATCACACTGACTGTGAACAGAACAAGACAGTGGATTAAAATAATGTACTATGACATCACACTGACTGTGTGTTCAGAACAAGACAGTGAATTAAAATAATGTACTATGATATCACACTGACTGGAGATCTGGAGACTGGAGATCTGTTGTCGTATGATATCACACTGACTGTGAATAGAACAAGACAGTGAATTAAAATAATGTACTATGATATCACACTGACTGTGTTCAGAACAAGACAGTGAATTAAAATAATGTACTATGATATCACACTGACTGTGAACAGAACAAGACAGTGGATTAAAATAATGTACTATGACATCACACTGACTGTGTGTTCAGAACAAGACAGTGAATTAAAATAATGTACTATGATATCACACTGACTGTGTTCAGAACAAGACAGTGGATTAAAATAATGTACTATGATATCACACTGACTGTGAACAGAACAAGACAGTGGATTAAAATAATGTACTATGATATCACACTGACTGTGTGTTAAGAACAAGACAGTGGATTAAAATAAAGTACTATGATATCACACTGACTGTGAACAGAACAAGACAGTGGATTAAAATAATGTACTATGACATCACACTGACTGTGTGTTCAGAACAAGACAGTGAATTAAAATAATGTACTATGATTTCACACTGACTGTGTGTTAAGAACAAGACAGTGGATTAAAATAATGTACTATGATATCACACTGACTGTGAACAGAACAAGACAGTGGATTAAAATAATGTACTATGACATCACACTGACTGTGTGTTCAGAACAAGACAGTGAATTAAAATAATGTACTATCATATCACACTGACTGTGTGTTAAGAACAAGACAGTGGATTAAAATAATGTACTATGACATCACACTGACTGTGTGTTAAGAACACGACAGTGGATTAAAATAATGTACTATGATATCACACTGACTGTGTGTTAAGAACAAGACAGTGGATTAAAATAATGTACTATGATATCACACTGACTGTGAACAGAACACGACAGTGGATTAAAATAATGTACTATGATATCACACTGACTGTGTGTTAAGAACAAGACAGTGGATTAAAATAATGTACTATGATATCACACTGACTGTGTGTTCAGAACAAGACAGTGGATTAAAATAATGTACTATGATATCACACTGACTGTGTGTTAAGAACAAGACAGTGGATTAAAATAATGTACTATGATATCACACTGACTGTGAACAGAACAAGACAGTGGATTAAAATAATGTACTATGACATCACACTGACTGTGTGTTCAGAACAAGACAGTGAATTAAAATAATGTACTATGATATCACACTGACTGTGTGTTAAGAACAAGACAGTGGATTAAAATAATGTACTATGATATCACACTGACTGTGAACAGAACAAGACAGTGGATTAAAATAATGTACTATGACATCACACTGACTGTGTGTTCAGAACAAGACAGTGAATTAAAATAATGTACTATGATATCACACTGACTGGAGATCTGGAGACTGGAGATCTGTTGTCGTATGATATCACACTGACTGTGAATAGAACAAGACAGTGAATTAAAATAATGTACTATGATATCACACTGACTGTGTTCAGAACAAGACAGTGAATTAAAATAATGTACTATGACATCACACTGACTGTGTGTTCAGAACAAGACAGTGAATTAAAATAATGTACTATGATATCACACTGACTGGAGATCTGGAGACTGGAGATCTGTTGTCGTATGATATCACACTGACTGTGTGTTCAGAACAAGACAGTGGATTAAAATAATGTACTATGATATCACACTGACTGTGAACAGAACAAGACAGTGAATTAAAATAATGTACTATGATATCACACTGACTGTGTGTTCAGAACAAGACAGTGAATTAAAATAATGTACTATGATATCACACTGACTGTGTGTTCAGAACAAGACAGTGGATTAAAATAATGTACTATGATATCACACTGACTGTGAACAGAACAAGACAGTGAATTAAAATAATGTACTATGATATCACACTGACTGTGTGTTAAGAACAAGACAGTGGATTAAAATAATGTACTATGATATCACACTGACTGTGAACAGAACACGACAGTGGATTAAAATAATGTACTATGATATCACACTGACTGTGTGTTCAGAACAAGACAGTGGATTAAAATAATGTACTATGATATCACACTGACTGTGAACAGAACAAGACAGTGGATTAAAATAATGTACTATGATATCACACTGACTGTGTTCAGAACAGGACAGTGAATTAAAATAATGTACTATGATATCACACTGACTGTGTGTTAAGAACAAGACAGTGGATTAAAATAATGTACTATGATATCACACTGACTGTGAACAGAACAAGACAGTGGATTAAAATAATGTACTATGACATCACACTGACTGTGTGTTCAGAACAAGACAGTGAATTAAAATAATGTACTATGATATCACACTGACTGTGTGTTAAGAACAAGACAGTGGATTAAAATAATGTACTATGACATCACACTGACTGTGTGTTAAGAACACGACAGTGGATTAAAATAATGTACTATGATATCACACTGACTGTGTGTTAAGTACAAGACAGTGGATTAAAATAATGTGCTATGATATCACACTGACTGTGAACAGAACACGACAGTGGATTAAAAAAATGTACTATGACATCACACTGACTGTGTGTTCAGAACAAGACAGTGAATTAAAATAATGTACTATGATATCACACTGACTGTGTGTTAAGAACAAGACAGTGGATTAAAATAATGTACTATGATATCACACTGACTGTGAACAGAACAAGACAGTGGATTAAAATAATGTACTATGACATCACACTGACTGTGTGTTCAGAACAAGACAGTGAATTAAAATAATGTACTATGATATCACACTGACTGGAGATCTGGAGACTGGAGATCTGTTGTCGTATGATATCACACTGACTGTGAATAGAACAAGACAGTGAATTAAAATAATGTACTATGATATCACACTGACTGTGAACAGAACAAGACAGTGGATTAAAATAATGTACTATGATATCACACTGACTGTGTTCAGAACAAGACAGTGAATTAAAATAATGTACTATGATATCACACTGACTGTGTTCAGAACAAGACAGTGGATTAAAATAATGTACTATGATATCACACTGACTGTGAACAGAACAAGACAGTGGATTAAAATAATGTACTATGATATCACATTGACTGTGTGTTAAGAACAAGACAGTGGATTAAAATAATGTACTATGATATCACACTGACTGTGAACAGAACAAGACAGTGGATTAAAATAATGTACTATGACATCACACTGACTGTGTGTTCAGAACAAGACAGTGAATTAAAATAATGTACTATGATATCACACTGACTGTGTGTTAAGAACAAGACAGTGGATTAAAATAATGTACTATGATATCACACTGACTGTGAACAGAACAAGACAGTGGATTAAAATAATGTACTATGACATCACACTGACTGTGTGTTCAGAACAAGACAGTGAATTCAAATAATGTACTATCATATCACACTGACTGTGTGTTAAGAACAAGACAGTGGATTAAAATAATGTACTATGACATCACACTGACTGTGTGTTAAGAACACGACAGTGGATTAAAATAATGTACTATGATATCACACTGACTGTGTGTTAAGAACAAGACAGTGGATTAAAATAAT
The DNA here is from genome assembly GCA_023566225.1 of Romanogobio albipinnatus. NCBI lineage: Eukaryota > Metazoa > Chordata > Actinopteri > Cypriniformes > Gobionidae > Romanogobio > Romanogobio albipinnatus. Next base: position 60,827,126 of record CM042239.1, read on the forward strand.
GTACTATGATATCACACTGACTGTGAACAGAACAAGACAGTGGATTAAAATAATGTACTATGACATCACACTGACTGTGTGTTCAGAACAAGACAGTGAATTAAAATAATGTACTATGATATCACACTGACTGTGTGTTAAGAACAAGACAGTGGATTAAAATAATGTACTATGATATCACACTGACTGTGAACAGAACAAGACAGTGGATTAAAATAATGTACTATGACATCACACTGACTGTGTGTTCAGAACAAGACAGTGAATTCAAATAATGTACTATCATATCACACTGACTGTGAACAGAACAAGACAGTGGATTAAAATAATGTACTATGATATCACACTGACTGTGTTCAGAACAAGACAGTGAATTAAAATAATGTACTATGATATCACACTGACTGTGAACAGAACAAGACAGTGGATTAAAATAATGTACTATGATATCACACTGACTGTGTTCAGAACAAGACAGTGAATTAAAATAATGTACTATGATATCACACTGACTGTGAACAGAACAAGACAGTGAATTAAAATAATGTACTATGATATCACACTGACTGTGAACAGAACAAGACAGTGGATTAAAATAATGTACTATGATATCACACTGACTGTGTGTTCAGAACAAGACAGTGGATTAAAATAATGTACTATGATATCACACTGACTGTGTGTTCAGAACAAGACAGTGAATTAAAATAATGTACTATGATATCACACTGACTGTGAACAGAACAAGACAGTGGATTAAAATAATGTACTATGACATCACACTGACTGTGTGTTCAGAACAAGACAGTGAATTAAAATAATGTACTATCATATCACACTGACTGTGTGTTAAGAACAAGACAGTGGATTAAAATAATGTACTATGACATCACACTGACTGTGTGTTAAGAACACGACAGTGGATTAAAATAATGTACTATGATATCACACTGACTGTGTGTTAAGAACAAGACAGTGGATTAAAATAATGTACTATGATATCACACTGACTGTGTGTTCAGAACAAGACAGTGAATTAAAATAATGTACTATGATATCACACTGACTGTGTGTTCAGAACAAGACAGTGGATTAAAATAATGTACTATGATATCACACTGACTGTGAACAGAACAAGACAGTGAATTAAAATAATGTACTATGATATCACACTGACTGTGTGTTCAGAACAAGACAGTGAATTAAAATAATGTACTATGATATCACACTGACTGTGAACAGAACAAGACAGTGGATTAAAATAATGTACTATGATATCACACTGACTGTGTTCAGAACAAGACAGTGAATTAAAATAATGTACTATGATATCACACTGACTGTGTTCAGAACAAGACAGTGGATTAAAATAATGTACTATGATATCACACTGACTGTGTTCAGAACAAGACAGTGAATTAAAATAATGTACTATGATATCACACTGACTGTGAACAGAACAAGACAGTGGATTAAAATAATGTACTATGATATCACACTGACTGTGTTCAGAACAAGACAGTGAATTAAAATAATGTACTATGATATCACACTGACTGTGAACAGAACAAGACAGTGGATTAAAATAATGTACTATGACATCACACTGACTGTGTGTTCAGAACAAGACAGTGAATTAAAATAATGTACTATCATATCACACTGACTGTGTGTTAAGAACAAGACAGTGGATTAAAATAATGTACTATGACATAACACTGACTGTGTGTTAAGAACACGACAGTGGATTAAAATAATGTACTATGATATCACACTGACTGTGTGTTAAGAACAAGACAGTGGATTAAAATAATGTACTATGATATCACACTGACTGTGAACAGAACACGACAGTGGATTAAAATAATGTACTATGATATCACACTGACTGTGTGTTCAGAACAAGACAGTGGATTAAAATAATGTACTATGATATCACACTGACTGTGTGTTCAGAACAAGACAGTGGATTAAAATAATGTACTATGATATCACACTGACTGTGAACAGAACAAGACAGTGGATTAAAATAATGTACTATGATATCACACTGACTGTGAACAGAACAAGACAGTGAATTAAAATAATGTACTATGATATCACACTGACTGTGTGTTCAGAACAAGACAGTGAATTAAAATAATGTACTATGATATCACACTGACTGTGTGTTCAGAACAAGACAGTGGATTAAAATAATGTACTATGATATCACACTGACTGTGAACAGAACACGACAGTGGATTAAAATAATGTACTATGATATCACACTGACTGTGTGTTAAGAACAAGACAGTGGATTAAAATAATGTACTATGATATCACACTGACTGTGTGTTCAGAACAAGACAGTGGATTAAAATAATGTACTAGGATATCACACTGACTGTGTGTTAAGAACAAGACAGTGGATTAAAATAATGTACTATGATATCACACTGACTGTGAACAGAACAAGACAGTGGATTAAAATAATGTACTATGACATCACACTGACTGTGTGTTCAGAACAAGACAGTGAATTAAAATAATGTACTATGATATCACACTGACTGGAGGTCTGGAGACTGGAGATCTGTTGTCGTATGATATCACACTGACTGTGAATAGAACAAGACAGTGAATTAAAATAATGTACTATGATATCACACTGACTGTGTTCAGAACAAGACAGTGAATTAAAATAATGTACTATGATATCACACTGACTGTGAACAGAACAAGACAGTGGATTAAAATAATGTACTATTATATCACACTGACTGTGTTCAGAACAAGACAGTGAATTAAAATAATGTACTATGATATCACACTGACTGTGAACAGATCAAGACAGTGGATTAAAATAATGTACTATGATATCACACTGACTGTGTTCAGAACAAGACAGTGAATTAAAATAATGTACTATGATATCACACTGACTGTGTTCAGAACAAGACAGTGGATTAAAATAATGTACTATGATATCACACTGACTGTGTTCAGAACAAGACAGTGAATTAAAATAATGTACTATGATATCACACTGACTGTGAACAGAACAAGACAGTGGATTAAAATAATGTACTATGATATCACACTGACTGTGTGTTAAGAACAAGACAGTGGATTAAAATAATGTACTATGATATCACACTGACTGTGTGTTCAGAACAAGACAGTGGATTAAAATAATGTACTATGATATCACACTGACTGGAGATCTGGAGACTGGAGATCTGTTGTCGTATGATATCACACTGACTGTGAATAGAACAAGACAGTGAATTAAAATAATGTACTATGATATCACACTGACTGGAGATCTGGAGACTGGAGATCTGTTGTCGTATGATATCACACTGACTGTGAATAGAACAAGACAGTGAATTAAAATAATGTACTATGATATCACACTGACTGTGTTCAGAACAAGACAGTGAATTAAAATAATGTACTATGATATCACACTGACTGTGAACAGAACAAGACAGTGGATTAAAATAATGTACTATGATATCACACTGACTGTGTTCAGAACAAGACAGTGAATTAAAATAATGTACTATGATATCACACTGACTGTGAACAGAACAAGACAGTGGATTAAAATAATGTACTATGATATCACACTGACTGTGTTCAGAACAAGACAGTGAATTAAAATAATGTACTATGATATCACACTGACTGTGTTCAGAACAAGACAGTGGATTAAAATAATGTACTATGATATCACACTGACTGTGTTCAGAACAAGACAGTGAATTAAAATAATGTACTATGATATCACACTGACTGTGAACAGAACAAGACAGTGGATTAAAATAATGTACTATGATATCACACTGACTGTGTTCAGAACAAGACAGTGAATTAAAATAATGTACTATGATATCTCACTGACTGTGTTCAGAACAAGACAGTGGATTAAAATAATGTACTATGATATCACACTGACTGTGAACAGAACAAGACAGTGAATTAAAATAATGTACTATGATATCACACTGACTGTGAACAGAACAAGACAGTGGATTAAAATAATGTACTATGATATCACACTGACTGTGTGTTAAGAACAAGACAGTGGATTAAAATAATGTACTATGATATCACACTGACTGTGAACAGAACAAGACAGTGGATTAAAAAAATGTACTATGACATCACACTGACTGTGTGTTCAGAACAAGACAGTGAATTAAAATAATGTACTATGATATCACACTGACTGTGTGTTAAGAACAAGACAGTGGATTAAAATAATGTACTATGATATCACACTGACTGTGAACAGAACAAGACAGTGGATTAAAATAATGTACTATGACATCACACTGACTGTGTGTTCAGAACAAGACAGTGAATTAAAATAATGTACTATGATATCACACTGACTGGAGATCTGGAGACTGGAGATCTGTTGTCGTATGATATCACACTGACTGTGAATAGAACAAGACAGTGAATTAAAATAATGTACTATGATATCACACTGACTGTGTTCAGAACAAGACAGTGAATTAAAATAATGTACTATGATATCACACTGACTGTGAACAGAACAAGACAGTGGATTAAAATAATGTACTATGACATCACACTGACTGTGTGTTCAGAACAAGACAGTGAATTAAAATAATGTACTATGATATCACACTGACTGTGTTCAGAACAAGACAGTGGATTAAAATAATGTACTATGATATCACACTGACTGTGAACAGAACAAGACAGTGGATTAAAATAATGTACTATGATATCACACTGACTGTGTGTTAAGAACAAGACAGTGGATTAAAATAAAGTACTATGATATCACACTGACTGTGAACAGAACAAGACAGTGGATTAAAATAATGTACTATGACATCACACTGACTGTGTGTTCAGAACAAGACAGTGAATTAAAATAATGTACTATGATATCACACTGACTGTGTGTTAAGAACAAGACAGTGGATTAAAATAATGTACTATGATATCACACTGACTGTGAACAGAACAAGACAGTGGATTAAAATAATGTACTATGACATCACACTGACTGTGTGTTCAGAACAAGACAGTGAATTAAAATAATGTACTATCATATCACACTGACTGGAGATCTGGAGACTGGAGATCTGTTGTCGTATGATATCACACTGACTGTGAATAGAACAAGACAGTGAATTAAAATAATGTACTATGATATCACACTGACTGTGAACAGAACAAGACAGTGGATTAAAATAATGTACTATGATATCACACTGACTGTGAACAGAACAAGACAGTGGATTAAAATAATGTACTATGATATCACACTGACTGTGAACAGAACAAGACAGTGGATTAAAATAATGTACTATGACATCACACTGACTGTGTGTTAAGAACAAGACAGTGGATTAAAATAATGTACTATGATATCACACTGACTGTGAACAGAACAAGACAGTGGATTAAAATAATGTACTATGACATCACACAGACTGTGTGTTCAGAACAAGACAGTGAATTAAAATAATGTACTATCATATCACACTGACTGTGTGTTAAGAACAAGACAGTGGATTAAAATAATGTACTATGACATCACACTGACTGTGTGTTAAGAACACGACAGTGGATTAAAATAATGTACTATGATATCACACTGACTGTGTGTTAAGAACAAGACAGTGGATTAAAATAATGTACTATGATATCACACTGACTGTGAACAGAACACGACAGTGGATTAAAATAATGTACTATGATATCACACTGACTGTGTGTTCAGAACAAGACAGTGGATTAAAATAATGTACTATGATATCACACTGACTGTGTGTTCAGAACAAGACAGTGGATTAAAATAATGTACTATGATATCACACTGACTGTGAACAGAACAAGACAGTGGATTAAAATAATGTACTATGATATCACACTGACTGTGAACAGAACAAGACAGTGAATTAAAATAATGTACTATGATATCACACTGACTGTGTGTTCAGAACAAGACAGTGAATTAAAATAATGTACTATGATATCACACTGACTGTGTGTTCAGAACAAGACAGTGGATTAAAATAATGTACTATGATATCACACTGACTGTGAACAGAACAAGACAGTGAATTAAAATAATGTACTATGATATCACACTGACTGTGTGTTAAGAACAAGACAGTGGATTAAAATAATGTACTATGATATCACACTGACTGTGAACAGAACACGACAGTGGATTAAAATAATGTACTATGATATCACACTGACTGTGTGTTCAGAACAAGACAGTGGATTAAAATAATGTACTATGATATCACACTGACTGTGAACAGAACAAGACAGTGGATTAAAATAATGTACTATGATATCACACTGACTGTGTTCAGAACAAGACAGTGAATTAAAATAATGTACTATGATATCACACTGACTGTGTGTTAAGAACAAGACAGTGGATTAAAATAATGTACTATGATATCACACTGACTGTGAACAGAACAAGACAGTGAATTAAAATAATGTACTATGACATCACACTGACTGTGTGTTCAGAACAAGACAGTGAATTAAAATAATGTACTATGATATCACACTGACTGTGTGTTAAGAACAAGACAGTGGATTAAAATAATGTACTATGACATCACACTGACTGTGTGTTAAGAACACGACAGTGGATTAAAATAATGTACTATGATATCACACTGACTGTGTGTTAAGAACAAGACAGTGGATTAAAATAATGTACTATGATATCACACTGACTGTGAACAGAACAAGACAGTGGATTAAAATAATGTACTATGACATCACACTGACTGTGTGTTCAGAACAAGACAGTGAATTAAAATAATGTACTATGATATCACACTGACTGTGAACAGAACAAGACAGTGGATTAAAATAATGTACTATGATATCACACTGACTGTGTTCAGAACAAGACAGTGAATTAAAATAATGTACTATGATATCACACTGACTGTGAACAGAACAAGACAGTGAATTAAAATAATGTACTATGATATCACACTGACTGTGAACAGAACAAGACAGTGGATTAATATAATGTACTATGATATCACACTGACTGTGTGTTCAGAACAAGACAGTGGATTAAAATAATGTACTATGATATCACACTGACTGTGTGTTCAGAACAAGACAGTGAATTAAAATAATGTACTATGATATCACACTGACTGTGAACAGAACAAAACAGTGGATTAAAATAATGTACTATGATATCACACTGACTGGAGATCTGGAGACTGGAGATCTGTTGTCGTATGATATCACACTGACTGTGAATAGAACAAGACAGTGAATTAAAATAATGTACTATGATATCACACTGACTTTGTGTTAAGAACAAGACAGTGGATTAAAATAATGTACTATGATATCACACTGACTGTGAACAGAACAAGACAGTGGATTAAAATAATGTACTATGACATCAAACTGACTGTGTGTTCAGAACAAGACAGTGAATTAAAATAATGTACTATGATATCACACTGACTGTGTGTTAAGAACAAGACAGTGGATTAAAATAATGTACTATGATATCACACTGACTGGAGATCTGGAGACTGGAGATCTGTTGTCGTATGATATCACACTGACTGTGAATAGAACAAGACAGTGAATTAAAATAATGTACTATGATATCACACTGACTGTGTTCAGAACAAGACAGTGAATTAAAATAATGTACTATGATATCACACTGACTGTGAACAGAACAAGACAGTGGATTAAAATAATGTACTATGATATCACACTGACTGTGTTCAGAACAAGACAGTGAATTAAAATAATGTACTATGATATCACACTGACTGTGAACAGAACAAGACAGTGGATTAAAATAATGTACTATGATATCACACTGACTGTGTTCAGAACAAGACAGTGAATTAAAATAATGTACTATGATATCACACTGACTGTGTTCAGAACTAGACAGTGGATTAAAATAATGTACTATGATATCACACTGACTGTGTTCAGAACAAGACAGTGAATTAAAATAATGTACTATGATATCACACTGACTGTGAACAGAACAAGACAGTGGATTAAAATAATGTACTATGATATCACACTGACTGTGTTCAGAACAAGACAGTGAATTAAAATAATGTACTATGATATCACACTGACTGTGTTCAGAACAAGACAGTGGATTAAAATAATGTACTATGATATCACACTGACTGTGAACAGAACAAGACAGTGAATTAAAATAATGTACTATGATATCACACTGACTGTGAACAGAACAAGACAGTGGATTAAAATAATGTACTATGATATCACACTAACTGTGTGTTAAGAACAAGACAGTGGATTAAAATAAAGTACTATGATATCACACTGACTGTGAACAGAACAAGACAGTGGATTAAAATAATGTACTATGACATCACACTGACTGTGTGTTCAGAACAAGACAGTGAATTAAAATAATGTACTATGATATCACACTGACTGTGTGTTAAGAACAAGACAGTGGATTAAAATAATGTACTATGATATCACACTGACTGTGAACAGAACAAGACAGTGGATTAAAATAATGTACTATGACATCACACTGACTGTGTGTTCAGAACAAGACAGTGAATTAAAATAATGTACTATCATATCACACTGACTGTGTGTTAAGAACAAGACAGTGGATTAAAATAATGTACTATGACATCACACTGACTGTGTGTTAACCCTCAGAGACCTAAGGGTATTTTTACAATAAATTTTCCGCCTGGTGTTATTTACTAAAAAAGCTTGTAAAACATCAACCCTGTTGTGCACAGACAATTGACACACCTCTTTTTTTTCAAGACAAGTTGCACTGTCAGTATATTTGTGTTGCATTGATGTCACCTGAATGTAAAATAAGTTATGGGACCATAAAGACAAATGAAAACATAAAACGGAAATTGAATCCCTCAAATATTTATTGAAAACACACAAATAAATAAAAGCTAAGCATATTTCCTCTGGAAAACTGTTTGTCCAAGTCTTTGGAGTCCTGGAACTCAGGAATAAACATGATAACTTATACAGAACCAAAACTATTTACATTTTTCCAAAAAAAGTCCAGGCGCTTTTGGCCTCTTTGGATTTTGGATATTTACTGGTGCCAAGCCTCAAAACAGTTCCTATCAGGAACTTCTCCTCAAACTTTCTCCTCAAACTTTTTCCTCAAACTTTTTCCACAAAACTACTCAAAAACTGCAGCACGTCTCTCTCTCTATCTCCTCAATACTAGCCGTGCGTATGTATCTCTCCACAATAACAGAGCTGTGGTTCATGCGTAATGACGCACACCAACGTGAATGACGGATCAGCCTGTCATTGGTCAAACCCTCATCCAAAATGGCAGCTAGCATCGCGCTAGCGGCAAAAATGACGGAAAATGTATAAATTATGGACATCAAGTGGATATATCTTGGATGTAAGCGTTTTGATTTATTGCTGAACAACTCCAAAAAGATGCACATGTTCCAGGCTGGATAGAAAACCTTCTGTAAAGGCTACAAAGACACCAAAGACACCCCCGTGATGGCTAGCTCGTTAGCTTTCTGCTGGAAAAAACGGTAAGAAAATCGATAAAAGTTTCATGAAATAATATAGATTTTTATCGGAGGTGCCGTGTGACGTCGTGGGCGATGCCGTCGGGCTCTGAGGGTTAAGAACACGACAGTGGATTAAAATAATGTACTATGATATCACACTGACTGTGTGTTAAGAACAAGACAGTGGATTAAAATAATGTACTATGATATCACACTGACTGTGAACAGAACACGACAGTGGATTAAAATAATGTACTATGATATCACACTGACTGTGAACAGAACACGACAGTGGATTAAAATAATGTACTATGATATCACACTGACTGTGTGTTAAGAACAAGACAGTGGATTAAAATAATGTACTATGATATCACACTGACTGTGTGTTCAGAACAAGACAGTGGATTAAAATAATGTACTATGATATCACACTGACTGTGTGTTAAGAACAAGACAGTGGATTAAAATAATGTACTATGATATCACACTGACTGTGAACAGAACAAGACAGTGGATTAAAATAATGTACTATGACATCACACTGACTGTGTGTTCAGAACAAGACAGTGAATTAAAATAATGTACTATGATATCACACTGACTGGAGATCTGGAGACTGGAGATCTGTTGTTGTATGATATCACACTGACTGTGAATAGAACAAGACAGTGAATTAAAATAATGTACTATGATATCACACTGACTGTGTTCAGAACAAGACAGTGAATTAAAATAATGTACTATGATATCACACTGACTGTGAACAGAACAAGACAGTGGATTAAAATAATGTACTATGATATCACACTGACTGTGTTCAGAACAAGACAGTGAATTAAAATAATGTACTATGATATCACACTGACTGTGAACAGAACAAGACAGTGGATTAAAATAATGTACTATGATATCACACTGACTGTGTTCAGAACAAGACAGTGAATTAAAATAATGTACTATGATATCACACTGACTGTGTTCAGAACAAGACAGTGGATTAAAATAATGTACTATGATATCACACTGACTGTGTTCAGAACAAGACAGTGAATTAAAATAATGTACTATGATATCACACTGACTGTGAACAGAACAAGACAGTGGATTAAAAAATGTACTATGATATCACACTGACTGTGTGTTAAGAACAAGACAGTGGATTAAAATAATGTACTATGATATCACACTGACTATGAACAGAACAAGACAGTGGATTAAAATAATGTACTATGACATCACACTGACTGTGTGTTCAGAACAAGACAGTGAATTAAAATAATGTACTATGATATCACACTGACTGGAGATCTGGAGACTGGAGATCTGTTGTCGTATGATATCACACTGACTGTGAATAGAACAAGACAGTGAATTAAAATAATGTACTATGATATCACACTGACTGTGTTCAGAACAAGACAGTGAATTAAAATAATGTACTATGATATCACACTGACTGTGAACAGAACAAGACAGTGGATTAAAATAATGTACTATGATATCACACTGACTGTGTTCAGAACAAGACAGTGAATTAAAATAATGTACTATGATATCACACTGACTGTGAACAGAACAAGACAGTGGATTAAAATAATGTACTATGATATCACACTGACTGTGTTCAGAACAAGACAGTGAATTAAAATAATGTACTATGATATCACACTGACTGTGAACAGAACAAGACAGTGGATTAAAATAATGTACTATGATATCACACTGACTGTGTTCAGAACAAGACAGTGAATTAAAATAATGTACTATGATATCACACTGACTGTGTTCAGAACAAGACAGTGGATTAAAATAATGTACTATGATATCACACTGACTGTGTTCAGAACAAGACAGTGAATTAAAATAATGTACTATGATATCACACTGACTGTGAACAGAACAAGACAGTGGATTAAAATAATGTACTATGATATCACACTGACTGTGTGTTAAGAACAAGACAGTGGATTAAAATAATGTACTATGATATCACACTGACTATGAACAGAACAAGACAGTGGATTAAAATAATGTACTATGACATCACACTGACTGTGTGTTCAGAACAAGACAGTGAATTAAAATAATGTACTATGATATCACACTGACTGGAGATCTGGAGACTGGAGATCTGTTGTCGTATGATATCACACTGACTGTGAATAGAACAAGACAGTGAATTAAAATAATGTACTATGATATCACACTGACTGTGTTCAGAACAAGACAGTGAATTAAAATAATGTACTATGATATCACACTGACTGTGAACAGAACAAGACAGTGGATTAAAATAATGTACTATGATATCACACTGACTGTGTTCAGAACAAGACAGTGAATTAAAATAATGTACTATGATATCACACTGACTGTGAACAGAACAAGACAGTGGATTAAAATAATGTACTATGATATCACACTGACTGTGTTCAGAACAAGACAGTGAATTAAAATAATGTACTATGATATCACACTGACTGTGTTCAGAACAAGACAGTGGATTAAAATAATGTACTATGATATCACACTGACTGTGAACAGAACAAGACAGTGGATTAAAATAATGTACTATGATATCACACTGACTGTGTTCAGAACAAGACAGTGAATTAAAATAATGTACTATGATATCACACTGACTGTGAACAGAACAAGACAGTGGATTAAAATAATGTACTATGACATCACACTGACTGTGTGTTCAGAACAAGACAGTGAATTAAAATAATGTACTATCATATCACACTGACTGTGTGTTAAGAACAAGACAGTGGATTAAAATAATGTACTATGACATCACACTGACTGTGAACAGAACAAGACAGTGAATTAAAATAATGTACTATGATATCACACTGACTGTGTGTTCAGAACAAGACAGTGAATTAAAATAATGTACTATGATATCACACTGACTGTGAACAGAACAAGACAGTGGATTAAAATAATGTACTATGATATCACACTGACTGTGTTCAGAACAAGACAGTGAATTAAAATAATGTACTATGATATCACACTGACTGTGTTCAGAACAAGACAGTGGATTAAAATAATGTACTATGATATCACACTGACTGTGTTCAGAACAAGACAGTGAATTAAAATAATGTACTATGATATCACACTGACTGTGAACAGAACAAGACAGTGGATTAAAATAATGTACTATGATATCACACTGACTGTGTTCAGAACAAGACAGTGAATTAAAATAATGTACTATGATATCACACTGACTGTGAACAGAACAAGACAGTGGATTAAAATAATGTACTATGACATCACACTGACTGTGTGTTCAGAACAAGACAGTGAATTAAAATAATGTACTATCATATCACACTGACTGTGTGTTAAGAACAAGACAGTGGATTAAAATAATGTACTATGACATCACACTGACTGTGTGTTAAGAACACGACAGTGGATTAAAATAATGTACTATGATATCACACTGACTGTGTGTTAAGAACAAGACAGTGGATTAAAATAATGTACTATGATATCACACTGACTGTGAACAGAACACGACAGTGGATTAAAATAATGTACTATGATATCACACTGACTGTGTGTTCAGAACAAGACAGTGGATTAAAATAATGTACTATGATATCACACTGACTGTGTGTTCAGAACAAGACAGTGGATTAAAATAATGTACTATGATATCACACTGACTGTGAACAGAACAAGACAGTGGATTAAAATAATGTACTATGATATCACACTGACTGTGAACAGAACAAGACAGTGAATTAAAATAATGTACTATGATATCACACTGACTGTGTGTTCAGAACAAGACAGTGAATTAAAATAATGTACTATGATATCACAATGACTGTGTGTTCAGAACAAGACAGTGGATTAAAATAATGTACTATGATATCACACTGACTGTGAACAGAACACGACAGTGGATTAAAATAATGTACTATGATATCACACTGACTGTGTGTTAAGAACAAGACAGTGGATTAAAATAATGTACTATGATATCACACTGACTGTGTGTTCAGAACAAGACAGTGGATTAAAATAATGTACTAGGATATCACACTGACTGTGTGTTAAGAACAAGACAGTGGATTAAAATAATGTACTATGATATCACACTGACTGTGAACAGAACAAGACAGTGGATTAAAATAATGTACTATGACATCACACTGACTGTGTGTTCAGAACAAGACAGTGAATTAAAATAATGTACTATGATATCACACTGACTGGAGGTCTGGAGACTGGAGATCTGTTGTCGTATGATATCACACTGACTGTGAATAGAACAAGACAGTGAATTAAAATAATGTACTATGATATCACACTGACTGTGTTCAGAACAAGACAGTGAATTAAAATAATGTACTATGATATCACACTGACTGTGAACAGAACAAGACAGTGGATTAAAATAATGTACTATTATATCACACTGACTGTGTTCAGAACAAGACAGTGAATTAAAATAATGTACTATGATATCACACTGACTGTGAACAGATCAAGACAGTGGATTAAAATAATGTACTATGATATCACACTGACTGTGTTCAGAACAAGACAGTGAATTAAAATAATGTACTATGATATCACACTGACTGTGTTCAGAACAAGACAGTGGATTAAAATAATGTACTATGATATCACACTGACTGTGTTCAGAACAAGACAGTGAATTAAAATAATGTACTATGATATCACACTGACTGTGAACAGAACAAGACAGTGGATTAAAATAATGTACTATGATATCACACTGACTGTGTGTTAAGAACAAGACAGTGGATTCAAATAATGTACTATGATATCACACTGACTGTGTGTTCAGAACAAGACAGTGGATTAAAATAATGTACTATGATATCACACTGACTGGAGATCTGGAGACTGGAGATCTGTTGTCGTATGATATCACACTGACTGTGAATAGAACAAGACAGTGAATTAAAATAATGTACTATGATATCACACTGACTGGAGATCTGGAGACTGGAGATCTGTTGTCGTATGATATCACACTGACTGTGAATAGAACAAGACAGTGAATTAAAATAATGTACTATGATATCACACTGACTGTGTTCAGAACAAGACAGTGAATTAAAATAATGTACTATGATATCACACTGACTGTGAACAGAACAAGACAGTGGATTAAAATAATGTACTATGATATCACACTGACTGTGTTCAGAACAAGACAGTGAATTAAAATAATGTACTATGATATCACACTGACTGTGAACAGAACAAGACAGTGGATTAAAATAATGTACTATGATATCACACTGACTGTGTTCAGAACAAGACAGTGAATTAAAATAATGTACTATGATATCACACTGACTGTGTTCAGAACAAGACAGTGGATTAAAATAATGTACTATGATATCACACTGACTGTGTTCAGAACAAGACAGTGAATTAAAATAATGTACTATGATATCACACTGACTGTGAACAGAACAAGACAGTGGATTAAAATAATGTACTATGATATCACACTGACTGTGTTCAGAACAAGACAGTGAATTAAAATAATGTACTATGATATCTCACTGACTGTGTTCAGAACAAGACAGTGAATTAAAATAATGTACTATGATATCACACTGACTGTGAACAGAACAAGACAGTGAATTAAAATAATGTACTATGATATCACACTGACTGTGAACAGAACAAGACAGTGGATTAAAATAATGTACTATGATATCACACTGACTGTGTGTTAAGAACAAGACAGTGGATTAAAATAATGTACTATGATATCACACTGACTGTGAACAGAACAAGACAGTGGATTAAAAAAATGTACTATGACATCACACTGACTGTGTGTTCAGAACAAGACAGTGAATTAAAATAATGTACTATGATATCACACTGACTGTGTGTTAAGAACAAGACAGTGGATTAAAATAATGTACTATGATATCACACTGACTGTGAACAGAACAAGACAGTGGATTAAAATAATGTACTATGACATCACACTGACTGTGTGTTCAGAACAAGACAGTGAATTAAAATAATGTACTATGATA
The DNA here is from genome assembly GCA_023566225.1 of Romanogobio albipinnatus. NCBI lineage: Eukaryota > Metazoa > Chordata > Actinopteri > Cypriniformes > Gobionidae > Romanogobio > Romanogobio albipinnatus. The sequence goes on from CM042239.1 coordinate 60,842,745, forward strand.
TCACACTGACTGGAGATCTGGAGACTGGAGATCTGTTGTCGTATGATATCACACTGACTGTGAATAGAACAAGACAGTGAATTAAAATAATGTACTATGATATCACACTGACTGTGTTCAGAACAAGACAGTGAATTAAAATAATGTACTATGATATCACACTGACTGTGAACAGAACAAGACAGTGGATTAAAATAATGTACTATGACATCACACTGACTGTGTTCAGAACAAGACAGTGGATTAAAATAATGTACTATGATATCACACTGACTGTGAACAGAACAAGACAGTGGATTAAAATAATGTACTATGATATCACACTGACTGTGTGTTAAGAACAAGACAGTGGATTAAAATAAAGTACTATGATATCACACTGACTGTGAACAGAACAAGACAGTGGATTAAAATAATGTACTATGACATCACACTGACTGTGTGTTCAGAACAAGACAGTGAATTAAAATAATGTACTATGATTTCACACTGACTGTGTGTTAAGAACAAGACAGTGGATTAAAATAATGTACTATGATATCACACTGACTGTGAACAGAACAAGACAGTGGATTAAAATAATGTACTATGACATCACACTGACTGTGTGTTCAGAACAAGACAGTGAATTAAAATAATGTACTATCATATCACACTGACTGTGTGTTAAGAACAAGACAGTGGATTAAAATAATGTACTATGACATCACACTGACTGTGTGTTAAGAACACGACAGTGGATTAAAATAATGTACTATGATATCACACTGACTGTGTGTTAAGAACAAGACAGTGGATTAAAATAATGTACTATGATATCACACTGACTGTGAACAGAACACGACAGTGGATTAAAATAATGTACTATGATATCACACTGACTGTGTGTTAAGAACAAGACAGTGGATTAAAATAATGTACTATGATATCACACTGACTGTGTGTTCAGAACAAGACAGTGGATTAAAATAATGTACTATGATATCACACTGACTGTGTGTTAAGAACAAGACAGTGGATTAAAATAATGTACTATGATATCACACTGACTGTGAACAGAACAAGACAGTGGATTAAAATAATGTACTATGACATCACACTGACTGTGTGTTCAGAACAAGACAGTGAATTAAAATAATGTACTATGATATCACACTGACTGTGTGTTAAGAACAAGACAGTGGATTAAAATAATGTACTATGATATCACACTGACTGTGAACAGAACAAGACAGTGGATTAAAATAATGTACTATGACATCACACTGACTGTGTGTTCAGAACAAGACAGTGAATTAAAATAATGTACTATGATATCACACTGACTGGAGATCTGGAGACTGGAGATCTGTTGTCGTATGATATCACACTGACTGTGAATAGAACAAGACAGTGAATTAAAATAATGTACTATGATATCACACTGACTGTGTTCAGAACAAGACAGTGAATTAAAATAATGTACTATGACATCACACTGACTGTGTGTTCAGAACAAGACAGTGAATTAAAATAATGTACTATGATATCACACTGACTGGAGATCTGGAGACTGGAGATCTGTTGTCGTATGATATCACACTGACTGTGTGTTCAGAACAAGACAGTGGATTAAAATAATGTACTATGATATCACACTGACTGTGAACAGAACAAGACAGTGAATTAAAATAATGTACTATGATATCACACTGACTGTGTGTTCAGAACAAGACAGTGAATTAAAATAATGTACTATGATATCACACTGACTGTGTGTTCAGAACAAGACAGTGGATTAAAATAATGTACTATGATATCACACTGACTGTGAACAGAACAAGACAGTGAATTAAAATAATGTACTATGATATCACACTGACTGTGTGTTAAGAACAAGACAGTGGATTAAAATAATGTACTATGATATCACACTGACTGTGAACAGAACACGACAGTGGATTAAAATAATGTACTATGATATCACACTGACTGTGTGTTCAGAACAAGACAGTGGATTAAAATAATGTACTATGATATCACACTGACTGTGAACAGAACAAGACAGTGGATTAAAATAATGTACTATGATATCACACTGACTGTGTTCAGAACAGGACAGTGAATTAAAATAATGTACTATGATATCACACTGACTGTGTGTTAAGAACAAGACAGTGGATTAAAATAATGTACTATGATATCACACTGACTGTGAACAGAACAAGACAGTGGATTAAAATAATGTACTATGACATCACACTGACTGTGTGTTCAGAACAAGACAGTGAATTAAAATAATGTACTATGATATCACACTGACTGTGTGTTAAGAACAAGACAGTGGATTAAAATAATGTACTATGACATCACACTGACTGTGTGTTAAGAACACGACAGTGGATTAAAATAATGTACTATGATATCACACTGACTGTGTGTTAAGTACAAGACAGTGGATTAAAATAATGTGCTATGATATCACACTGACTGTGAACAGAACACGACAGTGGATTAAAAAAATGTACTATGACATCACACTGACTGTGTGTTCAGAACAAGACAGTGAATTAAAATAATGTACTATGATATCACACTGACTGTGTGTTAAGAACAAGACAGTGGATTAAAATAATGTACTATGATATCACACTGACTGTGAACAGAACAAGACAGTGGATTAAAATAATGTACTATGACATCACACTGACTGTGTGTTCAGAACAAGACAGTGAATTAAAATAATGTACTATGATATCACACTGACTGGAGATCTGGAGACTGGAGATCTGTTGTCGTATGATATCACACTGACTGTGAATAGAACAAGACAGTGAATTAAAATAATGTACTATGATATCACACTGACTGTGAACAGAACAAGACAGTGGATTAAAATAATGTACTATGATATCACACTGACTGTGTTCAGAACAAGACAGTGAATTAAAATAATGTACTATGATATCACACTGACTGTGTTCAGAACAAGACAGTGGATTAAAATAATGTACTATGATATCACACTGACTGTGAACAGAACAAGACAGTGGATTAAAATAATGTACTATGATATCACATTGACTGTGTGTTAAGAACAAGACAGTGGATTAAAATAATGTACTATGATATCACACTGACTGTGAACAGAACAAGACAGTGGATTAAAATAATGTACTATGACATCACACTGACTGTGTGTTCAGAACAAGACAGTGAATTAAAATAATGTACTATGATATCACACTGACTGTGTGTTAAGAACAAGACAGTGGATTAAAATAATGTACTATGATATCACACTGACTGTGAACAGAACAAGACAGTGGATTAAAATAATGTACTATGACATCACACTGACTGTGTGTTCAGAACAAGACAGTGAATTCAAATAATGTACTATCATATCACACTGACTGTGTGTTAAGAACAAGACAGTGGATTAAAATAATGTACTATGACATCACACTGACTGTGTGTTAAGAACACGACAGTGGATTAAAATAATGTACTATGATATCACACTGACTGTGTGTTAAGAACAAGACAGTGGATTAAAATAATGTACTATGATATCACACTGACTGTGAACAGAACAAGACAGTGGATTAAAATAATGTACTATGACATCACACTGACTGTGTGTTCAGAACAAGACAGTGAATTAAAATAATGTACTATGATATCACACTGACTGTGTGTTAAGAACAAGACAGTGGATTAAAATAATGTACTATGATATCACACTGACTGTGAACAGAACAAGACAGTGGATTAAAATAATGTACTATGACATCACACTGACTGTGTGTTCAGAACAAGACAGTGAATTCAAATAATGTACTATCATATCACACTGACTGTGTGTTAAGAACAAGACAGTGGATTAAAATAATGTACTATGACATCACACTGACTGTGTGTTAAGAACACGGCAGTGGATTAAAATAATGTACTATGATATCACACTGACTGTGTGTTAAGAACAAGACAGTGGATTAAAATAATGTACTATGATATCACACTGACTGTGAACAGAACACGACAGTGGATTAAAATAATGTACTATGATATCACACTGACTGTGTGTTCAGAACAAGACAGTGGATTAAAATAATGTACTATGATATCACACTGACTGTGTGTTCAGAACAAGACAGTGAATTAAAATAATGTACTATGATATCACACTGACTGTGTGTTAAGAACAAGACAGTGGATTAAAATAATGTACTATGACATCACACTGACTGTGAACAGAACACGACAGTGGATTAAAATAATGTACTATGATATCACACTGACTGTGTGTTAAGAACAAGACAGTGGATTAAAATAATGTACTATAATATCACACTGACTGTGTGTTCAGAACAAGACAGTGAATTAAAATAATGTACTATGATATCACACTGACTGTGTGTTAAGAACAAGACAGTGGATTAAAATAATGTACTATGATATCACACTGACTGTGAACAGAACAAGACAGTGGATTCAAATAATGTACTATGACATCACACTGACTGTGTGTTCAGAACAAGACAGTGAATTAAAATAATGTACTATGATATCACACTGACTGGAGATCTGGAGACTGGAGATCTGTTGTCGTATGATATCACACTGACTGTGAATAGAACAAGACAGTGGATTAAAATAATGTACTATGATATCACACTGACTGTGTTCAGAACAAGACAGTGAATTAAAATAATGTACTATGATATCACACTGACTGTGTTCAGAACAAGACAGTGGATTAAAATAATGTACTATGACATCACACTGACTGTGTTCAGAACAAGACAGTGAATTAAAATAATGTACTATGATATCACACTGACTGTGTTCAGAACAAGACAGTGGATTAAAATAATGTACTATGACATCACACTGACTGTGTGTTAAGAACACGACAGTGGATTAAAATAATGTACTATGATATCACACTGACTGTGTGTTAAGAACAAGACAGTGGATTAAAATAATGTACTATGATATCACACTGACTGTGAACAGAACACGACAGTGGATTAAAATAATGTACTATGATATCACACTGACTGTGAACAGAACAAGACAGTGGATTAAAATAATGTACTATGATATCACACTGACTGTGTGTTAAGAACAAGACAGTGAATTAAAATAATGTACTATGATATCACACTGACTGTGTTCAGAACAAGACAGTGGATTAAAATAATGTACTATGATATCACACTGACTGTGTTCAGAACAAGACAGTGAATTAAAATAATGTACTATGATATCACACTGACTGTGAACAGAACAAGACAGTGGATTAAAATAATGTACTATGATATCACACTGACTGTGTTCAGAACAAGACAGTGAATTAAAATAATGTACTATGATATCTCACTGACTGTGTTCAGAACAAGACAGTGGATTAAAATAATGTACTATGATATCACACTGACTGTGAACAGAACAAGACAGTGAATTAAAATAATGTACTATGATATCACACTGACTGTGAACAGAACAAGACAGTGGATTAAAATAATGTACTATGATATCACACTGACTGTGTGTTAAGAACAAGACAGTGGATTAAAATAATGTACTATGATATCACACTGACTGTGAACAGAACAAGACAGTGGATTAAAAAAATGTACTATGACATCACACTGACTGTGTGTTCAGAACAAGACAGTGAATTAAAATAATGTACTATGATATCACACTGACTGTGTGTTAAGAACAAGACAGTGGATTAAAATAATGTACTATGATATCACACTGACTGTGAACAGAACAAGACAGTGGATTAAAATAATGTACTATGACATCACACTGACTGTGTGTTCAGAACAAGACAGTGAATTAAAATAATGTACTATGATATCACACTGACTGGAGATCTGGAGACTGGAGATCTGTTGTCGTATGATATCACACTGACTGTGAATAGAACAAGACAGTGAATTAAAATAATGTACTATGATATCACACTGACTGTGTTCAGAACAAGACAGTGAATTAAAATAATGTACTATGATATCACACTGACTGTGAACAGAACAAGACAGTGGATTAAAATAATGTACTATGACATCACACTGACTGTGTGTTCAGAACAAGACAGTGAATTAAAATAATGTACTATGATATCACACTGACTGTGTTCAGAACAAGACAGTGGATTAAAATAATGTACTATGATATCACACTGACTGTGAATAGAACAAGACAGTGAATTAAAATAATGTACTATGATATCACACTGACTGTGAACAGAACAAGACAGTGGATTAAAATAATGTACTATGATATCACACTGACTGTGTGTTAAGAACAAGACAGTGGATTAAAATAAAGTACTATGATATCACACTGACTGTGAACAGAACAAGACAGTGGATTAAAATAATGTACTATGACATCACACTGACTGTGTGTTCAGAACAAGACAGTGAATTAAAATAATGTACTATGATTTCACACTGACTGTGTGTTAAGAACAAGACAGTGGATTAAAATAATGTACTATGATATCACACTGACTGTGAACAGAACAAGACAGTGGATTAAAATAATGTACTATGACATCACACTGACTGTGTGTTCAGAACAAGACAGTGAATTAAAATAATGTACTATCATATCACACTGACTGTGTGTTAAGAACAAGACAGTGGATTAAAATAATGTACTATGACATCACACTGACTGTGTGTTAAGAACACGACAGTGGATTAAAATAATGTACTATGATATCACACTGACTGTGTGTTAAGAACAAGACAGTGGATTAAAATAATGTACTATGATATCACACTGACTGTGAACAGAACACGACAGTGGATTAAAATAATGTACTATGATATCACACTGACTGTGTGTTAAGAACAAGACAGTGGATTAAAATAATGTACTATGATATCACACTGACTGTGTGTTCAGAACAAGACAGTGGATTAAAATAATGTACTATGATATCACACTGACTGTGTGTTAAGAACAAGACAGTGGATTAAAATAATGTACTATGATATCACACTGACTGTGAACAGAACAAGACAGTGGATTAAAATAATGTACTATGACATCACACTGACTGTGTGTTCAGAACAAGACAGTGAATTAAAATAATGTACTATGATATCACACTGACTGTGTGTTAAGAACAAGACAGTGGATTAAAATAATGTACTATGATATCACACTGACTGTGAACAGAACAAGACAGTGGATTAAAATAATGTACTATGACATCACACTGACTGTGTGTTCAGAACAAGACAGTGAATTAAAATAATGTACTATGATATCACACTGACTGGAGATCTGGAGACTGGAGATCTGTTGTCGTATGATATCACACTGACTGTGAATAGAACAAGACAGTGAATTAAAATAATGTACTATGATATCACACTGACTGTGTTCAGAACAAGACAGTGAATTAAAATAATGTACTATGACATCACACTGACTGTGTGTTCAGAACAAGACAGTGAATTAAAATAATGTACTATGATATCACACTGACTGGAGATCTGGAGACTGGAGATCTGTTGTCGTATGATATCACACTGACTGTGTGTTCAGAACAAGACAGTGGATTAAAATAATGTACTATGATATCACACTGACTGTGAACAGAACAAGACAGTGAATTAAAATAATGTACTATGATATCACACTGACTGTGTGTTCAGAACAAGACAGTGAATTAAAATAATGTACTATGATATCACACTGACTGTGTGTTCAGAACAAGACAGTGGATTAAAATAATGTACTATGATATCACACTGACTGTGAACAGAACAAGACAGTGAATTAAAATAATGTACTATGATATCACACTGACTGTGTGTTAAGAACAAGACAGTGGATTAAAATAATGTACTATGATATCACACTGACTGTGAACAGAACACGACAGTGGATTAAAATAATGTACTATGATATCACACTGACTGTGTGTTCAGAACAAGACAGTGGATTAAAATAATGTACTATGATATCACACTGACTGTGAACAGAACAAGACAGTGGATTAAAATAATGTACTATGATATCACACTGACTGTGTTCAGAACAGGACAGTGAATTAAAATAATGTACTATGATATCACACTGACTGTGTGTTAAGAACAAGACAGTGGATTAAAATAATGTACTATGATATCACACTGACTGTGAACAGAACAAGACAGTGGATTAAAATAATGTACTATGACATCACACTGACTGTGTGTTCAGAACAAGACAGTGAATTAAAATAATGTACTATGATATCACACTGACTGTGTGTTAAGAACAAGACAGTGGATTAAAATAATGTACTATGACATCACACTGACTGTGTGTTAAGAACACGACAGTGGATTAAAATAATGTACTATGATATCACACTGACTGTGTGTTAAGTACAAGTCAGTGGATTAAAATAATGTGCTATGATATCACACTGACTGTGAACAGAACACGACAGTGGATTAAAAAAATGTACTATGACATCACACTGACTGTGTGTTCAGAACAAGACAGTGAATTAAAATAATGTACTATGATATCACACTGACTGTGTGTTAAGAACAAGACAGTGGATTAAAATAATGTACTATGATATCACACTGACTGTGAACAGAACAAGACAGTGGATTAAAATAATGTACTATGACATCACACTGACTGTGTGTTCAGAACAAGACAGTGAATTAAAATAATGTACTATGATATCACACTGACTGGAGATCTGGAGACTGGAGATCTGTTGTCGTATGATATCACACTGACTGTGAATAGAACAAGACAGTGAATTAAAATAATGTACTATGATATCACACTGACTGTGAACAGAACAAGACAGTGGATTAAAATAATGTACTATGATATCACACTGACTGTGTTCAGAACAAGACAGTGAATTAAAATAATGTACTATGATATCACACTGACTGTGTTCAGAACAAGACAGTGGATTAAAATAATGTACTATGATATCACACTGACTGTGAACAGAACAAGACAGTGGATTAAAATAATGTACTATGATATCACATTGACTGTGTGTTAAGAACAAGACAGTGGATTAAAATAATGTACTATGATATCACACTGACTGTGAACAGAACAAGACAGTGGATTAAAATAATGTACTATGACATCACACTGACTGTGTGTTCAGAACAAGACAGTGAATTAAAATAATGTACTATGATATCACACTGACTGTGTGTTAAGAACAAGACAGTGGATTAAAATAATGTACTATGATATCACACTGACTGTGAACAGAACAAGACAGTGGATTAAAATAATGTACTATGACATCACACTGACTGTGTGTTCAGAACAAGACAGTGAATTCAAATAATGTACTATCATATCACACTGACTGTGTGTTAAGAACAAGACAGTGGATTAAAATAATGTACTATGACATCACACTGACTGTGTGTTAAGAACACGACAGTGGATTAAAATAATGTACTATGATATCACACTGACTGTGTGTTAAGAACAAGACAGTGGATTAAAATAATGTACTATGATATCACACTGACTGTGAACAGAACAAGACAGTGGATTAAAATAATGTACTATGACATCACACTGACTGTGTGTTCAGAACAAGACAGTGAATTAAAATAATGTACTATGATATCACACTGACTGTGTGTTAAGAACAAGACAGTGGATTAAAATAATGTACTATGATATCACACTGACTGTGAACAGAACAAGACAGTGGATTAAAATAATGTACTATGACATCACACTGACTGTGTGTTCAGAACAAGACAGTGAATTCAAATAATGTACTATCATATCACACTGACTGTGTGTTAAGAACAAGACAGTGGATTAAAATAATGTACTATGACATCACACTGACTGTGTGTTAAGAACACGGCAGTGGATTAAAATAATGTACTATGATATCACACTGACTGTGTGTTAAGAACAAGACAGTGGATTAAAATAATGTACTATGATATCACACTGACTGTGAACAGAACACGACAGTGGATTAAAATAATGTACTATGATATCACACTGACTGTGTGTTCAGAACAAGACAGTGGATTAAAATAATGTACTATGATATCACACTGACTGTGTGTTCAGAACAAGACAGTGAATTAAAATAATGTACTATGATATCACACTGACTGTGTGTTAAGAACAAGACAGTGGATTAAAATAATGTACTATGACATCACACTGACTGTGAACAGAACACGACAGTGGATTAAAATAATGTACTATGATATCACACTGACTGTGTGTTAAGAACAAGACAGTGGATTAAAATAATGTACTATAATATCACACTGACTGTGTGTTCAGAACAAGACAGTGAATTAAAATAATGTACTATGATATCACACTGACTGTGTGTTAAGAACAAGACAGTGGATTAAAATAATGTACTATGATATCACACTGACTGTGAACAGAACAAGACAGTGGATTCAAATAATGTACTATGACATCACACTGACTGTGTGTTCAGAACAAGACAGTGAATTAAAATAATGTACTATGATATCACACTGACTGTGTTCAGAACAAGACAGTGGATTAAAATAATGTACTATGACATCACACTGACTGTGTTCAGAACAAGACAGTGAATTAAAATAATGTACTATGATATCACACTGACTGTGTTCAGAACAAGACAGTGGATTAAAATAATGTACTATGACATCACACTGACTGTGTGTTAAGAACACGACAGTGGATTAAAATAATGTACTATGATATCACACTGACTGTGTGTTAAGAACAAGACAGTGGATTAAAATAATGTACTATGATATCACACTGACTGTGAACAGAACACGACAGTGGATTAAAATAATGTACTATGATATCACACTGACTGTGAACAGAACAAGACAGTGGATTAAAATAATGTACTATGATATCACACTGACTGTGTGTTAAGAACAAGACAGTGGATTAAAATAATGTACTATGATATCACACTGACTGTGAACAGAACAAGACAGTGGATTAAAATAATGTACTATGACATCACACTGACTGTGTGTTCAGAACAAGACAGTGAATTAAAATAATGTACTATGATATCACACTGACGGTGTTAAGAACAAGACAGTGGATTAAAATAATGTACTATGATATCACACTGACTGTGAACAGAACAAGACAGTGGATTAAAATAATGTACTATGACATCACACTGACTGTGTGTTCAGAACAAGACAGTGAATTAAAATAATGTACTATGATATCACACTGACTGTGTGTTAAGAACAAGACAGTGGATTAAAATAATGTACTATGACATCACACTGACTGTGTGTTAAGAACACGACAGTGGATTAAAATAATGTACTATGATATCACACTGACTGTGTGTTAAGAACAAGACAGTGGATTAAAATAATGTACTATGATATCACACTGACTGTGAACAGAACACGACAGTGGATTAAAATAATGTACTATGATATCACACTGACTGTGTGTTCAGAACAAGACAATGGATTAAAATAATGTACTATGATATCACACTGACTGTGTGTTCAGAACAAGACAGTGGATTAAAATAATGTACTATGATATCACACTGACTGTGAACAGAACAAGACAGTGGATTAAAATAATGTACTATGATATCACACTGACTGAACAGAACAAGACAGTGGATTAAAATAATGTACTATGATATCACACTGACTGTGAACAGAACAAGAGAGTGGATTAAAATAATGTACTATGATATCACACTGACTGTGAACAGAACAAGACAGTGAATTAAAATAATGTACTATGATATCACACTGACTGTGAACAGAACAAGACAGTGGATTAAAATAATGTACTATGATATCACACCGACTGTGTGTTCAGAACAAGACAGTGAATTAAAATAATGTACTATGATATCACACTGACTGTGTGTTCAGAACAAGACAGTGGATTCAAATAATGTACTATGATATCACACTGACTGTGAACAGAACAAGACAGTGGATTAAAATAATGTACTATGATATCACACTGACTGTGAACAGAACAAGACAGTGGATTAAAATAATGTACTATGATATCACACTGACTGTGAACAGAACAAGACAGTGGATTAAAATAATGTACTATGATATCACACTGACTGTGAACAGAACAAGACAGTGAATTAAAATAATGTACTATGATATCACACTGACTGTGAACAGAACAAGACAGTGGATTAAAATAATGTACTATGATATCACACTGACTGTGTGTTCAGAACAAGACAGTGAATTAAAATAATGTACTATGATATCACACTGACTGTGTGTTCAGAACAAGACAGTGGATTCAAATAATGTACTATGATATCACACTGACTGTGTGTTCAGAACAAGACAGTGGATTAAAATAATGTACTATGATATCACACTGACTGTGAACAGAACAAGACAGTGGATTAAAATAATGTACTTTGACATCACACTGACTGTGTGTTCAGAACAAGACAGTGAATTAAAATAATGTACTATGATATCACACTGACTGTGTGTTAAGAACAAGACAGTGGATTAAAATAATGTACTATGATATCACACTGACTGTGAACAGAACAAGACAGTGGATTAAAATAATGTACTATGACATCACACTGACTGTGTGTTCAGAACAAGACAGTGAATTAAAATAATGTACTATGATATCACACTGACTGTGTGTTAAGAACAAGACAGTGGATTAAAATAATGTACTATGATATCACACTGACTGTGAACAGAACAAGACAGTGGATTAAAATAATGTACTATGACATCAGAACAAGAAAGTGAATTAAAATAATGTACTATGATATCACACTGACTGGAGATCTGGAGACTGGAGATCTGTTGTCGTATGATATCACACTGACTGTGAATAGAACAAGACAGTGAATTAAAATAATGTACTATGATATCACACTGACTGTGAACAGAACAAGACAGTGGATTAAAATAATGTACTATGATATCACACTGACTGTGAACAGAACAAGACAGTGGATTAAAATAATGTACTATGATATCACACTGACTGTGTGTTAAGAACAAGACAGTGGATTAAAATAATGTACTATGATATCACACTGACTGTGAACAGAACAAGACAGTGGATTAAAATAATGTACTATGACATCACACTGACTGTGTGTTAAGAACAAGACAGTGGATTAAAATAATGTACTATGATATCACACTGACTGTGAACAGAACAAGACAGTGGATTAAAATAATGTACTATGACATCACACTGACTGTGTGTTCAGAACAAGACAGTGAATTCAAATAATGTACTATCATATCACACTGACTGTGTGTTAAGAACAAGACAGTGGATTAAAATAATGTACTATGACATCACACTGACTGTGTGTTAAGAACACGACAGTGGATTAAAATAATGTACTATGATATCACACTGACTGTGTGTTAAGAACAAGACAGTGGATTAAAATAATGTACTATGATATCACACTGACTGTGAACAGAACAAGACAGTGGATTAAAATAATGTACTATGACATCACACTGACTGTGTGTTCAGAACAAGACAGTGAATTAAAATAATGTACTATGATATCACACTGACTGTGTGTTAAGAACAAGACAGTGGATTAAAATAATGTACTATGATATCACACTGACTGTGAACAGAACAAGACAGTGGATTAAAATAATGTACTATGACATCACACTGACTGTGTGTTCAGAACAAGACAGTGAATTCAAATAATGTACTATCATATCACACTGACTGTGTGTTAAGAACAAGACAGTGGATTAAAATAATGTACTATGACATCACACTGACTGTGTGTTAAGAACACGGCAGTGGATTAAAATAATGTACTATGATATCACACTGACTGTGTGTTAAGAACAAGACAGTGGATTAAAATAATGTACTATGATATCACACTGACTGTGAACAGAACACGACAGTGGATTAAAATAATGTACTATGATATCACACTGACTGTGTGTTCAGAACAAGACAGTGGATTAAAATAATGTACTATGATATCACACTGACTGTGTGTTCAGAACAAGACAGTGAATTAAAATAATGTACTATGATATCACACTGACTGTGTGTTAAGAACAAGACAGTGGATTAAAATAATGTACTATGACATCACACTGACTGTGAACAGAACACGACAGTGGATTAAAATAATGTACTATGATATCACACTGACTGTGTGTTAAGAACAAGACAGTGGATTAAAATAATGTACTATAATATCACACTGACTGTGTGTTCAGAACAAGACAGTGAATTAAAATAATGTACTATGATATCACACTGACTGTGTGTTAAGAACAAGACAGTGGATTAAAATAATGTACTATGATATCACACTGACTGTGAACAGAACAAGACAGTGGATTCAAATAATGTACTATGACATCACACTGACTGTGTGTTCAGAACAAGACAGTGAATTAAAATAATGTACTATGATATCACACTGACTGGAGATCTGGAGACTGGAGATCTGTTGTCGTATGATATCACACTGACTGTGAATAGAACAAGACAGTGGATTAAAATAATGTACTATGATATCACACTGACTGTGTTCAGAACAAGACAGTGAATTAAAATAATGTACTATGATATCACACTGACTGTGTTCAGAACAAGACAGTGGATTAAAATAATGTACTATGACATCACACTGACTGTGTTCAGAACAAGACAGTGAATTAAAATAATGTACTATGATATCACACTGACTGTGTTCAGAACAAGACAGTGGATTAAAATAATGTACTATGACATCACACTGACTGTGTGTTAAGAACACGACAGTGGATTAAAATAATGTACTATGATATCACACTGACTGTGTGTTAAGAACAAGACAGTGGATTAAAATAATGTACTATGATATCACACTGACTGTGAACAGAACACGACAGTGGATTAAAATAATGTACTATGATATCACACTGACTGTGAACAGAACAAGACAGTGGATTAAAATAATGTACTATGATATCACACTGACTGTGTGTTAAGAACAAGACAGTGGATTAAAATAATGTACTATGATATCACACTGACTGTGAACAGAACAAGACAGTGGATTAAAATAATGTACTATGACATCACACTGACTGTGTGTTCAGAACAAGACAGTGAATTAAAATAATGTACTATGATATCACACTGACGGTGTTAAGAACAAGACAGTGGATTAAAATAATGTACTATGATATCACACTGACTGTGAACAGAACAAGACAGTGGATTAAAATAATGTACTATGACATCACACTGACTGTGTGTTCAGAACAAGACAGTGAATTAAAATAATGTACTATGATATCACACTGACTGTGTGTTAAGAACAAGACAGTGGATTAAAATAATGTACTATGACATCACACTGACTGTGTGTTAAGAACACGACAGTGGATTAAAATAATGTACTATGATATCACACTGACTGTGTGTTAAGAACAAGACAGTGGATTAAAATAATGTACTATGATATCACACTGACTGTGAACAGAACACGACAGTGGATTAAAATAATGTACTATGATATCACACTGACTGTGTGTTCAGAACAAGACAATGGATTAAAATAATGTACTATGATATCACACTGACTGTGTGTTCAGAACAAGACAGTGGATTAAAATAATGTACTATGATATCACACTGACTGTGAACAGAACAAGACAGTGGATTAAAATAATGTACTATGATATCACACTGACTGAACAGAACAAGACAGTGGATTAAAATAATGTACTATGATATCACACTGACTGTGAACAGAACAAGAGAGTGGATTAAAATAATGTACTATGATATCACACTGACTGTGAACAGAACAAGACAGTGAATTAAAATAATGTACTATGATATCACACTGACTGTGAACAGAACAAGACAGTGGATTAAAATAATGTACTATGATATCACACCGACTGTGTGTTCAGAACAAGACAGTGAATTAAAATAATGTACTATGATATCACACTGACTGTGTGTTCAGAACAAGACAGTGGATTCAAATAATGTACTATGATATCACACTGACTGTGAACAGAACAAGACAGTGGATTAAAATAATGTACTATGATATCACACTGACTGTGAACAGAACAAGACAGTGGATTAAAATAATGTACTATGATATCACACTGACTGTGAACAGAACAAGACAGTGGATTAAAATAATGTACTATGATATCACACTGACTGTGAACAGAACAAGACAGTGAATTAAAATAATGTACTATGATATCACACTGACTGTGAACAGAACAAGACAGTGGATTAAAATAATGTACTATGATATCACACTGACTGTGTGTTCAGAACAAGACAGTGAATTAAAATAATGTACTATGATATCACACTGACTGTGTGTTCAGAACAAGACAGTGGATTCAAATAATGTACTATGATATCACACTGACTGTGTGTTCAGAACAAGACAGTGGATTAAAATAATGTACTATGATATCACACTGACTGTGAACAGAACAAGACAGTGGATTAAAATAATGTACTTTGACATCACACTGACTGTGTGTTCAGAACAAGACAGTGAATTAAAATAATGTACTATGATATCACACTGACTGTGTGTTAAGAACAAGACAGTGGATTAAAATAATGTACTATGATATCACACTGACTGTGAACAGAACAAGACAGTGGATTAAAATAATGTACTATGACATCACACTGACTGTGTGTTCAGAACAAGACAGTGAATTAAAATAATGTACTATGATATCACACTGACTGTGTGTTAAGAACAAGACAGTGGATTAAAATAATGTACTATGATATCACACTGACTGTGAACAGAACAAGACAGTGGATTAAAATAATGTACTATGACATCACACTGACTGTGTGTTCAGAACAAGAAAGTGAATTAAAATAATGTACTATGATATCACACTGACTGGAGATCTGGAGACTGGAGATCTGTTGTCGTATGATATCACACTGACTGTGAATAGAACAAGACAGTGAATTAAAATAATGTACTATGATATCACACTGACTGTGAACAGAACAAGACAGTGGATTAAAATAATGTACTATGATATCACACTGACTGTGAACAGAACAAGACAGTGGATTAAAATAATGTACTATGATATCACACTGACTGTGTGTTAAGAACAAGACAGTGGATTAAAATAATGTACTATGATATCACACTGACTGTGAACAGAACAAGACAGTGGATTAAAATAATGTACTATGACATCACACTGACTGTGTGTTAAGAACAAGACAGTGGATTAAAATAATGTACTATGATATCACACTGACTGTGAACAGAACAAGACAGTGGATTAAAATAATGTACTATGACATCACACAGACTGTGTGTTCAGAACAAGACAGTGAATTAAAATAATGTACTATCATATCACACTGACTGTGTGTTAAGAACAAGACAGTGGATTAAAATAATGTACTATGACATCACACTGACTGTGTGTTAAGAACACGACAGTGGATTAAAATAATGTACTATGATATCACACTGACTGTGTGTTAAGAACAAGACAGTGGATTAAAATAATGTACTATGATATCACACTGACTGTGAACAGAACACGACAGTGGATTAAAATAATGTACTATGATATCACACTGACTGTGTGTTCAGAACAAGACAGTGGATTAAAATAATGTACTATGATATCACACTGACTGTGTGTTCAGAACAAGACAGTGGATTAAAATAATGTACTATGATATCACACTGACTGTGAACAGAACAAGACAGTGGATTAAAATAATGTACTATGATATCACACTGACTGTGAACAGAACAAGACAGTGAATTAAAATAATGTACTATGATATCACACTGACTGTGTGTTCAGAACAAGACAGTGAATTAAAATAATGTACTATGATATCACACTGACTGTGTGTTCAGAACAAGACAGTGGATTAAAATAATGTACTATGATATCACACTGACTGTGAACAGAACAAGACAGTGAATTAAAATAATGTACTATGATATCACACTGACTGTGTGTTAAGAACAAGACAGTGGATTAAAATAATGTACTATGATATCACACTGACTGTGAACAGAACACGACAGTGGATTAAAATAATGTACTATGATATCACACTGACTGTGTGTTCAGAACAAGACAGTGGATTAAAATAATGTACTATGATATCACACTGACTGTGAACAGAACAAGACAGTGGATTAAAATAATGTACTATGATATCACACTGACTGTGTTCAGAACAAGACAGTGAATTAAAATAATGTACTATGATATCACACTGACTGTGTGTTAAGAACAAGACAGTGGATTAAAATAATGTACTATGATATCACACTGACTGTGAACAGAACAAGACAGTGAATTAAAATAATGTACTATGACATCACACTGACTGTGTGTTCAGAACAAGACAGTGAATTAAAATAATGTACTATGATATCACACTGACTGTGTGTTAAGAACAAGACAGTGGATTAAAATAATGTACTATGACATCACACTGACTGTGTGTTAAGAACACGACAGTGGATTAAAATAATGTACTATGATATCACACTGACTGTGTGTTAAGAACAAGACAGTGGATTAAAATAATGTACTATGATATCACACTGACTGTGAACAGAACAAGACAGTGGATTAAAATAATGTACTATGACATCACACTGACTGTGTGTTCAGAACAAGACAGTGAATTAAAATAATGTACTATGATATCACACTGACTGTGAACAGAACAAGACAGTGGATTAAAATAATGTACTATGATATCACACTGACTGTGTTCAGAACAAGACAGTGAATTAAAATAATGTACTATGATATCACACTGACTGTGAACAGAACAAGACAGTGAATTAAAATAATGTACTATGATATCACACTGACTGTGAACAGAACAAGACAGTGGATTAATATAATGTACTATGATATCACACTGACTGTGTGTTCAGAACAAGACAGTGGATTAAAATAATGTACTATGATATCACACTGACTGTGTGTTCAGAACAAGACAGTGAATTAAAATAATGTACTATGATATCACACTGACTGTGAACAGAACAAAACAGTGGATTAAAATAATGTACTATGATATCACACTGACTGGAGATCTGGAGACTGGAGATCTGTTGTCGTATGATATCACACTGACTGTGAATAGAACAAGACAGTGAATTAAAATAATGTACTATGATATCACACTGACTTTGTGTTAAGAACAAGACAGTGGATTAAAATAATGTACTATGATATCACACTGACTGTGAACAGAACAAGACAGTGGATTAAAATAATGTACTATGACATCAAACTGACTGTGTGTTCAGAACAAGACAGTGAATTAAAATAATGTACTATGATATCACACTGACTGTGTGTTAAGAACAAGACAGTGGATTAAAATAATGTACTATGATATCACACTGACTGGAGATCTGGAGACTGGAGATCTGTTGTCGTATGATATCACACTGACTGTGAATAGAACAAGACAGTGAATTAAAATAATGTACTATGATATCACACTGACTGTGTTCAGAACAAGACAGTGAATTAAAATAATGTACTATGATATCACACTGACTGTGAACAGAACAAGACAGTGGATTAAAATAATGTACTATGATATCACACTGACTGTGTTCAGAACAAGACAGTGAATTAAAATAATGTACTATGATATCACACTGACTGTGTTCAGAACTAGACAGTGGATTAAAATAATGTACTATGATATCACACTGACTGTGTTCAGAACAAGACAGTGAATTAAAATAATGTACTATGATATCACACTGACTGTGAACAGAACAAGACAGTGGATTAAAATAATGTACTATGATATCACACTGACTGTGTTCAGAACAAGACAGTGGATTAAAATAATGTACTATGATATCACACTGACTGTGAACAGAACAAGACAGTGAATTAAAATAATGTACTATGATATCACACTGACTGTGAACAGAACAAGACAGTGGATTAAAATAATGTACTATGATATCACACTAACTGTGTGTTAAGAACAAGACAGTGGATTAAAATAAAGTACTATGATATCACACTGACTGTGAACAGAACAAGACAGTGGATTAAAATAATGTACTATGACATCACACTGACTGTGTGTTCAGAACAAGACAGTGAATTAAAATAATGTACTATGATATCACACTGACTGTGTGTTAAGAACAAGACAGTGGATTAAAATAATGTACTATGATATCACACTGACTGTGAACAGAACAAGACAGTGGATTAAAATAATGTACTATGACATCACACTGACTGTGTGTTCAGAACAAGACAGTGAATTAAAATAATGTACTATCATATCACACTGACTGTGTGTTAAGAACAAGACAGTGGATTAAAATAATGTACTATGACATCACACTGACTGTGTGTTAAGAACACGACAGTGGATTAAAATAATGTACTATGATATCACACTGACTGTGTGTTAAGAACAAGACAGTGGATTAAAATAATGTACTATGATATCACACTGACTGTGAACAGAACACGACAGTGGATTAAAATAATGTACTATGATATCACACTGACTGTGAACAGAACACGACAGTGGATTAAAATAATGTACTATGATATCACACTGACTGTGTGTTAAGAACAAGACAGTGGATTAAAATAATGTACTATGATATCACACTGACTGTGTGTTCAGAACAAGACAGTGGATTAAAATAATGTACTATGATATCACACTGACTGTGTGTTAAGAACAAGACAGTGGATTAAAATAATGTACTATGATATCACACTGACTGTGAACAGAACAAGACAGTGGATTAAAATAATGTACTATGACATCACACTGACTGTGTGTTAAGAACAAGACAGTGGATTAAAATAATGTACTATGATATCACACTGACTGTGAACAGAACAAGACAGTGGATTAAAATAATGTACTATGACATCACACTGACTGTGTGTTCAGAACAAGACAGTGAATTAAAAAAATGTACTATGATATCACACTGACTGGAGATCTGGAGACTGGAGATCTGTTGTTGTATGATATCACACTGACTGTGAATAGAACAAGACAGTGAATTAAAATAATGTACTATGATATCACACTGACTGTGTTCAGAACAAGACAGTGAATTAAAATAATGTACTATGATATCACACTGACTGTGAACAGAACAAGACAGTGGATTAAAATAATGTACTATGATATCACACTGACTGTGTTCAGAACAAGACAGTGAATTAAAATAATGTACTATGATATCACACTGACTGTGAACAGAACAAGACAGTGGATTAAAATAATGTACTATGATATCACACTGACTGTGTTCAGAACAAGACAGTGAATTAAAATAATGTACTATGATATCACACTGACTGTGTTCAGAACAAGACAGTGGATTAAAATAATGTACTATGATATCACACTGACTGTGTTCAGAACAAGACAGTGAATTAAAATAATGTACTATGATATCACACTGACTGTGAACAGAACAAGACAGTGGATTAAAATAATGTACTATGATATCACACTGACTGTGTGTTAAGAACAAGACAGTGGATTAAAATAATGTACTATGATATCACACTGACTGTGTGTTCAGAACAAGACAGTGGATTAAAATAATGTACTATGATATCACACTGACTGTGTGTTAAGAACAAGACAGTGGATTAAAATAATGTACTATGATATCACACTGACTATGAACAGAACAAGACAGTGGATTAAAATAATGTACTATGACATCACACTGACTGTGTGTTCAGAACAAGACAGTGAATTAAAATAATGTACTATGATATCACACTGACTGGAGATCTGGAGACTGGAGATCTGTTGTCGTATGATATCACACTGACTGTGAATAGAACAAGACAGTGGATTAAAATAATGTACTATGATATCACACTGACTGTGAACAGAACAAGACAGTGGATTAAAATAATGTACTATGATATCACACTGACTGAACAGAACAAGACAGTGGATTAAAATAATGTACTATGATATCACACTGACTGTGAACAGAACAAGAGAGTGGATTAAAATAATGTACTATGATATCACACTGACTGTGAACAGAACAAGACAGTGAATTAAAATAATGTACTATGATATCACACTGACTGTGAACAGAACAAGACAGTGGATTAAAATAATGTACTATGATATCACACCGACTGTGTGTTCAGAACAAGACAGTGAATTAAAATAATGTACTATGATATCACACTGACTGTGTGTTCAGAACAAGACAGTGGATTCAAATAATGTACTATGATATCACACTGACTGTGAACAGAACAAGACAGTGGATTAAAATAATGTACTATGATATCACACTGACTGTGAACAGAACAAGACAGTGGATTAAAATAATGTACTATGATATCACACTGACTGTGAACAGAACAAGACAGTGGATTAAAATAATGTACTATGATATCACACTGACTGTGAACAGAACAAGACAGTGAATTAAAATAATGTACTATGATATCACACTGACTGTGAACAGAACAAGACAGTGGATTAAAATAATGTACTATGATATCACACTGACTGTGTGTTCAGAACAAGACAGTGAATTAAAATAATGTACTATGATATCACACTGACTGTGTGTTCAGAACAAGACAGTGGATTCAAATAATGTACTATGATATCACACTGACTGTGTGTTCAGAACAAGACAGTGGATTAAAATAATGTACTATGATATCACACTGACTGTGAACAGAACAAGACAGTGGATTAAAATAATGTACTATGATATCACACTGACTGTGTGTTCAGAACAAGACAGTGGATTAAAATAATGTACTATGATATCACACTGACTGTGAACAGAACAAGACAGTGGATTAAAATAATGTACTATGATATCACACTGACTGTGTTCAGAACAAGACAGTGAATTAAAATAATGTACTATGATATCACACTGACTGTGTGTTAAGAACAAGACAGTGGATTAAAATAATGTACTATGATATCACACTGACTGTGAACAGAACAAGACAGTGAATTAAAATAATGTACTATGACATCACACTGACTGTGTGTTCAGAACAAGACAGTGAATTAAAATAATGTACTATGATATCACACTGACTGTGTGTTAAGAACAAGACAGTGGATTAAAATAATGTACTATGATATCACACTGACTGTGAACAGAACAAGACAGTGGATTAAAATAATGTACTATGACATCACACTGACTGTGTGTTCAGAACAAGACAGTGAATTAAAATAATGTACTATGATATCACACTGACTGTGTGTTAAGAACAAGACAGTGGATTAAAATAATGTACTATGATATCACACTGACTGTGAACAGAACAAGACAGTGGATTAAAATAATGTACTATGACATCACACTGACTGTGTGTTCAGAACAAGAAAGTGAATTAAAATAATGTACTATGATATCACACTGACTGGAGATCTGGAGACTGGAGATCTGTTGTCGTATGATATCACACTGACTGTGAATAGAACAAGACAGTGAATTAAAATAATGTACTATGATATCACACTGACTGTGAACAGAACAAGACAGTGGATTAAAATAATGTACTATGATATCACACTGACTGTGAACAGAACAAGACAGTGGATTAAAATAATGTACTATGATATCACACTGACTGTGTGTTAAGAACAAGACAGTGGATTAAAATAATGTACTATGATATCACACTGACTGTGAACAGAACAAGACAGTGGATTAAAATAATGTACTATGACATCACACTGACTGTGTGTTAAGAACAAGACAGTGGATTAAAATAATGTACTATGATATCACACTGACTGTGAACAGAACAAGACAGTGGATTAAAATAATGTACTATGACATCACACAGACTGTGTGTTCAGAACAAGACAGTGAATTAAAATAATGTACTATCATATCACACTGACTGTGTGTTAAGAACAAGACAGTGGATTAAAATAATGTACTATGACATCACACTGACTGTGTGTTAAGAACACGACAGTGGATTAAAATAATGTACTATGATATCACACTGACTGTGTGTTAAGAACAAGACAGTGGATTAAAATAATGTACTATGATATCACACTGACTGTGAACAGAACACGACAGTGGATTAAAATAATGTACTATGATATCACACTGACTGTGTGTTCAGAACAAGACAGTGGATTAAAATAATGTACTATGATATCACACTGACTGTGTGTTCAGAACAAGACAGTGGATTAAAATAATGTACTATGATATCACACTGACTGTGAACAGAACAAGACAGTGGATTAAAATAATGTACTATGATATCACACTGACTGTGAACAGAACAAGACAGTGAATTAAAATAATGTACTATGATATCACACTGACTGTGTGTTCAGAACAAGACAGTGAATTAAAATAATGTACTATGATATCACACTGACTGTGTGTTCAGAACAAGACAGTGGATTAAAATAATGTACTATGATATCACACTGACTGTGAACAGAACAAGACAGTGAATTAAAATAATGTACTATGATATCACACTGACTGTGTGTTAAGAACAAGACAGTGGATTAAAATAATGTACTATGATATCACACTGACTGTGAACAGAACACGACAGTGGATTAAAATAATGTACTATGATATCACACTGACTGTGTGTTCAGAACAAGACAGTGGATTAAAATAATGTACTATGATATCACACTGACTGTGAACAGAACAAGACAGTGGATTAAAATAATGTACTATGATATCACACTGACTGTGTTCAGAACAAGACAGTGAATTAAAATAATGTACTATGATATCACACTGACTGTGTGTTAAGAACAAGACAGTGGATTAAAATAATGTACTATGATATCACACTGACTGTGAACAGAACAAGACAGTGAATTAAAATAATGTACTATGATATCACACTGACTGTGAACAGAACAAGACAGTGGATTAAAATAATGTACTATGATATCACACTGACTGTGTGTTCAGAACAAGACAGTGAATTAAAATAATGTACTATGATATCACACTGACTGTGTGTTCAGAACAAGACAGTGGATTCAAATAATGTACTATGATATCACACTGACTGTGTGTTCAGAACAAGACAGTGGATTAAAATAATGTACTATGATATCACACTGACTGTGAACAGAACAAGACAGTGGATTAAAATAATGTACTATGATATCACACTGACTGTGTGTTCAGAACAAGACAGTGGATTAAAATAATGTACTATGATATCACACTGACTGTGAACAGAACAAGACAGTGGATTAAAATAATGTACTATGATATCACACTGACTGTGTTCAGAACAAGACAGTGAATTAAAATAATGTACTATGATATCACACTGACTGTGTGTTAAGAACAAGACAGTGGATTAAAATAATGTACTATGATATCACACTGACTGTGAACAGAACAAGACAGTGAATTAAAATAATGTACTATGACATCACACTGACTGTGTGTTCAGAACAAGACAGTGAATTAAAATAATGTACTATGATATCACACTGACTGTGTGTTAAGAACAAGACAGTGGATTAAAATAATGTACTATGATATCACACTGACTGTGAACAGAACAAGACAGTGGATTAAAATAATGTACTATGACATCACACTGACTGTGTGTTCAGAACAAGACAGTGAATTAAAATAATGTACTATGATATCACACTGACTGTGTGTTAAGAACAAGACAGTGGATTAAAATAATGTACTATGATATCACACTGACTGTGAACAGAACAAGACAGTGGATTAAAATAATGTACTATGACATCACACTGACTGTGTGTTCAGAACAAGAAAGTGAATTAAAATAATGTACTATGATATCACACTGACTGGAGATCTGGAGACTGGAGATCTGTTGTCGTATGATATCACACTGACTGTGAATAGAACAAGACAGTGAATTAAAATAATGTACTATGATATCACACTGACTGTGAACAGAACAAGACAGTGGATTAAAATAATGTACTATGATATCACACTGACTGTGAACAGAACAAGACAGTGGATTAAAATAATGTACTATGATATCACACTGACTGTGTGTTAAGAACAAGACAGTGGATTAAAATAATGTACTATGATATCACACTGACTGTGAACAGAACAAGACAGTGGATTAAAATAATGTACTATGACATCACACTGACTGTGTGTTAAGAACAAGACAGTGGATTAAAATAATGTACTATGATATCACACTGACTGTGAACAGAACAAGACAGTGGATTAAAATAATGTACTATGACATCACACAGACTGTGTGTTCAGAACAAGACAGTGAATTAAAATAATGTACTATCATATCACACTGACTGTGTGTTAAGAACAAGACAGTGGATTAAAATAATGTACTATGACATCACACTGACTGTGTGTTAAGAACACGACAGTGGATTAAAATAATGTACTATGATATCACACTGACTGTGTGTTAAGAACAAGACAGTGGATTAAAATAATGTACTATGATATCACACTGACTGTGAACAGAACACGACAGTGGATTAAAATAATGTACTATGATATCACACTGACTGTGTGTTCAGAACAAGACAGTGGATTAAAATAATGTACTATGATATCACACTGACTGTGTGTTCAGAACAAGACAGTGGATTAAAATAATGTACTATGATATCACACTGACTGTGAACAGAACAAGACAGTGGATTAAAATAATGTACTATGATATCACACTGACTGTGAACAGAACAAGACAGTGAATTAAAATAATGTACTATGATATCACACTGACTGTGTGTTCAGAACAAGACAGTGAATTAAAATAATGTACTATGATATCACACTGACTGTGTGTTCAGAACAAGACAGTGGATTAAAATAATGTACTATGATATCACACTGACTGTGAACAGAACAAGACAGTGAATTAAAATAATGTACTATGATATCACACTGACTGTGTGTTAAGAACAAGACAGTGGATTAAAATAATGTACTATGATATCACACTGACTGTGAACAGAACACGACAGTGGATTAAAATAATGTACTATGATATCACACTGACTGTGTGTTCAGAACAAGACAGTGGATTAAAATAATGTACTATGATATCACACTGACTGTGAACAGAACAAGACAGTGGATTAAAATAATGTACTATGATATCACACTGACTGTGTTCAGAACAAGACAGTGAATTAAAATAATGTACTATGATATCACACTGACTGTGTGTTAAGAACAAGACAGTGGATTAAAATAATGTACTATGATATCACACTGACTGTGAACAGAACAAGACAGTGAATTAAAATAATGTACTATGACATCACACTGACTGTGTGTTCAGAACAAGACAGTGAATTAAAATAATGTACTATGATATCACACTGACTGTGTGTTAAGAACAAGACAGTGGATTAAAATAATGTACTATGACATCACACTGACTGTGTGTTAAGAACACGACAGTGGATTAAAATAATGTACTATGATATCACACTGACTGTGTGTTAAGAACAAGACAGTGGATTAAAATAATGTACTATGATATCACACTGACTGTGAACAGAACAAGACAGTGGATTAAAATAATGTACTATGACATCACACTGACTGTGTGTTCAGAACAAGACAGTGAATTAAAATAATGTACTATGATATCACACTGACTGTGAACAGAACAAGACAGTGGATTAAAATAATGTACTATGATATCACACTGACTGTGTTCAGAACAAGACAGTGAATTAAAATAATGTACTATGATATCACACTGACTGTGAACAGAACAAGACAGGGAATTAAAATAATGTACTATGATATCACACTGACTGTGAACAGAACAAGACAGTGGATTAATATAATGTACTATGATATCACACTGACTGTGTGTTCAGAACAAGACAGTGGATTAAAATAATGTACTATGATATCACACTGACTGTGTGTTCAGAACAAGACAGTGAATTAAAATAATGTACTATGATATCACACTGACTGTGAACAGAACAAAACAGTGGATTAAAATAATGTACTATGATATCACACTGACTGGAGATCTGGAGACTGGAGATCTGTTGTCGTATGATATCACACTGACTGTGAATAGAACAAGACAGTGAATTAAAATAATGTACTATGATATCACACTGACTTTGTGTTAAGAACAAGACAGTGGATTAAAATAATGTACTATGATATCACACTGACTGTGAACAGAACAAGACAGTGGATTAAAATAATGTACTATGACATCAAACTGACTGTGTGTTCAGAACAAGACAGTGAATTAAAATAATGTACTATGATATCACACTGACTGTGTGTTAAGAACAAGACAGTGGATTAAAATAATGTACTATGATATCACACTGACTGGAGATCTGGAGACTGGAGATCTGTTGTCGTATGATATCACACTGACTGTGAATAGAACAAGACAGTGAATTAAAATAATGTACTATGATATCACACTGACTGTGTTCAGAACAAGACAGTGAATTAAAATAATGTACTATGATATCACACTGACTGTGAACAGAACAAGACAGTGGATTAAAATAATGTACTATGATATCACACTGACTGTGTTCAGAACAAGACAGTGAATTAAAATAATGTACTATGATATCACACTGACTGTGTTCAGAACTAGACAGTGGATTAAAATAATGTACTATGATATCACACTGACTGTGTTCAGAACAAGACAGTGAATTAAAATAATGTACTATGATATCACACTGACTGTGAACAGAACAAGACAGTGGATTAAAATAATGTACTATGATATCACACTGACTGTGTTCAGAACAAGACAGTGAATTAAAATAATGTACTATGATATCACACTGACTGTGTTCAGAACAAGACAGTGGATTAAAATAATGTACTATGATATCACACTGACTGTGAACAGAACAAGACAGTGAATTAAAATAATGTACTATGATATCACACTGACTGTGAACAGAACAAGACAGTGGATTAAAATAATGTACTATGATATCACACTAACTGTGTGTTAAGAACAAGACAGTGGATTAAAATAAAGTACTATGATATCACACTGACTGTGAACAGAACAAGACAGTGGATTAAAATAATGTACTATGACATCACACTGACTGTGTGTTCAGAACAAGACAGTGAATTAAAATAATGTACTATGATATCACACTGACTGTGTGTTAAGAACAAGACAGTGGATTAAAATAATGTACTATGATATCACACTGACTGTGAACAGAACAAGACAGTGGATTAAAATAATGTACTATGACATCACACTGACTGTGTGTTCAGAACAAGACAGTGAATTAAAATAATGTACTATCATATCACACTGACTGTGTGTTAAGAACAAGACAGTGGATTAAAATAATGTACTATGACATCACACTGACTGTGTGTTAAGAACACGACAGTGGATTAAAATAATGTACTATGATATCACACTGACTGTGTGTTAAGAACAAGACAGTGGATTAAAATAATGTACTATGATATCACACTGACTGTGAACAGAACACGACAGTGGATTAAAATAATGTACTATGATATCACACTGACTGTGAACAGAACACGACAGTGGATTAAAATAATGTACTATGATATCACACTGACTGTGTGTTAAGAACAAGACAGTGGATTAAAATAATGTACTATGATATCACACTGACTGTGTGTTCAGAACAAGACAGTGGATTAAAATAATGTACTATGATATCACACTGACTGTGTGTTAAGAACAAGACAGTGGATTAAAATAATGTACTATGATATCACACTGACTGTGAACAGAACAAGACAGTGGATTAAAATAATGTACTATGACATCACACTGACTGTGTGTTCAGAACAAGACAGTGAATTAAAAAAATGTACTATGATATCACACTGACTGGAGATCTGGAGACTGGAGATCTGTTGTTGTATGATATCACACTGACTGTGAATAGAACAAGACAGTGAATTAAAATAATGTACTATGATATCACACTGACTGTGTTCAGAACAAGACAGTGAATTAAAATAATGTACTATGATATCACACTGACTGTGAACAGAACAAGACAGTGGATTAAAATAATGTACTATGATATCACACTGACTGTGTTCAGAACAAGACAGTGAATTAAAATAATGTACTATGATATCACACTGACTGTGAACAGAACAAGACAGTGGATTAAAATAATGTACTATGATATCACACTGACTGTGTTCAGAACAAGACAGTGAATTAAAATAATGTACTATGATATCACACTGACTGTGTTCAGAACAAGACAGTGGATTAAAATAATGTACTATGATATCACACTGACTGTGTGTTAAGAACAAGACAGTGGATTAAAATAATGTACTATGATATCACACTGACTGTGTGTTCAGAACAAGACAGTGGATTAAAATAATGTACTATGATATCACACTGACTGTGTGTTAAGAACAAGACAGTGGATTAAAATAATGTACTATGATATCACACTGACTGTGTGTTCAGAACAAGACAGTGGATTAAAATAATGTACTATGATATCACACTGACTGTGTGTTAAGAACAAGACAGTGAATTAAAATAATGTACTATGATATCACACTGACTGGAGATCTGGAGACTGGAGATCTGTTGTCGTATGATATCACACTGACTGTGAATAGAACAAGACAGTGAATTAAAATAATGTACTATGATATCACACTGACTGTGTTCAGAACAAGACAGTGAATTAAAATAATGTACTATGATATCACACTGACTGTGAACAGAACAAGACAGTGGATTAAAATAATGTACTATGATATCACACTGACTGTGTTCAGAACAAGACAGTGAATTAAAATAATGTACTATGATATCACACTGACTGTGAACAGAACAAGACAGTGGATTAAAATAATGTACTATGATATCACACTGACTGTGTTCAGAACAAGACAGTGAATTAAAATAATGTACTATGATATCACACTGACTGTGTTCAGAACAAGACAGTGGATTAAAATAATGTACTATGATATCACACTGACTGTGTTCAGAACAAGACAGTGAATTAAAATAATGTACTATGATATCACACTGACTGTGAACAGAACAAGACAGTGGATTAAAATAATGTACTATGATATCACACTGACTGTGTTCAGAACAAGACAGTGAATTAAAATAATGTACTATGATATCACACTGACTGTGAACAGAACAAGACAGTGGATTAAAATAATGTACTATGACATCACACTGACTGTGTGTTCAGAACAAGACAGTGAATTAAAATAATGTACTATCATATCACACTGACTGTGTGTTAAGAACAAGACAGTGGATTAAAATAATGTACTATGACATCACACTGACTGTGTGTTAAGAACACGACAGTGGATTAAAATAATGTACTATGATATCACACTGACTGTGTGTTAAGAACAAGACAGTGGATTAAAATAATGTACTATGATATCACACTGACTGTGTGTTCAGAACAAGACAGTGAATTAAAATAATGTACTATGATATCACACTGACTGTGTGTTCAGAACAAGACAGTGGATTAAAATAATGTACTATGATATCACACTGACTGTGAACAGAACAAGACAGTGAATTAAAATAATGTACTATGATATCACACTGACTGTGTGTTCAGAACAAGACAGTGAATTAAAATAATGTACTATGATATCACACTGACTGTGAACAGAACAAGACAGTGGATTAAAATAATGTACTATGATATCACACTGACTGTGTTCAGAACAAGACAGTGAATTAAAATAATGTACTATGATATCACACTGACTGTGTTCAGAACAAGACAGTGGATTAAAATAATGTACTATGATATCACACTGACTGTGTTCAGAACAAGACAGTGAATTAAAATAATGTACTATGATATCACACTGACTGTGAACAGAACAAGACAGTGGATTAAAATAATGTACTATGATATCACACTGACTGTGTTCAGAACAAGACAGTGAATTAAAATAATGTACTATGATATCACACTGACTGTGAACAGAACAAGACAGTGGATTAAAATAATGTACTATGATATCACACTGACTGTGTTCAGAACAAGACAGTGAATTAAAATAATGTACTATGATATCACACTGACTGTGTTCAGAACTAGACAGTGGATTAAAATAATGTACTATGATATCACACTGACTGTGTTCAGAACAAGACAGTGAATTAAAATAATGTACTATGATATCACACTGACTGTGAACAGAACAAGACAGTGGATTAAAATAATGTACTATGATATCACACTGACTGTGTTCAGAACAAGACAGTGAATTAAAATAATGTACTATGATATCACACTGACTGTGTTCAGAACAAGACAGTGGATTAAAATAATGTACTATGATATCACACTGACTGTGAACAGAACAAGACAGTGAATTAAAATAATGTACTATGATATCACACTGACTGTGAACAGAACAAGACAGTGGATTAAAATAATGTACTATGATATCACACTAACTGTGTGTTAAGAACAAGACAGTGGATTAAAATAAAGTACTATGATATCACACTGACTGTGAACAGAACAAGACAGTGGATTAAAATAATGTACTATGACATCACACTGACTGTGTGTTCAGAACAAGACAGTGAATTAAAATAATGTACTATGATATCACACTGACTGTGTGTTAAGAACAAGACAGTGGATTAAAATAATGTACTATGATATCACACTGACTGTGAACAGAACAAGACAGTGGATTAAAATAATGTACTATGACATCACACTGACTGTGTGTTCAGAACAAGACAGTGAATTAAAATAATGTACTATCATATCACACTGACTATGAACAGAACAAGACAGTGGATTAAAATAATGTACTATGACATCACACTGACTGTGTGTTCAGAACAAGACAGTGAATTAAAATAATGTACTATGATATCACACTGACTGGAGATCTGGAGACTGGAGATCTGTTGTCGTATGATATCACACTGACTGTGAATAGAACAAGACAGTGAATTAAAATAATGTACTATGATATCACACTGACTGTGTTCAGAACAAGACAGTGAATTAAAATAATGTACTATGATATCACACTGACTGTGAACAGAACAAGACAGTGGATTAAAATAATGTACTATGATATAACACTGACTGTGTTCAGAACAAGACAGTGAATTAAAATAATGTACTATGATATCACACTGACTGTGAACAGAACAAGACAGTGGATTAAAATAATGTACTATGATATCACACTGACTGTGTTCAGAACAAGACAGTGAATTAAAATAATGTACTATGATATCACACTGACTGTGTTCAGAACAAGACAGTGGATTAAAATAATGTACTATGATATCACACTGACTGTGAACAGAACAAGACAGTGAATTAAAATAATGTACTATGACATCACACTGACTGTGTGTTAAGAACACGACAGTGGATTAAAATAATGTACTATGATATCACACTGACTGTGTGTTAAGAACAAGACAGTGGATTAAAATAATGTACTATGATATCACACTGACTGTGAACAGAACACGACAGTGGATTAAAATAATGTACTATGATATCACACTGACTGTGAACAGAACAAGACAGTGGATTAAAATAATGTACTATGATATCACACTGACTGTGAACAGAACAAGACAGTGAATTAAAATAATGTACTATGATATCACACTGACTGTGTGTTCAGAACAAGACAGTGAATTAAAATAATGTACTATGATATCACACTGACTGTGTGTTCAGAACAAGACAGTGGATTAAAATAATGTACTATGATATCACACTGACTGTGAACAGAACACGACAGTGGATTAAAATAATGTACTATGATATCACACTGACTGTGTGTTAAGAACAAGACAGTGGATTAAAATAATGTACTATGATATCACACTGACTGTGTGTTCAGAACAAGACAGTGGATTAAAATAATGTACTAGGATATCACACTGACTGTGTGTTAAGAACAAGACAGTGGATTAAAATAATGTACTATGATATCACACTGACTGTGAACAGAACAAGACAGTGGATTAAAATAATGTACTATGACATCACACTGACTGTGTGTTCAGAACAAGACAGTGAATTAAAATAATGTACTATGATATCACACTGACTGGAGGTCTGGAGACTGGAGATCTGTTGTCGTATGATATCACACTGACTGTGAATAGAACAAGACAGTGAATTAAAATAATGTACTATGATATCACACTGACTGTGTTCAGAACAAGACAGTGAATTAAAATAATGTACTATGATATCACACTGACTGTGAACAGAACAAGACAGTGGATTAAAATAATGTACTATTATATCACACTGACTGTGTTCAGAACAAGACAGTGAATTAAAATAATGTACTATGATATCACACTGACTGTGAACAGATCAAGACAGTGGATTAAAATAATGTACTATGATATCACACTGACTGTGTTCAGAACAAGACAGTGAATTAAAATAATGTACTATGATATCACACTGACTTTGTGTTAAGAACAAGACAGTGGATTAAAATAATGTACTATGATATCACACTGACTTTGTGTTAAGAACAAGACAGTGGATTAAAATAATGTACTATGATATCACACTGACTGTGTGTTCAGAACAAGACAGTGGATTAAAATAATGTACTATGATATCACACTGACTGTGTGTTAAGAACAAGACAGTGGATTAAAATAATGTACTATGATATCACACTGACTGTGTGTTCAGAACAAGACAGTGGATTAAAATAATGTACTATGATATCACACTGACTGTGTGTTAAGAACAAGACAGTGAATTAAAATAATGTACTATGATATCACACTGACTGGAGATCTGGAGACTGGAGATCTGTTGTCGTATGATATCACACTGACTGTGAATAGAACAAGACAGTGAATTAAAATAATGTACTATGATATCACACTGACTGTGTTCAGAACAAGACAGTGAATTAAAATAATGTACTATGATATCACACTGACTGTGAACAGAACAAGACAGTGGATTAAAATAATGTACTATGATATCACACTGACTGTGTTCAGAACAAGACAGTGAATTAAAATAATGTACTATGATATCACACTGACTGTGAACAGAACAAGACAGTGGATTAAAATAATGTACTATGATATCACACTGACTGTGTTCAGAACAAGACAGTGAATTAAAATAATGTACTATGATATCACACTGACTGTGTTCAGAACAAGACAGTGGATTAAAATAATGTACTATGATATCACACTGACTGTGTTCAGAACAAGACAGTGAATTAAAATAATGTACTATGATATCACACTGACTGTGAACAGAACAAGACAGTGGATTAAAATAATGTACTATGATATCACACTGACTGTGTTCAGAACAAGACAGTGAATTAAAATAATGTACTATGATATCACACTGACTGTGAACAGAACAAGACAGTGGATTAAAATAATGTACTATGACATCACACTGACTGTGTGTTCAGAACAAGACAGTGAATTAAAATAATGTACTATCATATCACACTGACTGTGTGTTAAGAACAAGACAGTGGATTAAAATAATGTACTATGACATCACACTGACTGTGTGTTAAGAACACGACAGTGGATTAAAATAATGTACTATGATATCACACTGACTGTGTGTTAAGAACAAGACAGTGGATTAAAATAATGTACTATGATATCACACTGACTGTGTGTTCAGAACAAGACAGTGAATTAAAATAATGTACTATGATATCACACTGACTGTGTGTTCAGAACAAGACAGTGGATTAAAATAATGTACTATGATATCACACTGACTGTGAACAGAACAAGACAGTGAATTAAAATAATGTACTATGATATCACACTGACTGTGTGTTCAGAACAAGACAGTGAATTAAAATAATGTACTATGATATCACACTGACTGTGAACAGAACAAGACAGTGGATTAAAATAATGTACTATGATATCACACTGACTGTGTTCAGAACAAGACAGTGAATTAAAATAATGTACTATGATATCACACTGACTGTGTTCAGAACAAGACAGTGGATTAAAATAATGTACTATGATATCACACTGACTGTGTTCAGAACAAGACAGTGAATTAAAATAATGTACTATGATATCACACTGACTGTGAACAGAACAAGACAGTGGATTAAAATAATGTACTATGATATCACACTGACTGTGTTCAGAACAAGACAGTGAATTAAAATAATGTACTATGATATCACACTGACTGTGAACAGAACAAGACAGTGGATTAAAATAATGTACTATGATATCACACTGACTGTGTTCAGAACAAGACAGTGAATTAAAATAATGTACTATGATATCACACTGACTGTGTTCAGAACTAGACAGTGGATTAAAATAATGTACTATGATATCACACTGACTGTGTTCAGAACAAGACAGTGAATTAAAATAATGTACTATGATATCACACTGACTGTGAACAGAACAAGACAGTGGATTAAAATAATGTACTATGATATCACACTGACTGTGTTCAGAACAAGACAGTGAATTAAAATAATGTACTATGATATCACACTGACTGTGTTCAGAACAAGACAGTGGATTAAAATAATGTACTATGATATCACACTGACTGTGAACAGAACAAGACAGTGAATTAAAATAATGTACTATGATATCACACTGACTGTGAACAGAACAAGACAGTGGATTAAAATAATGTACTATGATATCACACTAACTGTGTGTTAAGAACAAGACAGTGGATTAAAATAAAGTACTATGATATCACACTGACTGTGAACAGAACAAGACAGTGGATTAAAATAATGTACTATGACATCACACTGACTGTGTGTTCAGAACAAGACAGTGAATTAAAATAATGTACTATGATATCACACTGACTGTGTGTTAAGAACAAGACAGTGGATTAAAATAATGTACTATGATATCACACTGACTGTGAACAGAACAAGACAGTGGATTAAAATAATGTACTATGACATCACACTGACTGTGTGTTCAGAACAAGACAGTGAATTAAAATAATGTACTATCATATCACACTGACTATGAACAGAACAAGACAGTGGATTAAAATAATGTACTATGACATCACACTGACTGTGTGTTCAGAACAAGACAGTGAATTAAAATAATGTACTATGATATCACACTGACTGGAGATCTGGAGACTGGAGATCTGTTGTCGTATGATATCACACTGACTGTGAATAGAACAAGACAGTGAATTAAAATAATGTACTATGATATCACACTGACTGTGTTCAGAACAAGACAGTGAATTAAAATAATGTACTATGATATCACACTGACTGTGAACAGAACAAGACAGTGGATTAAAATAATGTACTATGATATAACACTGACTGTGTTCAGAACAAGACAGTGAATTAAAATAATGTACTATGATATCACACTGACTGTGAACAGAACAAGACAGTGGATTAAAATAATGTACTATGATATCACACTGACTGTGTTCAGAACAAGACAGTGAATTAAAATAATGTACTATGATATCACACTGACTGTGTTCAGAACAAGACAGTGGATTAAAATAATGTACTATGATATCACACTGACTGTGAACAGAACAAGACAGTGAATTAAAATAATGTACTATGACATCACACTGACTGTGTGTTAAGAACACGACAGTGGATTAAAATAATGTACTATGATATCACACTGACTGTGTGTTAAGAACAAGACAGTGGATTAAAATAATGTACTATGATATCACACTGACTGTGAACAGAACACGACAGTGGATTAAAATAATGTACTATGATATCACACTGACTGTGAACAGAACAAGACAGTGGATTAAAATAATGTACTATGATATCACACTGACTGTGAACAGAACAAGACAGTGAATTAAAATAATGTACTATGATATCACACTGACTGTGTGTTCAGAACAAGACAGTGAATTAAAATAATGTACTATGATATCACACTGACTGTGTGTTCAGAACAAGACAGTGGATTAAAATAATGTACTATGATATCACACTGACTGTGAACAGAACACGACAGTGGATTAAAATAATGTACTATGATATCACACTGACTGTGTGTTAAGAACAAGACAGTGGATTAAAATAATGTACTATGATATCACACTGACTGTGTGTTCAGAACAAGACAGTGGATTAAAATAATGTACTAGGATATCACACTGACTGTGTGTTAAGAACAAGACAGTGGATTAAAATAATGTACTATGATATCACACTGACTGTGAACAGAACAAGACAGTGGATTAAAATAATGTACTATGACATCACACTGACTGTGTGTTCAGAACAAGACAGTGAATTAAAATAATGTACTATGATATCACACTGACTGGAGGTCTGGAGACTGGAGATCTGTTGTCGTATGATATCACACTGACTGTGAATAGAACAAGACAGTGAATTAAAATAATGTACTATGATATCACACTGACTGTGTTCAGAACAAGACAGTGAATTAAAATAATGTACTATGATATCACACTGACTGTGAACAGAACAAGACAGTGGATTAAAATAATGTACTATTATATCACACTGACTGTGTTCAGAACAAGACAGTGAATTAAAATAATGTACTATGATATCACACTGACTGTGAACAGATCAAGACAGTGGATTAAAATAATGTACTATGATATCACACTGACTGTGTTCAGAACAAGACAGTGAATTAAAATAATGTACTATGATATCACACTGACTTTGTGTTAAGAACAAGACAGTGGATTAAAATAATGTACTATGATATCACACTGACTTTGTGTTAAGAACAAGACAGTGGATTAAAATAATGTACTATGATATCACACTGACTGTGAACAGAACAAGACAGTGGATTAAAATAATGTACTATGACATCAAACTGACTGTGTGTTCAGAACAAGACAGTGAATTAAAATAATGTACTATGATATCACACTGACTGTGTGTTAAGAACAAGACAGTGGATTAAAATAATGTACTATGATATCACACTGACTGGAGATCTGGAGACTGGAGATCTGTTGTCGTATGATATCACACTGACTGTGAATAGAACAAGACAGTGAATTAAAATAATGTACTATGATATCACACTGACTGTGTTCAGAACAAGACAGTGAATTAAAATAATGTACTATGATATCACACTGACTGTGAACAGAACAAGACAGTGGATTAAAATAATGTACTATGATATCACACTGACTGTGTTCAGAACAAGACAGTGAATTAAAATAATGTACTATGATATCACACTGACTGTGTTCAGAACTAGACAGTGGATTAAAATAATGTACTATGATATCACACTGACTGTGTTCAGAACAAGACAGTGAATTAAAATAATGTACTATGATATCACACTGACTGTGAACAGAACAAGACAGTGGATTAAAATAATGTACTATGATATCACACTGACTGTGTTCAGAACAAGACAGTGAATTAAAATAATGTACTATGATATCACACTGACTGTGTTCAGAACAAGACAGTGGATTAAAATAATGTACTATGATATCACACTGACTGTGAACAGAACAAGACAGTGAATTAAAATAATGTACTATGATATCACACTGACTGTGAACAGAACAAGACAGTGGATTAAAATAATGTACTATGATATCACACTAACTGTGTGTTAAGAACAAGACAGTGGATTAAAATAAAGTACTATGATATCACACTGACTGTGAACAGAACAAGACAGTGGATTAAAATAATGTACTATGACATCACACTGACTGTGTGTTCAGAACAAGACAGTGAATTAAAATAATGTACTATGATATCACACTGACTGTGTGTTAAGAACAAGACAGTGGATTAAAATAATGTACTATGATATCACACTGACTGTGAACAGAACAAGACAGTGGATTAAAATAATGTACTATGACATCACACTGACTGTGTGTTCAGAACAAGACAGTGAATTAAAATAATGTACTATCATATCACACTGACTGTGTGTTAAGAACAAGACAGTGGATTAAAATAATGTACTATGACATCACACTGACTGTGTGTTAAGAACACGACAGTGGATTAAAATAATGTACTATGATATCACACTGACTGTGTGTTAAGAACAAGACAGTGGATTAAAATAATGTACTATGATATCACACTGACTGTGAACAGAACACGACAGTGGATTAAAATAATGTACTATGATATCACACTGACTGTGAACAGAACACGACAGTGGATTAAAATAATGTACTATGATATCACACTGACTGTGTGTTAAGAACAAGACAGTGGATTAAAATAATGTACTATGATATCACACTGACTGTGTGTTCAGAACAAGACAGTGGATTAAAATAATGTACTATGATATCACACTGACTGTGTGTTAAGAACAAGACAGTGGATTAAAATAATGTACTATGATATCACACTGACTGTGAACAGAACAAGACAGTGGATTAAAATAATGTACTATGACATCACACTGACTGTGTGTTCAGAACAAGACAGTGAATTAAAAAAATGTACTATGATATCACACTGACTGGAGATCTGGAGACTGGAGATCTGTTGTTGTATGATATCACACTGACTGTGAATAGAACAAGACAGTGAATTAAAATAATGTACTATGATATCACACTGACTGTGTTCAGAACAAGACAGTGAATTAAAATAATGTACTATGATATCACACTGACTGTGAACAGAACAAGACAGTGGATTAAAATAATGTACTATGATATCACACTGACTGTGTTCAGAACAAGACAGTGAATTAAAATAATGTACTATGATATCACACTGACTGTGAACAGAACAAGACAGTGGATTAAAATAATGTACTATGATATCACACTGACTGTGTTCAGAACAAGACAGTGAATTAAAATAATGTACTATGATATCACACTGACTGTGTTCAGAACAAGACAGTGGATTAAAATAATGTACTATGATATCACACTGACTGTGTGTTAAGAACAAGACAGTGGATTAAAATAATGTACTATGATATCACACTGACTGTGTGTTCAGAACAAGACAGTGGATTAAAATAATGTACTATGATATCACACTGACTGTGTGTTAAGAACAAGACAGTGGATTAAAATAATGTACTATGATATCACACTGACTGTGTGTTCAGAACAAGACAGTGGATTAAAATAATGTACTATGATATCACACTGACTGTGTGTTAAGAACAAGACAGTGAATTAAAATAATGTACTATGATATCACACTGACTGGAGATCTGGAGACTGGAGATCTGTTGTCGTATGATATCACACTGACTGTGAATAGAACAAGACAGTGAATTAAAATAATGTACTATGATATCACACTGACTGTGTTCAGAACAAGACAGTGAATTAAAATAATGTACTATGATATCACACTGACTGTGAACAGAACAAGACAGTGGATTAAAATAATGTACTATGATATCACACTGACTGTGTTCAGAACAAGACAGTGAATTAAAATAATGTACTATGATATCACACTGACTGTGAACAGAACAAGACAGTGGATTAAAATAATGTACTATGATATCACACTGACTGTGTTCAGAACAAGACAGTGAATTAAAATAATGTACTATGATATCACACTGACTGTGTTCAGAACAAGACAGTGGATTAAAATAATGTACTATGATATCACACTGACTGTGTTCAGAACAAGACAGTGAATTAAAATAATGTACTATGATATCACACTGACTGTGAACAGAACAAGACAGTGGATTAAAATAATGTACTATGATATCACACTGACTGTGTTCAGAACAAGACAGTGAATTAAAATAATGTACTATGATATCACACTGACTGTGAACAGAACAAGACAGTGGATTAAAATAATGTACTATGACATCACACTGACTGTGTGTTCAGAACAAGACAGTGAATTAAAATAATGTACTATCATATCACACTGACTGTGTGTTAAGAACAAGACAGTGGATTAAAATAATGTACTATGACATCACACTGACTGTGTGTTAAGAACACGACAGTGGATTAAAATAATGTACTATGATATCACACTGACTGTGTGTTAAGAACAAGACAGTGGATTAAAATAATGTACTATGATATCACACTGACTGTGTGTTCAGAACAAGACAGTGAATTAAAATAATGTACTATGATATCACACTGACTGTGTGTTCAGAACAAGACAGTGGATTAAAATAATGTACTATGATATCACACTGACTGTGAACAGAACAAGACAGTGAATTAAAATAATGTACTATGATATCACACTGACTGTGTGTTCAGAACAAGACAGTGAATTAAAATAATGTACTATGATATCACACTGACTGTGAACAGAACAAGACAGTGGATTAAAATAATGTACTATGATATCACACTGACTGTGTTCAGAACAAGACAGTGAATTAAAATAATGTACTATGATATCACACTGACTGTGTTCAGAACAAGACAGTGGATTAAAATAATGTACTATGATATCACACTGACTGTGTTCAGAACAAGACAGTGAATTAAAATAATGTACTATGATATCACACTGACTGTGAACAGAACAAGACAGTGGATTAAAATAATGTACTATGATATCACACTGACTGTGTTCAGAACAAGACAGTGAATTAAAATAATGTACTATGATATCACACTGACTGTGAACAGAACAAGACAGTGGATTAAAATAATGTACTATGATATCACACTGACTGTGTTCAGAACAAGACAGTGAATTAAAATAATGTACTATGATATCACACTGACTGTGTTCAGAACTAGACAGTGGATTAAAATAATGTACTATGATATCACACTGACTGTGTTCAGAACAAGACAGTGAATTAAAATAATGTACTATGATATCACACTGACTGTGAACAGAACAAGACAGTGGATTAAAATAATGTACTATGATATCACACTGACTGTGTTCAGAACAAGACAGTGAATTAAAATAATGTACTATGATATCACACTGACTGTGTTCAGAACAAGACAGTGGATTAAAATAATGTACTATGATATCACACTGACTGTGAACAGAACAAGACAGTGAATTAAAATAATGTACTATGATATCACACTGACTGTGAACAGAACAAGACAGTGGATTAAAATAATGTACTATGATATCACACTAACTGTGTGTTAAGAACAAGACAGTGGATTAAAATAAAGTACTATGATATCACACTGACTGTGAACAGAACAAGACAGTGGATTAAAATAATGTACTATGACATCACACTGACTGTGTGTTCAGAACAAGACAGTGAATTAAAATAATGTACTATGATATCACACTGACTGTGTGTTAAGAACAAGACAGTGGATTAAAATAATGTACTATGATATCACACTGACTGTGAACAGAACAAGACAGTGGATTAAAATAATGTACTATGACATCACACTGACTGTGTGTTCAGAACAAGACAGTGAATTAAAATAATGTACTATCATATCACACTGACTATGAACAGAACAAGACAGTGGATTAAAATAATGTACTATGACATCACACTGACTGTGTGTTCAGAACAAGACAGTGAATTAAAATAATGTACTATGATATCACACTGACTGGAGATCTGGAGACTGGAGATCTGTTGTCGTATGATATCACACTGACTGTGAATAGAACAAGACAGTGAATTAAAATAATGTACTATGATATCA
Organism: Romanogobio albipinnatus; assembly: GCA_023566225.1. Lineage (NCBI taxonomy): Eukaryota > Metazoa > Chordata > Actinopteri > Cypriniformes > Gobionidae > Romanogobio > Romanogobio albipinnatus. The sequence goes on from CM042239.1 coordinate 60,886,497, forward strand.
CACTGACTGTGTTCAGAACAAGACAGTGAATTAAAATAATGTACTATGATATCACACTGACTGTGAACAGAACAAGACAGTGGATTAAAATAATGTACTATGATATAACACTGACTGTGTTCAGAACAAGACAGTGAATTAAAATAATGTACTATGATATCACACTGACTGTGAACAGAACAAGACAGTGGATTAAAATAATGTACTATGATATCACACTGACTGTGTTCAGAACAAGACAGTGAATTAAAATAATGTACTATGATATCACACTGACTGTGTTCAGAACAAGACAGTGGATTAAAATAATGTACTATGATATCACACTGACTGTGAACAGAACAAGACAGTGAATTAAAATAATGTACTATGACATCACACTGACTGTGTGTTAAGAACACGACAGTGGATTAAAATAATGTACTATGATATCACACTGACTGTGTGTTAAGAACAAGACAGTGGATTAAAATAATGTACTATGATATCACACTGACTGTGAACAGAACACGACAGTGGATTAAAATAATGTACTATGATATCACACTGACTGTGAACAGAACAAGACAGTGGATTAAAATAATGTACTATGATATCACACTGACTGTGAACAGAACAAGACAGTGAATTAAAATAATGTACTATGATATCACACTGACTGTGTGTTCAGAACAAGACAGTGAATTAAAATAATGTACTATGATATCACACTGACTGTGTGTTCAGAACAAGACAGTGGATTAAAATAATGTACTATGATATCACACTGACTGTGAACAGAACACGACAGTGGATTAAAATAATGTACTATGATATCACACTGACTGTGTGTTAAGAACAAGACAGTGGATTAAAATAATGTACTATGATATCACACTGACTGTGTGTTCAGAACAAGACAGTGGATTAAAATAATGTACTAGGATATCACACTGACTGTGTGTTAAGAACAAGACAGTGGATTAAAATAATGTACTATGATATCACACTGACTGTGAACAGAACAAGACAGTGGATTAAAATAATGTACTATGACATCACACTGACTGTGTGTTCAGAACAAGACAGTGAATTAAAATAATGTACTATGATATCACACTGACTGGAGGTCTGGAGACTGGAGATCTGTTGTCGTATGATATCACACTGACTGTGAATAGAACAAGACAGTGAATTAAAATAATGTACTATGATATCACACTGACTGTGTTCAGAACAAGACAGTGAATTAAAATAATGTACTATGATATCACACTGACTGTGAACAGAACAAGACAGTGGATTAAAATAATGTACTATTATATCACACTGACTGTGTTCAGAACAAGACAGTGAATTAAAATAATGTACTATGATATCACACTGACTGTGAACAGATCAAGACAGTGGATTAAAATAATGTACTATGATATCACACTGACTGTGTTCAGAACAAGACAGTGAATTAAAATAATGTACTATGATATCACACTGACTGTGTTCAGAACAAGACAGTGGATTAAAATAATGTACTATGATATCACACTGACTGTGTTCAGAACAAGACAGTGAATTAAAATAATGTACTATGATATCACACTGACTGTGAACAGAACAAGACAGTGGATTAAAATAATGTACTATGATATCACACTGACTGTGTGTTAAGAACAAGACAGTGGATTAAAATAATGTACTATGATATCACACTGACTGTGTGTTCAGAACAAGACAGTGGATTAAAATAATGTACTATGATATCACACTGACTGGAGATCTGGAGACTGGAGATCTGTTGTCGTATGATATCACACTGACTGTGAATAGAACAAGACAGTGAATTAAAATAATGTACTATGATATCACACTGACTGGAGATCTGGAGACTGGAGATCTGTTGTCGTATGATATCACACTGACTGTGAATAGAACAAGACAGTGAATTAAAATAATGTACTATGATATCACACTGACTGTGTTCAGAACAAGACAGTGAATTAAAATAATGTACTATGATATCACACTGACTGTGAACAGAACAAGACAGTGGATTAAAATAATGTACTATGATATCACACTGACTGTGTTCAGAACAAGACAGTGAATTAAAATAATGTACTATGATATCACACTGACTGTGAACAGAACAAGACAGTGGATTAAAATAATGTACTATGATATCACACTGACTGTGTTCAGAACAAGACAGTGAATTAAAATAATGTACTATGATATCACACTGACTGTGTTCAGAACAAGACAGTGGATTAAAATAATGTACTATGATATCACACTGACTGTGTTCAGAACAAGACAGTGAATTAAAATAATGTACTATGATATCACACTGACTGTGAACAGAACAAGACAGTGGATTAAAATAATGTACTATGATATCACACTGACTGTGTTCAGAACAAGACAGTGAATTAAAATAATGTACTATGATATCACACTGACTGTGAACAGAACACGACAGTGGATTAAAATAATGTACTATGATATCACACTGACTGTGTGTTAAGAACAAGACAGTGGATTAAAATAATGTACTATGATATCACACTGACTGTGTGTTCAGAACAAGACAGTGGATTAAAATAATGTACTAGGATATCACACTGACTGTGTGTTAAGAACAAGACAGTGGATTAAAATAATGTACTATGATATCACACTGACTGTGAACAGAACAAGACAGTGGATTAAAATAATGTACTATGACATCACACTGACTGTGTGTTCAGAACAAGACAGTGAATTAAAATAATGTACTATGATATCACACTGACTGGAGGTCTGGAGACTGGAGATCTGTTGTCGTATGATATCACACTGACTGTGAATAGAACAAGACAGTGAATTAAAATAATGTACTATGATATCACACTGACTGTGTTCAGAACAAGACAGTGAATTAAAATAATGTACTATGATATCACACTGACTGTGAACAGAACAAGACAGTGGATTAAAATAATGTACTATTATATCACACTGACTGTGTTCAGAACAAGACAGTGAATTAAAATAATGTACTATGATATCACACTGACTGTGAACAGATCAAGACAGTGGATTAAAATAATGTACTATGATATCACACTGACTGTGTTCAGAACAAGACAGTGAATTAAAATAATGTACTATGATATCACACTGACTGTGTTCAGAACAAGACAGTGGATTAAAATAATGTACTATGATATCACACTGACTGTGTTCAGAACAAGACAGTGAATTAAAATAATGTACTATGATATCACACTGACTGTGAACAGAACAAGACAGTGGATTAAAATAATGTACTATGATATCACACTGACTGTGTGTTAAGAACAAGACAGTGGATTAAAATAATGTACTATGATATCACACTGACTGTGTGTTCAGAACAAGACAGTGGATTAAAATAATGTACTATGATATCACACTGACTGGAGATCTGGAGACTGGAGATCTGTTGTCGTATGATATCACACTGACTGTGAATAGAACAAGACAGTGAATTAAAATAATGTACTATGATATCACACTGACTGGAGATCTGGAGACTGGAGATCTGTTGTCGTATGATATCACACTGACTGTGAATAGAACAAGACAGTGAATTAAAATAATGTACTATGATATCACACTGACTGTGTTCAGAACAAGACAGTGAATTAAAATAATGTACTATGATATCACACTGACTGTGAACAGAACAAGACAGTGGATTAAAATAATGTACTATGATATCACACTGACTGTGTTCAGAACAAGACAGTGAATTAAAATAATGTACTATGATATCACACTGACTGTGAACAGAACAAGACAGTGGATTAAAATAATGTACTATGATATCACACTGACTGTGTTCAGAACAAGACAGTGAATTAAAATAATGTACTATGATATCACACTGACTGTGTTCAGAACAAGACAGTGGATTAAAATAATGTACTATGATATCACACTGACTGTGTTCAGAACAAGACAGTGAATTAAAATAATGTACTATGATATCACACTGACTGTGAACAGAACAAGACAGTGGATTAAAATAATGTACTATGATATCACACTGACTGTGTTCAGAACAAGACAGTGAATTAAAATAATGTACTATGATATCTCACTGACTGTGTTCAGAACAAGACAGTGGATTAAAATAATGTACTATGATATCACACTGACTGTGAACAGAACAAGACAGTGGATTAAAATAATGTACTATGATATCACACTGACTGTGTTCAGAACAAGACAGTGAATTAAAATAATGTACTATGATATCACACTGACTGTGTTCAGAACAAGACAGTGGATTAAAATAATGTACTATGATATCACACTGACTGTGTTCAGAACAAGACAGTGAATTAAAATAATGTACTATGATATCACACTGACTGTGAACAGAACAAGACAGTGGATTAAAATAATGTACTATGATATCACACTGACTGTGTTCAGAACAAGACAGTGAATTAAAATAATGTACTATGATATCACACTGACTGTGAACAGAACAAGACAGTGGATTAAAATAATGTACTATGATATCACACTGACTGTGTGTTAAGAACAAGACAGTGGATTAAAATAATGTACTATGATATCACACTGACTGTGAACAGAACAAGACAGTGGATTAAAAAAATGTACTATGACATCACACTGACTGTGTGTTCAGAACAAGACAGTGAATTAAAATAATGTACTATGATATCACACTGACTGTGTGTTAAGAACAAGACAGTGGATTAAAATAATGTACTATGATATCACACTGACTGTGAACAGAACAAGACAGTGGATTAAAATAATGTACTATGACATCACACTGACTGTGTGTTCAGAACAAGACAGTGAATTAAAATAATGTACTATGATATCACACTGACTGGATATCTGGAGACTGGAGATCTGTTGTCGTATGATATCACACTGACTGTGAATAGAACAAGACAGTGAATTAAAATAATGTACTATGATATCACACTGACTGTGTTCAGAACAAGACAGTGAATTAAAATAATGTACTATGATATCACACTGACTGTGAACAGAACAAGACAGTGGATTAAAATAATGTACTATGACATCACACTGACTGTGTGTTCAGAACAAGACAGTGAATTAAAATAATGTACTATGATATCACACTGACTGTGTTCAGAACAAGACAGTGGATTAAAATAATGTACTATGATATCACACTGACTGTGAACAGAACAAGACAGTGGATTAAAATAATGTACTATGATATCACACTGACTGTGTGTTAAGAACAAGACAGTGGATTAAAATAAAGTACTATGATATCACACTGACTGTGAACAGAACAAGACAGTGGATTAAAATAATGTACTATGACATCACACTGACTGTGTGTTCAGAACAAGACAGTGAATTAAAATAATGTACTATGATATCACACTGACTGTGTGTTAAGAACAAGACAGTGGATTAAAATAATGTACTATGATATCACACTGACTGTGAACAGAACAAGACAGTGGATTAAAATAATGTACTATGACATCACACTGACTGTGTGTTCAGAACAAGACAGTGAATTAAAATAATGTACTATCATATCACACTGACTGTGTGTTAAGAACAAGACAGTGGATTAAAATAATGTACTATGACATCACACTGACTGTGTGTTAAGAACACGACAGTGGATTAAAATAATGTACTATGATATCACACTGACTGTGTGTTAAGAACAAGACAGTGGATTAAAATAATGTACTATGATATCACACTGACTGTGAACAGAACACGACAGTGGATTAAAATAATGTACTATGATATCACACTGACTGTGTGTTAAGAACAAGACAGTGGATTAAAATAATGTACTATGATATCACACTGACTGTGTGTTCAGAACAAGACAGTGGATTAAAATAATGTACTATGATATCACACTGACTGTGTGTTAAGAACAAGACAGTGGATTAAAATAATGTACTATGATATCACACTGACTGTGAACAGAACAAGACAGTGGATTAAAATAATGTACTATGACATCACACTGACTGTGTGTTCAGAACAAGACAGTGAATTAAAATAATGTACTATGATATCACACTGACTGTGTGTTAAGAACAAGACAGTGGATTAAAATAATGTACTATGATATCACACTGACTGTGAACAGAACAAGACAGTGGATTAAAATAATGTACTATGACATCACACTGACTGTGTGTTCAGAACAAGACAGTGAATTAAAATAATGTACTATGATATCACACTGACTGGAGATCTGGAGACTGGAGATCTGTTGTCGTATGATATCACACTGACTGTGAATAGAACAAGACAGTGAATTAAAATAATGTACTATGATATCACACTGACTGTGTTCAGAACAAGACAGTGAATTAAAATAATGTACTATGATATCACACTGACTGTGAACAGAACAAGACAGTGGATTAAAATAATGTACTATGATATCACACTGACTGTGTTCAGAACAAGACAGTGAATTAAAATAATGTACTATGACATCACACTGACTGTGTTCAGAACAAGACAGTGGATTAAAATAATGTTCTATGCTATCACACTGACTGTGAACAGAACAAGACAGTGGATTAAAATAATGTACTATGATATCACACTGACTGTGAACAGAACAAGACAGTGGATTAAAAAAATGTACTATGACATCACACTGACTGTGTGTTCAGAACAAGACAGTGAATTAAAATAATGTACTATGATATCACACTGACTGTGTGTTAAGAACAAGACAGTGGATTAAAATAATGTACTATGATATCACACTGACTGTGAACAGAACAAGACAGTGGATTAAAATAATGTACTATGACATCACACTGACTGTGTGTTCAGAACAAGACAGTGAATTAAAATAATGTACTATGATATCACACTGACTGGAGATCTGGAGACTGGAGATCTGTTGTCGTATGATATCACACTGACTGTGAATAGAACAAGACAGTGAATTAAAATAATGTACTATGATATCACACTGACTGTGTTCAGAACAAGACAGTGAATTAAAATAATGTACTATGATATCACACTGACTGTGAACAGAACAAGACAGTGGATTAAAATAATGTACTATGATATCACACTGACTGTGTTCAGAACAAGACAGTGAATTAAAATAATGTACTATGATATCACACTGACTGTGTTCAGAACAAGACAGTGGATTAAAATAATGTACTATGATATCACACTGACTGTGAACAGAACAAGACAGTGGATTAAAATAATGTACTATGATATCACACTGACTGTGTGTTAAGAACAAGACAGTGGATTAAAATAATGTACTATGATATCACACTGACTGTGAACAGAACAAGACAGTGGATTAAAATAATGTACTATGACATCACACTGACTGTGTGTTCAGAACAAGACAGTGAATTAAAATAATGTACTATGATATCACACTGACTGTGTGTTAAGAACAAGACAGTGGATTAAAATAATGTACTATGATATCACACTGACTGTGAACAGAACAAGACAGTGGATTAAAATAATGTACTATGACATCACACTGACTGTGTGTTCAGAACAAGACAGTGAATTAAAATAATGTACTATGATATCACACTGACTGGAGATCTGGAGACTGGAGATCTGTTGTCGTATGATATCACACTGACTGTGAATAGAACAAGACAGTGAATTAAAATAATGTACTATGATATCACACTGACTGTGTTCAGAACAAGACAGTGAATTAAAATAATGTACTATGATATCACACTGACTGTGAACAGAACAAGACAGTGGATTAAAATAATGTACTATGATATCACACTGACTGTGTTCAGAACAAGACAGTGAATTAAAATAATGTACTATGATATCACACTGACTGTGTTCAGAACAAGACAGTGGATTAAAATAATGTACTATGATATCACACTGACTGTGAACAGAACAAGACAGTGGATTAAAATAATGTACTATGATATCACACTGACTGTGTGTTAAGAACAAGACAGTGGATTAAAATAATGTACTATGATATCACACTGACTGTGAACAGAACAAGACAGTGGATTAAAATAATGTACTATGACATCACACTGACTGTGTGTTCAGAACAAGACAGTGAATTAAAATAATGTACTATCATATCACACTGACTGTGTGTTAAGAACAAGACAGTGGATTAAAATAATGTACTATGACATCACACTGACTGTGTGTTAAGAACACGACAGTGGATTAAAATAATGTACTATGATATCACACTGACTGTGTGTTAAGAACAAGACAGTGGATTAAAATAATGTACTATGATATCACACTGACTGTGAACAGAACACGACAGTGGATTGAAATAATGTACTATGATATCACACTGACTGTGTGTTCAGAACAAGACAGTGGATTAAAATAATGTACTATGATATCACACTGACTGTGTGTTCAGAACAAGACAGTGGATTAAAATAATGTACTATGATATCACACTGACTGTGAACAGAACAAGACAGTGAATTAAAATAATGTACTATGATATCACACTGACTGTGTGTTCAGAACAAGACAGTGAATTAAAATAATGTACTATGATATCACACTGACTGTGTGTTCAGAACAAGACAGTGGATTAAAATAATGTACTATGATATCACACTGACTGTGAACAGAACAAGACAGTGAATTAAAATAATGTACTATGATATCACACTGACTGTGTGTTAAGAACAAGACAGTGGATTAAAATAATGTACTATGATATCACACTGACTGTGAACAGAACACGACAGTGGATTAAAATAATGTACTATGATATCACACTGACTGTGTGTTCAGAACAAGACAGTGGATTAAAATAATGTACTATGATATCACACTGACTGTGAACAGAACAAGACAGTGGATTAAAATAATGTACTATGATATCACACTGACTGTGTTCAGAACAGGACAGTGAATTAAAATAATGTACTATGATATCACACTGACTGTGTGTTAAGAACAAGACAGTGGATTAAAATAATGTACTATGATATCACACTGACTGTGAACAGAACAAGACAGTGGATTAAAATAATGTACTATGACATCACACTGACTGTGTGTTCAGAACAAGACAGTGAATTAAAATAATGTACTATGATATCACACTGACTGTGTGTTAAGAACAAGACAGTGGATTAAAATAATGTACTATGACATCACACTGACTGTGTGTTAAGAACACGACAGTGGATTAAAATAATGTACTATGATATCACACTGACTGTGTGTTAAGAACAAGACAGTGGATTAAAATAATGTGCTATGATATCACACTGACTGTGAACAGAACACGACAGTGGATTAAAAAAATGTACTATGACATCACACTGACTGTGTGTTCAGAACAAGACAGTGAATTAAAATAATGTACTATTATATCACACTGACTGTGTGTTAAGAACAAGACAGTGGATTAAAATAATGTACTATGATATCACACTGACTGTGAACAGAACAAGACAGTGGATTAAAATAATGTACTATGACATCACACTGACTGTGTGTTCAGAACAAGACAGTGAATTAAAATAATGTACTATGATATCACACTGACTGGAGATCTGGAGACTGGAGATCTGTTGTCGTATGATATCACACTGACTGTGAATAGAACAAGACAGTGAATTAAAATAATGTACTATGATAACACACTGACTGTGTTCAGAACAAGACAGTGAATTAAAATAATGTACTATGACATCACACTGACTGTGTGTTCAGAACAAGACAGTGAATTCAAATAATGTACTATCATATCACACTGACTGTGTGTTAAGAACAAGACAGTGGATTAAAATAATGTACTATGACATCACACTGACTGTGTGTTAAGAACACGACAGTGGATTAAAATAATGTACTATGATATCACACTGACTGTGTGTTAAGAACAAGACAGTGGATTAAAATAATGTACTATGATATCACACTGACTGTGAACAGAACAAGACAGTGGATTAAAATAATGTACTATGACATCACACTGACTGTGTGTTCAGAACAAGACAGTGAATTAAAATAATGTACTATGATATCACACTGACTGTGTGTTAAGAACAAGACAGTGGATTAAAATAATGTACTATGATATCACACTGACTGTGAACAGAACAAGACAGTGGATTAAAATAATGTACTATGACATCACACTGACTGTGTGTTCAGAACAAGACAGTGAATTCAAATAATGTACTATCATATCACACTGACTGTGTGTTAAGAACAAGACAGTGGATTAAAATAATGTACTATGACATCACACTGACTGTGTGTTAAGAACACGGCAGTGGATTAAAATAATGTACTATGATATCACACTGACTGTGTGTTAAGAACAAGACAGTGGATTAAAATAATGTACTATGATATCACACTGACTGTGAACAGAACACGACAGTGGATTAAAATAATGTACTATGATATCACACTGACTGTGTGTTCAGAACAAGACAGTGGATTAAAATAATGTACTATGATATCACACTGACTGTGTGTTCAGAACAAGACAGTGAATTAAAATAATGTACTATGATATCACACTGACTGTGTGTTAAGAACAAGACAGTGGATTAAAATAATGTACTATGACATCACACTGACTGTGAACAGAACACGACAGTGGATTAAAATAATGTACTATGATATCACACTGACTGTGTGTTAAGAACAAGACAGTGGATTAAAATAATGTACTATGATATCACACTGACTGTGTGTTCAGAACAAGACAGTGAATTAAAATAATGTACTATGATATCACACTGACTGTATGTTAAGAACAAGACAGTGGATTAAAATAATGTACTATGATATCACACTGACTGTGAACAGAACAAGACAGTGGATTCAAATAATGTACTATGACATCACACTGACTGTGTGTTCAGAACAAGACAGTGAATTAAAATAATGTACTATGATATCACACTGACTGGAGATCTGGAGACTGGAGATCTGTTGTCGTATGATATCACACTGACTGTGAATAGAACAAGACAGTGGATTAAAATAATGTACTATGATATCACACTGACTGTGTTCAGAACAAGACAGTGAATTAAAATAATGTACTATGATATCACACTGACTGTGTTCAGAACAAGACAGTGGATTAAAATAATGTACTATGACATCACACTGACTGTGTTCAGAACAAGACAGTGAATTAAAATAATGTACTATGATATCACACTGACTGTGTTCAGAACAAGACAGTGGATTAAAATAATGTACTATGACATCACACTGACTGTGTGTTAAGAACACGACAGTGGATTAAAATAATGTACTATGATATCACACTGACTGTGTGTTAAGAACAAGACAGTGGATTAAAATAATGTACTATGATATCACACTGACTGTGAACAGAACACGACAGTGGATTAAAATAATGTACTATGATATCACACTGACTGTGAACAGAACAAGACAGTGGATTAAAATAATGTACTATGATATCACACTGACTGTGAACAGAACAATACAGTGGATTAAAATAATGTACTATGATATCACACTGACTGTGTGTTAAGAACAAGACAGTGGATTAAAATAATGTACTATGATATCACACTGACTGTGAACAGAACAAGACAGTGGATTAAAATAATGTACTATGACATCACACTGACTGTGTGTTCAGAACAAGACAGTGAATTAAAATAATGTACTATGATATCACACTGACTGTGTGTTAAGAACAAGACAGTGGATTAAAATAATGTACTATGATATCACACTGACTGTGAACAGAACAAGACAGTGGATTAAAATAATGTACTATGATATCACACTGACTGTGTGTTCAGAACAAGACAGTGGATTAAAATAATGTACTATGATATCACACTGACTGTGAACAGAACAAGACAGTGAATTAAAATAATGTACTATGATATCACACTGACTGTGTGTTCAGAACAAGACAGTGAATTAAAATAATGTACTATGATATCACACTGACTGTGTGTTCAGAACAAGACAGTGGATTAAAATAATGTACTATGATATCACACTGACTGTGAACAGAACAAGACAGTGAATTAAAATAATGTACTATGATATCACACTGACTGTGTGTTAAGAACAAGACAGTGGATTAAAATAATGTACTATGATATCACACTGACTGTGAACAGAACACGACAGTGGATTAAAATAATGTACTATGATATCACACTGACTGTGTGTTCAGAACAAGACAGTGGATTAAAATAATGTACTATGATATCACACTGACTGTGAACAGAACAAGACAGTGGATTAAAATAATGTACTATGATATCACACTGACTGTGTTCAGAACAGGACAGTGAATTAAAATAATGTACTATGATATCACACTGACTGTGTGTTAAGAACAAGACAGTGGATTAAAATAATGTACTATGACATCACACTGACTGTGTGTTCAGAACAAGACAGTGAATTAAAATAATGTACTATGATATCACACTGACTGTGTGTTAAGAACAAGACAGTGGATTAAAATAATGTACTATGACATCACACTGACTGTGTGTTAAGAACACGACAGTGGATTAAAATAATGTACTATGATATCACACTGACTGTGTGTTAAGAACAAGACAGTGGATTAAAATAATGTGCTATGATATCACACTGACTGTGAACAGAACACGACAGTGGATTAAAAAAATGTACTATGACATCACACTGACTGTGTGTTCAGAACAAGACAGTGAATTAAAATAATGTACTATGATATCACACTGACTGTGTGTTAAGAACAAGACAGTGGATTAAAATAATGTACTATGATATCACACTGACTGTGAACAGAACAAGACAGTGGATTACAATAATGTACTATGACATCACACTGACTGTGTGTTCAGAACAAGACAGTGAATTAAAATAATGTACTATGATATCACACTGACTGGAGATCTGGAGACTGGAGATCTGTTGTCGTATGATATCACACTGACTGTGAATAGAACAAGACAGTGAATTAAAATAATGTACTATGATATCACACTGACTGTGAACAGAACAAGACAGTGGATTAAAATAATGTACTATGATATCACACTGACTGTGTTCAGAACAAGACAGTGAATTAAAATAATGTACTATGATATCACACTGACTGTGTTCAGAACAAGACAGTGGATTAAAATAATGTACTATGATATCACACTGACTGTGAACAGAACAAGACAGTGGATTAAAATAATGTACTATGATATCACATTGACTGTGTGTTAAGAACAAGACAGTGGATTAAAATAATGTACTATGATATCACACTGACTGTGAACAGAACAAGACAGTGGATTAAAATAATGTACTATGACATCACACTGACTGTGTGTTCAGAACAAGACAGTGAATTAAAATAATGTACTATGATATCACACTGACTGTGTGTTAAGAACAAGACAGTGGATTAAAATAATGTACTATGATATCACACTGACTGTGAACAGAACAAGACAGTGGATTAAAATAATGTACTATGACATCACACTGACTGTGTGTTCAGAACAAGACAGTGAATTCAAATAATGTACTATCATATCACACTGACTGTGTGTTAAGAACAAGACAGTGGATTAAAATAATGTACTATGACATCACACTGACTGTGTGTTAAGAACACGACAGTGGATTAAAATAATGTACTATGATATCACACTGACTGTGTGTTAAGAACAAGACAGTGGATTAAAATAATGTACTATGATATCACACTGACTGTGAACAGAACAAGACAGTGGATTAAAATAATGTACTATGACATCACACTGACTGTGTGTTCAGAACAAGACAGTGAATTAAAATAATGTACTATGATATCACACTGACTGTGTGTTAAGAACAAGACAGTGGATTAAAATAATGTACTATGATATCACACTGACTGTGAACAGAACAAGACAGTGGATTAAAATAATGTACTATGACATCACACTGACTGTGTGTTCAGAACAAGACAGTGAATTCAAATAATGTACTATCATATCACACTGACTGTGTGTTAAGAACAAGACAGTGGATTAAAATAATGTACTATGACATCACACTGACTGTGTGTTAAGAACACGGCAGTGGATTAAAATAATGTACTATGATATCACACTGACTGTGTGTTAAGAACAAGACAGTGGATTAAAATAATGTACTATGATATCACACTGACTGTGAACAGAACACGACAGTGGATTAAAATAATGTACTATGATATCACACTGACTGTGTGTTCAGAACAAGACAGTGGATTAAAATAATGTACTATGATATCACACTGACTGTGTGTTCAGAACAAGACAGTGAATTAAAATAATGTACTATGATATCACACTGACTGTGTGTTAAGAACAAGACAGTGGATTAAAATAATGTACTATGACATCACACTGACTGTGAACAGAACACGACAGTGGATTAAAATAATGTACTATGATATCACACTGACTGTGTGTTAAGAACAAGACAGTGGATTAAAATAATGTACTATAATATCACACTGACTGTGTGTTCAGAACAAGACAGTGAATTAAAATAATGTACTATGATATCACACTGACTGTGTGTTAAGAACAAGACAGTGGATTAAAATAATGTACTATGATATCACACTGACTGTGAACAGAACAAGACAGTGGATTCAAATAATGTACTATGACATCACACTGACTGTGTGTTCAGAACAAGACAGTGAATTAAAATAATGTACTATGATATCACACTGACTGGAGATCTGGAGACTGGAGATCTGTTGTCGTATGATATCACACTGACTGTGAATAGAACAAGACAGTGGATTAAAATAATGTACTATGATATCACACTGACTGTGTTCAGAACAAGACAGTGAATTAAAATAATGTACTATGATATCACACTGACTGTGTTCAGAACAAGACAGTGGATTAAAATAATGTACTATGACATCACACTGACTGTGTTCAGAACAAGACAGTGAATTAAAATAATGTACTATGATATCACACTGACTGTGTTCAGAACAAGACAGTGGATTAAAATAATGTACTATGACATCACACTGACTGTGTGTTAAGAACACGACAGTGGATTAAAATAATGTACTATGATATCACACTGACTGTGTGTTAAGAACAAGACAGTGGATTAAAATAATGTACTATGATATCACACTGACTGTGAACAGAACACGACAGTGGATTAAAATAATGTACTATGATATCACACTGACTGTGAACAGAACAAGACAGTGGATTAAAATAATGTACTATGATATCACACTGACTGTGAACAGAACAAGACAGTGGATTAAAATAATGTACTATGATATCACACTGACTGTGTGTTAAGAACAAGACAGTGGATTAAAATAATGTACTATGATATCACACTGACTGTGAACAGAACAAGACAGTGGATTAAAATAATGTACTATGACATCACACTGACTGTGTGTTCAGAACAAGACAGTGAATTAAAATAATGTACTATGATATCACACTGACGGTGTTAAGAACAAGACAGTGGATTAAAATAATGTACTATGATATCACACTGACTGTGAACAGAACAAGACAGTGGATTAAAATAATGTACTATGACATCACACTGACTGTGTGTTCAGAACAAGACAGTGAATTAAAATAATGTACTATGATATCACACTGACTGTGTGTTAAGAACAAGACAGTGGATTAAAATAATGTACTATGACATCACACTGACTGTGTGTTCAGAACAAGACAATGGATTAAAATAATGTACTATGATATCACACTGACTGTGTGTTCAGAACAAGACAGTGGATTAAAATAATGTACTATGATATCACACTGACTGTGAACAGAACAAGACAGTGGATTAAAATAATGTACTATGATATCACACTGACTGAACAGAACAAGACAGTGGATTAAAATAATGTACTATGATATCACACTGACTGTGAACAGAACAAGAGAGTGGATTAAAATAATGTACTATGATATCACACTGACTGTGAACAGAACAAGACAGTGAATTAAAATAATGTACTATGATATCACACTGACTGTGAACAGAACAAGACAGTGGATTAAAATAATGTACTATGATATCACACTGACTGTGTGTTCAGAACAAGACAGTGAATTAAAATAATGTACTATGATATCACACTGACTGTGTGTTCAGAACAAGACAGTGGATTCAAATAATGTACTATGATATCACACTGACTGTGAACAGAACAAGACAGTGGATTAAAATAATGTACTATGATATCACACTGACTGTGAACAGAACAAGACAGTGGATTAAAATAATGTACTATGATATCACACTGACTGTGAACAGAACAAGACAGTGGATTAAAATAATGTACTATGATATCACACTGACTGTGAACAGAACAAGACAGTGAATTAAAATAATGTACTATGATATCACACTGACTGTGAACAGAACAAGACAGTGGATTAAAATAATGTACTATGATATCACACTGACTGTGTGTTCAGAACAAGACAGTGAATTAAAATAATGTACTATGATATCACACTGACTGTGTGTTCAGAACAAGACAGTGGATTCAAATAATGTACTATGATATCACACTGACTGTGTGTTCAGAACAAGACAGTGGATTAAAATAATGTACTATGATATCACACTGACTGTGAACAGAACAAGACAGTGGATTAAAATAATGTACTTTGACATCACACTGACTGTGTGTTCAGAACAAGACAGTGAATTAAAATAATGTACTATGATATCACACTGACTGTGTGTTAAGAACAAGACAGTGGATTAAAATAATGTACTATGATATCACACTGACTGTGAACAGAACAAGACAGTGGATTAAAATAATGTACTATGACATCACACTGACTGTGTGTTCAGAACAAGACAGTGAATTAAAATAATGTACTATGATATCACACTGACTGTGTGTTAAGAACAAGACAGTGGATTAAAATAATGTACTATGATATCACACTGACTGTGAACAGAACAAGACAGTGGATTAAAATAATGTACTATGACATCACACTGACTGTGTGTTCAGAACAAGACAGTGAATTAAAATAATGTACTATGATATCACACTGACTGGAGATCTGGAGACTGGAGATCTGTTGTCGTATGATATCACACTGACTGTGAATAGAACAAGACAGTGAATTAAAATAATGTACTATGATATCACACTGACTGTGAACAGAACAAGACAGTGGATTAAAATAATGTACTATGATATCACACTGACTGTGAACAGAACAAGACAGTGGATTAAAATAATGTACTATGATATCACACTGACTGTGTGTTAAGAACAAGACAGTGGATTAAAATAATGTACTATGATATCACACTGACTGTGAACAGAACAAGACAGTGGATTAAAATAATGTACTATGACATCACACTGACTGTGTGTTAAGAACAAGACAGTGGATTAAAATAATGTACTATGATATCACACTGACTGTGAACAGAACAAGACAGTGGATTAAAATAATGTACTATGACATCACACAGACTGTGTGTTCAGAACAAGACAGTGAATTAAAATAATGTACTATCATATCACACTGACTGTGTGTTAAGAACAAGACAGTGGATTAAAATAATGTACTATGACATCACACTGACTGTGTGTTAAGAACACGACAGTGGATTAAAATAATGTACTATGATATCACACTGACTGTGTGTTAAGAACAAGACAGTGGATTAAAATAATGTACTATGATATCACACTGACTGTGAACAGAACACGACAGTGGATTAAAATAATGTACTATGATATCACACTGACTGTGTGTTCAGAACAAGACAGTGGATTAAAATAATGTACTATGATATCACACTGACTGTGTGTTCAGAACAAGACAGTGGATTAAAATAATGTACTATGATATCACACTGACTGTGAACAGAACAAGACAGTGGATTAAAATAATGTACTATGATATCACACTGACTGTGAACAGAACAAGACAGTGAATTAAAATAATGTACTATGATATCACACTGACTGTGTGTTCAGAACAAGACAGTGAATTAAAATAATGTACTATGATATCACACTGACTGTGTGTTCAGAACAAGACAGTGGATTAAAATAATGTACTATGATATCACACTGACTGTGAACAGAACAAGACAGTGAATTAAAATAATGTACTATGATATCACACTGACTGTGTGTTAAGAACAAGACAGTGGATTAAAATAATGTACTATGATATCACACTGACTGTGAACAGAACACGACAGTGGATTAAAATAATGTACTATGATATCACACTGACTGTGTGTTCAGAACAAGACAGTGGATTAAAATAATGTACTATGATATCACACTGACTGTGAACAGAACAAGACAGTGGATTAAAATAATGTACTATGATATCACACTGACTGTGTTCAGAACAAGACAGTGAATTAAAATAATGTACTATGATATCACACTGACTGTGTGTTAAGAACAAGACAGTGGATTAAAATAATGTACTATGATATCACACTGACTGTGAACAGAACAAGACAGTGAATTAAAATAATGTACTATGACATCACACTGACTGTGTGTTCAGAACAAGACAGTGAATTAAAATAATGTACTATGATATCACACTGACTGTGTGTTAAGAACAAGACAGTGGATTAAAATAATGTACTATGACATCACACTGACTGTGTGTTAAGAACACGACAGTGGATTAAAATAATGTACTATGATATCACACTGACTGTGTGTTAAGAACAAGACAGTGGATTAAAATAATGTACTATGATATCACACTGACTGTGAACAGAACAAGACAGTGGATTAAAATAATGTACTATGACATCACACTGACTGTGTGTTCAGAACAAGACAGTGAATTAAAATAATGTACTATGATATCACACTGACTGTGAACAGAACAAGACAGTGGATTAAAATAATGTACTATGATATCACACTGACTGTGTTCAGAACAAGACAGTGAATTAAAATAATGTACTATGATATCACACTGACTGTGAACAGAACAAGACAGTGAATTAAAATAATGTACTATGATATCACACTGACTGTGAACAGAACAAGACAGTGGATTAATATAATGTACTATGATATCACACTGACTGTGTGTTCAGAACAAGACAGTGGATTAAAATAATGTACTATGATATCACACTGACTGTGTGTTCAGAACAAGACAGTGAATTAAAATAATGTACTATGATATCACACTGACTGTGAACAGAACAAAACAGTGGATTAAAATAATGTACTATGATATCACACTGACTGGAGATCTGGAGACTGGAGATCTGTTGTCGTATGATATCACACTGACTGTGAATAGAACAAGACAGTGAATTAAAATAATGTACTATGATATCACACTGACTGTGTGTTAAGAACAAGACAGTGGATTAAAATAATGTACTATGATATCACACTGACTGTGAACAGAACAAGACAGTGGATTAAAATAATGTACTATGACATCAAACTGACTGTGTGTTCAGAACAAGACAGTGAATTAAAATAATGTACTATGATATCACACTGACTGTGAACAGAACAAGACAGTGGATTAAAATAATGTACTATGATATCACACTGACTGGAGATCTGGAGACTGGAGATCTGTTGTCGTATGATATCACACTGACTGTGAATAGAACAAGACAGTGAATTAAAATAATTTACTATGATATCACACTGACTGTGTTCAGAACAAGACAGTGAATTAAAATAATGTACTATGATATCACACTGACTGTGTTCAGAACAAGACAGTGGATTAAAATAATGTACTATGACATCACACTGACTGTGTGTTAAGAACACGACAGTGGATTAAAATAATGTACTATGATATCACACTGACTGTGTGTTAAGAACAAGACAGTGGATTAAAATAATGTACTATGATATCACACTGACTGTGAACAGAACACGACAGTGAATTAAAATAATGTACTATGATATCACACTGACTGTGTGTTCAGAACAAGACAGTGGATTAAAATAATGTACTATGATATCACACTGACTGTGAACAGAACAAGACAGTGAAATAAAATAATGTACTATGATATCACACTGACTGTGTGTTAAGAACAAGACAGTGGATTAAAATAATGTACTATGATATCACACTGACTGTGAACAGAACACGACAGTGGATTAAAATAATGTACTATGATATCACACTGACTGTGTGTTCAGAACAAGACAGTGGATTAAAATAATGTACTATGATATCACACTGACTGTGAACAGAACAAGACAGTGGATTAAAATAATGTACTATGATATCACACTGACTGTGTTCAGAACAAGACAGTGAATTAAAATAATGTACTATGATATCACACTGACTGTGTGTTAAGAACAAGACAGTGGATTAAAATAATGTACTATGATATCACACTGACTGTGAACAGAACAAGACAGTGAATTAAAATAATGTACTATGACATCACACTGACTGTGTGTTCAGAACAAGACAGTGAATTAAAATAATGTACTATGATATCACACTGACTGTGTGTTAAGAACAAGACAGTGGATTAAAATAATGTACTATGACATCACACTGACTGTGTGTTAAGAACACGACAGTGGATTAAAATAATGTACTATGATATCACACTGACTGTGTGTTAAGAACAAGACAGTGGATTAAAATAATGTACTATGATATCACACTGACTGTGAACAGAACAAGACAGTGGATTAAAATAATGTACTATGACATCACACTGACTGTGTGTTCAGAACAAGACAGTGAATTAAAATAATGTACTATGATATCACACTGACTGTGAACAGAACAAGACAGTGGATTAAAATAATGTACTATGATATCACACTGACTGTGTTCAGAACAAGACAGTGAATTAAAATAATGTACTATGATATCACACTGACTGTGAACAGAACAAGACAGTGAATTAAAATAATGTACTATGATATCACACTGACTGTGAACAGAACAAGACAGTGGATTAAAATAATGTACTATGATATCACACTGACTGTGTGTTCAGAACAAGACAGTGGATTAAAATAATGTACTATGATATCACACTGACTGTGTGTTCAGAACAAGACAGTGAATTAAAATAATGTACTATGATATCACACTGACTGTGAACAGAACAAAACAGTGGATTAAAATAATGTACTATGATATCACACTGACTGGAGATCTGGAGACTGGAGATCTGTTGTCGTATGATATCACACTGACTGTGAATAGAACAAGACAGTGAATTAAAATAATGTACTATGATATCACACTGACTGTGTGTTAAGAACAAGACAGTGGATTAAAATAATGTACTATGATATCACACTGACTGTGAACAGAACAAGACAGTGGATTAAAATAATGTACTATGACATCAAACTGACTGTGTGTTCAGAACAAGACAGTGAATTAAAATAATGTACTATGATATCACACTGACTGTGAACAGAACAAGACAGTGGATTAAAATAATGTACTATGATATCACACTGACTGGAGATCTGGAGACTGGAGATCTGTTGTCGTATGATATCACACTGACTGTGAATAGAACAAGACAGTGAATTAAAATAATGTACTATGATATCACACTGACTGTGTTCAGAACAAGACAGTGAATTAAAATAATGTACTATGATATCACACTGACTGTGTTCAGAACAAGACAGTGAATTAAAATAATGTACTATGATATCACACTGACTGTGAACAGAACAAGACAGTGGATTAAAATAATGTACTATGATATCACACTGACTGTGTTCAGAACAAGACAGTGAATTAAAATAATGTACTATGATATCACACTGACTGTGTTCAGAACAAGACAGTGGATTAAAATAATGTACTATGATATCACACTGACTGTGAACAGAACAAGACAGTGAATTAAAATAATGTACTATGATATCACACTGACTGTGTGTTAAGAACAAGACAGTGGATTAAAATAATGTACTATGATATCACACTGACTGTGAACAGAACAAGACAGTGGATTAAAATAATGTACTATGATATCACACTGACTGTGTGTTAAGAACAAGACAGTGGATTAAAATAATGTACTATGATATCACACTGACTGTGTGTTCAGAACAAGACAGTGAATTAAAATAATGTACTATGATATCACACTGACTGGAGATCTGGAGACTGGAGATCTGTTGTCGTATGATATCACACTGACTGTGAATAGAACAAGACAGTGAATTAAAATAATGTACTATGATATCACACTGACTGTGTTCAGAACAAGACAGTGAATTAAAATAATGTACTATGATATCACACTGACTGTGAACAGAACAAGACAGTGGATTAAAATAATGTACTATGATATCACACTGACTGTGTTCAGAACAAGACAGTGGATTAAAATAATGTACTATGATATCACACTGACTGTGAACAGAACAAGACAGTGGATTAAAATAATGTACTATGATATCACACTGACTGTGTGTTAAGAACAAGACAGTGGATTAAAATAATGTACTATGACATCACACTGACTGTGTGTTCAGAACAAGACAGTGAATTAAAATAATGTACTATGATATCACACTGACTGGAGATCTGGAGACTGGAGATCTGTTGTCGTATGATATCACACTGACTGTGAATAGAACAAGACAGTGAATTAAAATAATGTACTATGATATCACACTGACTGTGAACAGAACAAGACAGTGGATTAAAATAATGTACTATGATATCACACTGACTGTGAACAGAACAAGACAGTGGATTAAAATAATGTACTATGATATCACACTGACTGTGTGTTAAGAACAAGACAGTGGATTAAAATAATGTACTATGATATCACACTGACTGTGAACAGAACAAGACAGTGGATTAAAATAATGTACTATGACATCACACTGACTGTGTGTTAAGAACAAGACAGTGGATTAAAATAATGTACTATGATATCACACTGACTGTGAACAGAACAAGACAGTGGATTAAAATAATGTACTATGACATCACACAGACTGTGTGTTCAGAACAAGACAGTGAATTAAAATAATGTACTATCATATCACACTGACTGTGTGTTAAGAACAAGACAGTGGATTAAAATAATGTACTATGACATCACCCTGACTGTGTGTTAAGAACACGACAGTGGATTAAAATAATGTACTATGATATCACACTGACTGTGTGTTAAGAACAAGACAGTGGATTAAAATAATGTACTATGATATCACACTGACTGTGAACAGAACACGACAGTGGATTAAAATAATGTACTATGATATCACACTGACTGTGTGTTCAGAACAAGACAGTGGATTAAAATAATGTACTATGATATCACACTGACTGTGTGTTCAGAACAAGACAGTGGATTAAAATAATGTACTATGATATCACACTGACTGTGAACAGAACAAGACAGTGGATTAAAATAATGTACTATGATATCACACTGACTGTGAACAGAACAAGACAGTGAATTAAAATAATGTACTATGATATCACACTGACTGTGTGTTCAGAACAAGACAGTGAATTAAAATAATGTACTATGATATCACACTGACTGTGTGTTCAGAACAAGACAGTGGATTAAAATAATGTACTATGATATCACACTGACTGTGAACAGAACAAGACAGTGAATTAAAATAATGTACTATGATATCACACTGACTGTGTGTTAAGAACAAGACAGTGGATTAAAATAATGTACTATGATATCACACTGACTGTGAACAGAACACGACAGTGGATTAAAATAATGTACTATGATATCACACTGACTGTGTGTTCAGAACAAGACAGTGGATTAAAATAATGTACTATGATATCACACTGACTGTGAACAGAACAAGACAGTGGATTAAAATAATGTACTATGATATCACACTGACTGTGTTCAGAACAAGACAGTGAATTAAAATAATGTACTATGATATCACACTGACTGTGTGTTAAGAACAAGACAGTGGATTAAAATAATGTACTATGATATCACACTGACTGTGAACAGAACAAGACAGTGAATTAAAATAATGTACTATGACATCACACTGACTGTGTGTTCAGAACAAGACAGTGAATTAAAATAATGTACTATGATATCACACTGACTGTGTGTTAAGAACAAGACAGTGGATTAAAATAATGTACTATGACATCACACTGACTGTGTGTTAAGAACACGACAGTGGATTAAAATAATGTACTATGATATCACACTGACTGTGTGTTAAGAACAAGACAGTGGATTAAAATAATGTACTATGATATCACACTGACTGTGAACAGAACAAGACAGTGGATTAAAATAATGTACTATGACATCACACTGACTGTGTGTTCAGAACAAGACAGTGAATTAAAATAATGTACTATGATATCACACTGACTGTGAACAGAACAAGACAGTGGATTAAAATAATGTACTATGATATCACACTGACTGTGTTCAGAACAAGACAGTGAATTAAAATAATGTACTATGATATCACACTGACTGTGAACAGAACAAGACAGTGAATTAAAATAATGTACTATGATATCACACTGACTGTGAACAGAACAAGACAGTGGATTAATATAATGTACTATGATATCACACTGACTGTGTGTTCAGAACAAGACAGTGGATTAAAATAATGTACTATGATATCACACTGACTGTGTGTTCAGAACAAGACAGTGAATTAAAATAATGTACTATGATATCACACTGACTGTGAACAGAACAAAACAGTGGATTAAAATAATGTACTATGATATCACACTGACTGGAGATCTGGAGACTGGAGATCTGTTGTCGTATGATATCACACTGACTGTGAATAGAACAAGACAGTGAATTAAAATAATGTACTATGATATCACACTGACTGTGTGTTAAGAACAAGACAGTGGATTAAAATAATGTACTATGATATCACACTGACTGTGAACAGAACAAGACAGTGGATTAAAATAATGTACTATGACATCAAACTGACTGTGTGTTCAGAACAAGACAGTGAATTAAAATAATGTACTATGATATCACACTGACTGTGAACAGAACAAGACAGTGGATTAAAATAATGTACTATGATATCACACTGACTGGAGATCTGGAGACTGGAGATCTGTTGTCGTATGATATCACACTGACTGTGAATAGAACAAGACAGTGAATTAAAATAATTTACTATGATATCACACTGACTGTGTTCAGAACAAGACAGTGAATTAAAATAATGTACTATGATATCACACTGACTGTGTTCAGAACAAGACAGTGGATTAAAATAATGTACTATGACATCACACTGACTGTGTGTTAAGAACACGACAGTGGATTAAAATAATGTACTATGATATCACACTGACTGTGTGTTAAGAACAAGACAGTGGATTAAAATAATGTACTATGATATCACACTGACTGTGAACAGAACACGACAGTGAAATAAAATAATGTACTATGATATCACACTGACTGTGTGTTCAGAACAAGACAGTGGATTAAAATAATGTACTATGATATCACACTGACTGTGAACAGAACAAGACAGTGAAATAAAATAATGTACTATGATATCACACTGACTGTGTGTTAAGAACAAGACAGTGGATTAAAATAATGTACTATGATATCACACTGACTGTGAACAGAACACGACAGTGGATTAAAATAATGTACTATGATATCACACTGACTGTGTGTTCAGAACAAGACAGTGGATTAAAATAATGTACTATGATATCACACTGACTGTGAACAGAACAAGACAGTGGATTAAAATAATGTACTATGATATCACACTGACTGTGTTCAGAACAAGACAGTGAATTAAAATAATGTACTATGATATCACACTGACTGTGTGTTAAGAACAAGACAGTGGATTAAAATAATGTACTATGATATCACACTGACTGTGAACAGAACAAGACAGTGAATTAAAATAATGTACTATGACATCACACTGACTGTGTGTTCAGAACAAGACAGTGAATTAAAATAATGTACTATGATATCACACTGACTGTGTGTTAAGAACAAGACAGTGGATTAAAATAATGTACTATGACATCACACTGACTGTGTGTTAAGAACACGACAGTGGATTAAAATAATGTACTATGATATCACACTGACTGTGTGTTAAGAACAAGACAGTGGATTAAAATAATGTACTATGATATCACACTGACTGTGAACAGAACAAGACAGTGGATTAAAATAATGTACTATGACATCACACTGACTGTGTGTTCAGAACAAGACAGTGAATTAAAATAATGTACTATGATATCACACTGACTGTGAACAGAACAAGACAGTGGATTAAAATAATGTACTATGATATCACACTGACTGTGTTCAGAACAAGACAGTGAATTAAAATAATGTACTATGATATCACACTGACTGTGAACAGAACAAGACAGTGAATTAAAATAATGTACTATGATATCACACTGACTGTGAACAGAACAAGACAGTGGATTAAAATAATGTACTATGATATCACACTGACTGTGTGTTCAGAACAAGACAGTGGATTAAAATAATGTACTATGATATCACACTGACTGTGTGTTCAGAACAAGACAGTGAATTAAAATAATGTACTATGATATCACACTGACTGTGAACAGAACAAAACAGTGGATTAAAATAATGTACTATGTTATCACACTGACTGGAGATCTGGAGACTGGAGATCTGTTGTCGTATGATATCACACTGACTGTGAATAGAACAAGACAGTGAATTAAAATAATGTACTATGATATCACACTGACTGTGTGTTCAGAACAAGACAGTGGATTAAAATAATGTACTATGATATCACACTGACTGTGAACAGAACAAGACAGTGGATTAAAATAATGTACTATGATATCACACTGACTGTGTTCAGAACAAGACAGTGGATTAAAATAATGTACTATGACATCACACTGACTGTGTGTTAAGAACACGACAGTGGATTAAAATAATGTACTATGATATCACACTGACTGTGTGTTAAGAACAAGACAGTGGATTAAAATAATGTACTATGATATCACACTGACTGTGAACAGAACACGACAGTGAATTAAAATAATGTACTATGATATCACACTGACTGTGTGTTCAGAACAAGACAGTGGATTAAAATAATGTACTATGATATCACACTGACTGTGAACAGAACAAGACAGTGAAATAAAATAATGTACTATGATATCACACTGACTGTGTGTTAAGAACAAGACAGTGGATTAAAATAATGTACTATGATATCACACTGACTGTGAACAGAACACGACAGTGGATTAAAATAATGTACTATGATATCACACTGACTGTGTGTTCAGAACAAGACAGTGGATTAAAATAATGTACTATGATATCACACTGACTGTGAACAGAACAAGACAGTGGATTAAAATAATGTACTATGATATCACACTGACTGTGTTCAGAACAAGACAGTGAATTAAAATAATGTACTATGATATCACACTGACTGTGTGTTAAGAACAAGACAGTGGATTAAAATAATGTACTATGATATCACACTGACTGTGAACAGAACAAGACAGTGAATTAAAATAATGTACTATGACATCACACTGACTGTGTGTTCAGAACAAGACAGTGAATTAAAATAATGTACTATGATATCACACTGACTGTGTGTTAAGAACAAGACAGTGGATTAAAATAATGTACTATGACATCACACTGACTGTGTGTTAAGAACACGACAGTGGATTAAAATAATGTACTATGATATCACACTGACTGTGTGTTAAGAACAAGACAGTGGATTAAAATAATGTACTATGATATCACACTGACTGTGAACAGAACAAGACAGTGGATTAAAATAATGTACTATGACATCACACTGACTGTGTGTTCAGAACAAGACAGTGAATTAAAATAATGTACTATGATATCACACTGACTGTGAACAGAACAAGACAGTGGATTAAAATAATGTACTATGATATCACACTGACTGTGTTCAGAACAAGACAGTGAATTAAAATAATGTACTATGATATCACACTGACTGTGAACAGAACAAGACAGTGAATTAAAATAATGTACTATGATATCACACTGACTGTGAACAGAACAAGACAGTGGATTAAAATAATGTACTATGATATCACACTGACTGTGTGTTCAGAACAAGACAGTGGATTAAAATAATGTACTATGATATCACACTGACTGTGTGTTCAGAACAAGACAGTGAATTAAAATAATGTACTATGATATCACACTGACTGTGAACAGAACAAAACAGTGGATTAAAATAATGTACTATGATATCACACTGACTGGAGATCTGGAGACTGGAGATCTGTTGTCGTATGATATCACACTGACTGTGAATAGAACAAGACAGTGAATTAAAATAATGTACTATGATATCACACTGACTGTGTGTTAAGAACAAGACAGTGGATTAAAATAATGTACTATGATATCACACTGACTGTGAACAGAACAAGACAGTGGATTAAAATAATGTACTATGACATCAAACTGACTGTGTGTTCAGAACAAGACAGTGAATTAAAATAATGTACTATGATATCACACTGACTGTGAACAGAACAAGACAGTGGATTAAAATAATGTACTATGATATCACACTGACTGGAGATCTGGAGACTGGAGATCTGTTGTCGTATGATATCACACTGACTGTGAATAGAACAAGACAGTGAATTAAAATAATGTACTATGATATCACACTGACTGTGTTCAGAACAAGACAGTGAATTAAAATAATGTACTATGATATCACACTGACTGTGTTCAGAACAAGACAGTGAATTAAAATAATGTACTATGATATCACACTGACTGTGAACAGAACAAGACAGTGGATTAAAATAATGTACTATGATATCACACTGACTGTGTTCAGAACAAGACAGTGAATTAAAATAATGTACTATGATATCACACTGACTGTGTTCAGAACAAGACAGTGGATTAAAATAATGTACTATGATATCACACTGACTGTGAACAGAACAAGACAGTGAATTAAAATAATGTACTATGATATCACACTGACTGTGTGTTAAGAACAAGACAGTGGATTAAAATAATGTACTATGATATCACACTGACTGTGAACAGAACAAGACAGTGGATTAAAATAATGTACTATGATATCACACTGACTGTGTGTTAAGAACAAGACAGTGGATTAAAATAATGTACTATGATATCACACTGACTGTGTGTTCAGAACAAGACAGTGAATTAAAATAATGTACTATGATATCACACTGACTGGAGATCTGGAGACTGGAGATCTGTTGTCGTATGATATCACACTGACTGTGAATAGAACAAGACAGTGAATTAAAATAATGTACTATGATATCACACTGACTGTGTTCAGAACAAGACAGTGAATTAAAATAATGTACTATGATATCACACTGACTGTGAACAGAACAAGACAGTGGATTAAAATAATGTACTATGATATCACACTGACTGTGTTCAGAACAAGACAGTGGATTAAAATAATGTACTATGATATCACACTGACTGTGAACAGAACAAGACAGTGGATTAAAATAATGTACTATGATATCACACTGACTGTGTGTTAAGAACAAGACAGTGGATTAAAATAATGTACTATGACATCACACTGACTGTGTGTTCAGAACAAGACAGTGAATTAAAATAATGTACTATGATATCACACTGACTGGAGATCTGGAGACTGGAGATCTGTTGTCGTATGATATCACACTGACTGTGAATAGAACAAGACAGTGAATTAAAATAATGTACTATGATATCACACTGACTGTGAACAGAACAAGACAGTGGATTAAAATAATGTACTATGATATCACACTGACTGTGAACAGAACAAGACAGTGGATTAAAATAATGTACTATGATATCACACTGACTGTGTGTTAAGAACAAGACAGTGGATTAAAATAATGTACTATGATATCACACTGACTGTGAACAGAACAAGACAGTGGATTAAAATAATGTACTATGACATCACACTGACTGTGTGTTAAGAACAAGACAGTGGATTAAAATAATGTACTATGATATCACACTGACTGTGAACAGAACAAGACAGTGGATTAAAATAATGTACTATGACATCACACAGACTGTGTGTTCAGAACAAGACAGTGAATTAAAATAATGTACTATCATATCACACTGACTGTGTGTTAAGAACAAGACAGTGGATTAAAATAATGTACTATGACATCACACTGACTGTGTGTTAAGAACACGACAGTGGATTAAAATAATGTACTATGATATCACACTGACTGTGTGTTAAGAACAAGACAGTGGATTAAAATAATGTACTATGATATCACACTGACTGTGAACAGAACACGACAGTGGATTAAAATAATGTACTATGATATCACACTGACTGTGTGTTCAGAACAAGACAGTGGATTAAAATAATGTACTATGATATCACACTGACTGTGTGTTCAGAACAAGACAGTGGATTAAAATAATGTACTATGATATCACACTGACTGTGAACAGAACAAGACAGTGGATTAAAATAATGTACTATGACATCACACTGACTGTGTGTTCAGAACAAGACAGTGAATTAAAATAATGTACTATGATATCACACTGACTGTGTGTTCAGAACAAGACAGTGAATTAAAATAATGTACTATGATATCACACTGACTGTGAACAGAACAAGACAGTGAATTAAAATAATGTACTATGATATCACACTGACTGTGTGTTCAGAACAAGACAGTGGATTAAAATAATGTACTATGATATCACACTGACTGTGAACAGAACAAGACAGTGAATTAAAATAATGTACTATGATATCACACTGACTGTGTGTTAAGAACAAGACAGTGGATTAAAATAATGTACTATGATATCACACTGACTGTGAACAGAACACGACAGTGGATTAAAATAATGTACTATGATATCACACTGACTGTGAACAGAACAAGACAGTGGATTAAAATAATGTACTATGATATCACACTGACTGTGTTCAGAACAAGACAGTGAATTAAAATAATGTACTATGATATCACACTGACTGTGTGTTAAGAACAAGACAGTGGATTAAAATAATGTACTATGATATCACACTGACTGTGAACAGAACAAGACAGTGGATTAAAATAATGTACTATGATATCACACTGACTGTGTGTTAAGAACAAGACAGTGGATTAAAATAATGTACTATGATATCACACTGACTGTGTGTTCAGAACAAGACAGTGAATTAAAATAATGTACTATGATATCACACTGACTGGAGATCTGGAGACTGGAGATCTGTTGTCGTATGATATCACACTGACTGTGAATAGAACAAGACAGTGAATTAAAATAATGTACTATGATATCACACTGACTGTGTTCAGAACAAGACAGTGAATTAAAATAATGTACTATGATATCACACTGACTGTGAACAGAACAAGACAGTGGATTAAAATAATGTACTATGATATCACACTGACTGTGTTCAGAACAAGACAGTGGATTAAAATAATGTACTATGATATCACACTGACTGTGAACAGAACAAGACAGTGGATTAAAATAATGTACTATGATATCACACTGACTGTGTGTTAAGAACAAGACAGTGGATTAAAATAATGTACTATGACATCACACTGACTGTGTGTTCAGAACAAGACAGTGAATTAAAATAATGTACTATGATATCACACTGACTGGAGATCTGGAGACTGGAGATCTGTTGTCGTATGATATCACACTGACTGTGAATAGAACAAGACAGTGAATTAAAATAATGTACTATGATATCACACTGACTGTGAACAGAACAAGACAGTGGATTAAAATAATGTACTATGATATCACACTGACTGTGAACAGAACAAGACAGTGGATTAAAATAATGTACTATGATATCACACTGACTGTGTGTTAAGAACAAGACAGTGGATTAAAATAATGTACTATGATATCACACTGACTGTGAACAGAACAAGACAGTGGATTAAAATAATGTACTATGACATCACACTGACTGTGTGTTAAGAACAAGACAGTGGATTAAAATAATGTACTATGATATCACACTGACTGTGAACAGAACAAGACAGTGGATTAAAATAATGTACTATGACATCACACAGACTGTGTGTTCAGAACAAGACAGTGAATTAAAATAATGTACTATCATATCACACTGACTGTGTGTTAAGAACAAGACAGTGGATTAAAATAATGTACTATGACATCACACTGACTGTGTGTTAAGAACACGACAGTGGATTAAAATAATGTACTATGATATCACACTGACTGTGTGTTAAGAACAAGACAGTGGATTAAAATAATGTACTATGATATCACACTGACTGTGAACAGAACACGACAGTGGATTAAAATAATGTACTATGATATCACACTGACTGTGTGTTCAGAACAAGACAGTGGATTAAAATAATGTACTATGATATCACACTGACTGTGTGTTCAGAACAAGACAGTGGATTAAAATAATGTACTATGATATCACACTGACTGTGAACAGAACAAGACAGTGGATTAAAATAATGTACTATGATATCACACTGACTGTGAACAGAACAAGACAGTGAATTAAAATAATGTACTATGATATCACACTGACTGTGTGTTCAGAACAAGACAGTGAATTAAAATAATGTACTATGATATCACACTGACTGTGTGTTCAGAACAAGACAGTGGATTAAAATAATGTACTATGATATCACACTGACTGTGAACAGAACAAGACAGTGAATTAAAATAATGTACTATGATATCACACTGACTGTGTGTTAAGAACAAGACAGTGGATTAAAATAATGTACTATGATATCACACTGACTGTGAACAGAACACGACAGTGGATTAAAATAATGTACTATGATATCACACTGACTGTGTGTTCAGAACAAGACAGTGGATTAAAATAATGTACTATGATATCACACTGACTGTGAACAGAACAAGACAGTGGATTAAAATAATGTACTATGATATCACACTGACTGTGTTCAGAACAAGACAGTGAATTAAAATAATGTACTATGATATCACACTGACTGTGTGTTAAGAACAAGACAGTGGATTAAAATAATGTACTATGATATCACACTGACTGTGAACAGAACAAGACAGTGAATTAAAATAATGTACTATGACATCACACTGACTGTGTGTTCAGAACAAGACAGTGAATTAAAATAATGTACTATGATATCACACTGACTGTGTGTTAAGAACAAGACAGTGGATTAAAATAATGTACTATGACATCACACTGACTGTGTGTTAAGAACACGACAGTGGATTAAAATAATGTACTATGATATCACACTGACTGTGTGTTAAGAACAAGACAGTGGATTAAAATAATGTACTATGATATCACACTGACTGTGAACAGAACAAGACAGTGGATTAAAATAATGTACTATGACATCACACTGACTGTGTGTTCAGAACAAGACAGTGAATTAAAATAATGTACTATGATATCACACTGACTGTGAACAGAACAAGACAGTGAATTAAAATAATGTACTATGATATCACACTGACTGTGAACAGAACAAGACAGTGAATTAAAATAATGTACTATGATATCACACTGACTGTGAACAGAACAAGACAGTGGATTAATATAATGTACTATGATATCACACTGACTGTGTGTTCAGAACAAGACAGTGGATTAAAATAATGTACTATGATATCACACTGACTGTGTGTTCAGAACAAGACAGTGAATTAAAATAATGTACTATGATATCACACTGACTGTGAACAGAACAAAACAGTGGATTAAAATAATGTACTATGATATCACACTGACTGGAGATCTGGAGACTGGAGATCTGTTGTCGTATGATATCACACTGACTGTGAATAGAACAAGACAGTGAATTAAAATAATGTACTATGATATCACACTGACTGTGAACAGAACAAGACAGTGGATTAAAATAATGTACTATGACATCAAACTGACTGTGTGTTCAGAACAAGACAGTGAATTAAAATAATGTACTATGATATCACACTGACTGTGAACAGAACAAGACAGTGGATTAAAATAATGTACTATGATATCACACTGACTGGAGATCTGGAGACTGGAGATCTGTTGTCGTATGATATCACACTGACTGTGAATAGAACAAGACAGTGAATTAAAATAATTTACTATGATATCACACTGACTGTGTTCAGAACAAGACAGTGAATTAAAATAATGTACTATGATATCACACTGACTGTGTTCAGAACAAGACAGTGGATTAAAATAATGTACTATGACATCACACTGACTGTGTGTTAAGAACACGACAGTGGATTAAAATAATGTACTATGATATCACACTGACTGTGTGTTAAGAACAAGACAGTGGATTAAAATAATGTACTATGATATCACACTGACTGTGAACAGAACACGACAGTGAATTAAAATAATGTACTATGATATCACACTGACTGTGTGTTCAGAACAAGACAGTGGATTAAAATAATGTACTATGATATCACACTGACTGTGAACAGAACAAGACAGTGAAATAAAATAATGTACTATGATATCACACTGACTGTGTGTTAAGAACAAGACAGTGGATTAAAATAATGTACTATGATATCACACTGACTGTGAACAGAACACGACAGTGGATTAAAATAATGTACTATGATATCACACTGACTGTGTGTTCAGAACAAGACAGTGGATTAAAATAATGTACTATGATATCACACTGACTGTGAACAGAACAAGACAGTGGATTAAAATAATGTACTATGATATCACACTGACTGTGTTCAGAACAAGACAGTGAATTAAAATAATGTACTATGATATCACACTGACTGTGTGTTAAGAACAAGACAGTGGATTAAAATAATGTACTATGATATCACACTGACTGTGAACAGAACAAGACAGTGAATTAAAATAATGTACTATGACATCACACTGACTGTGTGTTCAGAACAAGACAGTGAATTAAAATAATGTACTATGATATCACACTGACTGTGTGTTAAGAACAAGACAGTGGATTAAAATAATGTACTATGACATCACACTGACTGTGTGTTAAGAACACGACAGTGGATTAAAATAATGTACTATGATATCACACTGACTGTGTGTTAAGAACAAGACAGTGGATTAAAATAATGTACTATGATATCACACTGACTGTGAACAGAACAAGACAGTGGATTAAAATAATGTACTATGACATCACACTGACTGTGTGTTCAGAACAAGACAGTGAATTAAAATAATGTACTATGATATCACACTGACTGTGAACAGAACAAGACAGTGGATTAAAATAATGTACTATGATATCACACTGACTGTGTTCAGAACAAGACAGTGAATTAAAATAATGTACTATGATATCACACTGACTGTGAACAGAACAAGACAGTGAATTAAAATAATGTACTATGATATCACACTGACTGTGAACAGAACAAGACAGTGGATTAAAATAATGTACTATGATATCACACTGACTGTGTGTTCAGAACAAGACCGTGGATTAAAATAATGTACTATGATATCACACTGACTGTGTGTTCAGAACAAGACAGTGAATTAAAATAATGTACTATGATATCACACTGACTGTGAACAGAACAAAACAGTGGATTAAAATAATGTACTATGATATCACACTGACTGGAGATCTGGAGACTGGAGATCTGTTGTCGTATGATATCACACTGACTGTGAATAGAACAAGACAGTGAATTAAAATAATGTACTATGATATCACACTGACTGTGTGTTAAGAACAAGACAGTGGATTAAAATAATGTACTATGATATCACACTGACTGTGAACAGAACAAGACAGTGGATTAAAATAATGTACTATGACATCAAACTGACTGTGTGTTCAGAACAAGACAGTGAATTAAAATAATGTACTATGATATCACACTGACTGTGAACAGAACAAGACAGTGGATTAAAATAATGTACTATGATATCACACTGACTGGAGATCTGGAGACTGGAGATCTGTTGTCGTATGATATCACACTGACTGTGAATAGAACAAGACAGTGAATTAAAATAATGTACTATGATATCACACTGACTGTGTTCAGAACAAGACAGTGAATTAAAATAATGTACTATGATATCACACTGACTGTGAACAGAACAAGACAGTGGATTAAAATAATGTACTATGACATCAAACTGACTGTGTGTTCAGAACAAGACAGTGAATTAAAATAATGTACTATGATATCACACTGACTGTGTTCAGAACAAGACAGTGAATTAAAATAATGTACTATGATATCACACTGACTGTGTTCAGAACAAGACAGTGGATTAAAATAATGTACTATGATATCACACTGACTGTGAACAGAACAAGACAGTGAATTAAAATAATGTACTATGATATCACACTGACTGTGTGTTAAGAACAAGACAGTGGATTAAAATAATGTACTATGATATCACACTGACTGTGAACAGAACAAGACAGTGGATTAAAATAATGTACTATGATATCACACTGACTGTGTGTTAAGAACAAGACAGTGGATTAAAATAATGTACTATGATATCACACTGACTGTGTGTTCAGAACAAGACAGTGAATTAAAATAATGTACTATGATATCACACTGACTGGAGATCTGGAGACTGGAGATCTGTTGTCGTATGATATCACACTGACTGTGAATAGAACAAGACAGTGAATTAAAATAATGTACTATGATATCACACTGACTGTGTTCAGAACAAGACAGTGAATTAAAATAATGTACTATGATATCAGACTGACTGTGAACAGAACAAGACAGTGGATTAAAATAATGTACTATGATATCACACTGACTGTGTTCAGAACAAGACAGTGGATTAAAATAATGTACTATGATATCACACTGACTGTGAACAGAACAAGACAGTGGATTAAAATAATGTACTATGATATCACACTGACTGTGTGTTAAGAACAAGACAGTGGATTAAAATAATGTACTATGACATCACACTGACTGTGTGTTCAGAACAAGACAGTGAATTAAAATAATGTACTATGATATCACACTGACTGGAGATCTGGAGACTGGAGATCTGTTGTCGTATGATATCACACTGACTGTGAATAGAACAAGACAGTGAATTAAAATAATGTACTATGATATCACACTGACTGTGAACAGAACAAGACAGTGGATTAAAATAATGTACTATGATATCACACTGACTGTGAACAGAACAAGACAGTGGATTAAAATAATGTACTATGATATCACACTGACTGTGTGTTAAGAACAAGACAGTGGATTAAAATAATGTACTATGATATCACACTGACTGTGAACAGAACAAGACAGTGGATTAAAATAATGTACTATGACATCACACTGACTGTGTGTTAAGAACAAGACAGTGGATTAAAATAATGTACTATGATATCACACTGACTGTGAACAGAACAAGACAGTGGATTAAAATAATGTACTATGACATCACACAGACTGTGTGTTCAGAACAAGACAGTGAATTAAAATAATGTACTATCATATCACACTGACTGTGTGTTAAGAACAAGACAGTGGATTAAAATAATGTACTATGACATCACACTGACTGTGTGTTAAGAACACGACAGTGGATTAAAATAATGTACTATGATATCACACTGACTGTGTGTTAAGAACAAGACAGTGGATTAAAATAATGTACTATGATATCACACTGACTGTGAACAGAACACGACAGTGGATTAAAATAATGTACTATGATATCACACTGACTGTGTGTTCAGAACAAGACAGTGGATTAAAATAATGTACTATGATATCACACTGACTGTGTGTTCAGAACAAGACAGTGGATTAAAATAATGTACTATGATATCACACTGACTGTGAACAGAACAAGACAGTGGATTAAAATAATGTACTATGACATCACACTGACTGTGTGTTCAGAACAAGACAGTGAATTAAAATAATGTACTATGATATCACACTGACTGTGTGTTCAGAACAAGACAGTGAATTAAAATAATGTACTATGATATCACACTGACTGTGAACAGAACAAGACAGTGAATTAAAATAATGTACTATGATATCACACTGACTGTGTGTTCAGAACAAGACAGTGGATTAAAATAATGTACTATGATATCACACTGACTGTGAACAGAACAAGACAGTGAATTAAAATAATGTACTATGATATCACACTGACTGTGTGTTAAGAACAAGACAGTGGATTAAAATAATGTACTATGATATCACACTGACTGTGAACAGAACACGACAGTGGATTAAAATAATGTACTATGATATCACACTGACTGTGAACAGAACAAGACAGTGGATTAAAATAATGTACTATGATATCACACTGACTGTGTTCAGAACAAGACAGTGAATTAAAATAATGTACTATGATATCACACTGACTGTGTGTTAAGAACAAGACAGTGGATTAAAATAATGTACTATGATATCACACTGACTGTGAACAGAACAAGACAGTGGATTAAAATAATGTACTATGATATCACACTGACTGTGTGTTAAGAACAAGACAGTGGATTAAAATAATGTACTATGATATCACACTGACTGTGTGTTCAGAACAAGACAGTGAATTAAAATAATGTACTATGATATCACACTGACTGGAGATCTGGAGACTGGAGATCTGTTGTCGTATGATATCACACTGACTGTGAATAGAACAAGACAGTGAATTAAAATAATGTACTATGATATCACACTGACTGTGTTCAGAACAAGACAGTGAATTAAAATAATGTACTATGATATCACACTGACTGTGAACAGAACAAGACAGTGGATTAAAATAATGTACTATGATATCACACTGACTGTGTTCAGAACAAGACAGTGGATTAAAATAATGTACTATGATATCACACTGACTGTGAACAGAACAAGACAGTGGATTAAAATAATGTACTATGATATCACACTGACTGTGTGTTAAGAACAAGACAGTGGATTAAAATAATGTACTATGACATCACACTGACTGTGTGTTCAGAACAAGACAGTGAATTAAAATAATGTACTATGATATCACACTGACTGGAGATCTGGAGACTGGAGATCTGTTGTCGTATGATATCACACTGACTGTGAATAGAACAAGACAGTGAATTAAAATAATGTACTATGATATCACACTGACTGTGAACAGAACAAGACAGTGGATTAAAATAATGTACTATGATATCACACTGACTGTGAACAGAACAAGACAGTGGATTAAAATAATGTACTATGATATCACACTGACTGTGTGTTAAGAACAAGACAGTGGATTAAAATAATGTACTATGATATCACACTGACTGTGAACAGAACAAGACAGTGGATTAAAATAATGTACTATGACATCACACTGACTGTGTGTTAAGAACAAGACAGTGGATTAAAATAATGTACTATGATATCACACTGACTGTGAACAGAACAAGACAGTGGATTAAAATAATGTACTATGACATCACACAGACTGTGTGTTCAGAACAAGACAGTGAATTAAAATAATGTACTATCATATCACACTGACTGTGTGTTAAGAACAAGACAGTGGATTAAAATAATGTACTATGACATCACACTGACTGTGTGTTAAGAACACGACAGTGGATTAAAATAATGTACTATGATATCACACTGACTGTGTGTTAAGAACAAGACAGTGGATTAAAATAATGTACTATGATATCACACTGACTGTGAACAGAACACGACAGTGGATTAAAATAATGTACTATGATATCACACTGACTGTGTGTTCAGAACAAGACAGTGGATTAAAATAATGTACTATGATATCACACTGACTGTGTGTTCAGAACAAGACAGTGGATTAAAATAATGTACTATGATATCACACTGACTGTGAACAGAACAAGACAGTGGATTAAAATAATGTACTATGATATCACACTGACTGTGAACAGAACAAGACAGTGAATTAAAATAATGTACTATGATATCACACTGACTGTGTGTTCAGAACAAGACAGTGAATTAAAATAATGTACTATGATATCACACTGACTGTGTGTTCAGAACAAGACAGTGGATTAAAATAATGTACTATGATATCACACTGACTGTGAACAGAACAAGACAGTGAATTAAAATAATGTACTATGATATCACACTGACTGTGTGTTAAGAACAAGACAGTGGATTAAAATAATGTACTATGATATCACACTGACTGTGAACAGAACACGACAGTGGATTAAAATAATGTACTATGATATCACACTGACTGTGTGTTCAGAACAAGACAGTGGATTAAAATAATGTACTATGATATCACACTGACTGTGAACAGAACAAGACAGTGGATTAAAATAATGTACTATGATATCACACTGACTGTGTTCAGAACAAGACAGTGAATTAAAATAATGTACTATGATATCACACTGACTGTGTGTTAAGAACAAGACAGTGGATTAAAATAATGTACTATGATATCACACTGACTGTGAACAGAACAAGACAGTGAATTAAAATAATGTACTATGACATCACACTGACTGTGTGTTCAGAACAAGACAGTGAATTAAAATAATGTACTATGATATCACACTGACTGTGTGTTAAGAACAAGACAGTGGATTAAAATAATGTACTATGACATCACACTGACTGTGTGTTAAGAACACGACAGTGGATTAAAATAATGTA
The DNA here is from genome assembly GCA_023566225.1 of Romanogobio albipinnatus. Lineage (NCBI taxonomy): Eukaryota > Metazoa > Chordata > Actinopteri > Cypriniformes > Gobionidae > Romanogobio > Romanogobio albipinnatus. Next base: position 60,927,294 of record CM042239.1, read on the forward strand.
CTATGATATCACACTGACTGTGTGTTAAGAACAAGACAGTGGATTAAAATAATGTACTATGATATCACACTGACTGTGAACAGAACAAGACAGTGGATTAAAATAATGTACTATGACATCACACTGACTGTGTGTTCAGAACAAGACAGTGAATTAAAATAATGTACTATGATATCACACTGACTGTGAACAGAACAAGACAGTGAATTAAAATAATGTACTATGATATCACACTGACTGTGAACAGAACAAGACAGTGAATTAAAATAATGTACTATGATATCACACTGACTGTGAACAGAACAAGACAGTGGATTAATATAATGTACTATGATATCACACTGACTGTGTGTTCAGAACAAGACAGTGGATTAAAATAATGTACTATGATATCACACTGACTGTGTGTTCAGAACAAGACAGTGAATTAAAATAATGTACTATGATATCACACTGACTGTGAACAGAACAAAACAGTGGATTAAAATAATGTACTATGATATCACACTGACTGGAGATCTGGAGACTGGAGATCTGTTGTCGTATGATATCACACTGACTGTGAATAGAACAAGACAGTGAATTAAAATAATGTACTATGATATCACACTGACTGTGAACAGAACAAGACAGTGGATTAAAATAATGTACTATGACATCAAACTGACTGTGTGTTCAGAACAAGACAGTGAATTAAAATAATGTACTATGATATCACACTGACTGTGAACAGAACAAGACAGTGGATTAAAATAATGTACTATGATATCACACTGACTGGAGATCTGGAGACTGGAGATCTGTTGTCGTATGATATCACACTGACTGTGAATAGAACAAGACAGTGAATTAAAATAATTTACTATGATATCACACTGACTGTGTTCAGAACAAGACAGTGAATTAAAATAATGTACTATGATATCACACTGACTGTGTTCAGAACAAGACAGTGGATTAAAATAATGTACTATGACATCACACTGACTGTGTGTTAAGAACACGACAGTGGATTAAAATAATGTACTATGATATCACACTGACTGTGTGTTAAGAACAAGACAGTGGATTAAAATAATGTACTATGATATCACACTGACTGTGAACAGAACACGACAGTGAATTAAAATAATGTACTATGATATCACACTGACTGTGTGTTCAGAACAAGACAGTGGATTAAAATAATGTACTATGATATCACACTGACTGTGAACAGAACAAGACAGTGAAATAAAATAATGTACTATGATATCACACTGACTGTGTGTTAAGAACAAGACAGTGGATTAAAATAATGTACTATGATATCACACTGACTGTGAACAGAACACGACAGTGGATTAAAATAATGTACTATGATATCACACTGACTGTGTGTTCAGAACAAGACAGTGGATTAAAATAATGTACTATGATATCACACTGACTGTGAACAGAACAAGACAGTGGATTAAAATAATGTACTATGATATCACACTGACTGTGTTCAGAACAAGACAGTGAATTAAAATAATGTACTATGATATCACACTGACTGTGTGTTAAGAACAAGACAGTGGATTAAAATAATGTACTATGATATCACACTGACTGTGAACAGAACAAGACAGTGAATTAAAATAATGTACTATGACATCACACTGACTGTGTGTTCAGAACAAGACAGTGAATTAAAATAATGTACTATGATATCACACTGACTGTGTGTTAAGAACAAGACAGTGGATTAAAATAATGTACTATGACATCACACTGACTGTGTGTTAAGAACACGACAGTGGATTAAAATAATGTACTATGATATCACACTGACTGTGTGTTAAGAACAAGACAGTGGATTAAAATAATGTACTATGATATCACACTGACTGTGAACAGAACAAGACAGTGGATTAAAATAATGTACTATGACATCACACTGACTGTGTGTTCAGAACAAGACAGTGAATTAAAATAATGTACTATGATATCACACTGACTGTGAACAGAACAAGACAGTGGATTAAAATAATGTACTATGATATCACACTGACTGTGTTCAGAACAAGACAGTGAATTAAAATAATGTACTATGATATCACACTGACTGTGAACAGAACAAGACAGTGAATTAAAATAATGTACTATGATATCACACTGACTGTGAACAGAACAAGACAGTGGATTAAAATAATGTACTATGATATCACACTGACTGTGTGTTCAGAACAAGACCGTGGATTAAAATAATGTACTATGATATCACACTGACTGTGTGTTCAGAACAAGACAGTGAATTAAAATAATGTACTATGATATCACACTGACTGTGAACAGAACAAAACAGTGGATTAAAATAATGTACTATGATATCACACTGACTGGAGATCTGGAGACTGGAGATCTGTTGTCGTATGATATCACACTGACTGTGAATAGAACAAGACAGTGAATTAAAATAATGTACTATGATATCACACTGACTGTGTGTTAAGAACAAGACAGTGGATTAAAATAATGTACTATGATATCACACTGACTGTGAACAGAACAAGACAGTGGATTAAAATAATGTACTATGACATCAAACTGACTGTGTGTTCAGAACAAGACAGTGAATTAAAATAATGTACTATGATATCACACTGACTGTGAACAGAACAAGACAGTGGATTAAAATAATGTACTATGATATCACACTGACTGGAGATCTGGAGACTGGAGATCTGTTGTCGTATGATATCACACTGACTGTGAATAGAACAAGACAGTGAATTAAAATAATGTACTATGATATCACACTGACTGTGTTCAGAACAAGACAGTGAATTAAAATAATGTACTATGATATCACACTGACTGTGAACAGAACAAGACAGTGGATTAAAATAATGTACTATGATATCACACTGACTGTGTTCAGAACAAGACAGTGAATTAAAATAATGTACTATGATATCACACTGACTGTGTTCAGAACAAGACAGTGGATTAAAATAATGTACTATGATATCACACTGACTGTGAACAGAACAAGACAGTGAATTAAAATAATGTACTATGATATCACACTGACTGTGTGTTAAGAACAAGACAGTGGATTAAAATAATGTACTATGATATCACACTGACTGTGAACAGAACAAGACAGTGGATTAAAATAATGTACTATGATATCACACTGACTGTGTGTTAAGAACAAGACAGTGGATTAAAATAATGTACTATGATATCACACTGACTGTGAACAGAACAAGACAGTGGATTAAAATAATGTACTATGACATCACACTGACTGTGTGTTCAGAACAAGACAGTGAATTAAAATAATGTACTATGATATCACACTGACTGTGTGTTAAGAACAAGACAGTGGATTAAAATAATGTACTATGATATCACACTGACTGTGAACAGAACAAGACAGTGGATTAAAATAATGTACTATGACATCACACTGACTGTGTGTTCAGAACAAGACAGTGAATTAAAATAATGTACTATGATATCACACTGACTGGAGATCTGGAGACTGGAGATCTCTTGTCGTATGATATCACACTGACTGTGAATAGAACAAGACAGTGAATTAAAATAATGTACTATGATATCACACTGACTGTGTTCAGAACAAGACAGTGAATTAAAATAATGTACTATGATATCACACTGACTGTGTTCAGAACAAGACAGTGAATTAAAATAATGTACTATGATATCACACTGACTGTGAACAGAACAAGACAGTGGATTAAAATAATGTACTATGATATCACACTGACTGTGTTCAGAACAAGACAGTGAATTAAAATAATGTACTATGATATCACACTGACTGTGTTCAGAACAAGACAGTGGATTAAAATAATGTACTATGATATCACACTGACTGTGAACAGAACAAGACAGTGAATTAAAATAATGTACTATGATATCACACTGACTGTGTGTTAAGAACAAGACAGTGGATTAAAATAATGTACTATGATATCACACTGACTGTGAACAGAACAAGACAGTGGATTAAAATAATGTACTATGATATCACACTGACTGTGTGTTAAGAACAAGACAGTGGATTAAAATAATGTACTATGATATCACACTGACTGTGTGTTCAGAACAAGACAGTGAATTAAAATAATGTACTATGATATCACACTGACTGGAGATCTGGAGACTGGAGATCTGTTGTCGTATGATATCACACTGACTGTGAATAGAACAAGACAGTGAATTAAAATAATGTACTATGATATCACACTGACTGTGTTCAGAACAAGACAGTGAATTAAAATAATGTACTATGATATCACACTGACTGTGAACAGAACAAGACAGTGGATTAAAATAATGTACTATGATATCACACTGACTGTGTTCAGAACAAGACAGTGGATTAAAATAATGTACTATGATATCACACTGACTGTGAACAGAACAAGACAGTGGATTAAAATAATGTACTATGATATCACACTGACTGTGTGTTAAGAACAAGACAGTGGATTAAAATAATGTACTATGACATCACACTGACTGTGTGTTCAGAACAAGACAGTGAATTAAAATAATGTACTATGATATCACACTGACTGGAGATCTGGAGACTGGAGATCTGTTGTCGTATGATATCACACTGACTGTGAATAGAACAAGACAGTGAATTAAAATAATGTACTATGATATCACACTGACTGTGAACAGAACAAGACAGTGGATTAAAATAATGTACTATGATATCACACTGACTGTGAACAGAACAAGACAGTGGATTAAAATAATGTACTATGATATCACACTGACTGTGTGTTAAGAACAAGACAGTGGATTAAAATAATGTACTATGATATCACACTGACTGTGAACAGAACAAGACAGTGGATTAAAATAATGTACTATGACATCACACTGACTGTGTGTTAAGAACAAGACAGTGGATTAAAATAATGTACTATGATATCACACTGACTGTGAACAGAACAAGACAGTGGATTAAAATAATGTACTATGACATCACACAGACTGTGTGTTCAGAACAAGACAGTGAATTAAAATAATGTACTATCATATCACACTGACTGTGTGTTAAGAACAAGACAGTGGATTAAAATAATGTACTATGACATCACACTGACTGTGTGTTAAGAACACGACAGTGGATTAAAATAATGTACTATGATATCACACTGACTGTGTGTTAAGAACAAGACAGTGGATTAAAATAATGTACTATGATATCACACTGACTGTGAACAGAACACGACAGTGGATTAAAATAATGTACTATGATATCACACTGACTGTGTGTTCAGAACAAGACAGTGGATTAAAATAATGTACTATGATATCACACTGACTGTGTGTTCAGAACAAGACAGTGGATTAAAATAATGTACTATGATATCACACTGACTGTGAACAGAACAAGACAGTGGATTAAAATAATGTACTATGACATCACACTGACTGTGTGTTCAGAACAAGACAGTGAATTAAAATAATGTACTATGATATCACACTGACTGTGTGTTCAGAACAAGACAGTGAATTAAAATAATGTACTATGATATCACACTGACTGTGAACAGAACAAGACAGTGAATTAAAATAATGTACTATGATATCACACTGACTGTGTGTTCAGAACAAGACAGTGGATTAAAATAATGTACTATGATATCACACTGACTGTGAACAGAACAAGACAGTGAATTAAAATAATGTACTATGATATCACACTGACTGTGTGTTAAGAACAAGACAGTGGATTAAAATAATGTACTATGATATCACACTGACTGTGAACAGAACACGACAGTGGATTAAAATAATGTACTATGATATCACACTGACTGTGAACAGAACAAGACAGTGGATTAAAATAATGTACTATGATATCACACTGACTGTGTTCAGAACAAGACAGTGAATTAAAATAATGTACTATGATATCACACTGACTGTGTGTTAAGAACAAGACAGTGGATTAAAATAATGTACTATGATATCACACTGACTGTGAACAGAACAAGACAGTGGATTAAAATAATGTACTATGATATCACACTGACTGTGTGTTAAGAACAAGACAGTGGATTAAAATAATGTACTATGATATCACACTGACTGTGTGTTCAGAACAAGACAGTGAATTAAAATAATGTACTATGATATCACACTGACTGGAGATCTGGAGACTGGAGATCTGTTGTCGTATGATATCACACTGACTGTGAATAGAACAAGACAGTGAATTAAAATAATGTACTATGATATCACACTGACTGTGTTCAGAACAAGACAGTGAATTAAAATAATGTACTATGATATCACACTGACTGTGAACAGAACAAGACAGTGGATTAAAATAATGTACTATGATATCACACTGACTGTGTTCAGAACAAGACAGTGGATTAAAATAATGTACTATGATATCACACTGACTGTGAACAGAACAAGACAGTGGATTAAAATAATGTACTATGATATCACACTGACTGTGTGTTAAGAACAAGACAGTGGATTAAAATAATGTACTATGACATCACACTGACTGTGTGTTCAGAACAAGACAGTGAATTAAAATAATGTACTATGATATCACACTGACTGGAGATCTGGAGACTGGAGATCTGTTGTCGTATGATATCACACTGACTGTGAATAGAACAAGACAGTGAATTAAAATAATGTACTATGATATCACACTGACTGTGAACAGAACAAGACAGTGGATTAAAATAATGTACTATGATATCACACTGACTGTGAACAGAACAAGACAGTGGATTAAAATAATGTACTATGATATCACACTGACTGTGTGTTAAGAACAAGACAGTGGATTAAAATAATGTACTATGATATCACACTGACTGTGAACAGAACAAGACAGTGGATTAAAATAATGTACTATGACATCACACTGACTGTGTGTTAAGAACAAGACAGTGGATTAAAATAATGTACTATGATATCACACTGACTGTGAACAGAACAAGACAGTGGATTAAAATAATGTACTATGACATCACACAGACTGTGTGTTCAGAACAAGACAGTGAATTAAAATAATGTACTATCATATCACACTGACTGTGTGTTAAGAACAAGACAGTGGATTAAAATAATGTACTATGACATCACACTGACTGTGTGTTAAGAACACGACAGTGGATTAAAATAATGTACTATGATATCACACTGACTGTGTGTTAAGAACAAGACAGTGGATTAAAATAATGTACTATGATATCACACTGACTGTGAACAGAACACGACAGTGGATTAAAATAATGTACTATGATATCACACTGACTGTGTGTTCAGAACAAGACAGTGGATTAAAATAATGTACTATGATATCACACTGACTGTGTGTTCAGAACAAGACAGTGGATTAAAATAATGTACTATGATATCACACTGACTGTGAACAGAACAAGACAGTGGATTAAAATAATGTACTATGATATCACACTGACTGTGAACAGAACAAGACAGTGAATTAAAATAATGTACTATGATATCACACTGACTGTGTGTTCAGAACAAGACAGTGAATTAAAATAATGTACTATGATATCACACTGACTGTGTGTTCAGAACAAGACAGTGGATTAAAATAATGTACTATGATATCACACTGACTGTGAACAGAACAAGACAGTGAATTAAAATAATGTACTATGATATCACACTGACTGTGTGTTAAGAACAAGACAGTGGATTAAAATAATGTACTATGATATCACACTGACTGTGAACAGAACACGACAGTGGATTAAAATAATGTACTATGATATCACACTGACTGTGTGTTCAGAACAAGACAGTGGATTAAAATAATGTACTATGATATCACACTGACTGTGAACAGAACAAGACAGTGGATTAAAATAATGTACTATGATATCACACTGACTGTGTTCAGAACAAGACAGTGAATTAAAATAATGTACTATGATATCACACTGACTGTGTGTTAAGAACAAGACAGTGGATTAAAATAATGTACTATGATATCACACTGACTGTGAACAGAACAAGACAGTGAATTAAAATAATGTACTATGACATCACACTGACTGTGTGTTCAGAACAAGACAGTGAATTAAAATAATGTACTATGATATCACACTGACTGTGTGTTAAGAACAAGACAGTGGATTAAAATAATGTACTATGACATCACACTGACTGTGTGTTAAGAACACGACAGTGGATTAAAATAATGTACTATGATATCACACTGACTGTGTGTTAAGAACAAGACAGTGGATTAAAATAATGTACTATGATATCACACTGACTGTGAACAGAACAAGACAGTGGATTAAAATAATGTACTATGACATCACACTGACTGTGTGTTCAGAACAAGACAGTGAATTAAAATAATGTACTATGATATCACACTGACTGTGAACAGAACAAGACAGTGAATTAAAATAATGTACTATGATATCACACTGACTGTGAACAGAACAAGACAGTGAATTAAAATAATGTACTATGATATCACACTGACTGTGAACAGAACAAGACAGTGGATTAAAATAATGTACTATGACATCACACTGACTGTGTGTTAAGAACAAGACAGTGGATTAAAATAATGTACTATGATATCACACTGACTGTGTGTTCAGAACAAGACAGTGGATTAAAATAATGTACTATGATATCACACTGACTGTGTGTTCAGAACAAGACAGTGAATTAAAATAATGTACTATGATATCACACTGACTGTGAACAGAACAAAACAGTGGATTAAAATAATGTACTATGATATCACACTGACTGGAGATCTGGAGACTGGAGATCTGTTGTCGTATGATATCACACTGACTGTGAATAGAACAAGACAGTGAATTAAAATAATGTACTATGATATCACACTGACTGTGAACAGAACAAGACAGTGGATTAAAATAATGTACTATGACATCAAACTGACTGTGTGTTCAGAACAAGACAGTGAATTAAAATAATGTACTATGATATCACACTGACTGTGAACAGAACAAGACAGTGGATTAAAATAATGTACTATGATATCACACTGACTGGAGATCTGGAGACTGGAGATCTGTTGTCGTATGATATCACACTGACTGTGAATAGAACAAGACAGTGAATTAAAATAATTTACTATGATATCACACTGACTGTGTTCAGAACAAGACAGTGAATTAAAATAATGTACTATGATATCACACTGACTGTGTTCAGAACAAGACAGTGGATTAAAATAATGTACTATGACATCACACTGACTGTGTGTTAAGAACACGACAGTGGATTAAAATAATGTACTATGATATCACACTGACTGTGTGTTAAGAACAAGACAGTGGATTAAAATAATGTACTATGATATCACACTGACTGTGAACAGAACACGACAGTGAATTAAAATAATGTACTATGATATCACACTGACTGTGTGTTCAGAACAAGACAGTGGATTAAAATAATGTACTATGATATCACACTGACTGTGAACAGAACAAGACAGTGAAATAAAATAATGTACTATGATATCACACTGACTGTGTGTTAAGAACAAGACAGTGGATTAAAATAATGTACTATGATATCACACTGACTGTGAACAGAACACGACAGTGGATTAAAATAATGTACTATGATATCACACTGACTGTGTGTTCAGAACAAGACAGTGGATTAAAATAATGTACTATGATATCACACTGACTGTGAACAGAACAAGACAGTGGATTAAAATAATGTACTATGATATCACACTGACTGTGTTCAGAACAAGACAGTGAATTAAAATAATGTACTATGATATCACACTGACTGTGTGTTAAGAACAAGACAGTGGATTAAAATAATGTACTATGATATCACACTGACTGTGAACAGAACAAGACAGTGAATTAAAATAATGTACTATGACATCACACTGACTGTGTGTTCAGAACAAGACAGTGAATTAAAATAATGTACTATGATATCACACTGACTGTGTGTTAAGAACAAGACAGTGGATTAAAATAATGTACTATGACATCACACTGACTGTGTGTTAAGAACACGACAGTGGATTAAAATAATGTACTATGATATCACACTGACTGTGTGTTAAGAACAAGACAGTGGATTAAAATAATGTACTATGATATCACACTGACTGTGAACAGAACAAGACAGTGGATTAAAATAATGTACTATGACATCACACTGACTGTGTGTTCAGAACAAGACAGTGAATTAAAATAATGTACTATGATATCACACTGACTGTGAACAGAACAAGACAGTGGATTAAAATAATGTACTATGATATCACACTGACTGTGTTCAGAACAAGACAGTGAATTAAAATAATGTACTATGATATCACACTGACTGTGAACAGAACAAGACAGTGAATTAAAATAATGTACTATGATATCACACTGACTGTGAACAGAACAAGACAGTGGATTAAAATAATGTACTATGATATCACACTGACTGTGTGTTCAGAACAAGACCGTGGATTAAAATAATGTACTATGATATCACACTGACTGTGTGTTCAGAACAAGACAGTGAATTAAAATAATGTACTATGATATCACACTGACTGTGAACAGAACAAAACAGTGGATTAAAATAATGTACTATGATATCACACTGACTGGAGATCTGGAGACTGGAGATCTGTTGTCGTATGATATCACACTGACTGTGAATAGAACAAGACAGTGAATTAAAATAATGTACTATGATATCACACTGACTGTGTGTTAAGAACAAGACAGTGGATTAAAATAATGTACTATGATATCACACTGACTGTGAACAGAACAAGACAGTGGATTAAAATAATGTACTATGACATCAAACTGACTGTGTGTTCAGAACAAGACAGTGAATTAAAATAATGTACTATGATATCACACTGACTGTGAACAGAACAAGACAGTGGATTAAAATAATGTACTATGATATCACACTGACTGGAGATCTGGAGACTGGAGATCTGTTGTCGTATGATATCACACTGACTGTGAATAGAACAAGACAGTGAATTAAAATAATGTACTATGATATCACACTGACTGTGTTCAGAACAAGACAGTGAATTAAAATAATGTACTATGATATCACACTGACTGTGAACAGAACAAGACAGTGGATTAAAATAATGTACTATGATATCACACTGACTGTGTTCAGAACAAGACAGTGAATTAAAATAATGTACTATGATATCACACTGACTGTGTTCAGAACAAGACAGTGGATTAAAATAATGTACTATGATATCACACTGACTGTGAACAGAACAAGACAGTGAATTAAAATAATGTACTATGATATCACACTGACTGTGTGTTAAGAACAAGACAGTGGATTAAAATAATGTACTATGATATCACACTGACTGTGAACAGAACAAGACAGTGGATTAAAATAATGTACTATGATATCACACTGACTGTGTGTTAAGAACAAGACAGTGGATTAAAATAATGTACTATGATATCACACTGACTGTGAACAGAACAAGACAGTGGATTAAAATAATGTACTATGACATCACACTGACTGTGTGTTCAGAACAAGACAGTGAATTAAAATAATGTACTATGATATCACACTGACTGTGTGTTAAGAACAAGACAGTGGATTAAAATAATGTACTATGATATCACACTGACTGTGAACAGAACAAGACAGTGGATTAAAATAATGTACTATGACATCACACTGACTGTGTGTTCAGAACAAGACAGTGAATTAAAATAATGTACTATGATATCACACTGACTGGAGATCTGGAGACTGGAGATCTCTTGTCGTATGATATCACACTGACTGTGAATAGAACAAGACAGTGAATTAAAAAATGTACTATGATATCACACTGAATGTGTTCAGAACAAGACAGTGAATTAAAATAATGTACTATGATATCACACTGACTGTGAACAGAACAAGACAGTGGATTAAAATAATGTACTATGATATCACACTGACTGTGTTCAGAACAAGACAGTGAATTAAAATAATGTACTATGATATCACACTGACTGTGTGTTAAGAACAAGACAGTGGATTAAAATAATGTACTATGATATCACACTGACTGTGAACAGAACAAGACAGTGAATTAAAATAATGTACTATGACATCACACTGACTGTGTGTTCAGAACAAGACAGTGAATTAAAATAATGTACTATGATATCACACTGACTGTGTGTTAAGAACAAGACAGTGGATTAAAATAATGTACTATGACATCACACTGACTGTGTGTTAAGAACACGACAGTGGATTAAAATAATGTACTATGATATCACACTGACTGTGTGTTAAGAACAAGACAGTGGATTAAAATAATGTACTATGATATCACACTGACTGTGAACAGAACAAGACAGTGAATTAAAATAATGTACTATGACATCACACTGACTGTGTGTTCAGAACAAGACAGTGAATTAAAATAATGTACTATGATATCACACTGACTGTGTGTTAAGAACAAGACAGTGGATTAAAATAATGTACTATGACATCACACTGACTGTGTGTTAAGAACACGACAGTGGATTAAAATAATGTACTATGATATCACACTGACTGTGTGTTAAGAACAAGACAGTGGATTAAAATAATGTACTATGATATCACACTGACTGAACAGAACAAGACAGTGGATTAAAATAATGTACTATGACATCACACTGACTGTGTGTTCAGAACAAGACAGTGAATTAAAATAATGTACTATGATATCACACTGACTGTGAACAGAACAAGACAGTGGATTAAAATAATGTACTATGATATCACACTGACTGTGTTCAGAACAAGACAGTGAATTAAAATAATGTACTATGATATCACACTGACTGTGAACAGAACAAGACAGTGAATTAAAATAATGTACTATGATATCACACTGACTGTGAACAGAACAAGACAGTGGATTAATATAATGTACTATGATATCACACTGACTGTGTGTTCAGAACAAGACAGTGGATTAAAATAATGTACTATGATATCACACTGACTGTGTGTTCAGAACAAGACAGTGAATTAAAATAATGTACTATGATATCACACTGACTGTGAACAGAACAAAACAGTGGATTAAAATAATGTACTATGATATCACACTGACTGGAGATCTGGAGACTGGAGATCTGTTGTCGTATGATATCACACTGACTGTGAATAGAACAAGACAGTGAATTAAAATAATGTACTATGATATCACACTGACTGTGTGTTAAGAACAAGACAGTGGATTAAAATAATGTACTATGATATCACACTGACTGTGAACAGAACAAGACAGTGGATTAAAATAATGTACTATGACATCAAACTGACTGTGTGTTCAGAACAAGACAGTGAATTAAAATAATGTACTATGATATCACACTGACTGTGAACAGAACAAGACAGTGGATTAAAATAATGTACTATGATATCACACTGACTGGAGATCTGGAGACTGGAGATCTGTTGTCGTATGATATCACACTGACTGTGAATATAACAAGACAGTGAATTAAAATAATTTACTATGATATCACACTGACTGTGTTCAGAACAAGACAGTGAATTAAAATAATGTACTATGATATCACACTGACTGTGTTCAGAACAAGACAGTGGATTAAAATAATGTACTATGACATCACACTGACTGTGTGTTAAGAACACGACAGTGGATTAAAATAATGTACTATGATATCACACTGACTGTGAACAGAACAAGACAGTGAATTAAAATAATGTACTATGATATCACACTGACTGTGAACAGAACAAGACTGTGGATTAATATAATGTACTATGATATCACACTGACTGTGTGTTCAGAACAAGACAGTGGATTAAAATAATGTACTATGATATCACACTGACTGTGTGTTCAGAACAAGACAGTGAATTAAAATAATGTACTATGATATCACACTGACTGTGAACAGAACAAAACAGTGGATTAAAATAATGTACTATGATATCACACTGACTGGAGATCTGGAGACTGGAGATCTGTTGTCGTATGATATCACACTGACTGTGAATAGAACAAGACAGTGAATTAAAATAATGTACTATGATATCACACTGACTGTGTGTTAAGAACAAGACAGTGGATTAAAATAATGTACTATGATATCACACTGACTGTGAACAGAACAAGACAGTGAATTAAAATAATGTACTATGACATCACACTGACTGTGTGTTCAGAACAAGACAGTGAATTAAAATAATGTACTATGATATCACACTGACTGTGTGTTAAGAACAAGACAGTGGATTAAAATAATGTACTATGACATCACACTGACTGTGTGTTAAGAACACGACAGTGGATTAAAATAATGTACTATGATATCACACTGACTGTGTGTTAAGAACAAGACAGTGGATTAAAATAATGTACTATGATATCACACTGACTGTGAACAGAACAAGACAGTGAATTAAAATAATGTACTATGACATCACACTGACTGTGTGTTCAGAACAAGACAGTGAATTAAAATAATGTACTATGATATCACACTGACTGTGTGTTAAGAACAAGACAGTGGATTAAAATAATGTACTATGATATCACACTGACTGTGAACAGAACAAGACAGTGAAATAAAATAATGTACTATGATATCACACTGACTGTGTGTTAAGAACAAGACAGTGGATTAAAATAATGTACTATGATATCACACTGACTGTGAACAGAACACGACAGTGGATTAAAATAATGTACTATGATATCACACTGACTGTGTGTTCAGAACAAGACAGTGGATTAAAATAATGTACTATGATATCACACTGACTGTGAACAGAACAAGACAGTGGATTAAAATAATGTACTATGATATCACACTGACTGTGTTCAGAACAAGACAGTGAATTAAAATAATGTACTATGATATCACACTGACTGTGTGTTAAGAACAAGACAGTGGATTAAAATAATGTACTATGATATCACACTGACTGTGAACAGAACAAGACAGTGAATTAAAATAATGTACTATGACATCACACTGACTGTGTGTTCAGAACAAGACAGTGAATTAAAATAATGTACTATGATATCACACTGACTGTGTGTTAAGAACAAGACAGTGGATTAAAATAATGTACTATGACATCACACTGACTGTGTGTTAAGAACACGACAGTGGATTAAAATAATGTACTATGATATCACACTGACTGTGTGTTAAGAACAAGACAGTGGATTAAAATAATGTACTATGATATCACACTGACTGTGAACAGAACAAGACAGTGGATTAAAATAATGTACTATGACATCACACTGACTGTGTGTTCAGAACAAGACAGTGAATTAAAATAATGTACTATGATATCACACTGACTGTGAACAGAACAAGACAGTGGATTAAAATAATGTACTATGATATCACACTGACTGTGTTCAGAACAAGACAGTGAATTAAAATAATGTACTATGATATCACACTGACTGTGAACAGAACAAGACAGTGAATTAAAATAATGTACTATGATATCACACTGACTGTGAACAGAACAAGACAGTGGATTAAAATAATGTACTATGATATCACACTGACTGTGTGTTCAGAACAAGACAGTGGATTAAAATAATGTACTATGATATCACACTGACTGTGTGTTCAGAACAAGACAGTGAATTAAAATAATGTACTATGATATCACACTGACTGTGAACAGAACAAAACAGTGGATTAAAATAATGTACTATGATATCACACTGACTGGAGATCTGGAGACTGGAGATCTGTTGTCGTATGATATCACACTGACTGGGAATAGAACAAGACAGTGAATTAAAATAATGTACTATGATATCACACTGACTGTGTGTTAAGAACAAGACAGTGGATTAAAATAATGTACTATGATATCACACTGACTGTGAACAGAACAAGACAGTGGATTAAAATAATGTACTATGACATCAAACTGACTGTGTGTTCAGAACAAGACAGTGAATTAAAATAATGTACTATGATATCACACTGACTGTGAACAGAACAAGACAGTGGATTAAAATAATGTACTATGATATCACACTGACTGGAGATCTGGAGACTGGAGATCTGTTGTCGTATGATATCACACTGACTGTGAATAGAACAAGACAGTGAATTAAAATAATGTACTATGATATCACACTGACTGTGTTCAGAACAAGACAGTGAATTAAAATAATGTACTATGATATCACACTGACTGTGAACAGAACAAGACAGTGGATTAAAATAATGTACTATGATATCACACTGACTGTGTTCAGAACAAGACAGTGAATTAAAATAATGTACTATGATATCACACTGACTGTGTTCAGAACAAGACAGTGGATTAAAATAATGTACTATGATATCACACTGACTGTGAACAGAACAAGACAGTGAATTAAAATAATGTACTATGATATCACACTGACTGTGTGTTAAGAACAAGACAGTGGATTAAAATAATGTACTATGATATCACACTGACTGTGAACAGAACAAGACAGTGGATTAAAATAATGTACTATGATATCACACTGACTGTGTGTTAAGAACAAGACAGTGGATTAAAATAATGTACTATGATATCACACTGACTGTGAACAGAACAAGACAGTGGATTAAAATAATGTACTATGACATCACACTGACTGTGTGTTCAGAACAAGACAGTGAATTAAAATAATGTACTATGATATCACACTGACTGTGTGTTAAGAACAAGACAGTGGATTAAAATAATGTACTATGATATCACACTGACTGTGAACAGAACAAGACAGTGGATTAAAATAATGTACTATGACATCACACTGACTGTGTGTTCAGAACAAGACAGTGAATTAAAATAATGTACTATGATATCACACTGACTGGAGATCTGGAGACTGGAGATCTCTTGTCGTATGATATCACACTGACTGTGAATAGAACAAGACAGTGAATTAAAAAATGTACTATTATATCACACTGAATGTGTTCAGAACATGACAGTGAATTAAAATAATGTACTATGATATCACACTGACTGTGAACAGAACAAGACAGTGAATTAAAATAATGTACTATGATATCACACTGACTGTGTTCAGAACAAGACAGTGGATTAAAATAATGTACTATGATATCACACTGACTGTGAACAGAACAAGACAGTGGATTAAAATAATGTACTATGATATCACACTGACTGTGAACAGAACAAGACAGTGGATTAAAATAATGTACTATGATATCACACTGACTGTGAACAGAACAAGACAGTGGATTAAAATAATGTACTATGATATCACACTGACTGTGTGTTAAGAACAAGATAGTGGATTAAAATAATGTACTATGATATCACACTGACTGTGAACAGAACAAGACAGTGGATTAAAATAATGTACTATGACATCACACTGACTGTGTGTTCAGAACAAGACAGTGAATTAAAATAATGTACTATGATATCACACTGACTGTGTGTTAAGAACAAGACAGTGGATTAAAATAATGTACTATGATATCACACTGACTGTGAACAGAACAAGACAGTGGATTAAAATAATGTACTATGACATCACACTGACTGTGTGTTCAGAACAAGACAGTGAATTAAAATAATGTACTATGATATCACACTGACTGGAGATCTGGAGACTGGAGATCTGTTGTCGTATGATATCACACTGACTGTGAATAGAACAAGACAGTGAATTAAAATAATGTACTATGATATCACACTGACTGTGTTCAGAACAAGACAGTGAATTAAAATAATGTACTATGATATCACACTGACTGTGAACAGAACAAGACAGTGGATTAAAATAATGTACTATGATATCACACTGACTGTGTTCAGAACAAGACAGTGAATTAAAATAATGTACTATGATATCACACTGACTGTGTTCAGAACAAGACAGTGGATTAAAATAATGTACTATGATATCACACTGACTGTGTGTTCAGAACAAGACAGTGAATTAAAATAATGTACTATGATATCACACTGACTGTGTGTTAAGAACAAGACAGTGGATTAAAATAATGTACTATGACATCACACTGACTGTGTGTTAAGAACACGACAGTGGATTAAAATAATGTACTATGATATCACACTGACTGTGTGTTAAGAACAAGACAGTGGATTAAAATAATGTACT
This sequence comes from Romanogobio albipinnatus, assembly GCA_023566225.1. Classification (NCBI taxonomy): domain Eukaryota; kingdom Metazoa; phylum Chordata; class Actinopteri; order Cypriniformes; family Gobionidae; genus Romanogobio; species Romanogobio albipinnatus. Next base: position 60,945,478 of record CM042239.1, read on the forward strand.
ATGATATCACACTGACTGTGAACAGAACAAGACAGTGGATTAAAATAATGTACTATGACATCACACTGACTGTGTGTTCAGAACAAGACAGTGAATTAAAATAATGTACTATGATATCACACTGACTGTGAACAGAACAAGACAGTGGATTAAAATAATGTACTATGATATCACACTGACTGTGTTCAGAACAAGACAGTGAATTAAAATAATGTACTATGATATCACACTGACTGTGAACAGAACAAGACAGTGAATTAAAATAATGTACTATGATATCACACTGACTGTGAACAGAACAAGACAGTGGATTAAAATAATGTACTATGATATCACACTGACTGTGTGTTCAGAACAAGACAGTGGATTAAAATAATGTACTATGATATCACACTGACTGTGTGTTCAGAACAAGACAGTGAATTAAAATAATGTACTATGATATCACACTGACTGTGAACAGAACAAAACAGTGGATTAAAATAATGTACTATGATATCACACTGACTGGAGATCTGGAGACTGGAGATCTGTTGTCGTATGATATCACACTGACTGTGAATAGAACAAGACAGTGAATTAAAATAATGTACTATGATATCACACTGACTGTGTGTTAAGAACAAGACAGTGGATTAAAATAATGTACTATGATATCACACTGACTGTGAACAGAACAAGACAGTGGATTAAAATAATGTACTATGACATCAAACTGACTGTGTGTTCAGAACAAGACAGTGAATTAAAATAATGTACTATGATATCACACTGACTGTGAACAGAACAAGACAGTGGATTAAAATAATGTACTATGATATCACACTGACTGGAGATCTGGAGACTGGAGATCTGTTGTCGTATGATATCACACTGACTGTGAATAGAACAAGACAGTGAATTAAAATAATGTACTATGATATCACACTGACTGTGTTCAGAACAAGACAGTGAATTAAATAATGTACTATGATATCACACTGACTGTGAACAGAACAAGACAGTGGATTAAAATAATGTACTATGATATCACACTGACTGTGTTCAGAACAAGACAGTGAATTAAAATAATGTACTATGATATCACACTGACTGTGTTCAGAACAAGACAGTGGATTAAAATAATGTACTATGATATCACACTGACTGTGAACAGAACAAGACAGTGAATTAAAATAATGTACTATGATATCACACTGACTGTGTGTTAAGAACAAGACAGTGGATTAAAATAATGTACTATGATATCACACTGACTGTGAACAGAACAAGACAGTGGATTAAAATAATGTACTATGATATCACACTGACTGTGTGTTAAGAACAAGACAGTGGATTAAAATAATGTACTATGATATCACACTGACTGTGAACAGAACAAGACAGTGGATTAAAATAATGTACTATGACATCACACTGACTGTGTGTTCAGAACAAGACAGTGAATTAAAATAATGTACTATGATATCACACTGACTGTGTGTTAAGAACAAGACAGTGGATTAAAATAATGTACTATGATATCACACTGACTGTGAACAGAACAAGACAGTGGATTAAAATAATGTACTATGACATCACACTGACTGTGTGTTCAGAACAAGACAGTGAATTAAAATAATGTACTATGATATCACACTGACTGTGAACAGAACACGACAGTGGATTAAAATAATGTACTATGATATCACACTGACTGTGTGTTCAGAACAAGACAGTGGATTAAAATAATGTACTATGATATCACACTGACTGTGTGTTCAGAACAAGACAGTGGATTAAAATAATGTACTATGATATCACACTGACTGTGAACAGAACAAGACAGTGGATTAAAATAATGTACTATGATATCACACTGACTGTGAACAGAACAAGACAGTGAATTAAAATAATGTACTATGATATCACACTGACTGTGTGTTCAGAACAAGACAGTGAATTAAAATAATGTACTATGATATCACACTGACTGTGTGTTCAGAACAAGACAGTGGATTAAAATAATGTACTATGATATCACACTGACTGTGAACAGAACAAGACAGTGAATTAAAATAATGTACTATGATATCACACTGACTGTGTGTTAAGAACAAGACAGTGGATTAAAATAATGTACTATGATATCACACTGACTGTGAACAGAACACGACAGTGGATTAAAATAATGTACTATGATATCACACTGACTGTGTGTTCAGAACAAGACAGTGGATTAAAATAATGTACTATGATATCACACTGACTGTGAACAGAACAAGACAGTGGATTAAAATAATGTACTATGATATCACACTGACTGTGTTCAGAACAAGACAGTGAATTAAAATAATGTACTATGATATCACACTGACTGTGTGTTAAGAACAAGACAGTGGATTAAAATAATGTACTATGATATCACACTGACTGTGAACAGAACAAGACAGTGAATTAAAATAATGTACTATGACATCACACTGACTGTGTGTTCAGAACAAGACAGTGAATTAAAATAATGTACTATGATATCACACTGACTGTGTGTTAAGAACAAGACAGTGGATTAAAATAATGTACTATGACATCACACTGACTGTGTGTTAAGAACACGACAGTGGATTAAAATAATGTACTATGATATCACACTGACTGTGTGTTAAGAACAAGACAGTGGATTAAAATAATGTACTATGATATCACACTGACTGTGAACAGAACAAGACAGTGGATTAAAATAATGTACTATGACATCACACTGACTGTGTGTTCAGAACAAGACAGTGAATTAAAATAATGTACTATGATATCACACTGACTGTGAACAGAACAAGACAGTGAATTAAAATAATGTACTATGATATCACACTGACTGTGAACAGAACAAGACAGTGAATTAAAATAATGTACTATGATATCACACTGACTGTGAACAGAACAAGACAGTGGATTAATATAATGTACTATGATATCACACTGACTGTGTGTTCAGAACAAGACAGTGGATTAAAATAATGTACTATGATATCACACTGACTGTGTGTTCAGAACAAGACAGTGAATTAAAATAATGTACTATGATATCACACTGACTGGAGATCTGGAGACTGGAGATCTCTTGTCGTATGATATCACACTGACTGTGAATAGAACAAGACAGTGAATTAAAATAATGTACTATGATATCACACTGACTGTGTTCAGAACAAGACAGTGAATTAAAATAATGTACTATGATATCACACTGACTGTGTTCAGAACAAGACAGTGAATTAAAATAATGTACTATGATATCACACTGACTGTGAACAGAACAAGACAGTGGATTAAAATAATGTACTATGATATCACACTGACTGTGTTCAGAACAAGACAGTGAATTAAAATAATGTACTATGATATCACACTGACTGTGTTCAGAACAAGACAGTGGATTAAAATAATGTACTATGATATCACACTGACTGTGAACAGAACAAGACAGTGAATTAAAATAATGTACTATGATATCACACTGACTGTGTGTTAAGAACAAGACAGTGGATTAAAATAATGTACTATGATATCACACTGACTGTGAACAGAACAAGACAGTGGATTAAAATAATGTACTATGATATCACACTGACTGTGTGTTAAGAACAAGACAGTGGATTAAAATAATGTACTATGATATCACACTGACTGTGTGTTCAGAACAAGACAGTGAATTAAAATAATGTACTATGATATCACACTGACTGGAGATCTGGAGACTGGAGATCTGTTGTCGTATGATATCACACTGACTGTGAATAGAACAAGACAGTGAATTAAAATAATGTACTATGATATCACACTGACTGTGTTCAGAACAAGACAGTGAATTAAAATAATGTACTATGATATCACACTGACTGTGAACAGAACAAGACAGTGGATTAAAATAATGTACTATGATATCACACTGACTGTGTTCAGAACAAGACAGTGGATTAAAATAATGTACTATGATATCACACTGACTGTGAACAGAACAAGACAGTGGATTAAAATAATGTACTATGATATCACACTGACTGTGTGTTAAGAACAAGACAGTGGATTAAAATAATGTACTATGACATCACACTGACTGTGTGTTCAGAACAAGACAGTGAATTAAAATAATGTACTATGATATCACACTGACTGGAGATCTGGAGACTGGAGATCTGTTGTCGTATGATATCACACTGACTGTGAATAGAACAAGACAGTGAATTAAAATAATGTACTATGATATCACACTGACTGTGAACAGAACAAGACAGTGGATTAAAATAATGTACTATGATATCACACTGACTGTGAACAGAACAAGACAGTGGATTAAAATAATGTACTATGATATCACACTGACTGTGTGTTAAGAACAAGACAGTGGATTAAAATAATGTACTATGATATCACACTGACTGTGAACAGAACAAGACAGTGGATTAAAATAATGTACTATGACATCACACTGACTGTGTGTTAAGAACAAGACAGTGGATTAAAATAATGTACTATGATATCACACTGACTGTGAACAGAACAAGACAGTGGATTAAAATAATGTACTATGACATCACACAGACTGTGTGTTCAGAACAAGACAGTGAATTAAAATAATGTACTATCATATCACACTGACTGTGTGTTAAGAACAAGACAGTGGATTAAAATAATGTACTATGACATCACACTGACTGTGTGTTAAGAACACGACAGTGGATTAAAATAATGTACTATGATATCACACTGACTGTGTGTTAAGAACAAGACAGTGGATTAAAATAATGTACTATGATATCACACTGACTGTGAACAGAACACGACAGTGGATTAAAATAATGTACTATGATATCACACTGACTGTGTGTTCAGAACAAGACAGTGGATTAAAATAATGTACTATGATATCACACTGACTGTGTGTTCAGAACAAGACAGTGGATTAAAATAATGTACTATGATATCACACTGACTGTGAACAGAACAAGACAGTGGATTAAAATAATGTACTATGACATCACACTGACTGTGTGTTCAGAACAAGACAGTGAATTAAAATAATGTACTATGATATCACACTGACTGTGTGTTCAGAACAAGACAGTGAATTAAAATAATGTACTATGATATCACACTGACTGTGAACAGAACAAGACAGTGAATTAAAATAATGTACTATGATATCACACTGACTGTGTGTTCAGAACAAGACAGTGGATTAAAATAATGTACTATGATATCACACTGACTGTGAACAGAACAAGACAGTGAATTAAAATAATGTACTATGATATCACACTGACTGTGTGTTAAGAACAAGACAGTGGATTAAAATAATGTACTATGATATCACACTGACTGTGAACAGAACACGACAGTGGATTAAAATAATGTACTATGATATCACACTGACTGTGAACAGAACAAGACAGTGGATTAAAATAATGTACTATGATATCACACTGACTGTGTTCAGAACAAGACAGTGAATTAAAATAATGTACTATGATATCACACTGACTGTGTGTTAAGAACAAGACAGTGGATTAAAATAATGTACTATGATATCACACTGACTGTGAACAGAACAAGACAGTGGATTAAAATAATGTACTATGATATCACACTGACTGTGTGTTAAGAACAAGACAGTGGATTAAAATAATGTACTATGATATCACACTGACTGTGTGTTCAGAACAAGACAGTGAATTAAAATAATGTACTATGATATCACACTGACTGGAGATCTGGAGACTGGAGATCTGTTGTCGTATGATATCACACTGACTGTGAATAGAACAAGACAGTGAATTAAAATAATGTACTATGATATCACACTGACTGTGTTCAGAACAAGACAGTGAATTAAAATAATGTACTATGATATCACACTGACTGTGAACAGAACAAGACAGTGGATTAAAATAATGTACTATGATATCACACTGACTGTGTTCAGAACAAGACAGTGGATTAAAATAATGTACTATGATATCACACTGACTGTGAACAGAACAAGACAGTGGATTAAAATAATGTACTATGATATCACACTGACTGTGTGTTAAGAACAAGACAGTGGATTAAAATAATGTACTATGACATCACACTGACTGTGTGTTCAGAACAAGACAGTGAATTAAAATAATGTACTATGATATCACACTGACTGGAGATCTGGAGACTGGAGATCTGTTGTCGTATGATATCACACTGACTGTGAATAGAACAAGACAGTGAATTAAAATAATGTACTATGATATCACACTGACTGTGAACAGAACAAGACAGTGGATTAAAATAATGTACTATGACATCACACTGACTGTGTGTTCAGAACAAGACAGTGAATTAAAATAATGTACTATGATATCACACTGACTGGAGATCTGGAGACTGGAGATCTGTTGTCGTATGATATCACACTGACTGTGAATAGAACAAGACAGTGAATTAAAATAATGTACTATGATATCACACTGACTGTGAACAGAACAAGACAGTGGATTAAAATAATGTACTATGATATCACACTGACTGTGAACAGAACAAGACAGTGGATTAAAATAATGTACTATGATATCACACTGACTGTGTGTTAAGAACAAGACAGTGGATTAAAATAATGTACTATGATATCACACTGACTGTGAACAGAACAAGACAGTGGATTAAAATAATGTACTATGACATCACACTGACTGTGTGTTAAGAACAAGACAGTGGATTAAAATAATGTACTATGATATCACACTGACTGTGAACAGAACAAGACAGTGGATTAAAATAATGTACTATGACATCACACAGACTGTGTGTTCAGAACAAGACAGTGAATTAAAATAATGTACTATCATATCACACTGACTGTGTGTTAAGAACAAGACAGTGGATTAAAATAATGTACTATGACATCACACTGACTGTGTGTTAAGAACACGACAGTGGATTAAAATAATGTACTATGATATCACACTGACTGTGTGTTAAGAACAAGACAGTGGATTAAAATAATGTACTATGATATCACACTGACTGTGAACAGAACACGACAGTGGATTAAAATAATGTACTATGATATCACACTGACTGTGTGTTCAGAACAAGACAGTGGATTAAAATAATGTACTATGATATCACACTGACTGTGTGTTCAGAACAAGACAGTGGATTAAAATAATGTACTATGATATCACACTGACTGTGAACAGAACAAGACAGTGGATTAAAATAATGTACTATGATATCACACTGACTGTGAACAGAACAAGACAGTGAATTAAAATAATGTACTATGATATCACACTGACTGTGTGTTCAGAACAAGACAGTGAATTAAAATAATGTACTATGATATCACACTGACTGTGTGTTCAGAACAAGACAGTGGATTAAAATAATGTACTATGATATCACACTGACTGTGAACAGAACAAGACAGTGAATTAAAATAATGTACTATGATATCACACTGACTGTGTGTTAAGAACAAGACAGTGGATTAAAATAATGTACTATGATATCACACTGACTGTGAACAGAACACGACAGTGGATTAAAATAATGTACTATGATATCACACTGACTGTGTGTTCAGAACAAGACAGTGGATTAAAATAATGTACTATGATATCACACTGACTGTGAACAGAACAAGACAGTGGATTAAAATAATGTACTATGATATCACACTGACTGTGTTCAGAACAAGACAGTGAATTAAAATAATGTACTATGATATCACACTGACTGTGTGTTAAGAACAAGACAGTGGATTAAAATAATGTACTATGATATCACACTGACTGTGAACAGAACAAGACAGTGAATTAAAATAATGTACTATGACATCACACTGACTGTGTGTTCAGAACAAGACAGTGAATTAAAATAATGTACTATGATATCACACTGACTGTGTGTTAAGAACAAGACAGTGGATTAAAATAATGTACTATGACATCACACTGACTGTGTGTTAAGAACACGACAGTGGATTAAAATAATGTACTATGATATCACACTGACTGTGTGTTAAGAACAAGACAGTGGATTAAAATAATGTACTATGATATCACACTGACTGTGAACAGAACAAGACAGTGGATTAAAATAATGTACTATGACATCACACTGACTGTGTGTTCAGAACAAGACAGTGAATTAAAATAATGTACTATGATATCACACTGACTGTGAACAGAACAAGACAGTGAATTAAAATAATGTACTATGATATCACACTGACTGTGAACAGAACAAGACAGTGAATTAAAATAATGTACTATGATATCACACTGACTGTGAACAGAACAAGACAGTGGATTAATATAATGTACTATGATATCACACTGACTGTGTGTTCAGAACAAGACAGTGGATTAAAATAATGTACTATGATATCACACTGACTGTGTGTTCAGAACAAGACAGTGAATTAAAATAATGTACTATGATATCACACTGACTGTGAACAGAACAAAACAGTGGATTAAAATAATGTACTATGATATCACACTGACTGGAGATCTGGAGACTGGAGATCTGTTGTCGTATGATATCACACTGACTGTGAATAGAACAAGACAGTGAATTAAAATAATGTACTATGATATCACACTGACTGTGAACAGAACAAGACAGTGGATTAAAATAATGTACTATGACATCAAACTGACTGTGTGTTCAGAACAAGACAGTGAATTAAAATAATGTACTATGATATCACACTGACTGTGAACAGAACAAGACAGTGGATTAAAATAATGTACTATGATATCACACTGACTGGAGATCTGGAGACTGGAGATCTGTTGTCGTATGATATCACACTGACTGTGAATAGAACAAGACAGTGAATTAAAATAATTTACTATGATATCACACTGACTGTGTTCAGAACAAGACAGTGAATTAAAATAATGTACTATGATATCACACTGACTGTGTTCAGAACAAGACAGTGGATTAAAATAATGTACTATGACATCACACTGACTGTGTGTTAAGAACACGACAGTGGATTAAAATAATGTACTATGATATCACACTGACTGTGTGTTAAGAACAAGACAGTGGATTAAAATAATGTACTATGATATCACACTGACTGTGAACAGAACACGACAGTGAATTAAAATAATGTACTATGATATCACACTGACTGTGTGTTCAGAACAAGACAGTGGATTAAAATAATGTACTATGATATCACACTGACTGTGAACAGAACAAGACAGTGAAATAAAATAATGTACTATGATATCACACTGACTGTGTGTTAAGAACAAGACAGTGGATTAAAATAATGTACTATGATATCACACTGACTGTGAACAGAACACGACAGTGGATTAAAATAATGTACTATGATATCACACTGACTGTGTGTTCAGAACAAGACAGTGGATTAAAATAATGTACTATGATATCACACTGACTGTGAACAGAACAAGACAGTGGATTAAAATAATGTACTATGATATCACACTGACTGTGTTCAGAACAAGACAGTGAATTAAAATAATGTACTATGATATCACACTGACTGTGTGTTAAGAACAAGACAGTGGATTAAAATAATGTACTATGATATCACACTGACTGTGAACAGAACAAGACAGTGAATTAAAATAATGTACTATGACATCACACTGACTGTGTGTTCAGAACAAGACAGTGAATTAAAATAATGTACTATGATATCACACTGACTGTGTGTTAAGAACAAGACAGTGGATTAAAATAATGTACTATGACATCACACTGACTGTGTGTTAAGAACACGACAGTGGATTAAAATAATGTACTATGATATCACACTGACTGTGTGTTAAGAACAAGACAGTGGATTAAAATAATGTACTATGATATCACACTGACTGTGAACAGAACAAGACAGTGGATTAAAATAATGTACTATGACATCACACTGACTGTGTGTTCAGAACAAGACAGTGAATTAAAATAATGTACTATGATATCACACTGACTGTGAACAGAACAAGACAGTGGATTAAAATAATGTACTATGATATCACACTGACTGTGTTCAGAACAAGACAGTGAATTAAAATAATGTACTATGATATCACACTGACTGTGAACAGAACAAGACAGTGAATTAAAATAATGTACTATGATATCACACTGACTGTGAACAGAACAAGACAGTGGATTAAAATAATGTACTATGATATCACACTGACTGTGTGTTCAGAACAAGACCGTGGATTAAAATAATGTACTATGATATCACACTGACTGTGTGTTCAGAACAAGACAGTGAATTAAAATAATGTACTATGATATCACACTGACTGTGAACAGAACAAAACAGTGGATTAAAATAATGTACTATGATATCACACTGACTGGAGATCTGGAGACTGGAGATCTGTTGTCGTATGATATCACACTGACTGTGAATAGAACAAGACAGTGAATTAAAATAATGTACTATGATATCACACTGACTGTGTGTTAAGAACAAGACAGTGGATTAAAATAATGTACTATGATATCACACTGACTGTGAACAGAACAAGACAGTGGATTAAAATAATGTACTATGACATCAAACTGACTGTGTGTTCAGAACAAGACAGTGAATTAAAATAATGTACTATGATATCACACTGACTGTGAACAGAACAAGACAGTGGATTAAAATAATGTACTATGATATCACACTGACTGGAGATCTGGAGACTGGAGATCTGTTGTCGTATGATATCACACTGACTGTGAATAGAACAAGACAGTGAATTAAAATAATGTACTATGATATCACACTGACTGTGTTCAGAACAAGACAGTGAATTAAAATAATGTACTATGATATCACACTGACTGTGAACAGAACAAGACAGTGGATTAAAATAATGTACTATGATATCACACTGACTGTGTTCAGAACAAGACAGTGAATTAAAATAATGTACTATGATATCACACTGACTGTGTTCAGAACAAGACAGTGGATTAAAATAATGTACTATGATATCACACTGACTGTGAACAGAACAAGACAGTGAATTAAAATAATGTACTATGATATCACACTGACTGTGTGTTAAGAACAAGACAGTGGATTAAAATAATGTACTATGATATCACACTGACTGTGAACAGAACAAGACAGTGGATTAAAATAATGTACTATGATATCACACTGACTGTGTGTTAAGAACAAGACAGTGGATTAAAATAATGTACTATGATATCACACTGACTGTGAACAGAACAAGACAGTGGATTAAAATAATGTACTATGACATCACACTGACTGTGTGTTCAGAACAAGACAGTGAATTAAAATAATGTACTATGATATCACACTGACTGTGTGTTAAGAACAAGACAGTGGATTAAAATAATGTACTATGATATCACACTGACTGTGAACAGAACAAGACAGTGGATTAAAATAATGTACTATGACATCACACTGACTGTGTGTTCAGAACAAGACAGTGAATTAAAATAATGTACTATGATATCACACTGACTGGAGATCTGGAGACTGGAGATCTCTTGTCGTATGATATCACACTGACTGTGAATAGAACAAGACAGTGAATTAAAAAATGTACTATGATATCACACTGAATGTGTTCAGAACAAGACAGTGAATTAAAATAATGTACTATGATATCACACTGACTGTGAACAGAACAAGACAGTGGATTAAAATAATGTACTATGATATCACACTGACTGTGTTCAGAACAAGACAGTGAATTAAAATAATGTACTATGATATCACACTGACTGTGTGTTAAGAACAAGACAGTGGATTAAAATAATGTACTATGATATCACACTGACTGTGAACAGAACAAGACAGTGAATTAAAATAATGTACTATGACATCACACTGACTGTGTGTTCAGAACAAGACAGTGAATTAAAATAATGTACTATGATATCACACTGACTGTGTGTTAAGAACAAGACAGTGGATTAAAATAATGTACTATGACATCACACTGACTGTGTGTTAAGAACACGACAGTGGATTAAAATAATGTACTATGATATCACACTGACTGTGTGTTAAGAACAAGACAGTGGATTAAAATAATGTACTATGATATCACACTGACTGTGAACAGAACAAGACAGTGAATTAAAATAATGTACTATGACATCACACTGACTGTGTGTTCAGAACAAGACAGTGAATTAAAATAATGTACTATGATATCACACTGACTGTGTGTTAAGAACAAGACAGTGGATTAAAATAATGTACTATGACATCACACTGACTGTGTGTTAAGAACACGACAGTGGATTAAAATAATGTACTATGATATCACACTGACTGTGTGTTAAGAACAAGACAGTGGATTAAAATAATGTACTATGATATCACACTGACTGAACAGAACAAGACAGTGGATTAAAATAATGTACTATGACATCACACTGACTGTGTGTTCAGAACAAGACAGTGAATTAAAATAATGTACTATGATATCACACTGACTGTGAACAGAACAAGACAGTGGATTAAAATAATGTACTATGATATCACACTGACTGTGTTCAGAACAAGACAGTGAATTAAAATAATGTACTATGATATCACACTGACTGTGAACAGAACAAGACAGTGAATTAAAATAATGTACTATGATATCACACTGACTGTGAACAGAACAAGACAGTGGATTAATATAATGTACTATGATATCACACTGACTGTGTGTTCAGAACAAGACAGTGGATTAAAATAATGTACTATGATATCACACTGACTGTGTGTTCAGAACAAGACAGTGAATTAAAATAATGTACTATGATATCACACTGACTGTGAACAGAACAAAACAGTGGATTAAAATAATGTACTATGATATCACACTGACTGGAGATCTGGAGACTGGAGATCTGTTGTCGTATGATATCACACTGACTGTGAATAGAACAAGACAGTGAATTAAAATAATGTACTATGATATCACACTGACTGTGTGTTAAGAACAAGACAGTGGATTAAAATAATGTACTATGATATCACACTGACTGTGAACAGAACAAGACAGTGGATTAAAATAATGTACTATGACATCAAACTGACTGTGTGTTCAGAACAAGACAGTGAATTAAAATAATGTACTATGATATCACACTGACTGTGAACAGAACAAGACAGTGGATTAAAATAATGTACTATGATATCACACTGACTGGAGATCTGGAGACTGGAGATCTGTTGTCGTATGATATCACACTGACTGTGAATATAACAAGACAGTGAATTAAAATAATTTACTATGATATCACACTGACTGTGTTCAGAACAAGACAGTGAATTAAAATAATGTACTATGATATCACACTGACTGTGTTCAGAACAAGACAGTGGATTAAAATAATGTACTATGACATCACACTGACTGTGTGTTAAGAACACGACAGTGGATTAAAATAATGTACTATGATATCACACTGACTGTGAACAGAACAAGACAGTGAATTAAAATAATGTACTATGATATCACACTGACTGTGAACAGAACAAGACTGTGGATTAATATAATGTACTATGATATCACACTGACTGTGTGTTCAGAACAAGACAGTGGATTAAAATAATGTACTATGATATCACACTGACTGTGTGTTCAGAACAAGACAGTGAATTAAAATAATGTACTATGATATCACACTGACTGTGAACAGAACAAAACAGTGGATTAAAATAATGTACTATGATATCACACTGACTGGAGATCTGGAGACTGGAGATCTGTTGTCGTATGATATCACACTGACTGTGAATAGAACAAGACAGTGAATTAAAATAATGTACTATGATATCACACTGACTGTGTGTTAAGAACAAGACAGTGGATTAAAATAATGTACTATGATATCACACTGACTGTGAACAGAACAAGACAGTGGATTAAAATAATGTACTATGACATCAAACTGACTGTGTGTTCAGAACAAGACAGTGAATTAAAATAATGTACTATGATATCACACTGACTGTGAACAGAACAAGACAGTGGATTAAAATAATGTACTATGATATCACACTGACTGTGTGTTCAGAACAAGACAGTGGATTAAAATAATGTACTATGATATCACACTGACTGTGAACAGAACAAGACAGTGAAATAAAATAATGTACTATGATATCACACTGACTGTGTGTTAAGAACAAGACAGTGGATTAAAATAATGTACTATGATATCACACTGACTGTGAACAGAACACGACAGTGGATTAAAATAATGTACTATGATATCACACTGACTGTGTGTTCAGAACAAGACAGTGGATTAAAATAATGTACTATGATATCACACTGACTGTGAACAGAACAAGACAGTGGATTAAAATAATGTACTATGATATCACACTGACTGTGTTCAGAACAAGACAGTGAATTAAAATAATGTACTATGATATCACACTGACTGTGTGTTAAGAACAAGACAGTGGATTAAAATAATGTACTATGATATCACACTGACTGTGAACAGAACAAGACAGTGAATTAAAATAATGTACTATGACATCACACTGACTGTGTGTTCAGAACAAGACAGTGAATTAAAATAATGTACTATGATATCACACTGACTGTGTGTTAAGAACAAGACAGTGGATTAAAATAATGTACTATGACATCACACTGACTGTGTGTTAAGAACACGACAGTGGATTAAAATAATGTACTATGATATCACACTGACTGTGTGTTAAGAACAAGACAGTGGATTAAAATAATGTACTATGATATCACACTGACTGTGAACAGAACAAGACAGTGGATTAAAATAATGTACTATGACATCACACTGACTGTGTGTTCAGAACAAGACAGTGAATTAAAATAATGTACTATGATATCACACTGACTGTGAACAGAACAAGACAGTGGATTAAAATAATGTACTATGATATCACACTGACTGTGTTCAGAACAAGACAGTGAATTAAAATAATGTACTATGATATCACACTGACTGTGAACAGAACAAGACAGTGAATTAAAATAATGTACTATGATATCACACTGACTGTGAACAGAACAAGACAGTGGATTAAAATAATGTACTATGATATCACACTGACTGTGTGTTCAGAACAAGACAGTGGATTAAAATAATGTACTATGATATCACACTGACTGTGTGTTCAGAACAAGACAGTGAATTAAAATAATGTACTATGATATCACACTGACTGTGAACAGAACAAAACAGTGGATTAAAATAATGTACTATGATATCACACTGACTGGAGATCTGGAGACTGGAGATCTGTTGTCGTATGATATCACACTGACTGGGAATAGAACAAGACAGTGAATTAAAATAATGTACTATGATATCACACTGACTGTGTGTTAAGAACAAGACAGTGGATTAAAATAATGTACTATGATATCACACTGACTGTGAACAGAACAAGACAGTGGATTAAAATAATGTACTATGACATCAAACTGACTGTGTGTTCAGAACAAGACAGTGAATTAAAATAATGTACTATGATATCACACTGACTGTGAACAGAACAAGACAGTGGATTAAAATAATGTACTATGATATCACACTGACTGGAGATCTGGAGACTGGAGATCTGTTGTCGTATGATATCACACTGACTGTGAATAGAACAAGACAGTGAATTAAAATAATGTACTATGATATCACACTGACTGTGTTCAGAACAAGACAGTGAATTAAAATAATGTACTATGATATCACACTGACTGTGAACAGAACAAGACAGTGGATTAAAATAATGTACTATGATATCACACTGACTGTGTTCAGAACAAGACAGTGAATTAAAATAATGTACTATGATATCACACTGACTGTGTTCAGAACAAGACAGTGGATTAAAATAATGTACTATGATATCACACTGACTGTGAACAGAACAAGACAGTGAATTAAAATAATGTACTATGATATCACACTGACTGTGTGTTAAGAACAAGACAGTGGATTAAAATAATGTACTATGATATCACACTGACTGTGAACAGAACAAGACAGTGGATTAAAATAATGTACTATGATATCACACTGACTGTGTGTTAAGAACAAGACAGTGGATTAAAATAATGTACTATGATATCACACTGACTGTGAACAGAACAAGACAGTGGATTAAAATAATGTACTATGACATCACACTGACTGTGTGTTCAGAACAAGACAGTGAATTAAAATAATGTACTATGATATCACACTGACTGTGTGTTAAGAACAAGACAGTGGATTAAAATAATGTACTATGATATCACACTGACTGTGAACAGAACAAGACAGTGGATTAAAATAATGTACTATGACATCACACTGACTGTGTGTTCAGAACAAGACAGTGAATTAAAATAATGTACTATGATATCACACTGACTGGAGATCTGGAGACTGGAGATCTCTTGTCGTATGATATCACACTGACTGTGAATAGAACAAGACAGTGAATTAAAAAATGTACTATTATATCACACTGAATGTGTTCAGAACATGACAGTGAATTAAAATAATGTACTATGATATCACACTGACTGTGTTCAGAACAAGACAGTGGATTAAAATAATGTACTATGATATCACACTGACTGTGAACAGAACAAGACAGTGGATTAAAATAATGTACTATGATATCACACTGACTGTGAACAGAACAAGACAGTGGATTAAAATAATGTACTATGATATCACACTGACTGTGAACAGAACAAGACAGTGGATTAAAATAATGTACTATGATATCACACTGACTGTGTGTTAAGAACAAGATAGTGGATTAAAATAATGTACTATGATATCACACTGACTGTGAACAGAACAAGACAGTGGATTAAAATAATGTACTATGACATCACACTGACTGTGTGTTCAGAACAAGACAGTGAATTAAAATAATGTACTATGATATCACACTGACTGTGTGTTAAGAACAAGACAGTGGATTAAAATAATGTACTATGATATCACACTGACTGTGAACAGAACAAGACAGTGGATTAAAATAATGTACTATGACATCACACTGACTGTGTGTTCAGAACAAGACAGTGAATTAAAATAATGTACTATGATATCACACTGACTGGAGATCTGGAGACTGGAGATCTGTTGTCGTATGATATCACACTGACTGTGAATAGAACAAGACAGTGAATTAAAATAATGTACTATGATATCACACTGACTGTGTTCAGAACAAGACAGTGAATTAAAATAATGTACTATGATATCACACTGACTGTGAACAGAACAAGACAGTGGATTAAAATAATGTACTATGATATCACACTGACTGTGTTCAGAACAAGACAGTGAATTAAAATAATGTACTATGATATCACACTGACTGTGTTCAGAACAAGACAGTGGATTAAAATAATGTACTATGATATCACACTGACTGTGTGTTCAGAACAAGACAGTGAATTAAAATAATGTACTATGATATCACACTGACTGTGTGTTAAGAACAAGACAGTGGATTAAAATAATGTACTATGACATCACACTGACTGTGTGTTAAGAACACGACAGTGGATTAAAATAATGTACTATGATATCACACTGACTGTGTGTTAAGAACAAGACAGTGGATTAAAATAATGTACTATGATATCACACTGACTGTGAACAGAACAAGACAGTGGATTAAAATAATGTACTATGACATCACACTGACTGTGTGTTCAGAACAAGACAGTGAATTAAAATAATGTACTATGATATCACACTGACTGTGAACAGAACAAGACAGTGGATTAAAATAATGTACTATGATATCACACTGACTGTGTTCAGAACAAGACAGTGAATTAAAATAATGTACTATGATATCACACTGACTGTGAACAGAACAAGACAGTGAATTAAAATAATGTACTATGATATCACACTGACTGTGAACAGAACAAGACAGTGGATTAAAATAATGTACTATGATATCACACTGACTGTGTGTTCAGAACAAGACAGTGGATTAAAATAATGTACTATGATATCACACTGACTGTGTGTTCAGAACAAGACAGTGAATTAAAATAATGTACTATGATATCACACTGACTGTGAACAGAACAAAACAGTGGATTAAAATAATGTACTATGATATCACACTGACTGGAGATCTGGAGACTGGAGATCTGTTGTCGTATGATATCACACTGACTGTGAATAGAACAAGACAGTGAATTAAAATAATGTACTATGATATCACACTGACTGTGTGTTAAGAACAAGACAGTGGATTAAAATAATGTACTATGATATCACACTGACTGTGAACAGAACAAGACAGTGGATTAAAATAATGTACTATGACATCAAACTGACTGTGTGTTCAGAACAAGACAGTGAATTAAAATAATGTACTATGATATCACACTGACTGTGAACAGAACAAGACAGTGGATTAAAATAATGTACTATGATATCACACTGACTGGAGATCTGGAGACTGGAGATCTGTTGTCGTATGATATCACACTGACTGTGAATAGAACAAGACAGTGAATTAAAATAATGTACTATGATATCACACTGACTGTGTTCAGAACAAGACAGTGAATTAAATAATGTACTATGATATCACACTGACTGTGAACAGAACAAGACAGTGGATTAAAATAATGTACTATGATATCACACTGACTGTGTTCAGAACAAGACAGTGAATTAAAATAATGTACTATGATATCACACTGACTGTGTTCAGAACAAGACAGTGGATTAAAATAATGTACTATGATATCACACTGACTGTGAACAGAACAAGACAGTGAATTAAAATAATGTACTATGATATCACACTGACTGTGTGTTAAGAACAAGACAGTGGATTAAAATAATGTACTATGATATCACACTGACTGTGAACAGAACAAGACAGTGGATTAAAATAATGTACTATGATATCACACTGACTGTGTGTTAAGAACAAGACAGTGGATTAAAATAATGTACTATGATATCACACTGACTGTGAACAGAACAAGACAGTGGATTAAAATAATGTACTATGACATCACACTGACTGTGTGTTCAGAACAAGACAGTGAATTAAAATAATGTACTATGATATCACACTGACTGTGTGTTAAGAACAAGACAGTGGATTAAAATAATGTACTATGATATCACACTGACTGTGAACAGAACAAGACAGTGGATTAAAATAATGTACTATGACATCACACTGACTGTGTGTTCAGAACAAGACAGTGAATTAAAATAATGTACTATGATATCACACTGACTGGAGATCTGGAGACTGGAGATCTCTTGTCGTATGATATCACACTGACTGTGAATAGAACAAGACAGTGAATTAAAAAATGTACTATGATATCACACTGAATGTGTTCAGAACAAGACAGTGAATTAAAATAATGTACTATGATATCACACTGACTGTGAACAGAACAAGACAGTGAATTAAAATAATGTACTATGATATCACACTGACTGTGTTCAGAACAAGACAGTGGATTAAAATAATGTACTATGATATCACACTGACTGTGAACAGAACAAGACAGTGGATTAAAATAATGTACTATGATATCACACTGACTGTGAACAGAACAAGACAGTGGATTAAAATAATGTACTATGATATCACACTGACTGTGTGTTAAGAACAAGATAGTGGATTAAAATAATGTACTATGATATCACACTGACTGTGAACAGAACAAGACAGTGGATTAAAATAATGTACTATGACATCACACTGACTGTGTGTTCAGAACAAGACAGTGAATTAAAATAATGTACTATGATATCACACTGACTGTGTGTTAAGAACAAGACAGTGGATTAAAATAATGTACTATGATATCACACTGACTGTGAACAGAACAAGACAGTGGATTAAAATAATGTACTATGACATCACACTGACTGTGTGTTCAGAACAAGACAGTGAATTAAAATAATGTACTATGATATCACACTGACTGGAGATCTGGAGACTGGAGATCTGTTGTCGTATGATATCACACTGACTGTGAATAGAACAAGACAGTGAATTAAAATAATGTACTATGATATCACACTGACTGTGTTCAGAACAAGACAGTGAATTAAAATAATGTACTATGATATCACACTGACTGTGAACAGAACAAGACAGTGGATTAAAATAATGTACTATGATATCACACTGACTGTGTTCAGAACAAGACAGTGAATTAAAATAATGTACTATGATATCACACTGACTGTGTTCAGAACAAGACAGTGGATTAAAATAATGTACTATGATATCACACTGACTGTGTGTTCAGAACAAGACAGTGAATTAAAATAATGTACTATGATATCACACTGACTGTGTGTTAAGAACAAGACAGTGGATTAAAATAATGTACTATGACATCACACTGACTGTGAACAGAACAAGACAGTGGATTAAAATAATGTACTATGATATCACACTGACTGTGTTCAGAACAAGACAGTGAATTAAAATAATGTACTATGATATCACACTGACTGTGAACAGAACAAGACAGTGGATTAAAATAATGTACTATGACATCACACTGACTGTGTGTTAAGAACACGACAGTGGATTAAAATAATGTACTATGATATCACACTGACTGTTTGTTAAGAACAAGACAGTGGATTAAAATAATGTACTATGATATCACACTGACTGTGAACAGAACACGACAGTGGATTAAAATAATGTACTATGATATCACACTGACTGTGAACAGAACAAGACAGTGGATTAAAATAATGTACTATGATATCACACTGACTGTGAACAGAACAAGACAGTGGATTAAAATAATGTACTATGATATCACACTGACTGTGTGTTAAGAACAAGACAGTGGATTAAAATAATGTACTATGATATCACACTGACTGTGTGTTAAGAACAAGACAGTGGATTAAAATAATGTACTATGACATCACACTGACTGTGTGTTAAGAACACGACAGTGGATTAAAATAATGTACTATGATATCACACTGACTGTGTGTTAAGAACAAGACAGTGGATTAAAATAATGTGCTATGATATCACACTGACTGTGAACAGAACACGACAGTGGATTAAAATAATGTACTATGATATCACACTGACTGTGAACAGAACAAGACAGTGGATTAAAATAATGTACTATGATATCACACTGACTGTGAACAGAACAAGACAGTGGATTAAAAAAATGTACTATGATATCACACTGACTGTGTGTTCAGAACAAGACAGTGAATTGAAATAATGTACTATGATATCACACTGACTGTGTGTTCAGAACAAGACAGTGGATTAAAATAATGTACTATGATATCACACTGACTGTGAACAGAACAAGACAGTGAATTAAAATAATGTACTATGACATCCGACTGACTGTGTGTTCAGAACAAGACAGTGAATTAAAATAATGTACTATGATATCACACTGACTGTGTGTTAAGAACACGACAGTGGATTAAAATAATGTACTATGACATCACACTGACTGTGTGTTAAGAACACGACAGTGGATTAAAATAATGTACTATGATATCACACTGACTGTGTGTTAAGAACAAGACAGTGGATTAAAATAATGTACTATGATATCACACTGACTGTGAACAGAACAAGACAGTGGATTAAAATAATGTACTATGACATCACACTGACTGTGTGTTCAGAACAAGACAGTGAATTAAAATAATGTACTATGATATCACACTGACTGTGAACAGAACAAGACAGTGGATTAAAATAATGTACTATGATATCACACTGACTGTGTTCAGAACAAGACAGTGAATTAAAATAATGTACTATGATATCACACTGACTGTGAACAGAACAAGACAGTGAATTAAAATAATGTACTATGATATCACACTGACTGTGAACAGAACAAGACAGTGGATTAAAATAATGTACTATGATATCACACTGACTGTGTGTTCAGAACAAGACAGTGGATTAAAATAATGTACTATGATATCACACTGACTGTGTGTTCAGAACAAGACAGTGAATTAAAATAATGTACTATGATATCACACTGACTGTGAACAGAACAAAACAGTGGATTAAAATAATGTACTATGATATCACACTGACTGGAGATCTGGAGACTGGATATCTGTTGTCGTATGATATCACACTGACTGTGAATAGAACAAGACAGTGAATTAAAATAATGTACTATGATATCACACTGACTGTGTGTTAAGAACAAGACAGTGGATTAAAATAATGTACTATGATATCACACTGACTGTGAACAGAACAAGACAGTGGATTAAAATAATGTACTATGACATCAAACTGACTGTGTGTTCAGAACAAGACAGTGAATTAAAATAATGTACTATGATATCACACTGACTGTGAACAGAACAAGACAGTGGATTAAAATAATGTACTATGATATCACACTGACTGGAGATCTGGAGACTGGAGATCTGTTGTCGTATGATATCACACTGACTGTGAATAGAACAAGACATTGAATTAAAATAATGTACTATGATATCACACTGACTGTGTTCAGAACAAGACAGTTAATTAAAATAATGTACTATGATATCACACTGACTGTGAACAGAACAAGACAGTGGATTAAAATAATGTACTATGATATCACACTGACTGTGTTCAGAACAAGACAGTGAATTAAAATAATGTACTATGATATCACACTGACTGTGTTCAGAACAAGACAGTGGATTCAAATAATGTACTATGATATCACACTGACTGTGAACAGAACAAGACAGTGAATTAAAATAATGTACTATGATATCACACTGACTGTGTGTTAAGAACAAGACAGTGGATTAAAATAATGTACTATGATATCACACTGACTGTGAACAGAACAAGACAGTGGATTAAAATAATGTACTATGATATCACACTGACTGTGTGTTAAGAACAAGACAGTGGATTAAAATAATGTACTATGATATCACACTGACTGTGTGTTAAGAACAAGACAGTGGATTAAAATAATGTACTATGATATCACACTGACTGTGAACAGAACACGACAGTGGATTAAAATAATGTACTATGATATCACACTGACTGTGTGTTCAGAACAAGACAGTGGATTAAAATAATGTACTATGATATCACACTGACTGTGAACAGAACAAGACAGTGGATTAAAATAATGTACTATGATATCACACTGACTGTGTGTTCAGAACAAGACAGTGAATTAAAATAATGTACTATGATATCACACTGACTGTGTGTTAAGAACAAGACAGTGGATTAAAATAATGTACTATGATATCACACTGACTGTGAACAGAACAAGACAGTGAATTAAAATAATGTACTATGACATCACACTGACTGTGTGTTCAGAACAAGACAGTGAATTAAAATAATGTACTATGATATCACACTGACTGTGTGTTAAGAACAAGACAGTGGATTAAAATAATGTACTATGACATCACACTGACTGTGTGTTAAGAACACGACAGTGGATTAAAATAATGTACTATGATATCACACTGACTGTGAACAGAACAAGACAGTGGATTAAAATAATGTACTATGACATCACACTGACTGTGTGTTCAGAACAAGACAGTGAATTAAAATAATGTACTATGATATCACACTGACTGTGAACAGAACAAGACAGTGGATTAAAATAATGTACTATGATATCACACTGACTGTGTTCAGAACAAGACAGTGAATTAAAATAATGTACTATGATATCACACTGACTGTGAACAGAACAAGACAGTGAATTAAAATAATGTACTATGATATCACACTGACTGTGAACAGAACAAGACAGTGGATTAAAATAATGTACTATGATATCACACTGACTGTGTGTTCAGAACAAGACAGTGGATTAAAATAATGTACTATGATATCACACTGACTGTGTGTTCAGAACAAGACAGTGAATTAAAATAATGTACTATGATATCACACTGACTGTGAACAGAACAAAACAGTGGATTAAAATAATGTACTATGATATCACACTGACTGGAGATCTGGAGACTGGAGATCTGTTGTCGTATGATATCACACTGACTGTGAATAGAACAAGACAGTGAATTAAAATAATGTACTATGATATCACACTGACTGTGTGTTAAGAACAAGACAGTGGATTAAAATAATGTACTATGATATCACACTGACTGTGAACAGAACAAGACAGTGGATTAAAATAATGTACTATGACATCAAACTGACTGTGTGTTCAGAACAAGACAGTGAATTAAAATAATGTACTATGATATCACACTGACTGTGAACAGAACAAGACAGTGGATTAAAATAATGTACTATGATATCACACTGACTGGAGATCTGGAGACTGGAGATCTGTTGTCGTATGATATCACACTGACTGTGAATAGAACAAGACAGTGAATTAAAATAATGTACTATGATATCACACTGACTGTGTTCAGAACAAGACAGTGAATTAAAATAATGTACTATGATATCACACTGACTGTGAACAGAACAAGACAGTGGATTAAAATAATGTACTATGATATCACACTGACTGTGTTCAGAACAAGACAGTGAATTAAAATAATGTACTATGATATCACACTGACTGTGTTCAGAACAAGACAGTGGATTAAAATAATGTACTATGATATCACACTGACTGTGAACAGAACAAGACAGTGAATTAAAATAATGTACTATGATATCACACTGACTGTGTGTTAAGAACAAGACAGTGGATTAAAATAATGTACTATGATATCACACTGACTGTGAACAGAACAAGACAGTGGATTAAAATAATGTACTATGATATCACACTGACTGTGTGTTAAGAACAAGACAGTGGATTAAAATAATGTACTATGATATCACACTGACTGTGAACAGAACAAGACAGTGGATTAAAATAATGTACTATGACATCACACTGACTGTGTGTTCAGAACAAGACAGTGAATTAAAATAATGTACTATGATATCACACTGACTGTGTGTTAAGAACAAGACAGTGGATTAAAATAATGTACTATGATATCACACTGACTGTGAACAGAACAAGACAGTGGATTAAAATAATGTACTATGACATCACACTGACTGTGTGTTCAGAACAAGACAGTGAATTAAAATAATGTACTATGATATCACACTGACTGGAGATCTGGAGACTGGAGATCTCTTGTCGTATGATATCACACTGACTGTGAATAGAACAAGACAGTGAATTAAAAAATGTACTATGATATCACACTGAATGTGTTCAGAACAAGACAGTGAATTAAAATAATGTACTATGATATCACACTGACTGTGAACAGAACAAGACAGTGAATTAAAATAATGTACTATGATATCACACTGACTGTGTGTTAAGAACAAGACAGTGGATTAAAATAATGTACTATGATATCACACTGACTGTGTGTTAAGAACAAGACAGTGGATTAAAATAATGTACCATGATATCACACTGACTGTGAACAGAACACGACAGTGGATTAAAATAATGTACTATGATATCACACTGACTGTGTGTTCAGAACAAGACAGTGGATTAAAATAATGTACTATGATATCACACTGACTGTGAACAGAACAAGACAGTGGATTAAAATAATGTACTATGATATCACACTGACTGTGTTCAGAACAAGACAGTGAATTAAAATAATGTACTATGATATCACACTGACTGTGTGTTAAGAACAAGACAGTGGATTAAAATAATGTACTATGATATCACACTGACTGTGAACAGAACAAGACAGTGAATTAAAATAATGTACTATGACATCACACTGACTGTGTGTTCAGAACAAGACAGTGAATTAAAATAATGTACTATGATATCACACTGACTGTGTGTTAAGAACAAGACAGTGGATTAAAATAATGTACTATGACATCACACTGACTGTGTGTTAAGAACACGACAGTGGATTAAAATAATGTACTATGATATCACACTGACTGTGAACAGAACAAGACAGTGGATTAAAATAATGTACTATGACATCACACTGACTGTGTGTTCAGAACAAGACAGTGAATTAAAATAATGTACTATGATATCACACTGACTGTGAACAGAACAAGACAGTGGATTAAAATAATGTACTATGATATCACACTGACTGTGTTCAGAACAAGACAGTGAATTAAAATAATGTACTATGATATCACACTGACTGTGAACAGAACAAGACAGTGAATTAAAATAATGTACTATGATATCACACTGACTGTGAACAGAACAAGACAGTGGATTAAAATAATGTACTATGATATCACACTGACTGTGTGTTCAGAACAAGACAGTGGATTAAAATAATGTACTATGATATCACACTGACTGTGTGTTCAGAACAAGACAGTGAATTAAAATAATGTACTATGATATCACACTGACTGTGTGTTAAGAACAAGACAGTGGATTAAAATAATGTACTATGATATCACACTGACTGGAGATCTGGAGACTGGAGATCTGTTGTCGTATGATATCACACTGACTGTGAATAGAACAAGACAGTGAATTAAAATAATGTACTATGATATCACACTGACTGTGTGTTAAGAACAAGACAGTGGATTAAAATAATGTACTATGATATCACACTGACTGTGAACAGAACAAGACAGTGGATTAAAATAATGTACTATGACATCAAACTGACTGTGTGTTCAGAACAAGACAGTGAATTAAAATAATGTACTATGATATCACACTGACTGGAGATCTGGAGACTGGAGATCTGTTGTCGTATGATATCACACTGACTGTGAATAGAACAAGACAGTGAATTAAAATAATGTACTATGATATCACACTGACTGTGTTCAGAACAAGACAGTGAATTAAAATAATGTACTATGATATCACACTGACTGTGAACAGAACAAGACAGTGGATTAAAATAATGTACTATGATATCACACTGACTGTGTTCAGAACAAGACAGTGAATTAAAATAATGTACTATGATATCACACTGACTGTGTTCAGAACAAGACAGTGGATTAAAATAATGTACTATGATATCACACTGACTGTGAACAGAACAAGACAGTGAATTAAAATAATGTACTATGATATCACACTGACTGTGTGTTAAGAACAAGACAGTGGATTAAAATAATGTACTATGATATCACACTGACTGTGAACAGAACAAGACAGTGGATTAAAATAATGTACTATGATATCACACTGACTGTGTGTTAAGAACAAGACAGTGGATTAAAATAATGTACTATGATATCACACTGACTGTGAACAGAACAAGACAGTGGATTAAAATAATGTACTATGACATCACACTGACTGTGTGTTCAGAACAAGACAGTGAATTAAAATAATGTACTATGATATCACACTGACTGTGTGTTAAGAACAAGACAGTGGATTAAAATAATGTACTATGATATCACACTGACTGTGAACAGAACAAGACAGTGGATTAAAATAATGTACTATGACATCACACTGACTGTGTGTTCAGAACAAGACAGTGAATTAAAATAATGTACTATGATATCACACTGACTGTGTGTTCAGAACAAGACAGTGAATTGAAATAATGTACTATGATATCACACTGACTGTGTGTTCAGAACAAGACAGTGAATTGAAATAATGTACTATGATATCACACTGACTGTGTGTTCAGAACAAGACAGTGGATTAAAATAATGTACTATGATATCACACTGACTGTGAACAGAACAAGACAGTGAATTAAAATAATGTACTATGATATCACACTGACTGTGAACAGAACAAGACAGTGGATTAAAATAATGTACTATGATATCACACTGACTGTGTGTTCAGAACAAGACAGTGGATTAAAATAATGTACTATGATATCACACTGACTGTGTGTTCAGAACAAGACAGTGAATTAAAATAATGTACTATGATATCACACTGACTGTGAACAGAACAAAACAGTGGATTAAAATAATGTACTATGATATCACACTGACTGGAGATCTGGAGACTGGAGATCTGTTGTCGTATGATATCACACTGACTGTGAATAGAACAAGACAGTGAATTAAAATAATGTACTATGATATCACACTGACTGTGTGTTAAGAACAAGACAGTGGATTAAAATAATGTACTATGATATCACACTGACTGTGAACAGAACAAGACAGTGGATTAAAATAATGTACTATGACATCAAACTGACTGTGTGTTCAGAACAAGACAGTGAATTAAAATAATGTACTATGATATCACACTGACTGTGAACAGAACAAGACAGTGGATTAAAATAATGTACTATGATATCACACTGACTGGAGATCTGGAGACTGGAGATCTGTTGTCGTATGATATCACACTGACTGTGAATAGAACAAGACAGTGAATTAAAATAATGTACTATGATATCACACTGACTGTGTTCAGAACAAGACAGTGAATTAAATAATGTACTATGATATCACACTGACTGTGAACAGAACAAGACAGTGGATTAAAATAATGTACTATGATATCACACTGACTGTGTTCAGAACAAGACAGTGAATTAAAATAATGTACTATGATATCACACTGACTGTGTTCAGAACAAGACAGTGGATTAAAATAATGTACTATGATATCACACTGACTGTGAACAGAACAAGACAGTGAATTAAAATAATGTACTATGATATCACACTGACTGTGTGTTAAGAACAAGACAGTGGATTAAAATAATGTACTATGATATCACACTGACTGTGAACAGAACAAGACAGTGGATTAAAATAATGTACTATGATATCACACTGACTGTGTGTTAAGAACAAGACAGTGGATTAAAATAATGTACTATGATATCACACTGACTGTGAACAGAACAAGACAGTGGATTAAAATAATGTACTATGACATCACACTGACTGTGTGTTCAGAACAAGACAGTGAATTAAAATAATGTACTATGATATCACACTGACTGTGTGTTAAGAACAAGACAGTGGATTAAAATAATGTACTATGATATCACACTGACTGTGAACAGAACAAGACAGTGGATTAAAATAATGTACTATGACATCACACTGACTGTGTGTTCAGAACAAGACAGTGAATTAAAATAATGTACTATGATATCACACTGACTGGAGATCTGGAGACTGGAGATCTCTTGTCGTATGATATCACACTGACTGTGAATAGAACAAGACAGTGAATTAAAAAATGTACTATGATATCACACTGAATGTGTTCAGAACAAGACAGTGAATTAAAATAATGTACTATGATATCACACTGACTGTGAACAGAACAAGACAGTGAATTAAAATAATGTACTATGATATCACACTGACTGTGTTCAGAACAAGACAGTGGATTAAAATAATGTACTATGATATCACACTGACTGTGAACAGAACAAGACAGTGGATTAAAATAATGTACTATGATATCACACTGACTGTGAACAGAACAAGACAGTGGATTAAAATAATGTACTATGATATCACACTGACTGTGTGTTAAGAACAAGATAGTGGATTAAAATAATGTACTATGATATCACACTGACTGTGAACAGAACAAGACAGTGGATTAAAATAATGTACTATGACATCACACTGACTGTGTGTTCAGAACAAGACAGTGAATTAAAATAATGTACTATGATATCACACTGACTGTGTGTTAAGAACAAGACAGTGGATTAAAATAATGTACTATGATATCACACTGACTGTGAACAGAACAAGACAGTGGATTAAAATAATGTACTATGACATCACACTGACTGTGTGTTCAGAACAAGACAGTGAATTAAAATAATGTACTATGATATCACACTGACTGGAGATCTGGAGACTGGAGATCTGTTGTCGTATGATATCACACTGACTGTGAATAGAACAAGACAGTGAATTAAAATAATGTACTATGATATCACACTGACTGTGTTCAGAACAAGACAGTGAATTAAAATAATGTACTATGATATCACACTGACTGTGAACAGAACAAGACAGTGGATTAAAATAATGTACTATGATATCACACTGACTGTGTTCAGAACAAGACAGTGAATTAAAATAATGTACTATGATATCACACTGACTGTGTTCAGAACAAGACAGTGGATTAAAATAATGTACTATGATATCACACTGACTGTGTGTTCAGAACAAGACAGTGAATTAAAATAATGTACTATGATATCACACTGACTGTGTGTTAAGAACAAGACAGTGGATTAAAATAATGTACTATGACATCACACTGACTGTGAACAGAACAAGACAGTGGATTAAAATAATGTACTATGATATCACACTGACTGTGTTCAGAACAAGACAGTGAATTAAAATAATGTACTATGATATCACACTGACTGTGAACAGAACAAGACAGTGGATTAAAATAATGTACTATGACATCACACTGACTGTGTGTTAAGAACACGACAGTGGATTAAAATAATGTACTATGATATCACACTGACTGTTTGTTAAGAACAAGACAGTGGATTAAAATAATGTACTATGATATCACACTGACTGTGAACAGAACACGACAGTGGATTAAAATAATGTACTATGATATCACACTGACTGTGAACAGAACAAGACAGTGGATTAAAATAATGTACTATGATATCACACTGACTGTGAACAGAACAAGACAGTGGATTAAAATAATGTACTATGATATCACACTGACTGTGTGTTAAGAACAAGACAGTGGATTAAAATAATGTACTATGATATCACACTGACTGTGTGTTAAGAACAAGACAGTGGATTAAAATAATGTACTATGACATCACACTGACTGTGTGTTAAGAACACGACAGTGGATTAAAATAATGTACTATGATATCACACTGACTGTGTGTTAAGAACAAGACAGTGGATTAAAATAATGTGCTATGATATCACACTGACTGTGAACAGAACACGACAGTGGATTAAAATAATGTACTATGATATCACACTGACTGTGAACAGAACAAGACAGTGGATTAAAATAATGTACTATGATATCACACTGACTGTGAACAGAACAAGACAGTGGATTAAAAAAATGTACTATGATATCACACTGACTGTGTGTTCAGAACAAGACAGTGAATTGAAATAATGTACTATGATATCACACTGACTGTGTGTTCAGAACAAGACAGTGGATTAAAATAATGTACTATGATATCACACTGACTGTGAACAGAACAAGACAGTGAATTAAAATAATGTACTATGACATCCGACTGACTGTGTGTTCAGAACAAGACAGTGAATTAAAATAATGTACTATGATATCACACTGACTGTGTGTTAAGAACACGACAGTGGATTAAAATAATGTACTATGACATCACACTGACTGTGTGTTAAGAACACGACAGTGGATTAAAATAATGTACTATGATATCACACTGACTGTGTGTTAAGAACAAGACAGTGGATTAAAATAATGTACTATGATATCACACTGACTGTGAACAGAACAAGACAGTGGATTAAAATAATGTACTATGACATCACACTGACTGTGTGTTCAGAACAAGACAGTGAATTAAAATAATGTACTATGATATCACACTGACTGTGAACAGAACAAGACAGTGGATTAAAATAATGTACTATGATATCACACTGACTGTGTTCAGAACAAGACAGTGAATTAAAATAATGTACTATGATATCACACTGACTGTGAACAGAACAAGACAGTGAATTAAAATAATGTACTATGATATCACACTGACTGTGAACAGAACAAGACAGTGGATTAAAATAATGTACTATGATATCACACTGACTGTGTGTTCAGAACAAGACAGTGGATTAAAATAATGTACTATGATATCACACTGACTGTGTGTTCAGAACAAGACAGTGAATTAAAATAATGTACTATGATATCACACTGACTGTGAACAGAACAAAACAGTGGATTAAAATAATGTACTATGATATCACACTGACTGGAGATCTGGAGACTGGATATCTGTTGTCGTATGATATCACACTGACTGTGAATAGAACAAGACAGTGAATTAAAATAATGTACTATGATATCACACTGACTGTGTGTTAAGAACAAGACAGTGGATTAAAATAATGTACTATGATATCACACTGACTGTGAACAGAACAAGACAGTGGATTAAAATAATGTACTATGACATCAAACTGACTGTGTGTTCAGAACAAGACAGTGAATTAAAATAATGTACTATGATATCACACTGACTGTGAACAGAACAAGACAGTGGATTAAAATAATGTACTATGATATCACACTGACTGGAGATCTGGAGACTGGAGATCTGTTGTCGTATGATATCACACTGACTGTGAATAGAACAAGACATTGAATTAAAATAATGTACTATGATATCACACTGACTGTGTTCAGAACAAGACAGTGAATTAAAATAATGTACTATGATATCACACTGACTGTGTTCAGAACAAGACAGTGGATTAAAATAATGTACTATGATATCACACTGACTGTGAACAGAACAAGACAGTGAATTAAAATAATGTACTATGATATCACACTGACTGTGTGTTAAGAACAAGACAGTGGATTAAAATAATGTACTATGATATCACACTGACTGTGAACAGAACAAGACAGTGGATTAAAATAATGTACTATGATATCACACTGACTGTGTGTTAAGAACAAGACAGTGGATTAAAATAATGTACTATGATATCACACTGACTGTGAACAGAACAAGACAGTGGATTAAAATAATGTACTATGACATCACACTGACTGTGTGTTCAGAACAAGACAGTGAATTAAAATAATGTACTATGATATCACACTGACTGTGTGTTAAGAACAAGACAGTGGATTAAAATAATGTACTATGATATCACACTGACTGTGAACAGAACAAGACAGTGGATTAAAATAATGTACTATGACATCACACTGACTGTGTGTTCAGAACAAGACAGTGAATTAAAATAATGTACTATGATATCACACTGACTGTGTGTTCAGAACAAGACAGTGAATTGAAATAATGTACTATGATATCACACTGACTGTGTGTTCAGAACAAGACAGTGAATTGAAATAATGTACTATGATATCACACTGACTGTGTGTTCAGAACAAGACAGTGGATTAAAATAATGTACTATGATATCACACTGACTGTGAACAGAACAAGACAGTGAATTAAAATAATGTACTATGATATCACACTGACTGTGAACAGAACAAGACAGTGGATTAAAATAATGTACTATGATATCACACTGACTGTGTGTTCAGAACAAGACAGTGGATTAAAATAATGTACTATGATATCACACTGACTGTGTGTTCAGAACAAGACAGTGAATTAAAATAATGTACTATGATATCACACTGACTGTGAACAGAACAAAACAGTGGATTAAAATAATGTACTATGATATCACACTGACTGGAGATCTGGAGACTGGAGATCTGTTGTCGTATGATATCACACTGACTGTGAATAGAACAAGACAGTGAATTAAAATAATGTACTATGATATCACACTGACTGTGTGTTAAGAACAAGACAGTGGATTAAAATAATGTACTATGATATCACACTGACTGTGAACAGAACAAGACAGTGGATTAAAATAATGTACTATGACATCAAACTGACTGTGTGTTCAGAACAAGACAGTGAATTAAAATAATGTACTATGATATCACACTGACTGTGAACAGAACAAGACAGTGGATTAAAATAATGTACTATGATATCACACTGACTGGAGATCTGGAGACTGGAGATCTGTTGTCGTATGATATCACACTGACTGTGAATAGAACAAGACAGTGAATTAAAATAATGTACTATGATATCACACTGACTGTGTTCAGAACAAGACAGTGAATTAAATAATGTACTATGATATCACACTGACTGTGAACAGAACAAGACAGTGGATTAAAATAATGTACTATGATATCACACTGACTGTGTTCAGAACAAGACAGTGAATTAAAATAATGTACTATGATATCACACTGACTGTGTTCAGAACAAGACAGTGGATTAAAATAATGTACTATGATATCACACTGACTGTGAACAGAACAAGACAGTGAATTAAAATAATGTACTATGATATCACACTGACTGTGTGTTAAGAACAAGACAGTGGATTAAAATAATGTACTATGATATCACACTGACTGTGAACAGAACAAGACAGTGGATTAAAATAATGTACTATGATATCACACTGACTGTGTGTTAAGAACAAGACAGTGGATTAAAATAATGTACTATGATATCACACTGACTGTGAACAGAACAAGACAGTGGATTAAAATAATGTACTATGACATCACACTGACTGTGTGTTCAGAACAAGACAGTGAATTAAAATAATGTACTATGATATCACACTGACTGTGTGTTAAGAACAAGACAGTGGATTAAAATAATGTACTATGATATCACACTGACTGTGAACAGAACAAGACAGTGGATTAAAATAATGTACTATGACATCACACTGACTGTGTGTTCAGAACAAGACAGTGAATTAAAATAATGTACTATGATATCACACTGACTGGAGATCTGGAGACTGGAGATCTCTTGTCGTATGATATCACACTGACTGTGAATAGAACAAGACAGTGAATTAAAAAATGTACTATGATATCACACTGAATGTGTTCAGAACAAGACAGTGAATTAAAATAATGTACTATGATATCACACTGACTGTGAACAGAACAAGACAGTGAATTAAAATAATGTACTATGATATCACACTGACTGTGTTCAGAACAAGACAGTGGATTAAAATAATGTACTATGATATCACACTGACTGTGAACAGAACAAGACAGTGGATTAAAATAATGTACTATGATATCACACTGACTGTGAACAGAACAAGACAGTGGATTAAAATAATGTACTATGATATCACACTGACTGTGTGTTAAGAACAAGATAGTGGATTAAAATAATGTACTATGATATCACACTGACTGTGAACAGAACAAGACAGTGGATTAAAATAATGTACTATGACATCACACTGACTGTGTGTTCAGAACAAGACAGTGAATTAAAATAATGTACTATGATATCACACTGACTGTGTGTTAAGAACAAGACAGTGGATTAAAATAATGTACTATGATATCACACTGACTGTGAACAGAACAAGACAGTGGATTAAAATAATGTACTATGACATCACACTGACTGTGTGTTCAGAACAAGACAGTGAATTAAAATAATGTACTATGATATCACACTGACTGGAGATCTGGAGACTGGAGATCTGTTGTCGTATGATATCACACTGACTGTGAATAGAACAAGACAGTGAATTAAAATAATGTACTATGATATCACACTGACTGTGTTCAGAACAAGACAGTGAATTAAAATAATGTACTATGATATCACACTGACTGTGAACAGAACAAGACAGTGGATTAAAATAATGTACTATGATATCACACTGACTGTGTTCAGAACAAGACAGTGAATTAAAATAATGTACTATGATATCACACTGACTGTGTTCAGAACAAGACAGTGGATTAAAATAATGTACTATGATATCACACTGACTGTGTGTTCAGAACAAGACAGTGAATTAAAATAATGTACTATGATATCACACTGACTGTGTGTTAAGAACAAGACAGTGGATTAAAATAATGTACTATGACATCACACTGACTGTGAACAGAACAAGACAGTGGATTAAAATAATGTACTATGATATCACACTGACTGTGTTCAGAACAAGACAGTGAATTAAAATAATGTACTATGATATCACACTGACTGTGAACAGAACAAGACAGTGGATTAAAATAATGTACTATGACATCACACTGACTGTGTGTTAAGAACACGACAGTGGATTAAAATAATGTACTATGATATCACACTGACTGTTTGTTAAGAACAAGACAGTGGATTAAAATAATGTACTATGATATCACACTGACTGTGAACAGAACACGACAGTGGATTAAAATAATGTACTATGATATCACACTGACTGTGAACAGAACAAGACAGTGGATTAAAATAATGTACTATGATATCACACTGACTGTGAACAGAACAAGACAGTGGATTAAAATAATGTACTATGATATCACACTGACTGTGTGTTAAGAACAAGACAGTGGATTAAAATAATGTACTATGATATCACACTGACTGTGTGTTAAGAACAAGACAGTGGATTAAAATAATGTACTATGACATCACACTGACTGTGTGTTAAGAACACGACAGTGGATTAAAATAATGTACTATGATA
Organism: Romanogobio albipinnatus; assembly: GCA_023566225.1. Taxonomy (NCBI): domain Eukaryota; kingdom Metazoa; phylum Chordata; class Actinopteri; order Cypriniformes; family Gobionidae; genus Romanogobio; species Romanogobio albipinnatus. The sequence continues at coordinate 60,981,776 of CM042239.1, forward strand.
TCACACTGACTGTGTGTTAAGAACAAGACAGTGGATTAAAATAATGTGCTATGATATCACACTGACTGTGAACAGAACACGACAGTGGATTAAAATAATGTACTATGATATCACACTGACTGTGAACAGAACAAGACAGTGGATTAAAATAATGTACTATGATATCACACTGACTGTGAACAGAACAAGACAGTGGATTAAAAAAATGTACTATGATATCACACTGACTGTGTGTTCAGAACAAGACAGTGAATTGAAATAATGTACTATGATATCACACTGACTGTGTGTTCAGAACAAGACAGTGGATTAAAATAATGTACTATGATATCACACTGACTGTGAACAGAACAAGACAGTGAATTAAAATAATGTACTATGACATCCGACTGACTGTGTGTTCAGAACAAGACAGTGAATTAAAATAATGTACTATGATATCACACTGACTGTGTGTTAAGAACACGACAGTGGATTAAAATAATGTACTATGACATCACACTGACTGTGTGTTAAGAACACGACAGTGGATTAAAATAATGTACTATGATATCACACTGACTGTGTGTTAAGAACAAGACAGTGGATTAAAATAATGTACTATGATATCACACTGACTGTGAACAGAACAAGACAGTGGATTAAAATAATGTACTATGACATCACACTGACTGTGTGTTCAGAACAAGACAGTGAATTAAAATAATGTACTATGATATCACACTGACTGTGAACAGAACAAGACAGTGGATTAAAATAATGTACTATGATATCACACTGACTGTGTTCAGAACAAGACAGTGAATTAAAATAATGTACTATGATATCACACTGACTGTGAACAGAACAAGACAGTGAATTAAAATAATGTACTATGATATCACACTGACTGTGAACAGAACAAGACAGTGGATTAAAATAATGTACTATGATATCACACTGACTGTGTGTTCAGAACAAGACAGTGGATTAAAATAATGTACTATGATATCACACTGACTGTGTGTTCAGAACAAGACAGTGAATTAAAATAATGTACTATGATATCACACTGACTGTGAACAGAACAAAACAGTGGATTAAAATAATGTACTATGATATCACACTGACTGGAGATCTGGAGACTGGATATCTGTTGTCGTATGATATCACACTGACTGTGAATAGAACAAGACAGTGAATTAAAATAATGTACTATGATATCACACTGACTGTGTGTTAAGAACAAGACAGTGGATTAAAATAATGTACTATGATATCACACTGACTGTGAACAGAACAAGACAGTGGATTAAAATAATGTACTATGACATCAAACTGACTGTGTGTTCAGAACAAGACAGTGAATTAAAATAATGTACTATGATATCACACTGACTGTGAACAGAACAAGACAGTGGATTAAAATAATGTACTATGATATCACACTGACTGGAGATCTGGAGACTGGAGATCTGTTGTCGTATGATATCACACTGACTGTGAATAGAACAAGACATTGAATTAAAATAATGTACTATGATATCACACTGACTGTGTTCAGAACAAGACAGTTAATTAAAATAATGTACTATGATATCACACTGACTGTGAACAGAACAAGACAGTGGATTAAAATAATGTACTATGATATCACACTGACTGTGTTCAGAACAAGACAGTTAATTAAAATAATGTACTATGATATCACACTGACTGTGAACAGAACAAGACAGTGAATTAAAATAATGTACTATGATATCACACTGACTGTGTTCAGAACAAGACAGTGGATTCAAATAATGTACTATGATATCACACTGACTGTGAACAGAACAAGACAGTGAATTAAAATAATGTACTATGATATCACACTGACTGTGTGTTAAGAACAAGACAGTGGATTAAAATAATGTACTATGATATCACACTGACTGTGAACAGAACAAGACAGTGGATTAAAATAATGTACTATGATATCACACTGACTGTGTGTTAAGAACAAGACAGTGGATTAAAATAATGTACTATGATATCACACTGACTGTGTGTTAAGAACAAGACAGTGGATTAAAATAATGTACTATGATATCACACTGACTGTGAACAGAACACGACAGTGGATTAAAATAATGTACTATGATATCACACTGACTGTGTGTTCAGAACAAGACAGTGGATTAAAATAATGTACTATGATATCACACTGACTGTGAACAGAACAAGACAGTGGATTAAAATAATGTACTATGATATCACACTGACTGTGTGTTCAGAACAAGACAGTGAATTAAAATAATGTACTATGATATCACACTGACTGTGTGTTAAGAACAAGACAGTGGATTAAAATAATGTACTATGATATCACACTGACTGTGAACAGAACAAGACAGTGAATTAAAATAATGTACTATGACATCACACTGACTGTGTGTTCAGAACAAGACAGTGAATTAAAATAATGTACTATGATATCACACTGACTGTGTGTTAAGAACAAGACAGTGGATTAAAATAATGTACTATGATATCACACTGACTGTGTGTTAAGAACACGACAGTGGATTAAAATAATGTACTATGATATCACACTGACTGTGAACAGAACAAGACAGTGGATTAAAATAATGTACTATGACATCACACTGACTGTGTGTTCAGAACAAGACAGTGAATTAAAATAATGTACTATGATATCACACTGACTGTGAACAGAACAAGACAGTGGATTAAAATAATGTACTATGATATCACACTGACTGTGTTCAGAACAAGACAGTGAATTAAAATAATGTACTATGATATCACACTGACTGTGAACAGAACAAGACAGTGAATTAAAATAATGTACTATGATATCACACTGACTGTGAACAGAACAAGACAGTGGATTAAAATAATGTACTATGATATCACACTGACTGTGTGTTCAGAACAAGACAGTGGATTAAAATAATGTACTATGATATCACACTGACTGTGTGTTCAGAACAAGACAGTGAATTAAAATAATGTACTATGATATCACACTGACTGTGAACAGAACAAAACAGTGGATTAAAATAATGTACTATGATATCACACTGACTGGAGATCTGGAGACTGGAGATCTGTTGTCGTATGATATCACACTGACTGTGAATAGAACAAGACAGTGAATTAAAATAATGTACTATGATATCACACTGACTGTGTGTTAAGAACAAGACAGTGGATTAAAATAATGTACTATGATATCACACTGACTGTGAACAGAACAAGACAGTGGATTAAAATAATGTACTATGACATCAAACTGACTGTGTGTTCAGAACAAGACAGTGAATTAAAATAATGTACTATGATATCACACTGACTGTGAACAGAACAAGACAGTGGATTAAAATAATGTACTATGATATCACACTGACTGGAGATCTGGAGACTGGAGATCTGTTGTCGTATGATATCACACTGACTGTGAATAGAACAAGACAGTGAATTAAAATAATGTACTATGATATCACACTGACTGTGTTCAGAACAAGACAGTGAATTAAAATAATGTACTATGATATCACACTGACTGTGAACAGAACAAGACAGTGGATTAAAATAATGTACTATGATATCACACTGACTGTGTTCAGAACAAGACAGTGAATTAAAATAATGTACTATGATATCACACTGACTGTGTTCAGAACAAGACAGTGGATTAAAATAATGTACTATGATATCACACTGACTGTGAACAGAACAAGACAGTGAATTAAAATAATGTACTATGATATCACACTGACTGTGTGTTAAGAACAAGACAGTGGATTAAAATAATGTACTATGATATCACACTGACTGTGAACAGAACAAGACAGTGGATTAAAATAATGTACTATGATATCACACTGACTGTGTGTTAAGAACAAGACAGTGGATTAAAATAATGTACTATGATATCACACTGACTGTGAACAGAACAAGACAGTGGATTAAAATAATGTACTATGACATCACACTGACTGTGTGTTCAGAACAAGACAGTGAATTAAAATAATGTACTATGATATCACACTGACTGTGTGTTAAGAACAAGACAGTGGATTAAAATAATGTACTATGATATCACACTGACTGTGAACAGAACAAGACAGTGGATTAAAATAATGTACTATGACATCACACTGACTGTGTGTTCAGAACAAGACAGTGAATTAAAATAATGTACTATGATATCACACTGACTGGAGATCTGGAGACTGGAGATCTCTTGTCGTATGATATCACACTGACTGTGAATAGAACAAGACAGTGAATTAAAAAATGTACTATGATATCACACTGAATGTGTTCAGAACAAGACAGTGAATTAAAATAATGTACTATGATATCACACTGACTGTGAACAGAACAAGACAGTGAATTAAAATAATGTACTATGATATCACACTGACTGTGTGTTAAGAACAAGACAGTGGATTAAAATAATGTACTATGATATCACACTGACTGTGTGTTAAGAACAAGACAGTGGATTAAAATAATGTACTATGATATCACACTGACTGTGAACAGAACACGACAGTGGATTAAAATAATGTACTATGATATCACACTGACTGTGTGTTCAGAACAAGACAGTGGATTAAAATAATGTACTATGATATCACACTGACTGTGAACAGAACAAGACAGTGGATTAAAATAATGTACTATGATATCACACTGACTGTGTTCAGAACAAGACAGTGAATTAAAATAATGTACTATGATATCACACTGACTGTGTGTTAAGAACAAGACAGTGGATTAAAATAATGTACTATGATATCACACTGACTGTGAACAGAACAAGACAGTGAATTAAAATAATGTACTATGACATCACACTGACTGTGTGTTCAGAACAAGACAGTGAATTAAAATAATGTACTATGATATCACACTGACTGTGTGTTAAGAACAAGACAGTGGATTAAAATAATGTACTATGACATCACACTGACTGTGTGTTAAGAACACGACAGTGGATTAAAATAATGTACTATGATATCACACTGACTGTGAACAGAACAAGACAGTGGATTAAAATAATGTACTATGACATCACACTGACTGTGTGTTCAGAACAAGACAGTGAATTAAAATAATGTACTATGATATCACACTGACTGTGAACAGAACAAGACAGTGGATTAAAATAATGTACTATGATATCACACTGACTGTGTTCAGAACAAGACAGTGAATTAAAATAATGTACTATGATATCACACTGACTGTGAACAGAACAAGACAGTGAATTAAAATAATGTACTATGATATCACACTGACTGTGAACAGAACAAGACAGTGGATTAAAATAATGTACTATGATATCACACTGACTGTGTGTTCAGAACAAGACAGTGGATTAAAATAATGTACTATGATATCACACTGACTGTGTGTTCAGAACAAGACAGTGAATTAAAATAATGTACTATGATATCACACTGACTGTGTGTTAAGAACAAGACAGTGGATTAAAATAATGTACTATGATATCACACTGACTGGAGATCTGGAGACTGGAGATCTGTTGTCGTATGATATCACACTGACTGTGAATAGAACAAGACAGTGAATTAAAATAATGTACTATGATATCACACTGACTGTGTGTTAAGAACAAGACAGTGGATTAAAATAATGTACTATGATATCACACTGACTGTGAACAGAACAAGACAGTGGATTAAAATAATGTACTATGACATCAAACTGACTGTGTGTTCAGAACAAGACAGTGAATTAAAATAATGTACTATGATATCACACTGACTGGAGATCTGGAGACTGGAGATCTGTTGTCGTATGATATCACACTGACTGTGAATAGAACAAGACAGTGAATTAAAATAATGTACTATGATATCACACTGACTGTGTTCAGAACAAGACAGTGAATTAAAATAATGTACTATGATATCACACTGACTGTGAACAGAACAAGACAGTGGATTAAAATAATGTACTATGATATCACACTGACTGTGTTCAGAACAAGACAGTGAATTAAAATAATGTACTATGATATCACACTGACTGTGTTCAGAACAAGACAGTGGATTAAAATAATGTACTATGATATCACACTGACTGTGAACAGAACAAGACAGTGAATTAAAATAATGTACTATGATATCACACTGACTGTGTGTTAAGAACAAGACAGTGGATTAAAATAATGTACTATGATATCACACTGACTGTGTGTTAAGAACAAGACAGTGGATTAAAATAATGTACTATGACATCACACTGACTGTGTGTTAAGAACACGACAGTGGATTAAAATAATGTACTATGATATCACACTGACTGTGTGTTAAGAACAAGACAGTGGATTAAAATAATGTGCTATGATATCACACTGACTGTGAACAGAACACGACAGTGGATTAAAATAATGTACTATGATATCACACTGACTGTGAACAGAACAAGACAGTGGATTAAAATAATGTACTATGATATCACACTGACTGTGAACAGAACAAGACAGTGGATTAAAAAAATGTACTATGATATCACACTGACTGTGTGTTCAGAACAAGACAGTGAATTGAAATAATGTACTATGATATCACACTGACTGTGTGTTCAGAACAAGACAGTGGATTAAAATAATGTACTATGATATCACACTGACTGTGAACAGAACAAGACAGTGAATTAAAATAATGTACTATGACATCCGACTGACTGTGTGTTCAGAACAAGACAGTGAATTAAAATAATGTACTATGATATCACACTGACTGTGTGTTAAGAACACGACAGTGGATTAAAATAATGTACTATGACATCACACTGACTGTGTGTTAAGAACACGACAGTGGATTAAAATAATGTACTATGATATCACACTGACTGTGTGTTAAGAACAAGACAGTGGATTAAAATAATGTACTATGATATCACACTGACTGTGAACAGAACAAGACAGTGGATTAAAATAATGTACTATGACATCACACTGACTGTGTGTTCAGAACAAGACAGTGAATTAAAATAATGTACTATGATATCACACTGACTGTGAACAGAACAAGACAGTGGATTAAAATAATGTACTATGATATCACACTGACTGTGTTCAGAACAAGACAGTGAATTAAAATAATGTACTATGATATCACACTGACTGTGAACAGAACAAGACAGTGAATTAAAATAATGTACTATGATATCACACTGACTGTGAACAGAACAAGACAGTGGATTAAAATAATGTACTATGATATCACACTGACTGTGTGTTCAGAACAAGACAGTGGATTAAAATAATGTACTATGATATCACACTGACTGTGTGTTCAGAACAAGACAGTGAATTAAAATAATGTACTATGATATCACACTGACTGTGAACAGAACAAAACAGTGGATTAAAATAATGTACTATGATATCACACTGACTGGAGATCTGGAGACTGGATATCTGTTGTCGTATGATATCACACTGACTGTGAATAGAACAAGACAGTGAATTAAAATAATGTACTATGATATCACACTGACTGTGTGTTAAGAACAAGACAGTGGATTAAAATAATGTACTATGATATCACACTGACTGTGAACAGAACAAGACAGTGGATTAAAATAATGTACTATGACATCAAACTGACTGTGTGTTCAGAACAAGACAGTGAATTAAAATAATGTACTATGATATCACACTGACTGTGAACAGAACAAGACAGTGGATTAAAATAATGTACTATGATATCACACTGACTGGAGATCTGGAGACTGGAGATCTGTTGTCGTATGATATCACACTGACTGTGAATAGAACAAGACATTGAATTAAAATAATGTACTATGATATCACACTGACTGTGTTCAGAACAAGACAGTTAATTAAAATAATGTACTATGATATCACACTGACTGTGAACAGAACAAGACAGTGGATTAAAATAATGTACTATGATATCACACTGACTGTGTTCAGAACAAGACAGTGAATTAAAATAATGTACTATGATATCACACTGACTGTGTTCAGAACAAGACAGTGGATTCAAATAATGTACTATGATATCACACTGACTGTGAACAGAACAAGACAGTGAATTAAAATAATGTACTATGATATCACACTGACTGTGTGTTAAGAACAAGACAGTGGATTAAAATAATGTACTATGATATCACACTGACTGTGAACAGAACAAGACAGTGGATTAAAATAATGTACTATGATATCACACTGACTGTGTGTTAAGAACAAGACAGTGGATTAAAATAATGTACTATGATATCACACTGACTGTGTGTTAAGAACAAGACAGTGGATTAAAATAATGTACTATGATATCACACTGACTGTGAACAGAACACGACAGTGGATTAAAATAATGTACTATGATATCACACTGACTGTGTGTTCAGAACAAGACAGTGGATTAAAATAATGTACTATGATATCACACTGACTGTGAACAGAACAAGACAGTGGATTAAAATAATGTACTATGATATCACACTGACTGTGTGTTCAGAACAAGACAGTGAATTAAAATAATGTACTATGATATCACACTGACTGTGTGTTAAGAACAAGACAGTGGATTAAAATAATGTACTATGATATCACACTGACTGTGAACAGAACAAGACAGTGAATTAAAATAATGTACTATGACATCACACTGACTGTGTGTTCAGAACAAGACAGTGAATTAAAATAATGTACTATGATATCACACTGACTGTGTGTTAAGAACAAGACAGTGGATTAAAATAATGTACTATGATATCACACTGACTGTGTGTTAAGAACACGACAGTGGATTAAAATAATGTACTATGATATCACACTGACTGTGAACAGAACAAGACAGTGGATTAAAATAATGTACTATGACATCACACTGACTGTGTGTTCAGAACAAGACAGTGAATTAAAATAATGTACTATGATATCACACTGACTGTGAACAGAACAAGACAGTGGATTAAAATAATGTACTATGATATCACACTGACTGTGTTCAGAACAAGACAGTGAATTAAAATAATGTACTATGATATCACACTGACTGTGAACAGAACAAGACAGTGAATTAAAATAATGTACTATGATATCACACTGACTGTGAACAGAACAAGACAGTGGATTAAAATAATGTACTATGATATCACACTGACTGTGTGTTCAGAACAAGACAGTGGATTAAAATAATGTACTATGATATCACACTGACTGTGTGTTCAGAACAAGACAGTGAATTAAAATAATGTACTATGATATCACACTGACTGTGAACAGAACAAAACAGTGGATTAAAATAATGTACTATGATATCACACTGACTGGAGATCTGGAGACTGGAGATCTGTTGTCGTATGATATCACACTGACTGTGAATAGAACAAGACAGTGAATTAAAATAATGTACTATGATATCACACTGACTGTGTGTTAAGAACAAGACAGTGGATTAAAATAATGTACTATGATATCACACTGACTGTGAACAGAACAAGACAGTGGATTAAAATAATGTACTATGACATCAAACTGACTGTGTGTTCAGAACAAGACAGTGAATTAAAATAATGTACTATGATATCACACTGACTGTGAACAGAACAAGACAGTGGATTAAAATAATGTACTATGATATCACACTGACTGGAGATCTGGAGACTGGAGATCTGTTGTCGTATGATATCACACTGACTGTGAATAGAACAAGACAGTGAATTAAAATAATGTACTATGATATCACACTGACTGTGTTCAGAACAAGACAGTGAATTAAAATAATGTACTATGATATCACACTGACTGTGAACAGAACAAGACAGTGGATTAAAATAATGTACTATGATATCACACTGACTGTGTTCAGAACAAGACAGTGAGTTAAAATAATGTACTATGATATCACACTGACTGTGTTCAGAACAAGACAGTGGATTAAAATAATGTACTATGATATCACACTGACTGTGAACAGAACAAGACAGTGAATTAAAATAATGTACTATGATATCACACTGACTGTGTGTTAAGAACAAGACAGTGGATTAAAATAATGTACTATGATATCACACTGACTGTGAACAGAACAAGACAGTGGATTAAAATAATGTACTATGATATCACACTGACTGTGTGTTAAGAACAAGACAGTGGATTAAAATAATGTACTATGATATCACACTGACTGTGAACAGAACAAGACAGTGGATTAAAATAATGTACTATGACATCACACTGACTGTGTGTTCAGAACAAGACAGTGAATTAAAATAATGTACTATGATATCACACTGACTGTGTGTTAAGAACAAGACAGTGGATTAAAATAATGTACTATGATATCACACTGACTGTGAACAGAACAAGACAGTGGATTAAAATAATGTACTATGACATCACACTGACTGTGTGTTCAGAACAAGACAGTGAATTAAAATAATGTACTATGATATCACACTGACTGGAGATCTGGAGACTGGAGATCTCTTGTCGTATGATATCACACTGACTGTGAATAGAACAAGACAGTGAATTAAAAAATGTACTATGATATCACACTGAATGTGTTCAGAACAAGACAGTGAATTAAAATAATGTACTATGATATCACACTGACTGTGAACAGAACAAGACAGTGAATTAAAATAATGTACTATGATATCACACTGACTGTGTGTTAAGAACAAGACAGTGGATTAAAATAATGTACTATGATATCACACTGACTGTGTTTTAAGAACAAGACAGTGGATTAAAATAATGTACTATGATATCACACTGACTGTGAACAGAACACGACAGTGGATTAAAATAATGTACTATGATATCACACTGACTGTGTGTTCAGAACAAGACAGTGGATTAAAATAATGTACTATGATATCACACTGACTGTGAACAGAACAAGACAGTGGATTAAAATAATGTACTATGATATCACACTGACTGTGTTCAGAACAAGACAGTGAATTAAAATAATGTACTATGATATCACACTGACTGTGTGTTAAGAACAAGACAGTGGATTAAAATAATGTACTATGATATCACACTGACTGTGAACAGAACAAGACAGTGAATTAAAATAATGTACTATGACATCACACTGACTGTGTGTTCAGAACAAGACAGTGAATTAAAATAATGTACTATGATATCACACTGACTGTGTGTTAAGAACAAGACAGTGGATTAAAATAATGTACTATGACATCACACTGACTGTGTGTTAAGAACACGACAGTGGATTAAAATAATGTACTATGATATCACACTGACTGTGAACAGAACAAGACAGTGGATTAAAATAATGTACTATGACATCACACTGACTGTGTGTTCAGAACAAGACAGTGAATTAAAATAATGTACTATGATATCACACTGACTGTGAACAGAACAAGACAGTGGATTAAAATAATGTACTATGATATCACACTGACTGTGTTCAGAACAAGACAGTGAATTAAAATAATGTACTATGATATCACACTGACTGTGAACAGAACAAGACAGTGAATTAAAATAATGTACTATGATATCACACTGACTGTGAACAGAACAAGACAGTGGATTAAAATAATGTACTATGATATCACACTGACTGTGTGTTCAGAACAAGACAGTGGATTAAAATAATGTACTATGATATCACACTGACTGTGTGTTCAGAACAAGACAGTGAATTAAAATAATGTACTATGATATCACACTGACTGTGTGTTAAGAACAAGACAGTGGATTAAAATAATGTACTATGATATCACACTGACTGGAGATCTGGAGACTGGAGATCTGTTGTCGTATGATATCACACTGACTGTGAATAGAACAAGACAGTGAATTAAAATAATGTACTATGATATCACACTGACTGTGTGTTAAGAACAAGACAGTGGATTAAAATAATGTACTATGATATCACACTGACTGTGAACAGAACAAGACAGTGGATTAAAATAATGTACTATGACATCAAACTGACTGTGTGTTCAGAACAAGACAGTGAATTAAAATAATGTACTATGATATCACACTGACTGGAGATCTGGAGACTGGAGATCTGTTGTCGTATGATATCACACTGACTGTGAATAGAACAAGACAGTGAATTAAAATAATGTACTATGATATCACACTGACTGTGTTCAGAACAAGACAGTGAATTAAAATAATGTACTATGATATCACACTGACTGTGAACAGAACAAGACAGTGGATTAAAATAATGTACTATGATATCACACTGACTGTGTTCAGAACAAGACAGTGAATTAAAATAATGTACTATGATATCACACTGACTGTGTTCAGAACAAGACAGTGGATTAAAATAATGTACTATGATATCACACTGACTGTGAACAGAACAAGACAGTGAATTAAAATAATGTACTATGATATCACACTGACTGTGTGTTAAGAACAAGACAGTGGATTAAAATAATGTACTATGATATCACACTGACTGTGAACAGAACAAGACAGTGGATTAAAATAATGTACTATGATATCACACTGACTGTGTGTTAAGAACAAGACAGTGGATTAAAATAATGTACTATGATATCACACTGACTGTGAACAGAACAAGACAGTGGATTAAAATAATGTACTATGACATCACACTGACTGTGTGTTCAGAACAAGACAGTGAATTAAAATAATGTACTATGATATCACACTGACTGTGTGTTAAGAACAAGACAGTGGATTAAAATAATGTACTATGATATCACACTGACTGTGAACAGAACAAGACAGTGGATTAAAATAATGTACTATGACATCACACTGACTGTGTGTTCAGAACAAGACAGTGAATTAAAATAATGTACTATGATATCACACTGACTGTGTGTTCAGAACAAGACAGTGAATTGAAATAATGTACTATGATATCACACTGACTGTGTGTTCAGAACAAGACAGTGAATTGAAATAATGTACTATGATATCACACTGACTGTGTGTTCAGAACAAGACAGTGGATTAAAATAATGTACTATGATATCACACTGACTGTGAACAGAACAAGACAGTGAATTAAAATAATGTACTATGACATCACACTGACTGTGTGTTCAGAACAAGACAGTGAATTAAAATAATGTACTATGATATCACACTGACTGTGTGTTAAGAACAAGACAGTGGATTAAAATAATGTACTATGACATCACACTGACTGTGTGTTAAGAACACGACAGTGGATTAAAATAATGTACTATGATATCACACTGACTGTGTGTTAAGAACAAGACAGTGGATTAAAATAATGTACTATGATATCACACTGACTGTGAACAGAACAAGACAGTGGATTAAAATAATGTACTATGACATCACACTGACTGTGTGTTCAGAACAAGACAGTGAATTAAAATAATGTACTATGATATCACACTGACTGTGAACAGAACAAGACAGTGGATTAAAATAATGTACTATGATATCACACTGACTGTGTTCAGAACAAGACAGTGAATTAAAATAATGTACTATGATATCACACTGACTGTGAACAGAACAAGACAGTGAATTAAAATAATGTACTATGATATCACACTGACTGTGAACAGAACAAGACAGTGGATTAAAATAATGTACTATGATATCACACTGACTGTGTTCAGAACAAGACAGTGGATTAAAATAATGTACTATGATATCACACTGACTGTGTGTTCAGAACAAGACAGTGAATTAAAATAATGTACTATGATATCACACTGACTGTGAACAGAACAAAACAGTGGATTAAAATAATGTACTATGATATCACACTGACTGGAGATCTGGAGACTGGATATCTGTTGTCGTATGATATCACACTGACTGTGAATAGAACAAGACAGTGAATTAAAATAATGTACTATGATATCACACTGACTGTGTGTTAAGAACAAGACAGTGGATTAAAATAATGTACTATGATATCACACTGACTGTGAACAGAACAAGACAGTGGATTAAAATAATGTACTATGACATCAAACTGACTGTGTGTTCAGAACAAGACAGTGAATTAAAATAATGTACTATGATATCACACTGACTGTGAACAGAACAAGACAGTGGATTAAAATAATGTACTATGATATCACACTGACTGGAGATCTGGAGACTGGAGATCTGTTGTCGTATGATATCACACTGACTGTGAATAGAACAAGACATTGAATTAAAATAATGTACTATGATATCACACTGACTGTGTTCAGAACAAGACAGTTAATTAAAATAATGTACTATGATATCACACTGACTGTGAACAGAACAAGACAGTGGATTAAAATAATGTACTATGATATCACACTGACTGTGTTCAGAACAAGACAGTGAATTAAAATAATGTACTATGATATCACACTGACTGTGTTCAGAACAAGACAGTGGATTCAAATAATGTACTATGATATCACACTGACTGTGAACAGAACAAGACAGTGAATTAAAATAATGTACTATGATATCACACTGACTGTGTGTTAAGAACAAGACAGTGGATTAAAATAATGTACTATGATATCACACTGACTGTGAACAGAACAAGACAGTGGATTAAAATAATGTACTATGATATCACACTGACTGTGTGTTAAGAACAAGACAGTGGATTAAAATAATGTACTATGATATCACACTGACTGTGTGTTAAGAACAAGACAGTGGATTAAAATAATGTACTATGATATCACACTGACTGTGAACAGAACACGACAGTGGATTAAAATAATGTACTATGATATCACACTGACTGTGTGTTCAGAACAAGACAGTGGATTAAAATAATGTACTATGATATCACACTGACTGTGAACAGAACAAGACAGTGGATTAAAATAATGTACTATGATATCACACTGACTGTGTTCAGAACAAGACAGTGAATTAAAATAATGTACTATGATATCACACTGACTGTGTGTTAAGAACAAGACAGTGGATTAAAATAATGTACTATGATATCACACTGACTGTGAACAGAACAAGACAGTGAATTAAAATAATGTACTATGACATCACACTGACTGTGTGTTCAGAACAAGACAGTGAATTAAAATAATGTACTATGATATCACACTGACTGTGTGTTAAGAACAAGACAGTGGATTAAAATAATGTACTATGACATCACACTGACTGTGTGTTAAGAACAAGACAGTGGATTAAAATAATGTACTATGATATCACACTGACTGTGAACAGAACAAGACAGTGGATTAAAATAATGTACTATGACATCACACTGACTGTGTGTTCAGAACAAGACAGTGAATTAAAATAATGTACTATGATATCACACTGACTGTGAACAGAACAAGACAGTGGATTAAAATAATGTACTATGATATCACACTGACTGTGTTCAGAACAAGACAGTGAATTAAAATAATGTACTATGATATCACACTGACTGTGAACAGAACAAGACAGTGAATTAAAATAATGTACTATGATATCACACTGACTGTGAACAGAACAAGACAGTGGATTAAAATAATGTACTATGATATCACACTGACTGTGTGTTCAGAACAAGACAGTGGATTAAAATAATGTACTATGATATCACACTGACTGTGTGTTCAGAACAAGACAGTGAATTAAAATAATGTACTATGATATCACACTGACTGTGAACAGAACAAAACAGTGGATTAAAATAATGTACTATGATATCACACTGACTGGAGATCTGGAGACTGGAGATCTGTTGTCGTATGATATCACACTGACTGTGAATAGAACAAGACAGTGAATTAAAATAATGTACTATGATATCACACTGACTGTGTGTTAAGAACAAGACAGTGTATTAAAATAATGTACTATGATATCACACTGACTGTGAACAGAACAAGACAGTGGATTAAAATAATGTACTATGACATCAAACTGACTGTGTGTTCAGAACAAGACAGTGAATTAAAATAATGTACTATGATATCACACTGACTGTGAACAGAACAAGACAGTGGATTAAAATAATGTACTATGATATCACACTGACTGGAGATCTGGAGACTGGAGATCTGTTGTCGTATGATATCACACTGACTGTGAATAGAACAAGACAGTGAATTAAAATAATGTACTATGATATCACACTGACTGTGTTCAGAACAAGACAGTGAATTAAAATAATGTACTATGATATCACACTGACTGTGAACAGAACAAGACAGTGGATTAAAATAATGTACTATGATATCACACTGACTGTGTTCAGAACAAGACAGTGAATTAAAATAATGTACTATGATATCACACTGACTGTGTTCAGAACAAGACAGTGGATTAAAATAATGTACTATGATATCACACTGACTGTGAACAGAACAAGACAGTGAATTAAAATAATGTACTATGATATCACACTGACTGTGTGTTAAGAACAAGACAGTGGATTAAAATAATGTACTATGATATCACACTGACTGTGAACAGAACAAGACAGTGGATTAAAATAATGTACTATGATATCACACTGACTGTGTGTTAAGAACAAGACAGTGGATTAAAATAATGTACTATGATATCACACTGACTGTGAACAGAACAAGACAGTGGATTAAAATAATGTACTATGACATCACACTGACTGTGTGTTCAGAACAAGACAGTGAATTAAAATAATGTACTATGATATCACACTGACTGTGTGTTAAGAACAAGACAGTGGATTAAAATAATGTACTATGATATCACACTGACTGTGAACAGAACAAGACAGTGGATTAAAATAATGTACTATGACATCACACTGACTGTGTGTTCAGAACAAGACAGTGAATTAAAATAATGTACTATGATATCACACTGACTGGAGATCTGGAGACTGGAGATCTCTTGTCGTATGATATCACACTGACTGTGAATAGAACAAGACAGTGAATTAAAAAATGTACTATGATATCACACTGAATGTGTTCAGAACAAGACAGTGAATTAAAATAATGTACTATGATATCACACTGACTGTGAACAGAACAAGACAGTGAATTAAAATAATGTACTATGATATCACACTGACTGTGTGTTAAGAACAAGACAGTGGATTAAAATAATGTACTATGATATCACACTGACTGTGTGTTAAGAACAAGACAGTGGATTAAAATAATGTACTATGATATCACACTGACTGTGAACAGAACACGACAGTGGATTAAAATAATGTACTATGATATCACACTGACTGTGTGTTCAGAACAAGACAGTGGATTAAAATAATGTACTATGATATCACACTGACTGTGAACAGAACAAGACAGTGGATTAAAATAATGTACTATGATATCACACTGACTGTGTTCAGAACAAGACAGTGAATTAAAATAATGTACTATGATATCACACTGACTGTGTGTTAAGAACAAGACAGTGGATTAAAATAATGTACTATGATATCACACTGACTGTGAACAGAACAAGACAGTGAATTAAAATAATGTACTATGACATCACACTGACTGTGTGTTCAGAACAAGACAGTGAATTAAAATAATGTACTATGATATCACACTGACTGTGTGTTAAGAACAAGACAGTGGATTAAAATAATGTACTATGACATCACACTGACTGTGTGTTAAGAACACGACAGTGGATTAAAATAATGTACTATGATATCACACTGACTGTGAACAGAACAAGACAGTGGATTAAAATAATGTACTATGACATCACACTGACTGTGTGTTCAGAACAAGACAGTGAATTAAAATAATGTACTATGATATCACACTGACTGTGAACAGAACAAGACAGTGGATTAAAATAATGTACTATGATATCACACTGACTGTGTTCAGAACAAGACAGTGAATTAAAATAATGTACTATGATATCACACTGACTGTGAACAGAACAAGACAGTGAATTAAAATAATGTACTATGATATCACACTGACTGTGAACAGAACAAGACAGTGGATTAAAATAATGTACTATGATATCACACTGACTGTGTGTTCAGAACAAGACAGTGGATTAAAATAATGTACTATGATATCACACTGACTGTGTGTTCAGAACAAGACAGTGAATTAAAATAATGTACTATGATATCACACTGACTGTGAACAGAACAAAACAGTGGATTAAAATAATGTACTATGATATCACACTGACTGGAGATCTGGAGACTGGAGATCTGTTGTCGTATGATATCACACTGACTGTGAATAGAACAAGACAGTGAATTAAAATAATGTACTATGATATCACACTGACTGTGTGTTAAGAACAAGACAGTGGATTAAAATAATGTACTATGATATCACACTGACTGTGAACAGAACAAGACAGTGGATTAAAATAATGTACTATGACATCAAACTGACTGTGTGTTCAGAACAAGACAGTGAATTAAAATAATGTACTATGATATCACACTGACTGTGAACAGAACAAGACAGTGGATTAAAATAATGTACTATGATATCACACTGACTGTGTTCAGAACAAGACAGTGAATTAAAATAATGTACTATGATATCACACTGACTGTGAACAGAACAAGACAGTGAATTAAAATAATGTACTATGATATCACACTGACTGTGAACAGAACAAGACAGTGGATTAAAATAATGTACTATGATATCACACTGACTGTGTTCAGAACAAGACAGTGGATTAAAATAATGTACTATGATATCACACTGACTGTGTGTTCAGAACAAGACAGTGAATTAAAATAATGTACTATGATATCACACTGACTGTGAACAGAACAAAACAGTGGATTAAAATAATGTACTATGATATCACACTGACTGGAGATCTGGAGACTGGATATCTGTTGTCGTATGATATCACACTGACTGTGAATAGAACAAGACAGTGAATTAAAATAATGTACTATGATATCACACTGACTGTGTGTTAAGAACAAGACAGTGGATTAAAATAATGTACTATGATATCACACTGACTGTGAACAGAACAAGACAGTGGATTAAAATAATGTACTATGACATCAAACTGACTGTGTGTTCAGAACAAGACAGTGAATTAAAATAATGTACTATGATATCACACTGACTGTGAACAGAACAAGACAGTGGATTAAAATAATGTACTATGATATCACACTGACTGGAGATCTGGAGACTGGAGATCTGTTGTCGTATGATATCACACTGACTGTGAATAGAACAAGACATTGAATTAAAATAATGTACTATGATATCACACTGACTGTGTTCAGAACAAGACAGTTAATTAAAATAATGTACTATGATATCACACTGACTGTGAACAGAACAAGACAGTGGATTAAAATAATGTACTATGATATCACACTGACTGTGTTCAGAACAAGACAGTGAATTAAAATAATGTACTATGATATCACACTGACTGTGTTCAGAACAAGACAGTGGATTCAAATAATGTACTATGATATCACACTGACTGTGAACAGAACAAGACAGTGAATTAAAATAATGTACTATGATATCACACTGACTGTGTGTTAAGAACAAGACAGTGGATTAAAATAATGTACTATGATATCACACTGACTGTGAACAGAACAAGACAGTGGATTAAAATAATGTACTATGATATCACACTGACTGTGTGTTAAGAACAAGACAGTGGATTAA
Organism: Romanogobio albipinnatus; assembly: GCA_023566225.1. Lineage (NCBI taxonomy): Eukaryota > Metazoa > Chordata > Actinopteri > Cypriniformes > Gobionidae > Romanogobio > Romanogobio albipinnatus. Next base: position 61,001,402 of record CM042239.1, read on the forward strand.
AATAATGTACTATGATATCACACTGACTGTGTGTTAAGAACAAGACAGTGGATTAAAATAATGTACTATGATATCACACTGACTGTGAACAGAACACGACAGTGGATTAAAATAATGTACTATGATATCACACTGACTGTGTGTTCAGAACAAGACAGTGGATTAAAATAATGTACTATGATATCACACTGACTGTGAACAGAACAAGACAGTGGATTAAAATAATGTACTATGATATCACACTGACTGTGTTCAGAACAAGACAGTGAATTAAAATAATGTACTATGATATCACACTGACTGTGTGTTAAGAACAAGACAGTGGATTAAAATAATGTACTATGATATCACACTGACTGTGAACAGAACAAGACAGTGAATTAAAATAATGTACTATGACATCACACTGACTGTGTGTTCAGAACAAGACAGTGAATTAAAATAATGTACTATGATATCACACTGACTGTGTGTTAAGAACAAGACAGTGGATTAAAATAATGTACTATGACATCACACTGACTGTGTGTTAAGAACAAGACAGTGGATTAAAATAATGTACTATGATATCACACTGACTGTGAACAGAACAAGACAGTGGATTAAAATAATGTACTATGACATCACACTGACTGTGTGTTCAGAACAAGACAGTGAATTAAAATAATGTACTATGATATCACACTGACTGTGAACAGAACAAGACAGTGGATTAAAATAATGTACTATGATATCACACTGACTGTGTTCAGAACAAGACAGTGAATTAAAATAATGTACTATGATATCACACTGACTGTGAACAGAACAAGACAGTGAATTAAAATAATGTACTATGATATCACACTGACTGTGAACAGAACAAGACAGTGGATTAAAATAATGTACTATGATATCACACTGACTGTGTGTTCAGAACAAGACAGTGGATTAAAATAATGTACTATGATATCACACTGACTGTGTGTTCAGAACAAGACAGTGAATTAAAATAATGTACTATGATATCACACTGACTGTGAACAGAACAAAACAGTGGATTAAAATAATGTACTATGATATCACACTGACTGGAGATCTGGAGACTGGAGATCTGTTGTCGTATGATATCACACTGACTGTGAATAGAACAAGACAGTGAATTAAAATAATGTACTATGATATCACACTGACTGTGTGTTAAGAACAAGACAGTGTATTAAAATAATGTACTATGATATCACACTGACTGTGAACAGAACAAGACAGTGGATTAAAATAATGTACTATGACATCAAACTGACTGTGTGTTCAGAACAAGACAGTGAATTAAAATAATGTACTATGATATCACACTGACTGTGAACAGAACAAGACAGTGGATTAAAATAATGTACTATGATATCACACTGACTGGAGATCTGGAGACTGGAGATCTGTTGTCGTATGATATCACACTGACTGTGAATAGAACAAGACAGTGAATTAAAATAATGTACTATGATATCACACTGACTGTGTTCAGAACAAGACAGTGAATTAAAATAATGTACTATGATATCACACTGACTGTGAACAGAACAAGACAGTGGATTAAAATAATGTACTATGATATCACACTGACTGTGTTCAGAACAAGACAGTGAATTAAAATAATGTACTATGATATCACACTGACTGTGTTCAGAACAAGACAGTGGATTAAAATAATGTACTATGATATCACACTGACTGTGAACAGAACAAGACAGTGAATTAAAATAATGTACTATGATATCACACTGACTGTGTGTTAAGAACAAGACAGTGGATTAAAATAATGTACTATGATATCACACTGACTGTGAACAGAACAAGACAGTGGATTAAAATAATGTACTATGATATCACACTGACTGTGTGTTAAGAACAAGACAGTGGATTAAAATAATGTACTATGATATCACACTGACTGTGAACAGAACAAGACAGTGGATTAAAATAATGTACTATGACATCACACTGACTGTGTGTTCAGAACAAGACAGTGAATTAAAATAATGTACTATGATATCACACTGACTGTGTGTTAAGAACAAGACAGTGGATTAAAATAATGTACTATGATATCACACTGACTGTGAACAGAACAAGACAGTGGATTAAAATAATGTACTATGACATCACACTGACTGTGTGTTCAGAACAAGACAGTGAATTAAAATAATGTACTATGATATCACACTGACTGGAGATCTGGAGACTGGAGATCTCTTGTCGTATGATATCACACTGACTGTGAATAGAACAAGACAGTGAATTAAAAAATGTACTATGATATCACACTGAATGTGTTCAGAACAAGACAGTGAATTAAAATAATGTACTATGATATCACACTGACTGTGAACAGAACAAGACAGTGAATTAAAATAATGTACTATGATATCACACTGACTGTGTGTTAAGAACAAGACAGTGGATTAAAATAATGTACTATGATATCACACTGACTGTGTGTTAAGAACAAGACAGTGGATTAAAATAATGTACTATGATATCACACTGACTGTGAACAGAACACGACAGTGGATTAAAATAATGTACTATGATATCACACTGACTGTGTGTTCAGAACAAGACAGTGGATTAAAATAATGTACTATGATATCACACTGACTGTGAACAGAACAAGACAGTGGATTAAAATAATGTACTATGATATCACACTGACTGTGTTCAGAACAAGACAGTGAATTAAAATAATGTACTATGATATCACACTGACTGTGTGTTAAGAACAAGACAGTGGATTAAAATAATGTACTATGATATCACACTGACTGTGAACAGAACAAGACAGTGAATTAAAATAATGTACTATGACATCACACTGACTGTGTGTTCAGAACAAGACAGTGAATTAAAATAATGTACTATGATATCACACTGACTGTGTGTTAAGAACAAGACAGTGGATTAAAATAATGTACTATGACATCACACTGACTGTGTGTTAAGAACACGACAGTGGATTAAAATAATGTACTATGATATCACACTGACTGTGAACAGAACAAGACAGTGGATTAAAATAATGTACTATGACATCACACTGACTGTGTGTTCAGAACAAGACAGTGAATTAAAATAATGTACTATGATATCACACTGACTGTGAACAGAACAAGACAGTGGATTAAAATAATGTACTATGATATCACACTGACTGTGTTCAGAACAAGACAGTGAATTAAAATAATGTACTATGATATCACACTGACTGTGAACAGAACAAGACAGTGAATTAAAATAATGTACTATGATATCACACTGACTGTGAACAGAACAAGACAGTGGATTAAAATAATGTACTATGATATCACACTGACTGTGTGTTCAGAACAAGACAGTGGATTAAAATAATGTACTATGATATCACACTGACTGTGTGTTCAGAACAAGACAGTGAATTAAAATAATGTACTATGATATCACACTGACTGTGAACAGAACAAAACAGTGGATTAAAATAATGTACTATGATATCACACTGACTGGAGATCTGGAGACTGGAGATCTGTTGTCGTATGATATCACACTGACTGTGAATAGAACAAGACAGTGAATTAAAATAATGTACTATGATATCACACTGACTGTGTGTTAAGAACAAGACAGTGGATTAAAATAATGTACTATGATATCACACTGACTGTGAACAGAACAAGACAGTGGATTAAAATAATGTACTATGACATCAAACTGACTGTGTGTTCAGAACAAGACAGTGAATTAAAATAATGTACTATGATATCACACTGACTGTGAACAGAACAAGACAGTGGATTAAAATAATGTACTATGATATCACACTGACTGGAGATCTGGAGACTGGAGATCTGTTGTCGTATGATATCACACTGACTGTGAATAGAACAAGACAGTGAATTAAAATAATGTACTATGATATCACACTGACTGTGTTAAGAACAAGACAGTGAATTAAAATAATGTACTATGATATCACACTGACTGTGAACAGAACAAGACAGTGGATTAAAATAATGTACTATGATATCACACTGACTGTGTTCAGAACAAGACAGTGAATTAAAATAATGTACTATGATATCACACTGACTGTGTTCAGAACAAGACAGTGGATTAAAATAATGTACTATGATATCACACTGACTGTGAACAGAACAAGACAGTGAATTAAAATAATGTACTATGATATCACACTGACTGTGTGTTAAGAACAAGACAGTGGATTAAAATAATGTACTATGATATCACACTGACTGTGAACAGAACAAGACAGTGGATTAAAATAATGTACTATGATATCACACTGACTGTGTGTTAAGAACAAGACAGTGGATTAAAATAATGTACTATGATATCACACTGACTGTGAACAGAACAAGACAGTGGATTAAAATAATGTACTATGACATCACACTGACTGTGTGTTCAGAACAAGACAGTGAATTAAAATAATGTACTATGATATCACACTGACTGTGTGTTAAGAACAAGACAGTGGATTAAAATAATGTACTATGATATCACACTGACTGTGAACAGAACAAGACAGTGGATTAAAATAATGTACTATGACATCACACTGACTGTGTGTTCAGAACAAGACAGTGAATTAAAATAATGTACTATGATATCACACTGACTGGAGATCTGGAGACTGGAGATCTCTTGTCGTATGATATCACACTGACTGTGAATAGAACAAGACAGTGAATTAAAAAATGTACTATGATATCACACTGAATGTGTTCAGAACAAGACAGTGAATTAAAATAATGTACTATGATATCACACTGACTGTGAACAGAACAAGACAGTGAATTAAAATAATGTACTATGATATCACACTGACTGTGTTCAGAACAAGACAGTGGATTAAAATAATGTACTATGATATCACACTGACTGTGAACAGAACAAGACAGTGGATTAAAATAATGTACTATGATATCACACTGACTGTGAACAGAACAAGACAGTGGATTAAAATAATGTACTATGATATCACACTGACTGTGTGTTAAGAACAAGATAGTGGATTAAAATAATGTACTATGATATCACACTGACTGTGAACAGAACAAGACAGTGGATTAAAATAATGTACTATGACATCACACTGACTGTGTGTTCAGAACAAGACAGTGAATTAAAATAATGTACTATGATATCACACTGACTGTGTGTTAAGAACAAGACAGTGGATTAAAATAATGTACTATGATATCACACTGACTGTGAACAGAACAAGACAGTGGATTAAAATAATGTACTATGACATCACACTGACTGTGTGTTCAGAACAAGACAGTGAATTAAAATAATGTACTATGATATCACACTGACTGGAGATCTGGAGACTGGAGATCTGTTGTCGTATGATATCACACTGACTGTGAATAGAACAAGACAGTGAATTAAAATAATGTACTATGATATCACACTGACTGTGTTCAGAACAAGACAGTGAATTAAAATAATGTACTATGATATCACACTGACTGTGAACAGAACAAGACAGTGGATTAAAATAATGTACTATGATATCACACTGACTGTGTTCAGAACAAGACAGTGAATTAAAATAATGTACTATGATATCACACTGACTGTGTTCAGAACAAGACAGTGGATTAAAATAATGTACTATGATATCACACTGACTGTGTGTTCAGAACAAGACAGTGAATTAAAATAATGTACTATGATATCACACTGACTGTGTGTTAAGAACAAGACAGTGGATTAAAATAATGTACTATGACATCACACTGACTGTGAACAGAACAAGACAGTGGATTAAAATAATGTACTATGATATCACACTGACTGTGTTCAGAACAAGACAGTGAATTAAAATAATGTACTATGATATCACACTGACTGTGAACAGAACAAGACAGTGGATTAAAATAATGTACTATGACATCACACTGACTGTGTGTTAAGAACACGACAGTGGATTAAAATAATGTACTATGATATCACACTGACTGTGTGTTAAGAACAAGACAGTGGATTAAAATAATGTACTATGATATCACACTGACTGTGAACAGAACAAGACAGTGGATTAAAATAATGTACTATGATATCACACTGACTGTGAACAGAACAAGACAGTGGATTAAAATAATGTACTATGATATCACACTGACTGTGTGTTAAGAAAAAGACAGTGGATTAAAATAATGTACTATGATATCACACTGACTGTGTGTTAAGAACAAGACAGTGGATTAAAATAATGTACTATGACATCACACTGACTGTGTGTTAAGAACACGACAGTGGATTAAAATAATGTACTATGATATCACACTGACTGTGTGTTAAGAACAAGACAGTGGATTAAAATAATGTGCTATGATATCACACTGACTGTGAACAGAACACGACAGTGGATTAAAATAATGTACTATGATATCACACTGACTGTGAACAGAACAAGACAGTGGATTAAAATAATGTACTATGATATCACACTGACTGTGAACAGAACAAGACAGTGGATTAAAAAAATGTACTATGATATCACACTGACTGTGTTCAGAACAAGACAGTGGATTAAAATAATGTACTATGACATCACACTGACTGTGTGTTAAGAACACGACAGTGGATTAAAATAATGTACTATGATATCACACTGACTGTGTGTTAAGAACAAGACAGTGGATTAAAATAATGTACTATGATATCACACTGACTGTGAACAGAACAAGACAGTGGATTAAAATAATGTACTATGACATCACACTGACTGTGTGTTCAGAACAAGACAGTGAATTAAAATAATGTACTATGATATCAAACTGACTGTGTGTTAAGAACAAGACAGTGGATTAAAATAATGTACTATGACATCACACTGACTGTGTGTTAAGAACACGACAGTGGATTAAAATAATGTACTATGATATCACACTGACTGTGTGTTAAGAACAAGACAGTGGATTAAAATAATGTACTATGATATCACACTGACTGTGAACAGAACAAGACAGTGGATTAAAATAATGTACTATGACATCACACTGACTGTGTGTTCAGAACAAGACAGTGAATTAAAATAATGTACTATGATATCACACTGACTGTGAACAGAACAAGACAGTGAATTAAAATAATGTACTATGATATCACACTGACTGTGTGTTAAGAACAAGACAGTGGATTAAAATAATGTACTATGACATCACACTGACTGTGTGTTAAGAACACGACAGTGGATTAAAATAATGTACTATGATATCACACTGACTGTGTGTTAAGAACAAGACAGTGGATTAAAATAATGTACTATGATATCACACTGACTGTGAACAGAACAAGACAGTGGATTAAAATAATGTACTATGACATCACACTGACTGTGTGTTCAGAACAAGACAGTGAATTAAAATAATGTACTATGATATCACACTGACTGTGAACAGAACAAGACAGTGGATTAAAATAATGTACTATGATATCACACTGACTGTGTTCAGAACAAGACAGTGAATTAAAATAATGTACTATGATATCACACTGACTGTGAACAGAACAAGACAGTGAATTAAAATAATGTACTATGATATCACACTGACTGTGAACAGAACAAGACAGTGGATTAAAATAATGTACTATGATATCACACTGACTGTGTGTTCAGAACAAGACAGTGGATTAAAATAATGTACTATGATATCACACTGACTGTGTGTTCAGAACAAGACAGTGAATTAAAATAATGTACTATGATATCACACTGACTGTGAACAGAACAAAACAGTGGATTAAAATAATGTACTATGATATCACACTGACTGGAGATCTGGAGACTGGATATCTGTTGTCGTATGATATCACACTGACTGTGAATAGAACAAGACAGTGGATTAAAATAATGTACTATGACATCAAACTGACTGTGTGTTCAGAACAAGACAGTGAATTAAAATAATGTACTATGATATCACACTGACTGTGAACAGAACAAGACAGTGGATTAAAATAATGTACTATGATATCACACTGACTGGAGATCTGGAGACTGGAGATCTGTTGTCGTATGATATCACACTGACTGTGAATAGAACAAGACATTGAATTAAAATAATGTACTATGATATCACACTGACTGTGTTCAGAACAAGACAGTTAATTAAAATAATGTACTATGATATCACACTGACTGTGAACAGAACAAGACAGTGGATTAAAATAATGTACTATGATATCACACTGACTGTGTTCAGAACAAGACAGTGAATTAAAATAATGTACTATGATATCACACTGACTGTGTTCAGAACAAGACAGTGGATTCAAATAATGTACTATGATATCACACTGACTGTGAACAGAACAAGACAGTGAATTAAAATAATGTACTATGATATCACACTGACTGTGTGTTAAGAACAAGACAGTGGATTAAAATAATGTACTATGATATCACACTGACTGTGAACAGAACAAGACAGTGGATTAAAATAATGTACTATGATATCACACTGACTGTGTGTTAAGAACAAGACAGTGGATTAAAATAATGTACTATGATATCACACTGACTGTGAACAGAACAAGACAGTGGATTAAAATAATGTACTATGACATCACACTGACTGTGTGTTCAGAACAAGACAGTGAATTAAAATAATGTACTATGATATCACACTGACTGTGTGTTAAGAACAAGACAGTGGATTAAAATAATGTACTATGATATCACACTGACTGTGAACAGAACAAGACAGTGGATTAAAATAATGTACTATGACATCACACTGACTGTGTGTTCAGAACAAGACAGTGAATTAAAATAATGTACTATGATATCACACTGACTGTGAACAGAACAAGACAGTGGATTAAAATAATGTACTATGATATCACACTGACTGTGAACAGAACAAGACAGTGGATTAAAATAATGTACTATGATATCACACTGACTGTGTTCAGAACAAGACAGTGGATTAAAATAATGTACTATGATATCACACTGACTGTGAACAGAACAAGACAGTGAATTAAAATAATGTACTATGATATCACACTGACTGTGTGTTAAGAACAAGACAGTGGATTAAAATAATGTACTATGATATCACACTGACTGTGAACAGAACAAGACAGTGGATTAAAATAATGTACTATGATATCACACTGACTGTGTGTTAAGAACAAGACAGTGGATTAAAATAATGTACTATGATATCACACTGACTGTGAACAGAACAAGACAGTGGATTAAAATAATGTACTATGACATCACACTGACTGTGTGTTCAGAACAAGACAGTGAATTAAAATAATGTACTATGATATCACACTGACTGGAGATCTGGAGACTGGAGATCTGTTGTCGTATGATATCACACTGACTGTGAATAGAACAAGACAGTGAATTAAAATAATGTACTATGATATCACACTGACTGTGTTCAGAACAAGACAGTGAATTAAAATAATGTACTATGATATCACACTGACTGTGAACAGAACAAGACAGTGGATTAAAATAATGTACTATGATATCACACTGACTGTGTTTAGAACAAGACAGTGAATTAAAATAATGTACTATGATATCACACTGACTGTGTGTTCAGAACAAGACAGTGAATTAAAATAATGTACTATGATATCACACTGACTGTGTGTTAAGAACAAGACAGTGGATTAAAATAATGTACTATGACATCACACTGACTGTGAACAGAACAAGACAGTGGATTAAAATAATGTACTATGATATCACACTGACTGTGTTCAGAACAAGACAGTGAATTAAAATAATGTACTATGATATCACACTGACTGTGTTCAGAACAAGACAGTGGATTAAAATAATGTACTATGATATCACACTGACTGTGAACAGAACAAGACAGTGAATTAAAATAATGTACTATGATATCACACTGACTGTGTTAAGAACAAGACAGTGGATTAAAATAATGTACTATGATATCACACTGACTGTGAACAGAACAAGACAGTGGATTAAAATAATGTACTATGATATCACACTGACTGTGTGTTAAGAACAAGACAGTGGATTAAAATAATGTACTATGATATCACACTGACTGTGAACAGAACAAGACAGTGGATTAAAATAATGTACTATGACATCACACTGACTGTGTGTTCAGAACAAGACAGTGAATTAAAATAATGTACTATGATATCACACTGACTGTGTGTGTGTTAAGAACAAGACAGTGGATTAAAATAATGTACTATGATATCACACTGACTGTGAACAGAACAAGACAGTGGATTAAAATAATGTACTATGACATCACACTGACTGTGTGTTCAGAACAAGACAGTGAATTAAAATAATGTACTATGATATCACACTGACTGGAGATCTGGAGACTGGAGATCTGTTGTCGTATGATATCACACTGACTGTGAATAGAACAAGACAGTGAATTAAAAAAATGTACTATGATATCACACTGACTGTGAACAGAACAAGACAGTGGATTAAAATAATGTACTATGATATCACACTGACTGTGTGTTAAGAACAAGACAGTGGATTAAAATAATGTACTATGATATCACACTGACTGTGAACAGAACAAGACAGTGGATTAAAATAATGTACTATGATATCACACTGACTGTGTTCAGAACAAGACAGTGAATTAAGATAATGTACTATGATATCACACTGACTGTGAACAGAACAAGACAGTGAATTAAAATAATGTACTATGATATCACACTGACTGTGAACAGAACAAGACAGTGGATTAAAATAATGTACTATGATATCACACTGACTGTGTGTTCAGAACAAGACAGTGGATTAAAATAATGTACTATGATATCACACTGACTGTGTGTTCAGAACAAGACAGTGAATTAAAATAATGTACTATGATATCACACTGACTGTGAACAGAACAAAACAGTGGATTAAAATAATGTACTATGATATCACACTGACTGGAGATCTGGAGACTGGATATCTGTTGTCGTATGATATCACACTGACTGTGAATAGAACAAGACAGTGGATTAAAATAATGTACTATGACATCAAACTGACTGTGTGTTCAGAACAAGACAGTGAATTAAAATAATGTACTATGATATCACACTGACTGTGAACAGAACAAGACAGTGGATTAAAATAATGTACTATGATATCACACTGACTGGAGATCTGGAGACTGGAGATCTGTTGTCGTATGATATCACACTGACTGTGAATAGAACAAGACATTGAATTAAAATAATGTACTATGATATCACACTGACTGTGTTCAGAACAAGACAGTTAATTAAAATAATGTACTATGATATCACACTGACTGTGAACAGAACAAGACAGTGGATTAAAATAATGTACTATGATATCACACTGACTGTGTTCAGAACAAGACAGTGAATTAAAATAATGTACTATGATATCACACTGACTGTGTTCAGAACAAGACAGTGGATTCAAATAATGTACTATGATATCACACTGACTGTGAACAGAACAAGACAGTGAATTAAAATAATGTACTATGATATCACACTGACTGTGTGTTAAGAACAAGACAGTGGATTAAAATAATGTACTATGATATCACACTGACTGTGAACAGAACAAGACAGTGGATTAAAATAATGTACTATGATATCACACTGACTGTGTGTTAAGAACAAGACAGTGGATTAAAATAATGTACTATGATATCACACTGACTGTGAACAGAACAAGACAGTGGATTAAAATAATGTACTATGACATCACACTGACTGTGTGTTCAGAACAAGACAGTGAATTAAAATAATGTACTATGATATCACACTGACTGTGTGTTAAGAACAAGACAGTGGATTAAAATAATGTACTATGATATCACACTGACTGTGAACAGAACAAGACAGTGGATTAAAATAATGTACTATGACATCACACTGACTGTGTGTTCAGAACAAGACAGTGAATTAAAATAATGTACTATGATATCACACTGACTGGAGATCTGGAGACTGGAGATCTGTTGTCGTATGATATCACACTGACTGTGAATAGAACAAGACAGTGAATTAAAATAATGTACTATGATATCACACTGACTGTGAACAGAACAAGACAGTGGATTAAAATAATGTACTATGACATCACACTGACTGTGTGTTCAGAACAAGACAGTGAATTAAAATAATGTACTATGATATCACACTGACTGTGTGTTAAGAACAAGACAGTGGATTAAAATAATGTACTATGATATCACACTGACTGTGAACAGAACAAGACAGTGGATTAAAATAATGTACTATGATATCACACTGACTGTGAACAGAACAAAACAGTGGATTAAAATAATGTACTATGATATCACACTGACTGGAGATCTGGAGACTGGAGATCTGTTGTCGTATGATATCACACTGACTGTGAATAGAACAAGACAGTGAATTAAAATAATGTACTATGATATCACACTGACTGTGTGTTAAGAACAAGACAGTGGATTAAAATAATGTACTATGATATCACACTGACTGTGAACAGAACAAGACAGTGGATTAAAATAATGTACTATGACATCAAACTGACTGTGTGTTCAGAACAAGACAGTGAATTAAAATAATGTACTATGATATCACACTGACTGTGAACAGAACAAGACAGTGGATTAAAATAATGTACTATGATATCACACTGACTGGAGATCTGGAGACTGGAGATCTGTTGTCGTATGATATCACACTGACTGTGAATAGAACAAGACAGTGAATTAAAATAATGTACTATGATATCACACTGACTGTGTTCAGAACAAGACAGTTAATTAAAATAATGTACTATGATATCACACTGACTGTGAACAGAACAAGACAGTGGATTAAAATAATGTACTATGATATCACACTGACTGTGTTCAGAACAAGACAGTGGATTAAAATAATGTACTATGATATCACACTGACTGTGAACAGAACAAGACAGTGAATTAAAATAATGTACTATGATATCACACTGACTGTGTGTTAAGAACAAGACAGTGGATTAAAATAATGTACTATGATATCACACTGACTGTGAACAGAACAAGACAGTGGATTAAAATAATGTACTATGATATCACACTGACTGTGTGTTAAGAACAAGACAGTGGATTAAAATAATGTACTATGATATCACACTGACTGTGAACAGAACAAGACAGTGGATTAAAATAATGTACTATGACATCACACTGACTGTGTGTTCAGAACAAGACAGTGAATTAAAATAATGTACTATGATATCACACTGACTGGAGATCTGGAGACTGGAGATCTGTTGTCGTATGATATCACACTGACTGTGAATAGAACAAGACAGTGAATTAAAATAATGTACTATGATATCACACTGACTGTGTTCAGAACAAGACAGTGAATTAAAATAATGTACTATGATATCACACTGACTGTGAACAGAACAAGACAGTGGATTAAAATAATGTACTATGATATCACACTGACTGTGTTTAGAACAAGACAGTGAATTAAAATAATGTACTATGATATCACACTGACTGTGTGTTCAGAACAAGACAGTGAATTAAAATAATGTACTATGATATCACACTGACTGTGTGTTAAGAACAAGACAGTGGATTAAAATAATGTACTATGACATCACACTGACTGTGAACAGAACAAGACAGTGGATTAAAATAATGTACTATGATATCACACTGACTGTGTTCAGAACAAGACAGTGAATTAAAATAATGTACTATGATATCACACTGACTGTGTTCAGAACAAGACAGTGGATTAAAATAATGTACTATGATATCACACTGACTGTGAACAGAACAAGACAGTGAATTAAAATAATGTACTATGATATCACACTGACTGTGTTAAGAACAAGACAGTGGATTAAAATAATGTACTATGATATCACACTGACTGTGAACAGAACAAGACAGTGGATTAAAATAATGTACTATGATATCACACTGACTGTGTGTTAAGAACAAGACAGTGGATTAAAATAATGTACTATGATATCACACTGACTGTGAACAGAACAAGACAGTGGATTAAAATAATGTACTATGACATCACACTGACTGTGTGTTCAGAACAAGACAGTGAATTAAAATAATGTACTATGATATCACACTGACTGTGTGTGTGTTAAGAACAAGACAGTGGATTAAAATAATGTACTATGATATCACACTGACTGTGAACAGAACAAGACAGTGGATTAAAATAATGTACTATGACATCACACTGACTGTGTGTTCAGAACAAGACAGTGAATTAAAATAATGTACTATGATATCACACTGACTGGAGATCTGGAGACTGGAGATCTGTTGTCGTATGATATCACACTGACTGTGAATAGAACAAGACAGTGAATTAAAAAAATGTACTATGATATCACACTGACTGTGAACAGAACAAGACAGTGGATTAAAATAATGTACTATGATATCACACTGACTGTGTGTTAAGAACAAGACAGTGGATTAAAATAATGTACTATGATATCACACTGACTGTGAACAGAACAAGACAGTGGATTAAAATAATGTACTATGACATCACACTGACTGTGTGTTCAGAACAAGACAGTGGATTAAAATAATGTACTATGATATCACACTGACTGTGTTCAGAACAAGACAGTTAATTAAAATAATGTACTATGATATCACACTGACTGTGTTCAGAACAAGACAGTGGATTAAAATAATGTACTATGATATCACACTGACTGTGTGTTCAGAACAAGACAGTGGATTAAAATAATGTACTATGATATCACACTGACTGTGTGTTAAAAACAAGACAGTGGATTAAAATAATGTACTATGATATCACACTGACTGTGAACAGAACAAGACAGTGGATTAAAATAATGTACTATGATATCACACTGACTGTGTGTTAAGAACAAGATAGTGGATTAAAATAATGTACTATGATATCACACAGACTGTGAACAGAACAAGACAGTGGATTAAAATAATGTACTATGACATCACACTGACTGTGTGTTCAGATCAAGACAGTGAATTAAAATAATGTACTATGATATCACACTGACTGTGTGTTAAGAACAAGATAGTGGATTAAAATAATGTACTATGATATCACACTGACTGTGAACAGAACAAGACAGTGGATTAAAATAATGTACTATGATATCACACTGACTGTGTGTTAAGAACAAGATAGTGGATTAAAATAATGTACTATGATATCACACTGACTGTGAACAGAACAAGACAGTGGATTAAAATAATGTACTATGACATCACACTGACTGTGTGTTCAGAACAAGACAGTGAATTAAAATAATGTACTATGATATCACACTGACTGTGTGTTAAGAACAAGACAGTGGATTAAAATAATGTACTATGATATCACACTGACTGTGAACAGAACAAGACAGTGGATTAAAATAATGTACTATGATATCACACTGACTGGAGATCTGGAGACTGGAGATCTGTTGTCGTATGATATCACACTGACTGTGAATAGAACAAGACAGTGAATTAAAATAATGTACTATGATATCACACTGACTGTGTTCAGAACAAGACAGTGAATTAAAATAATGTACTATGATATCACACTGACTGTGAACAGAACAAGACAGTGGATTAAAATAATGTACTATGATATCACACTGACTGTGTTCAGAACAAGACAGTGAATTAAAATAATGTACTATGATATCACACTGACTGTGTTCAGAACAAGACAGTGGATTAAAATAATGTACTATGATATCACACTGACTGTGTGTTCAGAACAAGACAGTGAATTAAAATAATGTACTATGATATCACACTGACTGTGTGTTAAGAACAAGACAGTGGATTAAAATAATGTACTATGACATCACACTGACTGTGAACAGAACAAGACAGTGGATTAAAATAATGTACTATGATATCACACTGACTGTGTTCAGAACAAGACAGTGAATTAAAATAATGTACTATGATATCACACTGACTGTGTTCAGAACAAGACAGTGGATTAAAATAATGTACTATGATATCACACTGACTGTGAACAGAACAAGACAGTGAATTAAAATAATGTACTATGATATCACACTGACTGTGTTAAGAACAAGACAGTGGATTAAAATAATGTACTATGATATCACACTGACTGTGAACAGAACAAGACAGTGGATTAAAATAATGTACTATGATATCACACTGACTGTGTTTTAAGAACAAGACAGTGGATTAAAATAATGTACTATGATATCACACTGACTGTGAACAGAACAAGACAGTGGATTAAAATAATGTACTATGACATCACACTGACTGTGTGTTCAGAACAAGACAGTGAATTAAAATAATGTACTATGATATCACACTGACTGTGTGTTAAGAACAAGACAGTGGATTAAAATAATGTACTATGATATCACACTGACTGTGAACAGAACAAGACAGTGGATTAAAATAATGTACTATGACATCACACTGACTGTGTGTTCAGAACAAGACAGTGAATTAAAATAATGTACTATGATATCACACTGACTGGAGATCTGGAGACTGGAGATCTGTTGTCGTATGATATCACACTGACTGTGAATAGAACAAGACAGTGAATTAAAAAAATGTACTATGATATCACACTGACTGTGTTCAGAACAAGACAGTGAATTAAAATAATGTACTATGATATCACACTGACTGTGAACAGAACAAGACAGTGGATTAAAATAATGTACTATGATATCACACTGACTGTGAACAGAACAAGACAGTGGATTAAAATAATGTACTATGATATCACACTGACTGTGTGTTAAGAACAAGACAGTGGATTAAAATAATGTACTATGATATCACACTGACTGTGTTCAGAACAAGACAGTGAATTAAAATAATGTACTATGATATCACACTGACTGTGAACAGAACAAGACAGTGGATTAAAATAATGTACTATGATATCACACTGACTGTGAACAGAACAAGACAGTGGATTAAAATAATGTACTATGATATCACACTGACTGTGTGTTAAGAACAAGACAGTGGATTAAAATAATGTACTATGATATCACACTGACTGTGTTCAGAACAAGACAGTGAATTAAAATAATGTACTATGATATCACACTGACTGTGAACAGAACAAGACAGTGGATTAAAATAATGTACTATGACATCACACTGACTGTGTGTTCAGAACAAGACAGTGGATTAAAATAATGTACTATGATATCACACTGACTGTGTTCAGAACAAGACAGTTAATTAAAATAATGTACTATGATATCACACTGACTGTGTTCAGAACAAGACAGTGGATTAAAATAATGTACTATGATATCACACTGACTGTGTGTTCAGAACAAGACAGTGGATTAAAATAATGTACTATGATATCACACTGACTGTGTGTTAAAAACAAGACAGTGGATTAAAATAATGTACTATGATATCACACTGACTGTGAACAGAACAAGACAGTGGATTAAAATAATGTACTATGATATCACACTGACTGTGTGTTAAGAACAAGATAGTGGATTAAAATAATGTACTATGATATCACACTGACTGTGAACAGAACAAGACAGTGGATTAAAATAATGTACTATGACATCACACTGACTGTGTGTTCAGAACAAGACAGTGAATTAAAATAATGTACTATGATATCACACTGACTGTGTGTTAAGAACAAGACAGTGGATTAAAATAATGTACTATGATATCACACTGACTGTGAACAGAACAAGACAGTGGATTAAAATAATGTACTATGACATCACACTGACTGTGTGTTCAGAACAAGACAGTGAATTAAAATAATGTACTATGATATCACACTGACTGTGAATAGAACAAGACAGTGAATTAAAATAATGTACTATGATATCACACTGACTGTGTTCAGAACAAGACAGTGAATTAAAATAATGTACTATGATATCACACTGACTGTGAACAGAACAAGACAGTGGATTAAAATAATGTACTATGATATCACACTGACTGTGTTCAGAACAAGACAGTGAATTAAAATAATGTACTATGATATCACACTGACTGTGTTCAGAACAAGACAGTGGATTAAAATAATGTACTATGATATCACACTGACTGTGTGTTCAGAACAAGACAGTGAATTAAAATAATGTACTATGATATCACACTGACTGTGTGTTAAGAACAAGACAGTGGATTAAAATAATGTACTATGACATCACACTGACTGTGTGTTAAGAACACGACAGTGGATTAAAATAATGTACTATGATATCACACTGACTGTGTGTTAAGAACAAGACAGTGGATTAAAATAATGTACTATGATATCACACTGACTGTGAACAGAACACGACAGTGGATTAAAATAATGTACTATGATATCACACTGACTGTGAACAGAACAAGACAGTGGATTAAAATAATGTACTATGATATCACACTGACTGTGAACAGAACAAGACAGTGGATTAAAATAATGTACTATGATATCACACTGACTGTGTGTTAAGAACAAGACAGTGGATTAAAATAATGTACTATGATATCACACTGACTGTGAACAGAACAAGACAGTGGATTAAAATAATGTACTATGACATCACACTGACTGTGTGTTCAGAACAAGACAGTGAATTAAAATAATGTACTATGATATCACACTGACTGTGTGTTAAGAACAAGACAGTGGATTAAAATAATGTACTATGATATCACACTGACTGTGAACAGAACAAGACAGTGGATTAAAATAATGTACTATGACATCACACTGACTGTGTGTTCAGAACAAGACAGTGAATTAAAATAATGTACTATGATATCACACTGACTGTGTGTTAAGAACAAGACAGTGGATTAAAATAATGTACTATGACATCACACTGACTGTGTGTTAAGAACACGACAGTGGATTAAAATAATGTACTATGATATCACACTGACTGTGTGTTAAGAACAAGACAGTGGATTAAAATAATGTACTATGATATCACACTGACTGTGAACAGAACACGACAGTGGATTAAAATAATGTACTATGATATCACACTGACTGTGTGTTCAGAACAAGACAGTGGATTAAAATAATGTACTATGATATCACACTGACTGTGTGTTCAGAACAAGACAGTGGATTAAAATAATGTACTATGATATCACACTGACTGTGAACAGAACAAGACAGTGAATTAAAATAATGTACTATGATATCACACTGACTGTGAACAGAACAATACAGTGGATTAAAATAATGTACTATGATATCACACTGACTGTGTGTTCAGAACAAGACAGTGAATTAAAATAATGTACTATGATATCACACTGACTGTGAACAGAACAAGACAGTGGATTAAAATAATGTACTATGATATCACACTGACTGTGTGTTAAGAACAAGACAGTGGATTAAAATAATGTACTATGATATCACACTGACTGTGAACAGAACAAGACAGTGGATTAAAATAATGTACTATGACATCACACTGACTGTGTGTTCAGAACAAGACAGTGAATTAAAATAATGTACTATGATATCACACTGACTGTGTTCAGAACAAGACAGTGGATTAAAATAATGTACTATGATATCACACTGACTGTGAACAGAACAAGACAGTGAATTAAAATAATGTACTATGATATCACACTGACTGTGTGTTAAGAACAAGACAGTGGATTAAAATAATGTACTATGATATCACACTGACTGTGAACAGAACAAGACAGTGGATTAAAATTATGTACTATGACATCACACTGACTGTGTGTTCAGAACAAGACAGTGAATTAAAATAATGTACTATGATATCACACTGACTGTGTGTTAAGAACAAGACAGTGGATTAAAATAATGTACTATGATATCACACTGACTGTGAACAGAACAAGACAGTGGATTAAAATAATGTACTATGACATCACACTGACTGTGTGTTCAGAACAAGACAGTGAATTAAAATAATGTACTATGATATCACACTGACTGGAGATCTGGAGACTGGAGATCTGTTGTCGTATGATATCACACTGACTGTGAATAGAACAAGACAGTGAATTAAAATAATGTACTATGATATCACACTGACTGTGTTCAGAACAAGACAGTGAATTAAAATAATGTACTATGATATCACACTGACTGTGAACAGAACAAGACAGTGGATTAAAATAATGTACTATGATATCACACTTACTGTGTTCAGAACAAGACAGTGGATTAAAATAATGGGTAACACTTTACTTGAAGGGGTGTGCATAAGACTGACATGACACCTTCATAATCATGACATGACACATGTCATGAATATGAATGAGTTTTTATGCATGTTTATGACAACTGTCATTAAGTGTCATTCGCTCAGTTATGTCATTTTAAATGCAAAGATGACATTATTTGAGATGTCTTTATTATGACAACTTGACATAAACCAATACATCATAACCTGTCAGTGTCTTTGTCATGACAACTTGACATTACCAAGACAACATAACCTGTCATAAATCTGTCATAAACATGACATAGCAGATTAATCATCAAACTTAAGAAGTTTTGGCTTTATGGGTTAACATTACATTTAACTGTCATGTGGTTGGTTTTGACATGACATCATGTCAAATGACATGATCATGACATGATTATAATGTCATACATTTTTTTATGACCACTTTTTCAGTGGTACAAGTTGAATTTGTCATTAACATGTCATTAAGTGTCAATACTCTATCAAATTATGTTATGACAGTGTCATTAATATTTTTCTTGACCTAAACTACAGTGCGGCAAGTTGAATTTGTCACTAACATGTCATTAAGTGTCAATACTCTATCAAATTATGTTATGACAGTGTCATTAATATTTTTCTTGACCTAAACTACAGTGGTACAAGTTGAATTTGTCATTAACATGTCATTAAGTGTCAATACTCTATCAAATTATGTTATGACAGTGTCATTAATATTTTTCAGTTCATGTTTTTTTTTTAAGTTTCCTCCAACAGAAGGTCAGATAATAGACCATTTCAAATGTCTTAAAAAAGATGAATAGGTGTTAGAGAAATACATTAATCATCCAATTATAATAATAATAATAATTAAAATTGATAAAATATATTTTATTGCATTTGGAGAGCAATTCACCCAAAGTTAAATGAAAACCGTACAATGGTGGATTAAGCCATGCAGCGTTTTGTCCATATCACTGCAAAAACAGTTAATTACAGCATCCCACACATTTATATTTTCTTGAAATGCTTTTTTACATCATGTATAAGTCTACCTAAGACACCATCATAATGGCGTACACCTAACCAGTGGTGCCACTCAATCATTTTGAGGTGAGTTTTCAATGACTCAGGAGTACGATTTCCTCTATGACGCCATATTTCCAATTTGTAATTCTGCCATGCACGCTCAATATGTTGAGTATGAGCACCAGTCCCTGGATCAACAAAGTGTCTTTTATGGCAGACAGAATACTGACGATATCCATACTGGGAGAGCTGTTTCTTGTATGCACGCCATTCATCCGTAAGGATTGATGTTTTGGGTCTGACATGTTGCTGAATTTTTCTTATAAGTGTTTGCCTTGAGCGGTCCTTGACGAGTCTCAGAATGGGTCTTCTGGAAATATCATCAACCTCCAACATCCCGAAGACCCACTGGCGTTCACGACGCCAAGTGTTGCCACATCGGCCACGATGGTACTAAAAAAATAAATAAAACAAGATCAATTCGTTAATAAGGGTTGTGCTGTAATTTTTTTTCAATAGACTGATCCTTCTTATCTGGCTTGATAGCAAATAATTGCCCAACAGGTGCAAATGCATTTTTTATTACTTACATTTTTCCATTTTCATAAATTTAATTTCCTTAATACAAAATATTGTTTCACTTTCATATTTTTCTGTACAAAAGCTGTCATATAGTACACTTTTAAAATATGTTTTTATTGTATTGCTTTTTAATAGAACATAGATTAGCGGAATACCAGCCTACCCTGATTTTAATATATTTTGTTTACAGGCTTATTGTCTGATTATAAATGAAGGTTATATTAATTTCTTAATATATTAATATATACATTTTTTCCCCATTCATCCCATGTTAAAACACTGCCATTAAATTTCTACATTTATACTAGTCTGTCAAGCTCGTGAAATTAAGATCATACTGTTTGTGATGTTGTGGCTCATTTAGTGTACAATACCATCTTTACAATACACATTTTGCATTGCAATCTCAACACAGAAGACTGATGAGTTTTGTCTTATAAGGACATTCACAGCAGGTCTTATCACTTGTCTGTTTGTAAAACACTTAATTTTCAAGTTATTTTCCTCCAACCTTTTTCTCTTTTGTATTTCTCTTACAAAATATATAACTATATATCTTACTATATATCTATAAATCTATATATTTCTTCTATATCTCTCTTTCCATAATCTCAGACTGGCACTGCACTAACATGACAAAACTGATAATACAGTAAAGTATATAATATAAATAAACAGCCTACCTTTCGTTTGTGGGCAAACTTGCTCTCGTCGATAACAACAAATCGATGTCGACCACCAATTCTCATTCCTCTGATCTTCAGTCTCTTGAGGGCAGCAATGCACACCTTTAAATATAGAAATAACACATCACAAGTTGACTTGTAACAATGTCTTAGTATGGAATATTATAAAGTTACGTGCCCTAAATAAGTATGCAGCAATGCTGAATCCAGTTGTCTACAGTGGGTTTTGACTTATCAGACATTGAAATCTATTTTTTTTTACTTATTGATTATAGACAACTAATAAGTAATGCAACAACCTTTCTGAGTACTTTTGCCATTCTTGTCAGTGTCTTTGAGCTTCCTGCTATACCATCACTGATCATGGCAAGTTGCTTCAACTGCAAACCTTGTGCAAACCTGTAGGGAAGGACAAAATATTAAAGTCATATTTTAGTAT
The DNA here is from genome assembly GCA_023566225.1 of Romanogobio albipinnatus. NCBI lineage: Eukaryota > Metazoa > Chordata > Actinopteri > Cypriniformes > Gobionidae > Romanogobio > Romanogobio albipinnatus. Next base: position 61,024,386 of record CM042239.1, read on the forward strand.
TTTTATATTTAATATTGTAGTGTTTACTATATATGATTTATCTGTGCACTTCATTATTTTAAAAAAATAATAATTTGCCCTTATAATCTTTAATCAAATAACCTTTAACCTTCCCTCCCCCTCGAAACGACTTCTCTTCTCTTTCTGTCATGTGCTATGGCGCGAGGGCGGGTCGTTTCTGCGCCGCAGAGTAATCCTTCACAACTGAGTGCAAACTGGCATTCAAATCTGCATCCATTTTGTTAACAACTTCAAACGATCCAATCAATTCCCAAAGGACGAAATGAAGCCCCGCCCTACATTTTTTCTAATTTCTGAAGCCGTTTCACTCTGACATACGTCACAATAAGGAGAAAAGGATGATCTCAACTTCCGTTTCACGTCGACTTTAAAACATTGAAATTTTGCTGTTGTTGCATTGAAGGCCTGGCCTGCATAATTTCCTGTCACTGAACTGCATAAAAGCAAACAACCCTTAGTAAAACAAAACTAGACACTAGCAGCCTCTTTATTTTGATTCCAATAGTATAATATGACCTTACTGTAAAAACTGTTCTACCACTGTTTGGCACATCAACAACAGGATAGTTTCTGGTAAATTCTGAAAGTGGAGTCTGTATTGTAATATTACACTATAACACTGTTGCCAATTATTTGCTGTTATCTATTATACAGTATGTTACTGTAAAAATTAAAACTTGAGTGAAATTCATTTCATTCGCAGAAACCAACTGCCTAAATTGACCAACTGCCATTTAAATGTAAAAAAAAAATGTATAAAGCAAAATAACTGAGAAAAATAAGAATTAGTCCTTAGGTGCCATGTTCATAATTTATTGCAAAAAAATCTAGTATGAATTCAATCAGTTATTACCTCACCACCTGCGTGACATCATTGGCCAACATGGTTAAATGACAGATTTGCGACAATCTGGTTTCGGGAAACAGTCGTGACTAGCTAGTTGATTTCTTTAACGATGCAACATACTATGGTAGTTAAGCAGCGAGTTACGCCGTTGTATGGGAAACGCACCCCTGGTTTGTAGTTCTTGTGTGTCTGCTCGTCTCTTCTTTTTTCTGTTCTTGTTTCTCTGTCCTTTAGTGATTCTGCTTGTCAGGTGTTCATCAGTGTCTGAATTTAAAGGATAGCTCACCGAAAAATGAAAATTCTGTCATCATTTACTCACCCTCAAGTTGTTCCAAACCTGTATGAGTTTCTTTGTTCTGCTGAACACAAAAGAAGATATTTTGAAGAATGCTGGTAGCCAAGCAGATAGAGCAACCATTGACTACCATAGTAGGGAAAACAATACTATGGTAGTCAGTAAATTATGACAGAATTTTCATTTTTGGGTGAATTACCCCTTTAACTCACTTCTTATCATTAACTCTGTCAAATGGACTATATTAGTGAACTAGTGTAGGGAATAGTGAATGATGGTATAGGGTATGATTTGGATCACAGCCTCTGTCGACTTTGAGCGCTGCTAACTCACAGTATATTCCTGTAGGCTATTTTCTCGAAAACGACAAATATTACCCAGAATACATTGTTTCTGTCAGAATTTGGCCATTTTTTTACAGCAAGGTTTAACAGTGTATGTTTTACATGGTTTATAATGAAATGCGTATTGCGCATTTGTAATTGCTTCTCTGTAGTTTTATGATATGATCTTATTATGCAGTATAAATTTTTTTGTGTGATTTTGTGTCATTCTTTCCAGGGAATACAGATGAAAAATATTCTTGTTGGCTGATTCTGACACATTTACAGTATTTATTATTGTTGTGCACTTTACATGTCAATTAAACAAATAAATAATTATTATACCTGTACATAAACTCAAGCCATTTCACCAATGGAGTGTGAGAATTGGTGAATATTGAGCCATTGCGCACAGAAAGTGGGGAACTTTTGTGACGCTTACAGACCCTGCAGAAAAAAAGGCAAAATGCTGAAAAGTATAACACATGAAAAAATCAAATATCATAACTTACTATACAGAGCAACCTGGATAAAACATATTGTTATGACTGTCCAAAACGTAGATATAGGCTAAGTTACGTATGTGTGTGTGTGTGTGTGTGTGTGTAGGCCCATGTCCTATAGTGTATTTGTCTCATTTCAAATAAGATCGCAATTAGCAATTCATTTAATTAAATTGTTAATGTATTTACTTACCATCGTAACCCATCGTTGCGATCGCATTTTTGCAGGCTCATGCTTCGATTGCATTTTGGACACTGCATCCTACGTTTCAGGATACCCCGTTTCTGCATCCATCGGACTATTCTTCTTTTTTTCGTTTTATCAAAACTTCTAATATTTTTTAGGAGTTCTTGCAATAACCGGGTCATCTGTAACTGCTTTCTAAGCCAACAACCCAATCAGTCTCTGTCCTGTACCACATTCAAATATCGTGCCACTTTACATATTGGCGCCTACTGGATGTGCGTGACGTGCGTAACGTTACCTGACTGTCCCGCGCATATAATTGTCGTAAAACAGACCACACGGACAACATACAGGGCCATCAAAGAATCGAAGAACCCACAAAATTCGACATTTGAGGTAAGCTAAACATGTAACATTTGTATTTTATTTAGGAACATTGGTATCATCAGTTGTACAGAACTGTTAGTTTACAAATGTAGCTGACATGACATGGTGTTTATGTTCTTTGCTTTGCGCAACTTTATTTAGATGGAAACTCGTTTCAGTAAAAGAGCACATGGTGGGGGAATGGAGGCCGAGGAAGGTAAAGAAGACGTGGATGATGCGATTGCGAATGAGAGCCTACAACAAGATGTGGATGAGGTCCCTTTTGGGCCAAAGAGAAAGAAGACAGTCAAATATTCCCCGAGGAAATTATGTAAGTCATTTTTGTGTTAATACTTAAACAACTAGTGCTTGCAATTAAAACCTGCCATTAGCTTATTAAATCTGTTTTAGCCACTTTGTCAGCACATTGCCAACATCTGTATTTGCCTGATCGTGGCACATCATATTTCCTATTTTTATTATTCTGTAGATATTGTATGTTTTTGTATATTGTAGCTTAATAAAGTAAAGTGTTGTCCCAATATTAAAATAGCACTAATCAGTGCAAATAGAAGTAATTCTACACAGTTCTCCACACCTAAGTAAAAATGTTTAATTTAATATATTGCCAAAATTGTGTCTGATAATAATACATATTATTGATATGTTTTATTATTATTACATCATAGATTAATATATTATTTTATTTTATAAATATATTTCTGTCTTCTATTGCAAGTGCTTGGCTTTTATTTTGCAACATGCATTTAAAGGTCCCGTTCTTCGTGATCCCACTGTTCAAACTTTAGTTAGTGTGTAATGTTGCTGTTAGAGCATAAATAATACCTGTGAAATTATAAAGCTCAAAGTTCAATGCCAAGCGAGATATTTTATTTAACAGAAGTTCCCTTTCAAAGCCTACAGCGAACGGCCGGCTTGGACTACATCCTGGTACTTCCTTCATAAATGACGTCAGTAGAACAGTAGAACAGACTAACCTCCGCCCACAAGAATACGCGAAAAAGGGGGCGTGGTCTTGTTGCTGTCCCACGTGGAGAAGAGGACGGTCGCGTGGAGAAAAGGAAGTGTTGCGTTTGAGTGTGTTTGTCGCCATGTCATCGAGACGCTGTTATTTTCATCCCGGAGTCAAATCACCTTTGTTTGGCTTTCCCAGGGACGCTGTAGAGATCATTAAGCGCGTATATATCTCCCCTTAAGAGGCGTGACCTTTCCACGTGCGCTAAGCTGCTGTCGAATCCAACACAGGAACCGGGCCACGTTCGCTAAGCTGCTGTCCAATCACAACACGGGAACCGCTGGCACAATCAGAACTCGTAACGTATTTCTGAAGGAGGGACTTCATAGAATAAAGGAACTCATCAGCCGTTTTTAGGACAGTGAATACAGCGGTGTACAGATAAGTACATTGTGTTAAAAATACTGTTTTTTACACGCGAAACATGAACACATGTTATATTGCACACTGTAAACACAATCAAAGCTTCAAAAAGATACGAAGAACGGGACCTTTAAATTGATGCACTCCGTTTTGCACACCAGGACATACTTTTAAAGGAAAAGCCCACCTAAAAATGAAAATTTGCTGATAAATGACTCACTCTAGTGCTGGGCGGTATGACCAAAAATGTATATCATGGTATTTTTCAAAATTATATCGGTTTATATATTGGGTATATGACGGTATTTTTTCCCCCTATGCATGACCGGGTGTTAACCACATTTTCTCCTGATTGAGAGAGGAAAAACTGTAGTAGATTGACTAGAATGCCCTGTTTTACTGTCATGACGAGTGAATATTGTAGAAAAACTCCACACTAAAATTAATACAGGTTTACAAAGCCTTGGGAGACAACAACCAATAAAACACAGACCTGCAACACACTCATTACAGACACATGCATATTTAAATACCATGGAGATAGAAAAAAAGAGTTGAGGGCACCCTAAGCATTTTAAAAATCTAACCCTATATAACAACACACTGACAAAATGACGGAGGGTACAGCCATTAGTAGTGTTGTCCGAAACTAACGTTATTCGGACTTACGATAGGCTGTAATGTGATCTCAGCTGTGCTCTCACTACAGTGCCACAGTGAAACGGGACCCCTCAAACAGTGACGCGCTGCAGCGCATTCCGAATGTTGGTTAAGCGACACATACCGTTATTGCGGTATCATCAAAATTCATATCATAACAAAAATAAATACCGGTATTCGGTATGGACCGGTATACCGCCCAGCATTAACTCACCCTAGGCCACACCTAAGGTGTCGGTGACTTGCTTTCTTCAGCGGAACACAATTGGAAAAATTTTGTTATTGGGTGAAAAGTAAAGAAGTGGAAGTCAATAAGGAAAGACTGTTCAAAAAGCAGATACATGCAACACCATAATAATCCTTGCAACTTTAGCTGATACTTTGAGGTCTTATGAAGTGGAAGTTTGATTAACTGAATGATTGACAACATTGCTAGGCTCTGAGTAAGGGACATTATTGGGATGGGAGAATGTATAAGAAAAACATTAGTTTATTTAAAAAATGTGCAGTTTCACCAACAGGAATGTTGGAGCTGGCCAAACTTAAAGAACAGACCAAGATGGATCGACAGAAGATTGAACACCTTGAGGACCGCATTAAATACCTGGAAGAAGCCAACAGTGAGCTAAAAAACGACAAGGAATTCCTGCTTTCACAAATTAAGGGAGCCCCCAGGGCACTTGCATCTACTGGAAAGTCAGGTACATTAGCAAGACGATTACCGTTATTTATGCAGTTTTAAATGTTTGTGAAATTCATGTAGGACAGAAAAACTGTGATAGAGCCACTATCAACTTTTCCTTCTTATCTGATGCATTCATCACGGCACACAGAGCAAAAGTGGAGCTAAGTTTAATTTTAAGTGCAAACTCACTGAAGGGTCGTATTGTGGAGCCACTGGAAACCACCGATTTAATGGTGCAGAGATAGATTTGAAAGTTGTCAATCGCTGTAGGGGCTTTAAATAGAATAAAGTTACTCCTGTTCACTCTAAAATCCATTATAAATGGATTTTATAAATGGCTAAATGGAGTTTTTGTTCCTTGCCACTGTCACTTTTGGCTTGCTCACCGGGGGATTAATTAGACAATAGCTAAACTATATTAAATTAAAGGTTTTCATACATTAAATATATTATGTAATTACTCTTTAGTATCCCTCTAATTAGATTAATTTGAGGGGGCAATATAGCTATGGTATTGCCTGGTTAAAACCAGACCATATTCTCAGTAGTAACTGAGTAACATAGACAAATCATTTCCCAACGGGCGTCGCTCAAATGCCTCTGGGGGCAATTGGATAGACCTAAAACCAATCAGAGCGATGAAGGAGATGACATATGCAGAGCGACGGAGAAACATCTGAGACTCTGGCCGTTTCTCAATATGCGTTCTTGTCTGTACTTGTGTTCTCCTTACCTAAACCACATATTAATGTTTAATATATTATTTTTTAAATGTAAACGAAAGAGGCAGGGTGTTTTATACTTTGTTTTATTATAAATATATATGATAATCAATGTAGGCCTAGCTACGTGTTGCCTGAACCACATTTGTGTGGCTATTATGTTTAATAACTCAAACTTCTGACTTGTGTCTGTTACTTGCCAAGTTTGACTCTGGAGAACGAACTCCCGAGGACGGGAGGACACTTCCGCCTACTCTGCTAATGGACAAGCAGCGTTCTTGACAGTATCACTCAGTATATATTTGTATATTTTAGGCTACAATAAAACTAAATATATGATAAAACACCACTCTACCTCTTTTCATTTTCATAAAAAAAAAAAAACATTAAACATATTATAGCCACACAAATGTAGTGCAGGCAATGCATATTATCTTCAATGCATGTATATAACAAAACAAAATATAAAAAACCCAGCCTCTTTTCGTTTACATAAAAAAAAAACATTAATATGTGTGCATAATATAGGCTATGATTATCACTGTAATAAAATGAAATATGACATAAAACACAACCCAGTCTCTTTTTGTTAAATGTCAGTTTATGTGTGATCAATAGCAATTATAAAATTATAATTAAAAGGTATAAGAAGCTATACAATAAATAAAGCAATTCAGTCAAACAAAGTCAGCGCTAGGAGACTACAACGGTAAAGTTTAATAGCTTAAAAATATAAAGTTATGAAACTTCACTTTGCCCTCAGACAAAACGATCTGTCAGGGAACAAATAATAGATTAATGAGAGCAAAGATCAGCCGTTAGATCTACACAAGACGAATCATATCTCATGTTTAACCACCACAGAGACATCAGAGCCAGCGGCAGACAGCTGGGGGACTGGCCGAGGAAAGGCTGACTGGGGTTAATGAGCGATTGAGCGCCGCTGATCCACTGTAGCTCACTGGAGCCGAAAACGCCAGATCAAATTTTCAAAAAGGCGCTCTCTTTATAAATAAACCACAGATTTGAGCTTTAAACAACTACATTCTCGCCTGAAAAGGACTTAAAACTATATTTTGTGAAACATTAACACTACCAGAGGGCTCTCGCTAAGAACCATTAACGAAAAGGAAAAGTTTAAATCGCTTAAAACAGACGTGATAGCTGATTCGAACGAGTGATGTTCCACGGCGGCATCTATCTTTGTAATATCCAAAATCTGCTTCAACGTCGCTGCGCTGTCGTCATCGTGTAAAGCCCGCCCCAACGTTTCTGATTGGTGCCTCGATTTCTAGGGATTAGAAATGGGCTTGAATGGGCTCTTTGCCAGACTACTTGCAGAGAAAATCTAAATATCTGGGTTATCTCTAGCTAGGGTCTTCAACCATGATAAAGGAATTTTGAATCACAGTAATGATACACATACTGCGACGGTAATTCTATGTGAAATAATATTTGTCTATCTCACTAGAAGTTAAAAACAGTAGCTAGAACCAAATTATATTGCTCAACATCACCACATAATAACTGCTTATGAAATATAACTGTTTAACTCGCATAAAATGATTACATCAGCAAGACACTATTGACCGTTCTTACATCTATGCCTTTAAGATCTGTTTAAACTCGCATTCATCAAAAATTAAAATAGACCTTATTAGAATATTAAAACATTTTAATCTCTTAGTTATGTTGAAATGCAACACTGCTGGTATTCGTCACAGCACAAGCTGGCAGAGGTCACACGGCCACCTCAAATGAGACAACACAAAACCAAATGCATTTCTCTTTCTCGATTACTGTATTAATAACTCCCTCAACATCGACCATGTCCTGTTCTGTTTCCATGCACATGCAAGTTCTCGCCGTTGCTCCTCGATGTCAGTAACTTCATGTAGTCATGTTTATTAAATGCAGTAAATAAATTATTAATCACATTATTACAGAAGAATCAAAACCGTCCGTCATATATTAACATATATTGTAATGTAAATGTAAAGCATTAATAATATATTATAGACATTTTCATAGATACTTTGTGACTTGTGACAAGCACTTCCAATAGCTCTCTGTTCTGGTTTCAAAAACAAGACTTTACAGAAAGTTATTTTAATCATCAACTACAAGAGAGCATTATAGAATTTATCTGTAATAAAACAAAGCCTGTTATTTGTGTTCTTCTGTGAAACAGTTCTCTGTTTTCAGATAGTACCCAAAATTGGGCCTACATTGAGAATGGTAGCTTTTTAGGTTTTGGGGCTTTGTTTATTTATACATCTTTCTGCTTGTCCAACTGCCCCATTACCCTTTTCTCACAGGCTTCAGAAAGACAGATCACATTCCTTCTTCATCTTCATCTTCAATGTCTCCATCTCCCTCCTCTTCATCATCAGACTCCAGCTCCTCATCATCCTCAGAAGAGGAACAGCAGAAGAAGAAGAAGAAGAAGGCGAAGGAGAAGAAAAAGTCAAAAAAATACACTGACTCACACAGCCGTTCAAGAAGTAAGACATTGATTCTCTTCATAATGAGATGATTTTTTACATTACAGTTGCACATTACTTAACTGTCTTTAATTTTTCATATTTGCATGAAAAGCAGCTTCTAACATGGCATAGTTCACCCAAAAATGAAAATTATCCCATGATTTACTCACTCTCAGGTTATCCTAGGTGTATATGACATTCTTCTGTCAGACGAATACAACCAGAGTTGTATTAAAAGTAGTCCTGGCTCTTCCAAGCTTTATAATGGCAGTAAATGGCTGTTTCTGTTTTGTAGTCCATAACAACTACAAAACAGATGCACTTGTATGATGATTTCTCAAGCCAACTTAATAATAATAAGTTTATTAGGATTTCAGTAAGTTGGCTTTCTCAAGCCAACTTAATAAGTTTAAATAGGATTTCAGTAAGTTGGCTTTCTCAAGCCAATTTAATAATCTCAATTAATAGTTTTGAAAGCCCTAGTTCATTTATTTGTTTGTGTTGTTTTTTTGTTTTTTTTCAGTGACCACAACAGATGGAATCATCCGCCGCTACAAGAATGCCCTCAAGAGATTCACCAAGTTTGGATCCATGAAAAAGGCCTTCACCAAGATTAATGTTGACCGCAACACAATTGCAAGAACAGCTATAATTGCTGAGCTAGCAATCACATATCCAGACGCATTTAAGGAGCTGCTCCCCACAGATGATGTAAATGAGAAGATCTCTGAGTTTGCAGAGCGCTGCAGGAGGGCTATAACAAAAGAGATGGCTGAAACTATCACAGCAAAGAAAAAGAGTGGACAACTCCTCCCAATAATGTATAAGTACACCTAATAAACAAGTTATCCTATTGTTTTGCCTCTAAAACAATGTACATGTTGAGATATTGTTGTAATCCTGTTTGAGGAAGCACAGGAAATAATAATTTTTGTTAGTTTTTCCCCCATTCTATGTCAGAAAAAGTCAGAACTCTCTGAGAGGAAGAACAAGTTCTGTTAGTTTTCAGTTTTTTATGTATTCCGCACATACATAAAGTTAAGTAAAATCTTTTGATGTGTCTGTTGCATTTTGTTAAGATATTTAAAATAATTTGACAGTAATAATTTAAAATAATTTGAGTAATACCACTTAACATTTAATGACAAGTTCAACTTGTACCACTGCAGAAAAATATGTATTGACACTTAATGACATGTTAGTGACAAATTCAACTTGTACCACTGTAGTTTAGGTCAAGAAAAATATTAATGACACTGTCATAACATCATTTGATAGAGTATTGACACTTAATGACATGTTAGTGACAAATTCAACTTGTACCACTGTAGTTTAGGTCAAGAAAAATATTAATGACACTGTCATAACATAATTTGATAGAGTATTGACACTTAATGACATGTTAGTGACAAATTCAACTTGCACCACTGTAGTTTAGGTCAAGAAAAATATTAATGACACTGTCATAACATCATTTGATAGAGTATTGACACTTAATGACATGTTAGTGACAAATTCAACTTGTACCACTGTAGTTTAGGTCAAGAAAAATATTAATGACACTGTCATAACATCATTTGATAGAGTATTGACACTTAATGACATGTTAGTGACAAATTCAACTTGCACCACTGTAGTTTAGGTCAAGAAAAATATTAATGACACTGTCATAACATAATTTGATAGAGTATTGACACTTAATGACATGTTAGTGACAAATTCAACTTGTACCACTGTAGTTTAGGTCAAGAAAAATATTAATGACACTGTCATAACATCATTTGATAGAGTATTGACACTTAATGACATGTTAGTGACAAATTCAACTTGTACCACTGAAAAAGTGGTCATAAAAAAATGTATGACATAATGTCATGTCAAAACCAACCACATGACAGTTAAATGTAATGTTAACCCATAAAGCCAAAACTTCTTAAGTTTGATGATTAATCTGCTATGTCATGTTTATGACAGATTTATGACAGGTTATGTTGTCTTGGTAATGTCAAGTTGTCATGACAAAGACACTGACAGGTTATGATGTATTGGTTTATGTCAAGTTGTCATAATAAAGACATCTCAAATAATGTCATCTTTGCATTTAAAATGACATAACTGAGCGAATGACACTTAATGACAGTTGTCATAAATATGCATAAAAACTCATTCATATTCATGACATGTGTCATGTCATGATTATGAAGGTGTCATGTCAGTCTTATGCACACCCCTTCAAGTAAAGTGTTACCATAATGTGCAATACAGTGGCGTTCAAAGTCCATGTCAGCCATCTGCTCATTGGGCTGTCGCAGCAACAGAAACGCGTTTAGATCCGAAACAATCACTTTCAATGGAGGACTATCTGGGCATGTTATCAAAGACACGGCTGTGATCTTCATCACCATTGTGGCGTCATCACTTCATCAGCATTCAGCACAGTGATATGTATATGATTATGCATTTCCGATATCGATCGGGTGTAGTACTTTACTCTTTCTCAAATTGTCGCAAGCATGCACGAGATGCGCACCTGCTTGTGCAACGTTGCTCGTTATCACTTGCTCGTGTTGTAAACTATCCACAGTGCCTCGTAAATGATTCGCATGACACTGGTTACCGTTAACGATTGTATTTTGTTTAGAAAAGCTGAAACAGAACAGATGGCACAGCATATAGCCTCTATCTTTCTCACCACGAATGCAAGGAAACCAACACAGGTTTTAAAGCGACATGCACCTCGTTAATCGGGGCTTCATGATTAACAGAAGTTAAGCTGAAATCGCGAATGGGTTCAGTGTTATCAGATCGCTAAAGTTGAATTAACTATGCTAATTTGCTCAGCATAGTTTTTAAAGTACAGCACTGACATCAGTGCTTGATCCGTTCTCATTCATGCTTGCTATTCATCTTGCAAGCACTGTGAGTTTGTCACATACAAAATGCAATTGAAACTGACACAATAGTTTCAAGCTTAGAAGTGTTTTGGGCCTGTCATCCAGCAGAGTACATATTTTGCTCAAACATACGGGGCACCCAGTGTTGAAATGTCTTCCTTGTGTGATTCGACATGGCTTCCTTTACTATGAGGAAGAACCGCGTTCTGTGCTCATATAAAGGTGCCGTTGCTTATTGCTTTATAAATGCGCTACATATTAATATGTATAGTAATTGTGCTTTTGGCTTTGCGTTACTCCAGTTAATTTGACTCTATGCGTGTTTTATTCCGCCACTGATATCTGGATGCCTCTGTCTATTTTTAGGAACTTTAGAATTTAGTGTTATGTCTCATTTGGTCCTTATGTACTACGACGCCATGGCTACAATTATGAATTAAACAAAGTGTATCTCGCTAGTACTCAAAGCACCATATGTCAAGTAAGGTTTGAATAAAAAACAAGGTTTAACTGGATGTTCGATAGCAGCAATAATTTAATTCCGTACTCAATCCGACCCATTTTACATAAAGATTGTAATCGATGAACTCTGCATAAATCCAGACGGTTTGGTATTGCTGGGGTTATATTTCTGACATACCTCACAGCCTTTGACATACTGCCAAACATCCTTCCTGGCGGATGGCCACCATGCCACCTCTAGGAGTTTAAAGGTCCCATGGCATGGCAAGGTTTTTCAACATTAATATGAGTTCCCCTAGCCTGAATATTGTCCCCAAGTGGATAGAAATGTTGATCGGTGTAAACCCGAGTTCTGGCTGTCTCTCTCTGCCTTTGAGAAAATGACAGGCCAGACGAGCCAATCCTGAAGTCTCCTGGTTTGACGTCCAAGCAGGAACGGTTACCTCCCTTTCCTCCGCCCAGAGAATCTGGCACGCCCATGCAAACGCTCGAGAGATCATTCCTTGTGAACGAGTGAATGCTGGCAGTTTCTCAGTGTTTGGATGTACAAATGAAAACAGAAGTCTTTTTTCAGTTCCTTCTGATCTGTGATCAGTAATTTCTGATGTGTAGCTAATTATTTATAATTCGTGCACACAATGCGGCTTCTCTCTCTCCAGACAGAACGGTGTTTTCGTGTTTTCTATCTTGTGAGTCAGTGTTTTTGTACGTCCTCGTCGCGTCTACCGGTTCTAAAATGTGCATACAGTCATGAGTTTCTGCTCAACATCGGCCTCACACACGCCGAAGCTCGGGCTGCACTGGCCGTTGGCCTTCAACATCCCCGACCCCCAGTACTGCATCTGGCCCACAGCGGAGGCACCAAACGCGGCGTGAGATTAAGCAGAAGGGGGGTAAGCGTGAGCATATTCGGGCTAGCCAGCTATCCCACAATAAACTGGATTACATTCGATTACTGCTGTTGTGTCTTTGTTTGCGCTGTGTACTCAACGCGCGTCACTGACGCTTTTATTTTATTTTAAAAATAATGCTATTATCAACACTTATGTCACGGTGTGACTTTTCCTGGGGCGGAACCATAGTGGCAGAGATTTGTTCCGCCCGGATCAAACACCACTACTTCCGGGTTCCCGTCCCCGCGCCAAAATCATAGAGAATCGGCGGCAGGTGCTTCAATGAACAGCGCGATCTCCGGATTGGGTGAAGGGGAGGTAGGAGGAGTACAAAGAGGGCCTCCAGAAGTCAGTCGGGGTCAGTCATTTGCAGCGGTCACACACAGCCGCAGCTGTTAGTTCTGAGTCGGGCTCAAGCTGAGCGTGGTGGTAGCCGCTTCCAGCCGTTGCGGCGAGAGGATCTGGGCATCTGGGCAAACAAAGGATAACACGAGGTGCATATTGTGGACTGAGCGATCAAAGATCCGGAGAGCTATCAAGATAAGAAAAGAGACGAGGCTGAGTATAATACAGACCGAGTTTTGCATTGTGATTCAAGTGTCAAGTGTGTGTCCGATTCTGAGAAGCTACATGCAGGACAGTTGCCGGAAGTGCTGGTGAGCAAATCCCTTCGGGAGAGAGAGCACAGCGGCCAGGACGCGAGCCAGACACTGGAAGAGAGAACAAGACGAGCACACGGGTTGATCAATGTGTGAGTACCCTGAGAAACGTATACAGTAACAACTTCATCGGAGGTTTATCATCTGTGAGCCTTGTGACGTTGAAACTAGGAAAACGAGTGGCCCCACCGCGGAGAGTGAGCGTGGGAGAGCCAGAGCTGGCGGACAGTGAAAGCCGCCGGGGTGGTGTAGCAGCAACGTCCTTTTCGTTGGTTCTTCGCTATACCAGCGCTTCAGCGATCTACGCCAGGTACGCCCCGCTGTGGTGGAAGTGGCCCTTACCCAAGCGAGCTCGTCGCCCCAGAGTCTGGGGGAGGAGGTGCCCGGCCACCTGAGGGGAAATTCCCTGCAAGGGGAGGAGCTGGGACCCGCACAGGCCAGGAAGTTGCGAGACCTGCTGGGCAAGTGGCAACATGTCTTCTCGGCACACGAGGAAGACTACGGCTGCACCAATGTCGTGCAGCACCGGATCCCCACGGGGGAGGCAGAGCCCAGCAGAGAAAGGTATCGACCCGTCCCAGCTACCCTGTATACAGAGGTCCGCACACTTCTACAGGGTATGCTCGACCGAGGGGTTGTCAGGGAGAGCAGCAGCCCGTGGGCAGCTCCCATTGTGTTGGTGCAAAAGAAGACAGGCGCATGGAGGTTCTGTGTTGACTACCGTAAGCTGAACTAGGTCACTAAAAAAGACGCGTTCCCCCTACCCCGGATCGAGGACTCCCTGGCCGGCTTGACACGCTCGGCATGGTACTCCACGTTGGACTTAGCAAGTGGCTACTGGCAGGTACAAGTGGCCGAGGCCGATCAGGAGAAGACCGCCTTTACCACCCCGTTCGGTCTCTTTGAATGGGACCGGATGCCCTTCGGCCTCTGCAACGCCCCTGCCACCTTCCAGCGGCTGATGCAGCGGTGCCTGGGAGGCCAGCTGATGGAGTCCGCCCTGGTATACATAGATGATGTCATTGTCTATTCCCCAGATTTCGACTACCACTTACAGCACCTTGAGCAGGTCTTCAGGGCCATGGAGAAGTATGGGCTGAAGCTCCAACCGGACAAATGCCATCTGCTACGGCGGGAAGTCAAATTCTTGGGACATTGTGTGGGTGCGGCGGGAGTTTCTGTCGACCCGGAGAAGGTGTCGGTGGTGCGGGAGTGGGCTGCTCCGCAGACCGTGAGGCAAGTCCGGTCATTCTTGGGCTTCGTAGGGTACTACCGCCGCTTCATCAGGGACTTCTCGAGGATCGCGAAGCCTCTGAATCAGTTGCTGGCTGGGACGGGACGCCCCCGAGGTCGTGGATCCCCGGCTATCCTGTGGAGTCCTGAGTGTGAGGCTGCGTTCCAGCGACTGAAGCAGGAGCTACTACAGGCGCCGATTCTGGCGTATGCCGACTTCTCCAAGCCCTTTGTCCTGTACACGGACGCCAGCAACCTGGGCTTAGGGGCCGTGTTGGCCCAGCAACAGGACGGCGTGGAGAGGGTTATTGCCTACGCAAGCCGGAGCCTCCATCCAGCAGAGAGGAATGATGCCAACTACAGCTCCTTCAAGTTGGAACTGCTGGCGCTGAAATGGGCACTCAGCGAGAAATTTAAAGACTATCTGTGGGGTGCACAGGTGACGGTAGTAACGGACAACAACACATTAGTACACCTGCAGACGGCAAAGTTGGGGGCAGTGGAGCAGCGTTGGGTGGCCCAGCTGGCCAATTACAACTATCAGCTCCAGTACCGGCAGGACGGGAACACACCACCGCTGATGCCCTGTCCCGACTCCCGGAAGCCCAAGGCCCGAGGGATCCACCGGAACCCACGTCGGACCCCGAGGGGGAAGAGTATATGGTGGCCATTGTGGAGGCGCCTGGGGCTCAATGTGAGGCGATGCCTGCGAGCTGGGGATGGGACCCCTGCCGATGGGGAGATTAGTAGCCTGACACGATGGTTGGAACGGGGGCGAAAACCGACATTGACCGAACGACAGATCCAAGGGGGAACAGGAGGGAAGCTGCTGGGACAATGGGCCAGACTCCGGGTAAAGGAGGGAGTGCTATGTAGGTCTGTCCGAGGTCCAGGGCTGGACGAGGAACTCTGGCAGATTGTTGTCCCCGAAGGCCAGGTACAAGGGCTCTTGACAGCCTATCACGATCAGCTGGGCCACCAAGGACATGAGAAGACCGTGTCCCTCCTGAGGCGACACTTTTATTGGCCTAAACTGGAAGCAACGGTACGCACTTTCGTACAGGCCTGTCCCCGTTGCACCCTGTTCAAAGCCAGGAAGGAAGCACGAGCACCGATGGTCCCCATCCAGGCGAAGGCCCCTCTCCACATAGTCGCAATGGACTTCTTGACGTTGGGTCGGCCGGTAGACCGCTATCAGAACAACCTTGTAGTCACCGACCTGTTCACCAAGTACGCCTGGGCCATTCCTACCCTGGACCAGACGGCGAACACCACTGCCACTGCCCTGTGGGGAGCTGTCTTCCAGCCGTTCGGTTGCCCTGAGTTTCTCCACTCGGACCAAGGGCCAAACTTTGAGTCTCGGGTGATTAGAGAGCTGTGTCAATTGTATGGCTGCACCAAGACTCATACCACCACTTATCACCCCCAGGGAAATGGCAGATGCGAGCGGTTCAACCAGACCCTATTGAACTTGCTAGGCACGCTAGATCAGGAACACCAGAGCAACTGGGTGAGTGCGTTACCAAATCTGATACAGGCATACAATAACAGCACGTACAGTACCACGGGCTACACCCCACTTATTTGATGTTTGGCAGGCATGTGCGGATGCCCACCGACTTAATGCTGGGGACAGCAACGACCGAGGAGGAGGGGAACGTAACCGAGTGGGTAGGGCGCCACCACCAGCGCCTCCACTTTGCGTACGAGCAAGTCTCGAGACGGATCCGAGTGGCTGGGGAGAAAAACAAGAGGCTGTACGATCAGACGGCTCGAGAGGCCCCCCTTCTTCCAGGAGAAAGGGTCCTGGTAAGGGACAACCAGCGACAGGGAAAGGGGAAGCTCAGTGACCGATGGGAGACTACTCCGTATGTGATCCAGGGCCAACAGTGGCCTGGACAGCCGGTGTATACGATTCGGCCCGAAGGGAAAGCCGGGCCCGATAGAGTGGTCCATCGGAACATGATCAGCCCCTGTCCGAACTATCCCAGCCCGTAGAGGAGGTGCCAACGGAGCCTGAAGCTGTAGCCCCGTGGATAGCGGGATGGGCCGTGATCCCAGGAGAACGGGTAAATGCCCCCGTAGAAATGGCCCCCAGAGACCCAGTGGAAATGCCTGCTGGCATCGACCCTGTTTCGCCACCACGACGGTCCCAGCGGGAGAACCGTGGCCGGCCTCCAGCACGCTATGGAGAATGGACAACCGAAAGGCGTTCTAGGGACTAGAACGGTTTGGCGGGGGAGGATGTCCGGTGTGACTTTTCCTGGGGCGGAACCATAGTGGCAGAGATTTGTTCCGCCCGGATCAAACACCACTACTTCCGGGTTACCGTCCCCGCGCCAAAATCATAGAGAATTGGCGGCAGGTGCTTCAATGAACAGCGCGATCTCCGGATTGGGTGAAGGGGAGGTAGGAGGAGTACAAAGAGGGCCTCCAGAAGTCAGTCGGGGTCAGTCATTTGCTGCGGTCACACACAGCCGCAGCTGTTAGTTCTGAGTCGGGCTCAAGCTGAGCGTGGTGGTAGCCGCTTCCAGCCGTTGCGGTGAGAGGACCTGGGCATCTGGGCAAACAAAGGATAACACGAGGTGGATATTGTGGAATGAGCGATCAAAGATCCGGAGAGCTATAAAGAGAAGAAAAGAGACGAGGCTGAGTATAATACAGACCGAGTTTTGCATTGTGATTCAAGTGTCAAGTGTGTGTCCGATTCTGAGAAGCTACATGCAGGACAGTTGCCGGAAGTGCTGGTGAGCAAATCCCTTCGGCAGAGAGAGCACAGCGGCCAGGACGCGAGCCAGACACTGGAAGAGAGAACAAGACGAGCACACGGGTTGATCAATGTGTGAGTACCCTGAGAAACGTATACAGTAACAACTTCATCAGAGGTTTATCATCTGTGAGCCTTGTGACGTTGAAACTAGGAAAACGAGTGGCCCCACCGCGGAGAGTGAGCGTGGGAGAGCCAGAGCCGGCGGACAGTGCAAGCCGCCGGGGTGGTGTAGCAGCAACGTCCTTTTTGTTGGTTCTTCGCTATACCAGCGCTTCAGCGATCTTCCCTTCCCCCCCCCCCCCCCCCCACCCCCCCCCCCCCCCACCCCCCGAGATAAACGACGCGGGAAAAGTGGTCTCTGGACCTTAAGTACACCTGGTTGGTGTGTAGAGTGCCGTGGGTGAGTCAGTATTTTGACTTTGAGAGTGTACACTTGGAATCTGCTGTGTTGTGCTGTGTGTGTGCGTGTCGTCCCCGAGACCATTATCCAGGCTGACCCACTCTCTGGGGAAGGTACGATCCCGAAGCTGGCGGAGTAACCAGCCCTAACCATTCACGCTGTGAACCTCACCCTACTCTCTGTCTCTACGGGGGTAGCACGACCGGAGCCAAGTAAGCACTCTCTTGAATAGCCATTGATACGTGCTTGTGTCGGAGGAAATTGTGTGTGCGTGTGCAGGGCCCGAGGAGAGGAGAACGCTACATACTCCCGGAGCAAAGTCATACTTACCTGCACTTACCTGTGTGAAGCCATCTAGAGAAGCGCCCGATCCAGCACCACCGCCGTGGTCAAGCCCCCTGAGCCACCGCTATCACAGAGCCTGGAACAAGGAGAGAGAAACGGATGAACCGTGTCTACAGAGTCTGTGAGTGATATCCATTGAGCAAAGTCATACTTACCTGCACTTACCTGTGTGAAGCCATCTAGAGAAGCATCCGATCCAGCCCCACCGCCGTGGTCAAGCCCCTTGAGCCACCGCTATCACGGAGCCTGGAACAAGGAGAGAGAAACTGATGAACCGTGTCTACGGAGTCTGTGAGTGAGATCCTTTGAGCGAAGTTATACTTACCTGTATGCCAAACAAAAGTCCCAGTATTGACCCAGATCCAGCGGATGCCCCGGAGGTGCCGACTTCTATGACACCGGCCCCTTGATACATTCTGAAAGGAAGCCGTAGAAAGCACGCCCGAAAGAGAGAGGTACCCCTGTCGCCCCCGTTCCCCTATACTTACCCGTTCTACCCCTGTGTTCAGGAGAAGGAGCAAGCCGTGGCGTAAATCCCCCGAAAGGTTCGCCCTGGGAAACAGAAAGAAAGAGACAAGTGAGCACATAGCAGGACATGGAAGCCAGATATTGAGAAAAAGGACGAAACGACTTATCTGAGGTTCTCCTGCGGAAAGAGCCGGCGAGCTCTGAGGCGGTGTCCTCACTCTCCAGTCCTCTTGGATTTTAGCCCCCTCACTTCCCCTTTCCCCCAATTTTAAGTAAATTAATAAAGACGTGTAATTTTAAACTTTACTCCAGTGTCCTCGTGTGTCTGGTCATCTGGGCTATCACTGGGAACCTCCCCGAGGTGAAAAAGAAGGGAGGAGCGGGACTCACGCGGTCCGCTCCGACCTGTGACACTTACTTTTAACTCGTTCATCTCGACAGCTGTAATGGTACTTTGCATGTGTTACAAAGTTGGTAATAATGATGAAGACGGACTCGGTGTGACTGGGACTCGTGTTTATTCAGAACTCTCAGATACAAACACAATAAACTCGCGCTGACTGACAGCGCTCTCATAACTCAGTAGGTACTATAAATAACTTTGTTAGCGATCGCTGAGCTCCGTCTCTGGTACGTTAGTGATGTCCGGTTCGCGAACGATCTTTCTTTTGAACCTGTTCTTTTTAGTGACCCCGAATCAGTTCACCAAATCGGACTGAATCGTTCTAAACGGTTCGCGTCTCCAGTCAGCGCTGATCCATAATTTACTAAAGTTACTAACTTTCTGACATGAGTGACAGCCCCTCCGACTAGAAATAGACTAATAACCTGAAGTATATGCTGTAACTACAACAGTTCAGACATGCTGAGAACTGATGTGAAGTGAACTCAGGTCCATCCGTCTCTCTGGCAGCAGCTCGTGCCTGCTCGTGCCTCGTAGACCAAGATAAACCACGCCCCCTCCGCTCATTTAAAATACAAAGATGTCAGCCAATCACAACAGTGGGCGTTTTTACTGAAGTCTCACAGCAGACACGCCTCTTGAAGCAGGGCATTCAGCCACAGGGCAAACATCAGTATTGAAAAAATGCCTTTTATTTCTAAATTATGACATTTTATGATGTAAAAGTCATACTAACAATATAAGTACACCTCAGGAAACATTATAAAATAATAGAAAAATGCCATGCCATGGGACCTTTAAGAAGAGTTTTCAACTGTCCAAGATGGCCACCTAGGGGATTATCATGGTAATAATGCATGAAGTCAGTGATTAGCGTTTGTGGTACTACCAACTGATACTTCTCACACTTATTTTTTAAAGGAACCTTGCGGTACCACACCCCTTGGTGGTCTTCAAAGGTGATGGGCTGTTCTTTGACTGATCGAGGTTTGATGCCAGATTGCAGATGAGTGATGGTATTGTCCAACCGTTGAGCTTGAGCGATTTCTTCCAGGGAGTGGGGTAATGTGGACGGATGGTGCGAAGACATGGACAGACATGGGGTAGCATCCGTAGAAAACGGCTCCTGGACCCGGGATAAAGCGTCGGGTCCCATGTTGAGGCAGCCCTTCCTGTGATGGACCTGAAAGTTAAATTGTTGCAAGCGAAGTGTCCAGCGGGTTAGTCGTGAGGAGGTTTTAGGACAGTTGAATGCCCAGGCGAATGCTGAGTGGTCAGTAAAAACGTCAAAAGGCCATCCCTCCAGGTAATGCCTCCACTTTTCCACCGCCCAAATCACTGCTAGACATTCCTTTTCTGACGTGCTGTAATTCTTTTCAGCCCCGTTTAAGGTCTGTGATGCATACGCCACTACTTCTTCTCCTTCCTCCGAGTGTTGAGTGAGGATGGCGCCCAGCCCTACGTCACTGGCATCAGTGTGCACCTGGAAGGTTTTGTTGAGGTCAGGTTGTATCAATACAGGTGAGTTCTGTAATGTTTGTTTAAGCGCATCCATACTCGCCTGACACTCTGGAGTCCAGTCCCACTTTACTCCTTTCTTTTTTAGGTTGTTCAATGGTGCCGAGATGTCCGCAAAGTGGGGAATGAACTTATGATACCACCCTGCCAGGCCCAAAAACCTTTGCAGGGCTTTGAGATCTTGTGGTGGAGGGAACTCAGCAACGGCTCTGGTCTTCTCGCGATCAATCTCTATTCCCCTCTCAGAGACGATATGGCCGAGAAATTTGAGCTGGCGCTTGAAGAAATGGCATTTCTTAATGTTCAGCGTCAAATTGGCTTGGGTAAGTTTCTGGAGAACTGCGTTGATATGTTGAATGTGTTGTTCTTGTGACTTCGAATAGATGATGATGTCATCTATATAGACAAAACAGATTTTCCCCCTCAAATCAGCTAACACCCTCTCCATCAAACGCTGGAAAGTGGCAGCGGCATTCCTGAGTCCATATGGCATAGATTTGAATTGAAATAACCCCTTGGTGGCTGGTAATTTTTCCAGTGCATTTAAAAAATAGTCCTCCAACCCTGCCAAGCTAGAATCCACCGCCTGCTTGAAGTTGGTTTCCCGATTTAATGTGCTGTCCATAGACTGTTTGAAATCTTTCTCTACCATATGTACTTTCTGGTTAAGGGCCAATAAATCCACTTTACATTGAGAAATGTTTGCTTGTAATGCTTGTACCAAATCAACATTTCTTATATTATTTTCATCATCATCATTCTCATCATCAGACGGTTCATCATCAGAAATGTACAGTGAACTAATCATAGAGGTTATCTCTGCAGCTGGATTACGCCTAGTTACAAATGGGCCTGCAGTAAAATCTGTATCATTCTGTTCAATCACATTTTGTACATTGCCAGGTGTAACCAGGTCGTCATTTTGTTCTACATGAACTTCAACCACTGCTGCATTATTTGTCCCTTCCATAATGCCAGCTGTTAAAATAAAACTACAAAAAACACCTTTAATTGGGGGAAAAAAATCCTTGTATGGGCCACCAATATGTAACACTCAGCCTAAGGAAGGCAGTTTACAACACGTCAAGAAGTTCTTATCTTCTCTTTAAAAGGTGTTAAGGTCAATAGCTTTTCAAATAAACACAGAATAAATGACAACCCAAAGTGTATTATACAATAAGCAACGAAAAAAACAGTATATACATTATAGAAACAAAAGAATGAATGTAAATGCGGTGGAATAGTCCGTTTCAGTCCAATGTAAAGTGTGTGTGTGTGTGTGTGTGTGTGTGTGTGTGTGTGTGTGTGTGTGTGTGTGTGTGTGTGTGTGTGTGTGTGTGTGTGTGTGTGTGTGTGTTGGATCGGCCTCACCGGTTTGGCTTTTAACCCGGGAGCACGATGGTGTACAGCGCTGTCCTGTTCAGTCTCTCAAAGGTGATATACTTCAATGTATTTCCTCAACAAGATAATCCTCAACAGACGATGACAACTGTATTGTAGAGCGATCGATCGCGTAATCCACATTGCCTTGAGAGCGTCCTCTCTCGAACGCCGGCAAGTGACCATCAGCTGTCTGAGTCCATGACGTCACCGGGACACAAGTATCGCGTGAGTAAAACGAGAACACAAACACATATCCGGGCAATAAACCACAGGGGAAAACAATATACACACAACAGCTGTATTAAATTAATAATGAAATTCACAGCAGTATAAATATTCCCCCATTATGTGGCCGCGCTATGTGGACGGCTGATCAAACTGTAGAGCTGTGGTCACGGTTGATTACACTGTAGAGCTGTAGTCACGGTTGACTTCTCTGGAGAGTTGTGGTCACTGTTGATTTCACTGGAGAGCTGTAGTCACGGTTGATTTCACTGGAGAGCTGTAGTCACATTTGACTTCACTGTAGAGATGTAGTCACGGTTGATTTCACTGTAGAGCAGTAGTCACGGTTGATTTCACTGTAGAGCAGTAGTCACGGTTGATTTCACTGTAGAGCAGTAGTCATGGTTGATTTCACTGTAGAGCAGTAGTCACGGTTGATTTCACTATAGAACTGTAGTCACGGTTGATTTCACTGTAGAGCAGTAGTCACGGTTGATTTCACTGTAGAGCAGTAGTCACGGTTGATTTCACTGGAGAGCTGTAGTCACGGTTGATTTCACTTCAGAGCTATAGTCACGGTTGATCTCACTGTAGAGCTGTGGTCACGGTTGATTTCACTGGAGAGCTGTAGTCACGGTTGACTTCTCTGGAGAGTTGTGGTCACTGTTGATTTCACTGGAGAGCTGTAGTCACGGTTGATTTCACTGGAGAGCTGTAGTCACAGTTAACTTCACACGGTTGATTTCACTGTAGAGCAGTAGTCACGGTTGATTTCACTGTAGAGCAGTAGTCACGGTTGATTTCACTGTAGAGCTGTGGTCACGGTTGATTTCACTGGAGAGCTGTAGTCACGGTTGACTTCTCTGGAGAGTTGTGGTCACTGTTGATTTCACTGGAGAGCTGTAGTCACGGTTGATTTCACTGGAGAGCTGTAGTCACAGTTGACTTCACTGTAGAGATGTAGTCACGGTTGATTTCACTGTAGAGCAGTAGTCACGGTTGATTTCACTGTAGAGCAGTAGTCACGGTTGATTTCACTGTAGAGCAGTAGTCATGGTTGATTTCACTGTAGAGCAGTAGTTACGGTTGATTTCACTATAGAACTGTAGTCACGGTTGATTTCACTGTAGAGCAGTAGTCACGGTTGATTTCACTGTAGAGCAGTAGTCACGGTTGATTTCACTGGAGAGCTGTAGTCACGGTTGATTTCACTTCAGAGCTATAGTCACGGTTGATCTCACTGTAGAGCTGTGGTCACGGTTGATTTCACTTGAGAGCTGTAGTCACGGTTGATTTCACTTCAGAGCTATAGTCACGGTTGATTTCACTGTAGAGCTGTAGTCATGGGCGATTTCACTGTAGAGCTGTAGTCACAGTTGATTTCACTGTAAAGCTGTAGTCACAGTTGATTTCACTGGAGAGCTGTAGTCACGGTTGATTTCACTGGAGAGTTGTAGTCAGGGGTTGATTTCACTGGAGAGCTGTAGTAGGGCTGTACGATTAATTGAAAAATAATCGAAACCGAAATTCAGAACCTCTAACCGACAAATTTTTCCCATGTCGGTTATTTCGGTTTCAGTCCCGTGATTCCGCCCTGTCAGTCACATCAAGTGCAGTTAGCAAGCACACAGAGAGATGAAGGAGCAGTTATCTTTGTTTTTAGTTGCCCAGAATCACTATAGTAACTGTATGGTTGTTGGTGCCAGACGGGCCGGTCTGAGTATTTCCTTGTTGCATCGAAAATGCCTTGTTGATGCTAGAGCTCAGAGGAAAATGGGCCGACTGATTCAAGCTGATAGAAGAGCAACTTTGACTGAAATAACCACTCGTTACAACAGAGGTATGCAGCAAAGCATTTGTGAAGCCACAACATGCACAACCTTGAGGCGGATGGGCTACAACAGCAGAAGACCCCACCGGGTACCACTCATCTCCACTACAAATAGGAAAAAGAGGCTACAATTTTCACGAGCTCACCAAAATTGGACAGTTGAAGACTGGAAAAATGTTGCCTGGTCTGATGAGTCTCGATTTCTGTTGAGACATTCAGATGGTAGAGTCAGAATTTGGCTTAAACAGAACGAGAACATGGATCCATCATGCCTTGTTACCACTGTGCAGGGTGGTGGTGGTGTAATGGTGTGGGGGATGTTTTCTTGGCACACTTTAGGCCCCTTAATCAAACAAATTACTGTTTCTTCCGTTACAATGCCATTAGCGTTACTAAGAAAAAAAATGCGGCGTTATTATAATCGAGCTCACTGAAGCGGTTTTCATCCGAACAGGCTCTTTGTCAGTCGGACCTGCAGTGTGTGTGTGTGTGTGTGTGTGTGTGCGTGTGCGTGTGCGTGTGCGTGTGTGCTCGCGCGGCAGCCATGCGTGTTGGGGGGTGGTTTGGGTGGTACACATAACTGATGATGATTGGTGGGTGGAAGACAAGGTTGAAGTTGATAGGTTGAGTTCACACACACACACACACACACACACACACACACACACACACACACACACCTATGACGCACACGCATATGCACAGTCAGAGATGGCAAGTCCAACGACTTCAAAGGTAGCTTTCGCAAACTGGAAGTATAAGCGCTACTTTTCCCTTGTTGAGGTGAAAGGTAAGAATGTTTATGTAACGTTCAACTTATGCCCGGGAATAAAGAGTCTCTCCACGTCGGTGGCAAGTTATTCTAATCTAATGAAGCGCCTCACATCATCACAGCCACAACATTATTGGCTAAAAACCCAGGTGATAACGTGAGCTCCACTACCAGAGGACTAGTAAAGTACTGATAATATTTACACAATATTTACACTATAGTAGGCCTACTGATAATATTTACAATAATATATTGAATTTGATAGGTGTCTCTCACATTGTCCCACAGCAACATTAAAATAGTGTACATTAATGTACAATGTTTTATAATAATAATTTATTCTATTTAGTGTCCAATTCATTCATTTAACATATTTAATATTGGGGGCATCCAAGTTATTTGACATATTTGAACATTTGAAAAAAAAAAAAAAAAGTAACACAGTAACACAGTAGTTACTTTCCCTGGTAATTAGTTACTTTTATAATGATGTAACTCAGTTACTAACTCAGTTACTATTTGTAAGAAGTAACTAGTAACTATAACTAATTACTTTTTTAAAGTAATGTGCCCAACACTGTTTAAATGCCACGGCCTACCTGAGCATTGTTTCTGACCATGTCCATCCCTCTGATGGCTACTTCCAGCAGGATAATGCACCATGTCACAAAGCTCGAATCATTTCAAATTGGTTTCTTGAACATGACAATAAGTTCACTGTACTAAAATGGCCCCCACAGTCACCAGATCTCAACCCAATAGAGCATCTTTGGGATGTGGTGGAACGGGAGCTTCATGTCCTGGATGTGCATCCCACAAATCTCCATCAACTGCAAGATGCTATCCTATCAATTTGAGCCAACATTTCTAAAGAATGCTTTCAGCACCTTGTTGAATCAATGCCACGTAGAATTAAAGCAGTTCTGAAGGCGAAAGGGGGTCAAACACAGTATTAGTATGGTGTTCCTAATAATCATTTAGGTGAGTGTATGTCCCGCAATGAATGTGGCATCCTCAATAAACAGGTGACAATTAGTCCAAAATGCAGCTGCTAGAGTTATAACATCCCTACACAGGTTACCTGTTAAGTTCCGTATCACTTATAAAATATTGCAACTGACCTACACTCTAAAAAAAAACATTCTATATGGGACCAAAAGTGGTTCTTTGTCATAATCATAGAGGAACCACTTTTGGTGCTATATAGCACCATATCTTAACATGTTCTGTATATGGTAGCGGTGCTATATAGCACCTTAGTTAGCGGTGAACCAGTGAAGAACCGCTGAAGAACCACTGAAGCACCAAAATTGGTGCTATATACATATAGCACTTAAAAAAGTTCCCGTATGATTACGAGCCAAGAACCATTTTTGGTGCCATATAGAACCTTTTTTTTTTAGAGTGTATAAGGCCCTAAACGGTCTAGCTCCTGTGCATAGTGGATCTTCTATCGCCTTATAACCAGGGCTGGACTGGTAATCTGGCATACCGGGCATTTTCCCGGTGGGCCGATGCACTTTGGGGCCGATACAAGGTTATTTATTTATTTTTTTGCCACTGATTGGCCCATCATGCGGGGACAGCAGCCCATTGGTTTGTCTTCTGAATTGACAGGCCAAAGCTATAGATACCTCCCTCCATATTCATGGACTGTGTCCCTTTTAGGCGCTGTTTTTTCTATTTAAATTTTTTTGAGCGCATGAAACTGCAAAAGACGAATATCCGCACAGCGCTATCAAACGCGCGTTGTGTTTCTGCTGCTCTATGAAGTGACTCTGAATTTTGTTTTATACAGTCGTGTGATATGGGAACATGTTCTGCCGCTGCGGTGAATCAGCTGAAAACAGCCGCGAGCATGTAAATACATGATGAGGTAAATTGGAAAACGGCAATACACGCAACTAGCTACAAACTTGTCACTAGCACAACCACAACAGCTTGCAGCCACTAACTTTGAAGAAATATGGTGTTTTGGAAGAAATGTATATATTAAAAATGTTGCTATTATTACTTACATTAAATATTGCGGAATATAAATCACTTTTATAGAGGCTGTTTTTGTATTTTCTACATGTGTTTACAATATTTTTTATTACAAATTCAATAGTTTATTGTTATTTATTTATTTTAGAAACCATATACCCATGGTAATGATGAGCATGTTTTACCTGTGACTACCATGCTCTTACAGTTAAATGAAACTACAGTTAAACTATAAATAAAATGTCTTTAGGGTAATTAAAGGATAATTCAACAAAACAGCTTTAATGCATGGATCCCACGAATTAAGGACAAAGCTTTTTTCTCTTTAAATGAACTTTTTAATAGATCTAATGAAATTTGACTATTCCAAATGGAACCTCATGAAAGATAGATATCGGTGCTGGGAATTGTGAATTTGAATTTGCAGTAAATTCGATAATATCCAGGATTATTTGTCCCTGTCTTAGTTTTATTTATTTACTCCAATTTAAGGTCCTAACCCCAGCAACAACATTCACAGGGGAACTCATGGGCCGGATGGGCTGGGTTTGCCAGGGCCGAATTTTAGCCCCAGTCCAGCCCTGCTTATAACCCATCACGATCTTTAAGATCACGAAACCAGGGCCTGAAATTAACTTTTTTGACCACCAGCCACTTTGGCAGATGGATTTAAAAATCCACCTGCCACAGTGACTTTTTACCAGCCACTTTTTTTCCTCCTCGACATTAAGCCTGTTCACGTGCTTGTCTGGATTTTTTTGTGTGTGTTGTAAATATAATTTATTCGGAAGAAATATTCTCAACAGTGTTTAATCAGCTTTGACATATTTAAATCTGCATATCTTTTTACCTTTTATAGAGGGCATTTTTTTTCATAATCTTATTAAATATAGGCTATGCTTCAGCTTTCAGTTTATATTCTTAAATTTGATCTATACATTAGATTAGAATAATAAGACACTGTAGGGCTGTTACCAGTCAAATTAAATCATTTACACTGTAAAAATTACAACTGCATTAAACAATTGTATGAGATTGTTTTAAATATTTTAGAATATACAAATAAGAAAAGTTGAAAAGAATGTTTAAACATGAAAGTAAACCACCAGTAGGTGGCAGCAGGTGACTGTTTTAATGAGTGAGTCATTGAGTCGATTTGTTCAAACAGCTGATTCATTCAAGAATGAGGCAGTCGTTTATGAATAGGTCATTGAATCTTTGATACAAACAATTCATTCAAAACACTGAATCATTCAGTAATATTGATTTCTCCTCGAGAGGCTGCGCGAGCGTCAACAGCACAACATTGTTACCGTCATTTTTTTATACATTAGGCTATATATTATTATCCACTATGGATCGCCACTTACGCTAAATTAATGCAGAATCATTCTTGCATTTTGTTGATTCCCTAGTTTTTTGTTATTGATGTTTTAATCTGTCTAGTAAAATTCTCTTTCACTTGCCCCTTAAAAAATCCACTTGTCCCACATTGTTCTTTAACTTGTAAGAATACACATTTAAGTGTTGTCAAGTTATTAACAAAATCAATATAAGTAATAATAACTTTTACAATATACATTAAAAATCTTTTTATTCATTAATGTCCCGTGTCACAGACAGTCTTAGTCTACTGACTGCTGAGTCCACATATAGCTAGCCCTACCGCAGCTCATACATGAACACATCACACGTGGCTGTGTTGATGGCTGATTTAGTCATGTTCAGGAACAGTTGGGCGTAAATCGCGGGGGGGACAGGGGGCAAACCATGCTGAGTATTGTAAATAATATAACAATATATACTTAAAATAAATGTGTAAGTAGTAAAACAATACAAACGCAAACGGGACAAAAAAAAATGTGTTTTAAGTTTAGAAACATTTTAAGTTTCCCCTCCCCCCTTGCCTCACATTGGTTTGATCCACCGTGCACCTCAATTAACGTAACCCATAGAATGTAGAAAAACAACCACACAAGTTTGGGGAGAGAACAAGGCTCTTCAGACAGCAGTTGTGAAACACCAGTAAGTAGCTGTCAAGGCTATTTTATTCACTTTAAACGTCAGATGAAGTGATTCTTTTCTCTTTAATACAGATTAGGCAAAACACTGTTAACATCCCTTGCCCACCGCCGCCCCGCCCCGCTCCGCTGTATAGTAATAAAATAATTTAGTTCAGTTAGAGAACTGACAAAACAATTAAAAACTGAATGTGTCTGCTCAATACAGCACCAGCCGAACGAGCATACCGCTGACAGACAAGATTATCGAAGATTTGGTTTCAAAGCGTAAAAGCGCCTATTTAAGGGAGTGTCATTGTACTGTTTTGTTGTTGTGTTTTTCATTACGAATAATAGGCTAATGAACCCAAAATTCAAGCAACCCGCCCCAAAATTCTAAAAATTGGCTAATTCTAAACCGTAAGTTCAGTCAGATCTGTGTAATGCTCAATATAATAATAAGTGGCAGATCAGAGGGCTTGCTGCAGTTGAATATCTAAATATCTGAATATCATATTATAAAATACTATGTGGAGGACGCAAGATAATTTAATAATTATAATATGACTGCGTGGTGAACCTTAATCATATTTAAACTACTATCGCTTTGTGTTGTTGGTCAGATAAAATGACAGAGAAAAGAAAAACGGACATTAGATAATTTTTCAGTACACCAAAACGCCAAATAAGTACGAAATGTTTTTTTTTTTGTGGTAAACATATCCTTACAAGTACGATTTTGGCTGTATTATTTGTGTCCCCTTCAAAAATTGCTCTTGAGAAATTTCATGTTTATTGTCCCCCCCCAACTTTTAGATGAAATTTACGCCCCTGGAACTAAATTAATATTATTATTACTGGTAAAGTTACCGCGTACCGGACATTTTCTTACCGCTTCCCAATTCCCAACACGCACACGACGCACACACATCTGTGAAACTGTCATTGTAGGCTACTGTAGCCTACGTCAGCGTTGGATTATTATCTCGTCCCATCTCACCAACAGTTTAATACTCGCACATCCAAACGTAGTCAGAGATGGGCTTCATCTTCTTTCCGATCGCATGAATGTAGTCGGGTGGTTGATATATTTGGCTGAAAAAAAAGTAAGTCATGGAACTCATTGGGTTATATTCTACCAACTCTTATATTTCCATATATATATGTGGTCTTGTAGATTTTGTCCAGAAATTTACATTTATTCACTAGTTTACCGTCTTAGTGACTAAAATTGTCATGGTGTGACATGAATGTCATTGTGTATTAAATTAAAAAGGGGTATAATGTGATCATGTAAGTCAATTTATCCTGATTCTTTATGATTACTATATAAAAGTAAAGCATTTCTTATGTGCAAATATGTTACATTTTGCATTATTTTACTTTATCAACACTCATAGAAAGACGTTTACTCGTAATCTTTCAATATACTTCAAATTAATTTGGGAATACCTTGTTATAAAAGTACCAAAATGCTTGTAACCTTTGCTGGCTCTATTCCTTATCTGTCACATTGATGATTTTATGATTAATAAGCAAAAATACTTTTTTTTCCAAAATTCTGACTGTCACACCAAATGACATATGGTGTCACGCCATATGATAAATCTCACCACACATCTGTATGCAAAAATTTGTATTAGCTGCATTTAACAAACAACCAAACTGACAAGTGAATCATTTCAGTTCAGCAAAATCACAAAATTGTTTAAAACAGTGAGTTCTACTTAAACTAGCAAAGAATTGTATGTTTATTAAGGTCATTATCCCTTGTACCTCCCCTTTCAGTTTTTTCTCTTGATATCTGTAAATAGACAAATTCAATCATGAACACTTCAGAAATATGTGTCATATTTGCTTTACGTGGTTTTCTTCTTAAAACATGAGATGAGAGCACTGTGACTGTTTCATCATAACTTTTAATGCAGCACCGAACACACGCTGTCAGACCATGGACCTAGTACACAACAACTTCAGTAACGACCCCGCCCTCTAGCGGGACTCTGCCCCTTTTTTAGGACATGTAAGATGAAATGCAGAGAACAACTTATTCACAACATAATACTAATTAACTAAAATATAGCAAACAAAAATTACCACTCAATTGTTATACATTTTCAAAGCAAGTGAGATAATAACTGCACCTGCATATGTTTGCTATTTGTCTGAAAAGATGAAAACACATTTAGAACAAGCATATTTCTTAACTTCTTTTCATCGCCCTCTCAGTTTCTTCTTTGTTATTATGTTTTTTTTTTACCCATTTCAAAATCACTGAATCTGATTGGCTTTTTTACTAGTCTCCCACTCCTAGTACAGTGTCCTTGCTCAGTGTTTTCAGCCACCACATTTTGATCTTGCACATCATCATTCTGGACTGACCATTCTGTGTCATCACCTTCAACTTCCTCCTGTATCTCTGGTAGAGCATTGCCTTTGCTTGTACGCAAGCGTCTCCTGTTCCTCCTGTATATCTGACCAGAATTTGTCACAATGTTATAGGAACGTGGCTCCAGCCTTTGTTCTGTCACCACTGCCGGCTTCCAGCCGTGTGATGTTTCCATCCTGACAACTGATCCTGGCTGAATTGTAGACAAAGGTTTGGCATGTTGGTTGTAGTAATGTGCTTGGGTTTCAGAGCCACACTGGCTATTGGGAGAGTGCTTCGTAACACCCGGCCCATGAGCATTTCAGCTGGTGAGTATCCAAGACCGGTCACCGGGGTGTTTCTCAGAAATAGAAGTGCAAGATGTGGATCTGTCTGAGTTTGCTCAGCCTTTTTAAGCATCAGCTTGATTGTTTTTATGGACCGCTCTGCCATCCCGTTAGACTGTGGGTATCCTGGGCTAGAATATTTCCAGTTTATGCCCCAGTCTTTTGCAAATTGACGCACCTCTGCACTAGCAAATAGCACATGGTCACTTATAATCTCCTTGAGTGTGCCATGCCTAGCAAATATTGCTTTCAATTTTCCAACTACTGTGTGTGCAGCTTTGTCAGGAATCTGTTGTACTTCTGGGTATTTTGAGAAGTAATCCACAGTAAAGAGAAATGACTGACCTTTGAGCTTGAATATATCCACACCCAGCTTATACCATGGAGGCTCTGGTAGCTCATGGGGTTTCAATGGTTCTTTGGCATTAGCTGCTGGCACACTGTACATCTTTCGACCATGTTTTTGATCTCTGTGGACATTCCTGGCCAGTACAGGTATCTTTGTGCATGTTCTTTGGTGCGTTGCACTCCTTGATGAGCTACATGCAATCTTTCCAGTATTACTGGCCTCATACCTCTTGGAATGATGAACTTGTCATATGTCATTATCAACCTGTCACTGATTCTTATTGTGTCTTTGATAGGCCAATAACTTCTCAAATCCTTGTCAAGCTGTTTCTTGTGAACAGGCCATCCACTGTGATGTACTCCTTTTAGCCTTTTAGATGTTTCATCTGTATCTGTCTCTGATTTGAGCCTTTCAAGCATTTCTGTACCAATTGCATCAGTGACCTCCATTGAATAAACTACTCTTTCTTCACCATCCATGTCATCCTCATTTAGCCTGGCTCCAGACAGAAATGCCCTAGACAGAGCGTCAGCAATCAGCATGTCCTTTCCTGGAGTGTATCTCACATGCAGTTTGTAGCACTGCAACTGCAGTAGCATTCTTTGCAGGCGAGCTGGGGCCTGACCCAGGGGCTTTGTGAGAATTGCCTCCAATGGTTTATGATCAGAATGTACGATTACCGATGCTCCGAACACATACTGATGGAATTTACATGCAGCAAAAACCACAGCCAGCAATTCCTTCTCAATCTGCACATAATTGCGCTCAGCATCTGTCAGTGCTCTTGACGCATATGCAACAAACACGGAGCAAACATGTAGCAAACATGCCCTGAGGCCATCCTTTGATGCATCAGCTTGAAGCACAATTTGCTGTTTTGGGTCGAAAAACTTTAGCACTGGAGCCTCAGTGAGTGCTTCTTTTAAGCTGACTAATGCTGCATCATGCTCAGGCATCCATAGCCACTCCAAGTCTTTTCTCAACAGCTGTCTTAATGGAGCAGTTAAAGCTGCTTAATTTCTTATGTATTGCGACAAGTATTTTGTCATGCCCAGCAGTCTCTGTAGGCCTTTTTTGTCTTCTGGAGCGGGCATGTTGACAATTGCTTGTACCTTTTCACTGTCAGGTTGAACACCATCTGCACTTTATTATGTGGCCCATGTATCTCACATTTGTGACTTTGTACTGTACTTTTTCCGCATTGAACTTGATGTTCAACTCTTTGGCTCTTCTCATCACTTTGTGGAGAATTTCTGTGTGCTCCTTCTCATCAACAGCTACTATGATCATATCATCAGCGATCACATGTACACCGTTTATGTCCCCAAAGGCTTCACTGTTCTTTTGCTGGAATACCTCGCTGGAGGATTTGAGGCCAAATGGAAGACGTTTGAACCTAAAGCGTCCCCACGGTGTATTAAAAGTACACAGCAACGATGAAGCTTTGTCTAGCTTGATCTGCCAGTAGCCATCTTTCTCATCTAAAATGATGAACAGTTTGTTACCTGACAGCTTGCTTTGCACATCCTCTGGTGTTGGTATGGAGTAGTGCTGGCGTCTGATGGCTCTGTTCAGTTCACGTGGATTAAGACACAGCCTAAGTGAGCCATTTTTCTTTTCAGTTATCACCAGACTGTTGACCCATTTTGTTGGCTCTACGACAGGTGCAATAACATCAGTCTGCACTAACTGATCCAGCGTTTCTTTTAGTCTGTCCATTATTGCCAGTGGAATTTTTCTACATCCATGAACCACTGGGGTAACCTCCAGATCAATGTATATGTGATGCTCACCTGGAAACTCTCCCAAGCCGTGGAACACCTCTGGATATTGTTCCACCAGATCATTTTTTGTTGCCGGAGGGGTTGCTTTTACTGACTCAATCCGCTTGACCAGATTCAAAGTTTCACATGCTGCTCTGCCTAGTATTGGTGGTGTTGACTATACCAATTGGTGGTTCTGTAATAAAAAACAACAGTCTTGATTCATTTTGCCCTTTGTGGCACTTCAGGAATGAACAACCAGCTGGTTTGATCCTTGTGCCGCCGTACGCTACTAGCACAGTCTCTGTGTGCTTGAGTACGACATTCCCAGGCAGCTTTCTGATCTGTTCAAGTGGCAAGACATTTGCACCTGCACCAGTGTCTAATTTGAATTCAATAGGGATCCCCCTGATAGTCATGGTTGTGTACCACGAATCTTAATTTTTGCAGATTGCATTTATCTGTGTGCATTGAAGGATCCCCATAAACAAACTATCAACAGCTTGCAGTGTCTGCAGAGTTTTCACCTTGCACATTTTTGCAAAATTGTTGACTTTGCCACACGCCCTGCATTTAGCCCCATATGCTGGACACGATCTTGGTGCGTGCTTCTGTCCACATCCGGTGCATGCTTTTGATGTGCCACTGACTTTCTCTTTTTTGTTGTGTGACATGTGTATGACCAAATTCACAGTTTTTGCTTTTCTGCCTGCGTTCTGTAACAAATTTATCAATCTGGATTGGCTCATGCATCATGCATGTCCAGAACTGATGTCTCTCAAACACCGCATTTTTCTTAGGTGTGCAGTAGTTTCTGAAAGCTTCCAAAATCTTGTTAACAGTCACTTCTTCTGGCTCTTCTTTTGCTATTTCAAAAGTGTTGTAAATCTCTAGTGCATCCTCACCCAATGTGTGTAGCAGAACTGCAACCTGAACTTTCATATCCTTTTTTGAGAGCTCAGCTGCCGTCATATACAAAACAAATCTCTGCTCGCATTTGCACCAGTTTTCACTCATGTTGCCAGTCAATGTCATCGCTGAGGGTGGTTTGAAATGCTTGATGTTGTCTGATGCTCAAGCAGCTTTTACACCTCTTGCCGATGTCTTGACTGTTCCTTATATCACTGACGACAGCCAGCACTTCTGACACCATGTCATATTTGCTTTACGTGGGTTTCTTCTTAAAACACGAGATGAGAGCACCGTGACTGTTTCATC
The DNA here is from genome assembly GCA_023566225.1 of Romanogobio albipinnatus. Taxonomy (NCBI): domain Eukaryota; kingdom Metazoa; phylum Chordata; class Actinopteri; order Cypriniformes; family Gobionidae; genus Romanogobio; species Romanogobio albipinnatus. The sequence goes on from CM042239.1 coordinate 61,059,167, forward strand.
ATAACTTTTAATGCAGCACCGAACACACGCTGTCAGACCATGGACCTTAGAGAGAGAGTAGAGGGCACCACTCATCAAAGAGCAGGTTTATTGCCCTTTAAGCCACGCCCCTTTTGACCATGGGAATTTTCCCACGCTAGCTCCTCCCCTTATGGGGGCAGTATGTACACAGTGGGAATTTTCCCACGCTAGCTTGCCCCTTATGGGGGGGTGTATGAACACCGTGGGAAAATTGGACTTGTGTCACGCCTCCTTATGGGTTGAACATCTGAAGGGTGGGAAAATTTCCCAACGCACAGAAGTTCTAAGTGGTGTGAAATTTTTTTTAAGAAATGTATAATAAAGACATATTCAGAGATGAGATCAGTGTTTTGTTTGTTTTTTTTTTATTAAAGAAGACGTAATTTCATTACATATGAAATCTTTATCACTTTTAAAACGTTAAAGCATCGATAAGTTAAAATTGCATTTTTTTTCTCTAAAAGTTATCCAAAAAAGAGTTGGTTATTTTAAGATGTTAAGAAATCAATAATTTACAGAAAAGCAAATGTTTCCAGTCAGATTTGTAAAAAAAAAAAAAACTACTGCATTTTACATAAAACACAAAATTAGTTTAAAAAACTGTTACATTTGACATATAACACAAACTAGTTTAAACACATTGTTAAAAAGACTAAGGTTTCTACATACCGGTTGTTTAAATATACACAAAAGTTTGTCCTTCATTTCTGTAATTTGATGGAGGAGAGTAAAACCGGCGTCCGCTCAGTCCAGAGTTCTGAAACGAATGACGTTGTGTGAAAGCTGCAGAGAGACACATGCAGACTCCTTCCCTATCACGCCCACAACGTGTGTCAGCATGGGGAAAAACTAAATTCGCAGTGGATAGAAAACGTGAGGGCTCCCTTCAAAGTTTAAATTAGAAAGGACCGCTCAAGCAGTGTGTTCTGGCTCAAACAGACCACACCCACTAACACTCCCCTCTCAAAGCTGAGAGGTTCATTCAAATTTAAGGGCGGTACGTAAAAAATTACGCTGATGATGACATCACTCACGAGGGGATTCCCCCTCCCCTCTTTCTAAATCGCTTTGAACATTTATATGAAATGTAGTAAATAAACTTGTTGTTTTCCATTGTCTAAAGATCGCAGATAAAGTTGGCCTATATTTAAAACTTTAGACCATATAGTTTTAAGGCCATCTCAATTATCAGATGAAACCCCTACACACACACACACACAAACACACGAACACACACACACACACGCACACGCGCACACTTCATCGTGACTGAGTAGGCCTAGCTCTGCGGATATCATTCTATTTTATGTTTTTAGTACGATAATTAGTTTTTATTAAGCGGATATCTCAACAAGCACATGTTTTTGTACAATCACGATGTTGAATTCACGCTGTAATAAAGGGTGTTTCCTTTGAAAAATGAAGCAGGAAAATTAGTTTTAAACACGTCCTACAAAGCTTTAAAATAAGGAATTCATTCATACCTTTAACACTGAAGGAGTGACGGCATTAACTTACGAGTCCTAATCTACATCATCAAATTATCGTGAAGGAGAAGAGGCTGACCAATATTTTCATGCTGATCTAGCGAAAGTTCTTAATGATCTATGCAAGTATTTTTTTCCAACATAAATGATAAATTATACAAATTGAAAAGATATCTTAATAAATGTTTTTTAATAAATGTATTATTATTATTATGTTTTGTATCCCCCGATGATTTTTTTAGAGGGTACGGAATATATTTTGTCATGTATTCTAATTATCTTTTTTTCTTTTTTCTTAAGAAAACTCAACTCAACTCAACTCGTATGTATATTTCAATAGAAATCGCAGCCGATCTCCTTCCTCACACCCCCACCCACCCGGCGGACCAACCAATGCGGCCATTGGCTAGTAGTCCAACCCCGTCCAATCAGATGTACGAAGACGTGACACCATATGTAACCCCCAATGATCAACACCTGGAACACACACCTTCTCCTTGCATAAGCAGCAGCGAGGGGTCACAGAGAGGGGTGAAACGACTGAGGGAAATTTATGGATAAGAATTAAACTATCCAGATAACATTAAGTAGAAAAACAGTATTTTTTTTTGTATCATAATATTTTTTATTCATTGAATTTTTTAAATAATATAATATTGTTTTTTAGAAGAAAACAATGAGAGTGCATTTGTTACGTCTACATCTTCTTGTAAGAAACGATTCGAGAAATATTCTCATGAGAGTCCGATTTCTTCGGAAGACGGTAAGATATATTTCTTGTTTCATTATATTTTATCTATATTAAATAAGTTATTGTTTTATGTAATTTTGTTTTACGCATTAGTAACATTGTGTCTTATATTTAATACTAGTGTTCTGTTTCACACAATAAAAAATTAAGACCTGCTGGTGAGAATAACGAGAGACTCTGTCTCTTGATACATCAACAATTGAGAGGTTTAGATACTGATGATTTGTCTAATACGGAAAGATTGGATATTATATCCAAGCAGCATGATTGGATACCACCACGGGTGAATGATGAAAATGAGAGCGTACAAACAGGTGATGGAATGCGGGGAGGTGAAAGGCAACGTACAGAGTTAAGTCATACGGAGATACTGTAGATCAGGGATGGGCAACTCCAGTCCTCGAGGGCCACTGTCCTGCAGAGTTTAGCTCCAACCCTAATCAAACACACCTGAACCAGCTAATCAATGTCTTCAGGATTACTAGAAGGCTACAGGCAGGTGAGTTTTATCAGGGTTGAAGCTAAACTTTGCAGGACAGTGGCCCTCGAGGACTGGAGTTGCCCATCCCTGCTGTAGATGCTCTGATGAGTGAGGGGGGTGTTGTAGGCAATTTTACAATAACACCACGACCGCGTTTTAATGGTGTAGAGTTACAGAAATCATTAGATCTCAGGCAAATACAGACCACTGACTTAATAGAATATAATTCACATCTTCATACCATTCTTAACGATACGATTGACTTTTCACAACAGCTGGCTGGTGAGAGAGGTTTCATAAACATAGCCCTTGCTGGGGAAAGTTTACCGGGGTCTGTAAATGCAGTATTAAGCACTGATAATAACCACGACCCTTCATTATTCATAAATCAGATTGAACAAGTTGCTCAGAGTAATAATGATGTGGCCGGTGATGCAACTTTAACATTACAAATATCGATTGTACGAGATAAAACAGGGGGCGGACGGAGGAAGATTACTGACGTAGCTATCAGCGAGAGTATTAGTAGGAATAAAATGCATTTATTTAGTCCGATTAATATTGATAATGAAATGTGTTTGAGTTACTGTCTAGCATATATCCTCAATCCCAAATTCACAGATCAAGAGTTACACACACCTGCGATGGAGATCCACACAGGGTGTGGTTTTAAGACAGACGAGCAGATAGGTCTCCACAATTTATATGTTTTCGAAGATGAATTAGACATAAACATTTTTTTTACAGGGATTGTTCTGGGGCGCTGGTGGTACACAAAAACAGAGACAAATTACACCCAAAAACAATCCATCTATTTCTGCAAGAGGGACAGTTTCATCTCATAACAATTTACCCGGATTTATAGGTGTCACGGATGTATCGTTCTGCAGTGAAGAGGCGATACGGAGCGGAGTCCAGGAGCGCTGGAGCGGAGTCCAGGAGGGCTGGAGCGGAGTCCAGGAGGGCTGGAGCGGAATCCAGGAAGTCAAGGAGGGCTGGAGCGGTAGGATCGCTCCCAAAGTCCATCAACCACCGCTCTCGAGGCTCTGCCGTGGCTGCGGCCGTCACGACCTGAGACCGGGGCTTAACGGCAGCTCTCCTCTTCCGCCTGGGCTTGGGGACAGGCAGGACCTTCCCGGCAGGCCCACCGGAGGGATATGAGGAGGAAACTGGCTGCGGGTGAACTGACCAGGCAGCGTGCTTCTCTGAGGGGACTGGACGAGGAAGACACATATTCTTAGGAACCTCTTCTACAATCTCGAACTCAGAACAATTTAAGGACAATATCAGATTGATTGTCTCGACTAGGGAAAAGGAACAGGCAGGTTCCAGGAATCGAATAGTGTCCTTGTCCAGGCCCATCAGAAAAACTGCGTTAAGTGGTGCATCTGGCCAGTTCACCAGATCAGCAAGCTCAGAGAATTCCTTCACATACCTCTCCAGTGGCCGACCCTTCTGCCTAATCCCCCAGAGGCGATCCTCCACCGAACCGCCTTCCTCTGGGAATACTGGAGAGAGCGGGGACACGAAAATACCCATCCTACGAGAAGTCCTTTTGCAGTATAGGTCTGGTCTTCTGTCACGGATGTATCTTGCTGCAGTGAAGAGGCGATACGGGACTTCAACAAAGACAGGTATTTATTCAAAAGAACGTTGGACAGAACACAAAGCTGCATAAACACAACATGTAAACATAACTGAGACCAGACAAGGAAAGAATGAACACGAGGGAACTAAATACAAACACAGATGACTTCCTAACGAGGGGCACAGGTGATACAGATAAGGATAACTAAACACAGCTGAACAGAACTAGACTAACGAGGGTAACCAAGGAAACAGAGAAAGTGGCAGGAAACATAGACAATGGAACATGTGACTAAAGCAAACAACATGACCGAAACACAGATATGTGACAATAGGAGCCTCGTTCGTAGGCTGTTTTAGGGGGCATAAAGACAGAAAAACACACGATTGTCAGTTTGTTTGTAAAATATGTATGACATCCGAATGTCGGTCATATACGACCAGAACAAGACAATGTGTAGAATGCCTGAGATTCTGTAAAAACAGGTTTTGTTACGAATCACATAAAAAATCACAAGGCCCCGATGAAAGATCTCAGTGTAAATCTGTGAAATTTTGTTCAAAATGCCACGTCGTGTATAGACCATCAGCTGATACTGAAAACATAAAAAAGTTCACAAATGCTCTCCAGCGTATTGCATACATTGTTGTGAAATTTTGGCAAGTGAAGGTACTCATGAGTGCTACATTCAGCCTCTAAAACCTGAGCAGTACGATGAAAAATACATTTATTATGATTTTGAAACATTCGTTCAAGATGGAAGACATATACCTAATTATGTTTGTGCCATCAGCCATGGAGGAGAGACGTTTGAAGCCGGAGGGGAAGATTGTGTAGCTAGTCTAATTAGACATTATAGACGACCAAAATATGAAGGATACACATTTATAGCCCACAATTCATCAGGGTTTGATAACTATTTAATTGTCAATTATCTTGTTGGAGAGGGGTTGACTCCAAAACTCATTATGCAGGGCTGCAGGATTCTATATATGTATGATACTACGTTTAAACTACGGTTCATCGATTTGTGGCAATTTATCCCCTTAAAACTAGCAAAAATACCAGCAGCCCTTAACTTAGATGAACGTAGCAAGGGTCATTTTCCACACCTCTTTAATAAACCGGAAAATGCGGAATATATCGGTCCCTATCCTCCGAAGGTGTTCTACGGTTACGAGGCAATGAGCCAAAGCAAACGTGTCACATTTGGCAGATGGTACAAAGATGTATCGGATGAGATCTTTGATTTAAAAAAAAAAGAGCTTGCGTTTTACTGTAAAAAATTATGTTGTTATCCTACGTGACGCATGTGTGAGATACAGAGACGAATTTATAAATTTTACAAACATTGACCCCTTCAGGTCAATTACATTACCAGGCGTGTGTATGAAAACTTTCAAAACAAATTTCCTTTCGCGTGACATGCTGGCTCTAACACACAGTTTTCAAACGCATCCATCCAATAGCTCGAGTATGTCAAAACGAATCAAAGCGTTGAGGTACAATACGCATTAAACTATGGCGAGCGGCAGGTTGGGCCGTATCATATTGACAGATATTATGAGACTTCTGATGGCATAAAAACTGGTCTGGAGTTCCTTGGATGCTTCTTTCATGGTCATTATTGTCGGTTTAAATCATACGAAATAAATCCGCTATCAAAAGTCTCTTTTGGTGATCTCTGATGTGAAGTTGGAGACCCTACGGAAAGATTATGGCTTGCGTGTCATTAGTATGTGGGAGTGCTAATGGGAGGGGTTGAAACAAACAGACCCTGACGTCATAGAGTTCACACGTACGTATCAGCCCCCTAGCCGCCTCTACCCACGTGACGCGCTCTATGGGGGGAGGACGAATGCATTCAAACTCTATCACAGAGTAGGTGAAGATGAGAGAATCGACTATTTTGATTTCACATCTCTCTATCCGTTTGTCCAGTCTACTAAAACGTATCCTATAGGCCATCCCCAAAAATTTTTCAAGGATTTTGAGCCGATAGAGAATTATTTTGGACTTATAAAAGCAATAGTTCTCCCCCCGCGTGTGCTATACCATCCAGAATTACCTTACAGGTGCGGAGGGAAACTAATGTTCCCTCTTTGTAGAACATGTGCCGAACATCAGATCCATGACACACAATGCAGTCACAGCGATGATCTTCATGCTATCACAGGAAAGTGGGTGAGCGCCGAGCTCGAGAAAGCTATTCAACACGGCTATTGCGTGGTGAAAATACACGAGATCTGGCATTTTCCAGAAACGTCTGACACATTATTCACAGAGTACGTCAAAACATTCCTCAAACTCAAACAGGAAGCCTCGGGTTACCCTGTCGATGTGGTGACAGAGACCGAAAAACAATCTTACGTATCTGATTATTTGGATAAGGAGGGGTGTGGCGGAGGGGGCGTGGTTCTGCAAAGTCTGTAGCGGGAGAGAGGGACCGCGGAAGCGAGCTGTGAGTAAGTAGGTCAAGTGCAGATCACTAACACCTGTCTCTCGTTCCAGTAATTGGCGTGGAGAGACCGTAAAAGCCGCGGTCGGGAGAGAGAGAGATCACGACTGGGACTGTCACACGTCTTGCCAGAGACCGCTAAAGAGAGAGAAAGACTTGAGTTTTGAAGTGACGAGTTGGAGAGTTTAATGAGTTTGAGTTTGAACGCGCTGAGCGCTTCCCAAAGTTTTGAGGATCGTGAGATCACTAAAGTGCAGTCCCAGTTAAGCCGACCCCGTCTTCTTCCTTCCTTCACCCACACAAAGTTACACTACAAGGGGATTCAGTTAGATCCTTCTAAAATAATTCATAATTCTGCAAAAAGATCCATAGCAAAACTAATTTTAAATACACTTTGGGGTAGGTTTTGTCTCAGATCTCACCTACCACAGTGAGCTTCAGTGGAATTCTCCTACGCAAGACCCCTCTCCCACACGCGATGTTAACATTTTCATTGGGGCTTTTATCACTGCATATGCTCGTTTGGCGCTCTACAATCTTTTGGATAAATTAGGCCGACGTGTTCTGTATGTAGATACAGATTCCATGTTTTTTGTAACCAAAACCGAGGATTGGGTGCCTGAGACGGGCCCTTATTTAGGACAGCTGATGAGCGAGTTAGATTCTGGCGACCATATTATTCAATTTGTTTCATCGGGTCCGAAATCTTATGCATTTAAAACAAACAATGGCCGTTCATGTCTCAAAGCTAAAGGGATCACGTTAACAGCAGAGAACACTGAAATAGTGACATTAGAGAGCCTCACTGCCCTTGTGCGAGGTTATGTTGAGACAGATGACAAATTACACCTGTCAGCACAAACACACACCATTATTCGCAACAAGCGTCGCCTCACCTTATCTAACAGATCACATCTGAAAAAAATCTCAGTGTTGTATGAAAAGCATGTGCTTCAACCAGACTTTACAACTTTGCCTTACGGATTCTAGTCATATTTTGAAAATATGTGTGAAACAGATGTGTTCGACTCGAGGTTACAACATCCATTTTCCGCTATTGTTAGCGACCCGTCCAACAGCGGCAAGACTTTTTTTGTGAAGACTCTAATGTATAATTCAGACAAAATGTGTTCTGTCAAGTTTGACAATTTTGTGTACGTGTATACATCCTGGCAGCCAATGTATGATGAAATGTTACATGGTTTTGATATTAAATTCATTGAAGGCATACCAAAGACATTGGTCGACGGGTCATTATTTCCTTCTGGTAAAAGATCGCTTCTCGTGCTGGATGACTTTATGACTTTAGCTGCTTCTAACGCCGAAGTCGAAAAGATTTTTACACAATACATCCACCACAACAAGATTAGCTGTTTGTTATTAATACAGAATCTGTTTTTCCAGGGTAAATCTACCAGAATGATATGTCTTAATACAAATTATTTAAAGGTGCCCTAGAATGAAAAATCGAATGAACCTTGCCATAGTTGAATAACAGGAGTTCAGTACATGTAAATCACATACAGTGAGTCTCAAACACCATTGCCTCCTCCTTCACATGTAAATCTCGTTTGTGAAAAACACCACAGAAAAATAGGCAAATCTCAACGTAACGCCAGCAGTGATGCAATACACGGGATCATTAATATGTACGCCCTCCAACATTTTCATAAGCAAGCACATGTTCACTATCTGGCGGAACTGCGCAGCCGCGTATCAACTGGAGTTCTGCAGCAGTAAGCCTGACGCGAGGATAGCGAACATGACAGATCATGGACACCAATGTTATGTTCCAGGCTGTGCAGGGGTTTCATACTCTTCCCACAGATAAAACATGTCAACAGGCATGGTTGATGTTTATTTATAATCGGATATCGCAACAATTTAATTCAAAGTTGATAGTTTGCTCAGCCCATTTGACCACGGACAGTTTTCAAACCTGGGACAATCATTCCGGCTTCGCTCAGCGTCTGACACTGAAGAAAGGGGCAACTCCAACCATATTCCTGCAAGCAGTAAGTGATTTTATCCACTTCTTGACTGTCTAAACCATTTCTGATTAAATCGAAAGTTTCTTAGAGAGACAACATTAACGATAATATCCCCGTTGCTGTCTATATCCAACGCAAGATGCTATACGGTAAGAATAGGATATTCCAAGTGGTTTACATAACTAAATAATATGTCTAATGACAGGTTAATATTATTTCATGCCAGTGTTGTCATAAATTAGTAAATGAAACCATAGATACGTAACATACTATGTTAGTTTAGTTGCTTACACATAACTCACTCGATCCTTCTAGCTAACGTCAACACCTCCACCATTTAAGTTGAAACGATAGTAATTTGATATTTATTTATTTATATTTTTGACAACTGAAGTATGATTATATACTGATTGATATATATATATAAGGTTGAATGCCTAATCTCTCCATCGTCATGACGGTCAGTATAGACGTGCATGCTATCATTGAGCCGCGCAGTGAAACAGCCAATCAGAGCAGAACTCTGCATTAATATTCATGACCCTTCCAAATAAGGCAAAAACAGAGCATTTCATCCTGGGGATGATTTCTAGAGTTGTAAATGGACCTGTAAAACCGTAGCTGGACAATTATTGACCTTAAATAAGCCATATACCCTCTATGTAGATACCAGAGAACAATTTAAAATGTTGTTTCAAATCATTCTAGGGCACCTTTAATAATATTTAAAAACCCCCGTGATAAACAGCAGATTGGTATTTTAGGGAGGCAGATGTATCCGGGGAATACAACGTTTTTTATCGAAGCGTACCAGGATGAAACCGAACGTCCTTACAGCTACTTATTAATAGATTATAAACCACAGACCCCTGAAAAATTTCTGATTTTGATTTGAAAAAGATTCTGAAAAAGATTTACTGTCAGCAGTGACATGTTATTCTTCAGTCTTCCCCCGATGAGTTAATATTGGCTCTATGTGAAGTAGCTCTCAATATTCTTCATGGGAAGATCCCTCTATCTGCGAAACAGCACTGGGCTTTAAAAAAAAGGAAAAATCAGATAAAGTATGTTGCTAATAAAAAGATTAATATCAGCAGGAAGAGGCGTATGATTAACCAAAAAGGCAGTTTTCTACTTCCCCTTCTCAGTGTAGCACTTCCTTTCATAATTAGTCTAATGACTAGAAACTGAATCTGAAGAGAAAAAATGCAACATACCGAGAAATTATATCTTGTGCCAAAACATCAGCTGGATAGACTAAGAAGCACATTGAGAATATTCATACGGTTGTGGAGAATGATTTGGATTCATCAATTAGAGAAATATTACAGAGGCATGATTTGAACACTTACGAAAAATCCAAACTCTACACTAATGTTCTACAACGATTCTTAAGTGTGGTAAAACACGGCGATATGCAAAGTAACACTCTAACTCTTACACTCCCGGAACATGAGACACCTGTCAAAAATGACAAAAATGCTTTAGTCACTTCAGAAGCAGATTTATTTCGTAACACCCTTGTCCAGGCATATTTTGAGAAAATATCAATAATAGTTAAAATATATTTAATATTGTCATTCTCTTTCGCGTACGACGACATATCGACTAAATCGGCTTGAAATTGTTGGTTTTTCCCATAAATCATCACGCAGTTCTGTTGCAGTTCGATGGAGAGTTTATGTATCCTGACTACTGAGCCATCTAGACACTTCATTATCAGATAATCTTACACCGTGTTGTTCTAATACAGCTTGTTTTAATCTGTTTTTACCTCCCAAAGCTCCAGAATTCGCAGGATCGTAGAATATTTTCTTCATTGGTTCTGCCATGTTAAGGAATTATTTCCTCGCATGATTCATCAATCAATTTCTCACGGATTGAAGATAATTGCTCCACTATGTACATCTCATCTCTGAGATCAAATAAAATTACCTCAACAGCACCCAGGATTCTCTGTAGATTGGGACTGCCTCCGTATTGACTCAAGGCTTGAGCCAAAATGTTTTTCAAATCAGGCATGATGAGCTTCAGTCTAATCTCTTCAGAACATCCGTAGAAATAATAAGTAGAGGGTTCAAACAAACAAATATATCTTGTTTGCGAAGGGTGATCCACAGTACATCCATTGCAATCTTTCTTCATCCGTTTGTCGATCAAATTTTCAAAAATGACAGCCAAAATAGCCTTGATAATCCAGTGACCTGTGTCCCCGAGTCACCCGTCCGTCTCTTTGTAGGTTGTGTCTGGGGCATCGTAATCCGCCACAGGTGTTACAAATCCATGTTTTGTAAGGAAAGTCAAATTATGATATCCAAGTTCAGTGCAGAATTTATTTATCCATTCAATGGTTTTCTGCGGTAATCCGTTTACTCCAGGCGGTGATCCATTTTTTTGTAGATGACACGGTGTGACTTTTCCTGGGGAGGAACCATAGTGGCAGAGATTTGTTCCGCCCGGATCAAACACCACTACTTCCGGGTTCCCATCCCCGCGCCAAAATCATAGAGAATCGGCGGCAGGTGCTTCAATAAACAGCGCAATCTCCGGATTGGGTGAAGGGGAGGTAGGAGGAGTACAAAGAGGGCCTCCAGAAGTCAGTCAGAGTCAGTCATTTGCAGCGGTCACACACAGCCGCAGCTGTTAGTTCTGAGTCGGGCTCAAGCTGAGCGTGGTGGTAGCCGCTTCCAGCCGTTGCGGCGAGAGGATCTGGGCATCTGGGCAAACAAAGGATAACACGAGGTGGATATTGTGGACTGAGCGATCAAAGATCCGGAGAGCTATAAAGAGAAGAAAAGAGACGAGGCTGAGTATAATACAGACCGAGTTTTGCATTGTGATTCAAGTGTCAAGTGTGTGTCCGATTCTGAGAAACTACATGCAGGACAGTTGCCGGAAGTGCTGGTGAGCAAATCCCTTCGGGAGAGAGAGCACAGCGGCCAGGACGCGAGCCAGACACTGGAAGAGAGAACAAGACGAGCACACGGGTTGATCAATGTGTGAGTACCCTGAGAAACGTATACAGTAGGGGTGTGACGGTTAGTATATAACCGTGAGACCGACGGTTATAGTTAAACACCGTCATTAGAACTCTATAACCGCCAAAACCGTGTTATTAAAATATTTTTTACAAAAAAAAAAACAAAACAATTTTTTTTTTTAGATAGGATCATAAGTTGCGCAATATATCGGGAGACATGGTTTTTACCACTTAATGAAGTTTTGTTTTGTAAATCGTCAGACATGATTTTTACCACTTCATTAAGTTTTTCTTTGTATAAAGCCTTTTTTTAAAGCGAATTTCGTTTTGTACAAATTTTATCTTAATTTTAATAAATGTTTCATCAACCAATTGCATGTATTTAATAAATAAAAAGCAAATATAGCAGACAATATAATAACCGGCGCGCCGCGTTCACTTGCATTGCATTGTGAACTAGAGCGCATCTCATCGTAAATGAATGAAACTATGCCTATGCCTCATGCATTAGCATTAAATATCTTTGCTACATCCTTTCTAGGCGGGTGCGGCTTTGAATTTTGGTCAAAAAACGTTGGTGCGGATGAGTTTTGTTATGCTTTTGCGGATGAAATAATACCCCATCTGCGTAGGCTATCTCTATCGATAACAACATTGAACACTACACAAATATTAATTAAAAAAAAATAATTTAAGGGATTAATTCCCCATAGTGACAGGAGGTGACGGATCCAATAAAAATGTTCCGGATCCAACGTCGGAGGTGACGGAACATGTTCCGGCTTAAATTAAAACTTCGTGTAGAAAGGTAGCTAAAACCGATGGATCTCGTTGCGAAACAAAATGTTACATCGCCTATATGGGCACATTTCGGGTTTAAACCAGATGGCAACGGAAAACCAGAAAATCTTGATGAGCCTGTGTGCAAAATATGCGGAAAAACTGTATTTGTTACAAATGCCAACACCACCAATCTCCGTAACCATCTGAAGATTAACCACCCCGCGGCCTACGCGGCCCTTGGATTAAGCACTGCTTCTGCTGCCGCTCAACCATCCACATCTGGCCAGAGGCAGTTGAATATGGCCGAGGCATTTTCCAAGGCGACGAAATATAAAAAAGACAGCGACAAATGGAGAGTACTAACAGATAGTGTGACTCGATATTTGGTATTAGGAATGGTACCCTTCCGGACAGTGGAAAAAAGTTCATTTAAAGAAATGTTGAATACTTTCGACAAACAGTACGAGTTGCCTGGGAGAAAGTACTTCTCACAAACAGCTGTTCCGGCCTTGTATAATAAGGTAAAGGATGACGTGCAAAGAGAACTCCAGGAAATCAGTAATTTTGCGCTGACGACAGATATGTGGTCCAGCGTGAATATGACCCCATATATGAGCCTGACCGTTCACTACCTCGCAAAAGACTGGTCACTGAAATCCAAGTGTTTGGAAACAAGCTACACGCCTGAAAGCCACACAGCGGAACACTTGTCCGAATGCCTGCAGTTAGGGTTGCACGACTGGGGTCTGGATGAAAAGAAGCTGTCGTGTATCACTACCGATAATGGAGCGAACATTGTTGCTGCAGTAAGGCAATTAGGATGGCCGTGGCTAAATTGTTTTGGACATAATTTGCATCTGGCTGTTACCAACGGTGTAAACAGTGAAGCTGCCCGAACCGGCCGAGCTCTAGGTCTATGTCGGTCCCTAGTGAGCGCTTTTTCTCAGAGCTGGAAGAAAAAGAAAGAGCTGATAAAGGCACAAACAGAACTTCAAATCCCACAGCACAGCCTTATTCTGGTAAGAATTGTTTTAGCCGATATAGTTAACTCTATATTATACTGTTCTATTAATATGCATGCTAATTTAACAGTAATTTTAAGCAATGCTGATATGGGTCTTGCAGATAAGGTTATAATATAGACTAGACTTTTTACTCATTAGATTTTCATTATAATATTCTATTAGTTTTAAATTTAGTTTATTCTATTAGTTTTAAATTTAATTTAGTATTAGTTTTTTATTATTAAATTAATAAAGGCAGCCATATAGGCTATAGCTTGGTACTCGTTTTATTTGTTTCTATTACGTCCTCTTCCAATAATCAACTATATTTTATTTCACAGGATTGTCCGACACGGTGGGGAACAAAACAGAAAATGGTAGAGAGAATTTTGGAACAAGAGCAAGCGATCGCACGCGTCCTGGTCTCAGATAGAAAGCACCAGCATCTGATTCTTAAATGGCAAGATAAAGATGTTTTAACATCGCTTCAAGAATCTCTAAAACCTGTCGCTGAATTCACCGACATTCTCTCTGGGGAACGTTATGTAACAGTTTCTTCAGTAAAGCCTGTCCTGCAACTGTTGACATGCGATCTTTTAAAACCAAACCCCAATGAAACCGATCTGACACAAAATATAAAACGCAAAATGTCCAGTGTACTGGAGGACAAATACAGTGCCCCAGCCATTCAGGAGCTTTTGGCAAAGTCATCTTTCCTTGAACCAAGATACAGAGGCAATGGGGGGGATGGATTGGAGGAGACAAGAGATGCACTCCGGGAGGAAATTGTATCAGCTGACGAGGGAAACGGAGGCGGAGTTAGTGGTGCTTCGGAGGCTGCTACTGCTGCAGATGATTCGGGAGAGGTCTGTGCACCACCCCCTACCAAGAAGAGAAATCTTGGAGCTCTCCTCAATAAACGGAGATCTCAAATCTCTGCCCCTTTGCCGATCAGAGCGCGCGCTGACACGGAGTTAACCCGCTATCTCCAAGAACAACAAATTGACTCAACGGCTAATCCACTAGCATGGTGGAGAGACAATGAAACGCGCTATCCGCTCTTGGCAAAATTGGCACGGAAATACATGTGTATTTGTGCTACAAGCACAGCATCAGAGCGAGTTTTCAGCACTGCGGGAAACATAGCTACCCCTGTCAGATCGTCACTGAAACCTACTAAAGTGAACATGTTGGTGTTCCTGTCACGGAACTTGGAAAAAGATTAGGAATGTAAAATGTTAAAATTGTTTCCTGTATTTAGAATTTAAGTAGCCTACTTGTTTTAAAGGACTAGTTTACTGTGTGATTTATTTAAAACAAAGCATGTTCATTGCAAAGGTTTTTTTTTGTTAAGGATTTGTTTACTGTGTGTTATAAATAAAGTTATAGCAAGTAGCTAATCAGTGTCTGCTCGTTTATTCAACCCCCCCCAACGACGGTTATGTTACGAACCGTCACATTTGACTCACATCATAACCGTCATCACCAATTCTGAAACCGGCACACCCCTAGTATACAGTAACAACTTCATCGGAGGTTTATCATCTGTGAGCCTTGTGACGTTGAAACTAGGAAAACGAGTGGCCCCACCGCCGAGAGTGAGCGTGGGAGAGCCAGAGCCGGCGGACAGTGAAAGCCGCCGGGGTGGTGTAGCAGCAACGTCCTTTTCGTTGGTTCTTCGCTATACCAGCGCTTCAGCGATCTCCACCCCCCCCCCCCCCCCCCCACCCCCACCCCGAGATAAATGACGCGGGAAAGGTGGTCTCTGGACCTTAAGTACACCTGGTTGGTGTGTAGAGTGCCGTGGGTGAGTCAGTATTTTGACTTTGAGAGTGTACACATTTGGAATCTGCTGTGTTGTGCTGTGTGTGTGCGTGTCGTCCCCGAGACCATTATCCAGGCTGACCCACTCTCTGGGGAAGGTACGATCCCGAAGCTGGCGGAGTAACCAGCCCAAACCATTCACGCTGTGAACCTCACCCTACTCTCTGTCTCTACGGGGGTAGCACGACCGGAGCCAAGTAAGCACTCTCTTGAATAGCCATTGATACGTGCTTGTGTCGGAGGAAATTGTGTGTGCGTGTGCAGGGCCCGAGGAGAGGAGAACGCTACATACTCCCGGAGCAAAGTCATACTTACCTGCACTTACCTGTGTGAAGCCATCTAGAGAAGCGCCCGATCCAGCACCACCGCCGTGGTCAAGCCCCCTGAGCCACCACTATCACAGAGCCTGGAACGAGGAGAGAGAAACGGATGAACCGTGTCTACGGAGTCTGTGAGTGATATCCATTGAGCAAAGTCATACTTACCTGCACTTACCTGTGTGAAGCCATCTAGAGAAGCGCCCGATCCAGCCCCACCGCCGTGGTCAAGCCCCTTGAGCCACCGCTATCACAGAGCCTGGAACAAGGAGAGAGAAACGGATGAACCGTGTCTACGGAGTCTGTGAGTGATATCCATTGAGCAAAGTCATACTTACCTGCACTTACCTGTGTGAAGCCATCTAGAGAAGCGCCCGATCCAGCACCACCGCCGTGGTCAAGCCCCCTGAGCCACCGCTATCACAGAGCCTGGAACAAGGAGAGAGAAACGGATGAACCGTGTCTACGGAGTCTGTGAGTGATATCCATTGAGCAAAGTCATACTTACCTGCACTTACCTGTGTGAAGCCATCTAGAGAAGCGCCCGATCCAGCACCACCGCCGTGGTCAAGTCCCCTGAGCCACCGCTATCACAGAGCCTGGAACAAGGAGAGAGAAACGGATGAACCGTGTCTACGGAGTCTGTGAGTGATATCCATTGAGCAAAGTCATACTTACCTGCACTTACCTGTGTGAAGCCATCTAGAGAAGCGCTCGATCCAGCCCCACCGCCGTGGTCAAGCCCCTTGAGCCACCGCTATCACGGAGCCTGGAACAAGGAGAGAGAAACTGATGAACCGTGTCTACGGAGTCTGTGAGTGATATCCTTTGAGCGAAGTTATACTTACCTGTATGCCAAACAAAAGTCCCAGTATTGACCCAGATCCAGCGGATGCCCCGGAGGTGCCGACTTCTATGACACCGGCCCCTTGATACATTCTGAAAAGAAGCCGTCGAAGCACGCCCGAAAGAGAGAGGTACCCCTGTCGCCCCCGTTCATTTATCCCCCGAAAGGTCCGCCTTGGGAAACAGAAAGAAAGAGACAAGTGAGCACATAGCAGGACATGGAAGCCAGATATTGAGAAAAAGGACGAAACGACTTATCTGAGGTTCTCCTGCGGAAAGAGCCGGCGAGCTCTGAGGCGGTGTCCTCACTCTCCAGTCCTCTTGGATTTTAGCCCCCTCACTTCCCCTTTCCCCCAATTTTAAGTAAATTAATAAAGACGTGTAATTTTAAACTTTACTCCAGTGTCCTCGTGTGTCTGGTCGTCTGGGGTATCACTGGGAACCTCCCCGAGGTGAAAAGGAAGGGAGGAGTGGGACTCACGCGGTCCGCTCCGACCTGTGACATAAATCCATCAGAATTTTTTCGAACAGTTGTGATGAAGAAGACGAAGGAGAATCACTCTGTTGAGACATGCTGGGGTCTGAATGAGCGAGATTATAAATGTAATCCTCAGGATATTTATTAATCTGGTCCGCCAGAATTCGGTATCTAGTGCCGATCAATATTTCAGACCACTCCGTGATGAACAGCGGGAAGTCTGCTCCGTCCTTCAAATCTGGCCAGACCTTCGAATAAAATAAAATCCAATCTCTTTAACTGAATATCAAATCGGGATCTCCCCCTTTTGTGGTGAATCTCTCATTATTATCCACGTTAAACAGTCTGACTTCTCTGTTGTTTTTGGCATAAGAATACGTACACGCGCGTCCTCCAGATAAGTGAAAAGTGTATTCCACACGATCCGGCACCTCGTGAAGAAATCGTGTTAAACACGGTCCGTGTGATTCTCATTTTTTCCGTGGAGCTAAAGTCAAATACTCCATAGCCTCGGTAATCCTTCTTTCGGGAGTTCGTGGGGGTGATGCCATAGCCATTGTAGATTATCTGATTTCCAATAATCACAACTAGTATTTCGCCGCGTCCTTTTAAAATGTACAGCTGTGTCAGAGAGGGAGGGGGAATCCCACCGTGAGTGATGTCATCATCAGCGTCATTTTTTACGTACCGCCCTTAAATTTGAATGAACCTCTCAGCTTTGAGAGGGGAGTGTTAGTGGGTGTGGTCTGTTTGAGCTAGAACACACTGCTGGAGCGGTCATTTCTAACTTAAACTTTGAAGGGAGCACTCACGTTTTCTATCCACTGCGAATTTAGTTTTTCCCACACTGACACGCGTTGTGGGCGGGATAGGGGAGGAGTCTGTGTGTGTCTCTCTGCAGCTTTCACACAACGTCATTCGTTTCATAACTCTGGACTGAGCTGACACCGGTTTTTCTCTCCTCCATCAAATTACAGAAATGAAGGACAAAATATTGTGTATATTTAAACAACCGGTATGTAGAAACCTTAGTCTTTTTAACAAAGTCTTTTTGTGTTTTATGTAAAATGTAACAGTTTTTTAAACTAATTTTGTGTTTTATGTAAAATGCAATAGTTTTTTTTTACAAATCTGAATGGACACATTTGCTTTTCTGTAAATTATTGATTTCTTTACAACTGAAAATGTCTTAACATCTTAAAATAACACTAACTAATTTTTGGATAACTTTTAGAGAATTTTTTTTTTACTTATCGATGCTTTAACATTTTAAAAGTGATAAAGATTTCATTTGTAATGAAATTACGTCTTCTTTAATAAAAAAAAAACACTGATCTCATCTCTGAATATGTCTTTATTATACATTTCTTTAAAAAGTTTTAACACCACTTAGAACTTCTGTGCGTTTGGAAATTTTCCCACGCTTCAGATGTTCAACCCATAAGGAGGCGTGACACAAGTCCAATTTTCCCACGGTGTACATACACCCTCCATAAGGGAGGAGCTAGCGTGGGAAAATTCCCACGGTGTACAAACAACCCCCATGAGATTGCGAGTGTGTGTGTGTGTGTGTATGTGTGTGTGCCTGCTAGTGCAAGTGTATGTTTATCTGTAGAGCTTTCTTTGAGCTGAGTTTGTCAAGTATAATGTGCTTTTCAATAAATCAAATAAATATAGGGAAACATTTGAGTGACAAAATGCTGTAGTTTAACATGGATTCATTTTGAAAATGGGATAGTAGGGAAGTAGGGATTCACCAAATTTAGTTGGTGTATAGATATTAAATGTGTGAATAATATAGTATCAAAATATGTTAAAAGGACAAAATATTCAATAAACTTAACTATTAGCTATATAATATGTATCCAAGAGCATTATTTATGTATTTAAATCAAGCGGCAACCTCCCGCAGTTTCTCTTGAAGCCAATACGGAAGTGCCTCAAACTGCAATTCATCGACTGGCCGCTAGGGACAGGCTCCAGAAGAGAGCAGAATCTCATTGAGCCCCATGTTAAAATGGCCAACTTTAGAGCAGAATAAAACATGTTTACAGCCTGGTACAAATTGTGCTTTTGGTCTATACGGCTCATTTTGCCCTTCATGACAACTGTGAGGGGGGTGGATTTTTTTTATAACTCATTCGTTTACATTATATAAAGCCTTAAAATTCAGCATAATTAAGGGCGTGGCCATTTCGAGTGACAGGTGGATAGCCATTTATCTGCTGTCTGTTAGTCACGCGTCACTTAAGCTCTGCCCACGTCCCGCCTTTTTGCCCATTTTCTGTTATCCGGGAGTGACGCGCTGCCAAGATGGCTCGTCCCTACTTTGCGCTTCAGAACGGTTCATCAGAATCCTATGGGTGACGTCACGGACACTACGTCCATATTTTTTTACAGTCTATGATTTAAATGCAGTTCATATCATATAGTGTGACAAAATAATCATATGGTGTTACAAGAAAACCCTGTCACACCTTATGATGTTGTGTCACACCATATGAGGTTTCATGTACTTAGCATGACATTAAGCAATGTGCTTTTATGCTAACATCCTACTACAATATGACAATAAAGTTTTAAAGGTAATATTGACTGAAACGTAATTTCATGTAGGCATTTTTGTGTAAAATGCGTCACACCAAAAGACAAAGACCAAAAGGGCAAAAGGGAACTGAAGCGGGAGTGCCGGATATACTTGATTTTTTTTTAAAACATGAAGAGAGAAAACGTACTCGGTTACTAGCGTAACCTCGGTTCTCTCTAGAAGAGGGAACGAGTATTACGTAAGTTGCTTACGCTACGGGAAAGCATTCTTTCTTCGAGATCTGAAAAACCACAAAATTATCCTTAATTTTTGCCATATTGTCAACGCAGTACGGCAGCCTGGCAGACCATAGCAGGCTATTGCAGCGTGTCTATTGGCTGCTCGGCTGGCAACTGCAGCAGCCTATCAGCGAGCCCGCGTGACGTGGCTTCCAATGAATGGCTTCACGCCTCATTTGCCTACAGGTAGGGCGTGGCCACGTGTATATAAGCAGGGCTCGCAGGCTGTAAATTCGGTTTTCGTAGTCTGAAGCGCAAAAGCCCGTGGGGCGCACGACCGGTTACACAATACTCGTTCCCTCTTCTAGAGAGAACCGAGGTTACGCTAGTAACCGAGTACATTCTCTTACGAGAGGTTCTCTCGTATTGCGTAAGTTGCTTACGCTACGGGAACTCTTTGTCAACGCCGTGCGCGCCGAGCAAACAGCATATGTATCCCAGGGAGACCGGGGAAAAACAAAGCTGGAGACAGGTGGCCGGTAGAGAAAACGGGCCAACACATGTAAAAGCACTTAATTGTACTGATAGGTGAACACAGCACCTATCTTGCGAATAGGGGGAGCGGCACTGCCAGTCCCCTACAAATTCACACAAGCACAGTACCGAACGTATGACCAGTACGCGAGCGTTGTCTGCACAGAATCACTGGGCAGAGCTAACAGCCCACTCAAACTGATAATACTTTAGCCTGCAAGGCAGGAACTTCCATGTTGTAAAATCTCACAAATGTAGACGGGGAGGCCCAGCCTGCCGCCATACAGACATCGTGGATGGAAATCCCTCTGGCCCAGGCCCACGAAGAGGCCATGCCTCTAGTGGAGTGAGCTCTGACTCCCAGCGGGCACTGCAGGTGTTTGGAGGCGTAAGCTGCTGCAATCGCGTCCACTATCCACCTGGACAGGCTCTGTTTCGAGGCGGCGAGACCTTTAGTGTGCCCACCAAACGAAACGAAGAGCTGCTCAGAACGCCTGAAGGTGGCGGAGCGCGTGACATACACTCTCAACGCCCTGACAGGGCAGAGGAAGTTGCCACCGTCCCCCTCATCGGATGCTGGCAGAGCCGATAGGGAAATGACTTGTGCCCTAAAGGGAGTTCCGATCGCTTTGGGGACATAACCGTGCCTCGGCCTAAGGGTGACCTTGGAGTCATTCGGACCGAACTCAAGACACGCCGGGCTCACGGAGAGCGCGTGCAGATCCCCCACGCGTTTTACTGAAGCCAGAGCTATCAGAAATGCGGTTTTGAGCGAAAGGAGCTTTGGTTCCACAGCTTCGAGCGGTTCAAAGGGATGAGCCTTCAGGGTCTCTAGGACCAAGGACAAATCCCAGATAGGAACCGAGGGGGGTCGCGGTTAGCTCCTCTAGCTCCTCTGAGGAAACGGATAATGAGCTCGTTCCTTCTTAGCGCGCGGCCGAGCATCGTCAGAGCGAACGCTGCGATAGTCGCCACATACACTTTGAGCGTGGAAGGGGACCTGCCCAGTTCCAACAGCTCTTGAAGGAAGAAGAGGACCCGCTGGACCCCACACTCCTGTGGATCCAAGCCTTTTGCATTTGCACCACACCACCTAGTGAACACAGACCACTTGGAAATATACAGCCACCTCGTAGAGGGAGCTCTAGAATGTGCGATCGTGTTTACAACCCCTTCAGGCAGGTCAACGGGTATCCGTTGGTCACCCATACATGCAGAGACCAGCGCTCCGGATGGGGATGCCAGACCGACCCTCCGGCTTGAGAGAGGAGATCTCTTCTTAGCGGAACTGGCCAAGGGGGTGAGTGCAACAGTTTCACCAGCTCTGGTTACCATATTTGGTTCTCCCAACGCGGTGCTATGAGGAGCACCGGGCGGCGCGTCTCCCTGATTTTCAGTATGACCTGAGGTAATAGAGAAATCGGCGGGAAAGCATAAAGCGGGAGGCTAGGCCAGGTCTGGGACAGCGCATCCTCGCTCTTTGATAGAAACATCGGGCAGTGAGCGTTCTCTCTTGTCACAAAGAGGTCGATCTCCGCTCTGCCGAATTGGCGCCACAAATGCTGGACTGTCTGGTGGTGCAGGGACCACTCCCCTGGGGGAATGAGGTCCCTGGACAGCTTGTCCGGGCCGACATTGAGGTGGCCCGGCACGTGCGCGTCCCTCAGCGAGCGTAACGAGCTGTGTGCCCACACGAGAAGGCGTTCCGTCAGTCTGCCCAGACACATGGACCTGACACCGCCCTGTCGGTTCACGTAAGACACCACGGCCGTGTTGTCCAAACGGACTAGCACATGGTGCCCTCGAATGAATGGGAGGAAGCGCGTGAGCGCGTTCTTGACCGCAATCATCTCCAAACTATTTATGTGGAGGCGTTTCTCCCGGTCTGACCAGAGGCCAAAAGTCGGTCTGCCCTCGAAAAGAGCGCCCCAGCCTGAGGTGGAAGCGTCTGTCGAGATAACCTTCCGGTGTGAGATGGCTCCCATCGTCACCCCCTGCTGGAACCAGTCGGCTACTAGCCAGGGCCTCAGTGCTGAAGCCCAGGCTCTGTGAGGCACTCGGGCATTCAACCAGAGCTGAGGCCATACATCCCAGCATCCTCTGAAAAACTTTGAGAGGTGCGGTGCTGCCCGGCCAGAAGGACGCCTCAGCATGCGTCGAACGCGGCGTGTGCGCTGCGGTGACAGGCGGGCCGACATTGCCACAGTGTCCGGATCCAAACCAAGAAATGAGGTTGACTGCATGGGCACTAATGAGCTCTTGGTCCAGTTGACCGTGAGCCCCAGGCTGTCTAGATGGCTGAGTAGCACCGCCCTGTGGGCGAGGAGCTCGGCCTTTGACTGTGCTAGAATGAGCCAATCGTCCAGATAATTCAAAATCCGCATCCCCTGCCCTCTCAGGGGAGCGAGGGCCGCGTCCATGCACTTCGTAAATGTACGGGGTGCTAGCGACAGGCCGAATGGAAGGACGGTGTACTGATATACCTGACCGTTGTTGTGGAAATAATTATATTCGAAAAATGAGGAGGGAGGAGACAAATGCAAACCTTTGAAAAGTCAAAGTATCAAAATGTTTTTATTTCTTGCAAGAAATTGGCAGTTCACATACAGAGAATGTCTGTCATGAGAAGAGCAAGGTTAGCTCCCCTTGGCATCATTATATACCCCTAACACATACTGGGTCGGCTGCATCCAGTCTTGTTTACCTTAAAAGGAAACATCTTTGTTCAAGGCCCCTTGTCTAACATAAATTCTACTAGACAGCTCTAAAACTAGACAGCTCAATACCCATGTCTGCAGAAGTTCCTGTTTTTAAGCTTACTTCATTTTCACACATTCTGCCTATTGCTAATTTGATCGAAGCTAATTTGATCGAAGCTGCGCACATACTTTTCAAGTACAATAGGTCACTTTGACCTTTTGTAGTTTCCTTGCTACTGAGTTTTCTATCACCCAGAACATTCTGTTCCTGCAAGCTTGTCCTAACTTATGCACTTCTAAAAGCTTGGTTACATATCTTTAATAATGATTATATGATTTTATTTCTTTAAATGCTTCATGAGTACAAATACATGTTCAATGTTAAATGTTCAATGTTAACAAGTGATACACATCTAGGAGTAAAAGATTCACATCTATAAGTAAAAACACATCTAAATGTAAAATTTCCTTCACACCGTCGAAGGCGAATCTCAAGAATGGCCTGTGACGGGGTATTATCTTGATTTGAAAGTATGCGTCTTTCAAATCGAGGGAGATAAGCCAGTCTCTCGGGTGAACTTGCGCGAGGATCTGCTTGGTCGTGAGCATTTTGAACAGTCTTTTCACAAGAGCTTTGTTCAGATGCCTCAGATCCAGAATCGGTCTGAGAGACCCATCCCTCTTTGGAATGAAGAAATAATGTCTGTAAAAGTCTGACTCGCTCATAGAAGAGGGAACCGGTTCTATAGCCCCTTTGCACAGCAGCGTCGCTATTTCTGCTCGAAGTAGATGTGCTACTTCCTCGTTCACCCTTGTCTCGATATGCGCAGAAAAGCGCGGAGGGCGACGAGAGAACTGCAGAGTATAGCCTAGCTTTACTGTTCTCAGCACCCATTCTGACACGCCTGGGATAGCTTCCCACGCTCTCGCGTGTGCTGCCAGGGACAGAATGACCTCCAGGCTCCGATTGCCGCGCTTCGCGGGCTCGAGAGCTTGACAGGGAGGGGCGGGCGCAGTGCGCGCGCTCTCTGTGCTCGGGGCCAGCGGATCGCTTGCGATGGCTGTCCGCCCTATACACGGTGTCCTGACCACTTCGAGCGGGGAACACATAGTGTGTGGCGCGACGCGCGGTGGCGGCGTCGAGGGCGAAATGTTCATGAGAGTGTGTGAGCGCGATTGAGCGGGCACAGCACTCGTGTTTAGAACATGACCGGTTGTGAGGGGCTGTGTAACAGCGCGTGTAGTGAGTAGGTGTGGGCGCAGTGAGGCGGACACGTGACCTAACTCTAGCACTCGAGCGGCTGGTTGCCGCTTTATGTGAGTGAGAGACACGGGATTTATAGTGCTTGGGTGCAGGGGTGAACACAAGAGAGTGGGCACGTTTACTACATTTGAAACACATGCGGCGCGAGCCGTGTAACCAGACTCTCTCTGGTTCGCCGTAAAAACGGCGGTTGGAAGCAGGCGAGAGGGCGAGTTTGCCGGCTCGTTGGCTGCGTGGAAAACATCTGCAGTAGCCACAGGAGTGGGCACTGACAGGAAACAGAGTTTTAACGGTGGTCCGGCCGCAGCGGGACGCAACCATCGTTTCTCCCCTCTGGCTAGGAGGACTTTGGAGGCTCTGGTTTCAGCACAATTCTCGGCCGGGGTCCCCGGGGGGGGAGGCGGCTTGCCTCGACTGGAGGAGTGCGATCTAGGGCGGCCGCTCTGTCGTCGCTGCGAGGACGGGGGCCGGGCTGGACGCCGGGCGGGGCTCTGCGCAGGCTGGTCGCGGGGACGGCGTGCAGCAGAGCTAGCGCCAGAGCTAGAGCGTCGAGGCAGGAAGAGGTTCATCGCTTGAGTCGTCTTCTGTACCTCAGAGAAGCGGTCGACAATCCTGTTGACCGCTGGGCCGAAGAGGCCGGAGGGGGAGAGGGGGGCGTTGAGAAACGCCACGCGCTCCGTCTCTCTCATGTCGGCGAGCGTTAGCCAGAGGTGCCTCTCTGCAACTGTCAAAGAGGCCATGCACCGTCCGAGAGCCTGTGCAGCGGATTTCGTGGTGTGAAGGGAAAGGTCCGTTGCGCTCCTCAAATCCGTGATCGACTCCGAATCCTTGCTTTTCTCGTCCAGATCGCGGAGGAGATTAGCTTGGAGGATCTGCAGCACGGCCATTGAATGAAGGGCAGACGCGGCCTGACCGGCGGTGGAGAAAGCGCGACCGATCAAGGCTGACGTGGTTCTGCAGGCCTTAGACGGGAGGGCAGCCTTTGAGCGCCAACCCGAGGGGGGCAAAGGTGCGCTGCGACCGCCTCTTCCACTGGAGGGATGGCATTATATCCTTTCTCAGCGGCCGGAGGTCCGGACTGAAGAAGCCGCAGAAGACCAGTCCTCGCTGTCTGAGGCCAGGATGGAGCAGCTGTCAGCGCGGTCCTCAACCACATCCGCTTCATCCCCAAAAGCGGGGGGATAGACGGGATAGACATGGCGGCCTGGGGTGGGGGCGGGGAAGGCGAGAGAGAAGCTGGCGGGAGGGGTTCCGGCGAGCTTCTCGTCGCTGACTCCGGTTCCGGTGGTCGCTGCGAGCGTCGCTTCTTTTTGCGCGGCCCGACAGGGACAAGCGGAGTCATGATGTTGTCAAACTGCTCAAGTCGAGCCCGCAGGGTCGACATTGAGAGCTCTTCGCACTCGGGGCATCCGCCCGCGTGGAGTGCGGCGGCGGCGTGGTCGCGGCCCAGGCAGAGAGCGCAGATGAGATGGCGGTCTCCGTTGCTGAGCGGAGCGCGGCACGAGCCGCAGGTGGAACGAGGCATTTTTTGAAAAACGCTCGTGCTCTTTTTGTGAAGCGTGTGACGCAAGACGAGAACACGTGCAATAAAAGGATATGTCGCCGGATAGCAGAGCAGGCACGGATGGCTGAAGGTGGAGAAGGCGGTCGGCTTCTTCAGGCGCTGTCCTCTGCTTGCTAGTCGCTAGCTTCCATGGCGGCGGTCCCAGATCCAGCGATGCGAAGGGCTTCGCTGAAGAAAAGAAAATCGAATTTACAGCCTGCGAGCCCTGCTTATATACATGTGGCCACGCCCTAACTGTAGGCAAATGAGGCATGAAGGGCGCGAAGCCCTTCACATTTTTTAAATAATTGACTTAACTTTGACACATTGGACCAAAAAAAGGCCATGTCATGTCAACCACCCAGTTGCATCCTCTCAAACTGCCCAATGAATCACTGCCAATGTGGCAGGTAGATTGACAGTGTTACCCACCAATTGCAAAATTCACCCGCATTTGGCGTGTGGTCGGGGTGTTATTTTCAGGCCCTGCACTAAACTCTGGGCTTCTGGTAGTCCCAAAAGTCCACTAAAGGAGGAAGAACGTTTTCATTTTACACCTAAACTATGGAATAGCCTTCCTAATAATGTTCAGGGCTCAGACTCACTCCTCCAGTTTAAATCTAGATTAAAGATGCATATCTTTAGACAAGCATTCACATAATGCACCTTGTACTCCAGTTATATCAGTGCACATGATTGTCTTTGCTTAATGCTTTGAACAGCAGCTACGCTAATTCTTTTTCTGTTCTGTTTTATCTCGGGACGCCCATCCTGAGGTAACCAGAGAGCCCGTCAGCTCCAGTCTGGATCCAGCCTCTCATAAAGACTGCAGATGACCAGCACATGTGAAGAGAGACGACTCCAACTCCTGCAAGGACTTCAGATGACGCAGCTCTGCATCAACACGCACCCATTCTCATTTCTATATACCCTAATCATTAACAACATGTATTCTTATATCACTATTTCTGTGCCTTAATTAAATTATTATATTGGTTAATAATACATTGTTAGCTAATCTGTGTGCTTTGTATATGTGCATTTCTGAAATACATAACGTGGACAAATCACTTTAAATTGTAATTTAGACACATGCATTTTCTGTGAAGCTGCTTTGAAACTATATGTTTTGTGAAAAGCGATATACAAATAAATGTGAATTGAATGAAAAAATGTGAATACAGCACGCGCACAATAGGCAGTGTTATTATCAATATTATTTTTTAAAGGGGTGGTAAACCGCAATTTCACTTTTCTAACTTTAGTTAGTGTGTAATGTTGCTGTTTGAGCATAAACAACATCTGCAAAGTAACAACGTTCAAAGTTTAAAGCAAAGGGAGATATTTGCATTTACAGAAATACATTTCTAAGGACTACAGCAAACGGCCAGTAGGGACTACTAGACATTCCTCCAGGGTCTCTGACATCACCAGCCCCAATATTTACATAAACCCCTCCTCTGAGAATATTAAACAGGGGGGAGGCCATTTTGTATCGCCGCAGGGAAGCGTTGTTGTGGTATAGTTATTAGGCTGGAGTGTTGTTGCCGCAATGCCGATGGAACGCTGTTATTTTCATCCGGATTGCAGGTCCACTTTGTTCAGCCTACCTAGGGACGGGGGTGCATTGCAGTGTGTTTAACATACTACATGTTATATGCATGTGTGTATGAGACAGAGGGGAACACGGTCGCATTTGCAGCAGATATATGTTGCCCATCATAAATCAAAGCACGAGACAGTCAGGGGTCGGAGGAGAAGACCGGAAAATGTGACATAATGGACAATATTCGTCTGTATTTGCAATACACGAGCCGCGGTTCAGCTGCGCGAGACAGGCGGGCACGTGCGGCTCCAATTGCACATTTCACGGAGGAAAGCTTCCACAATCTTTGCGAGTTCAATGAAGGATTCGTACAACGGCTTGTCCTGAAAGATGGATTTAAAAACAGGAGCTGTTTACGGGCCACAACCTGTAAGTAGGATTTATTATTCGTTGATGTGTTTTCCTGTCATAGTTCGTATTGTTAATTGTACGTTGTAGCAAGGAAGTATACTTCAGATGACAACGCTGTTTGGCTCTTCAAACCAGTTTGTTAAATGCTCATTTATATTTAACGTTATACGACAAACACCTAACGTTACAAACTCTTTTTTAAATCTCAACAGCGAACTTGGCATTAGTGTAAATTATTCTTTGTGAGATGGTGGTCCAGTGGGTTAAACCATGGAATCATGCAGAAGGTTGCTGGTTCAATCCCAGCGGTCACCACCAGTGTGTCCTTGAGCAAGGCACTTTACTCCATGTTGCTCCAGGGGGATTGTCCCTGTAATAAGGGCACTGTAAGTCGCTTTGGATAAAAGCGTCTGCCAAATGCATAAATGTAAATGTTTGATTAGAGCCTTTATGTATTGTTTATCTACAGGCATGTTATACATGGTTCTGTGTTTGATTTGGCTACTAGTAAAGCCAATGTTTAGTGTTCGTTTTGGGTTAATAGTTCTTGCGACAGCTATTTTGTCACTGAACGGAGAGAGGACCCGAATGCAAAGGTGAAGAACAGAAATGTTTATTCAGTCACAAAAGGAACTTAGGCAGATTGCCGATCACAGAAATGGTGATGAAGATCTGGAGCAAAACTTAGGCAAAAAACAATGACAGTCCATAGAAACAGGCCGATGTCTGTGATCGCAACGGGAAGGCAGCGGTGAGCGAAACAGCCCCAGTCAACGCACTCAGCACCACAGACAGCGTCCAGACGGTTACTCACGTAGCAGGGAAACTGGACAGAAAACAGGTGAGACCAACTAGACTACACAGGTAAATCAGAACAGTCTTGACAGGACAAACGAGAGACGTGAACTAGAGCAAAAAGCATACAATAATCTGGCAAAGAAGCCACAAACAGGGAGGCACTAAATAGCCAGAGAGAGATCAAAGAAAAGAGGAACAGGTGCGTCTCAATCAGAGAGCGCGCTGATTGCGATAGCAAACAGGTGGGAAGGAAGAGAGAGCCAAAACCAACTCATGACATATTTGGCTATAATCATTCAAAAAATACAATAGTAACAGTGCCATTCAGTAGCGATCACTATAGATCTGCAGTCTTTACTCTTGAGGACTGAACAGGTTCTGCTCGATCATCTACACTAAAATTGTCTGGTTCTGATTCAGGCTCAAATTGGTATGGTTTTATAGACGCCATTGTTTCTAATACTACCCAAAGCACAGTCTACCAGTAAAGTTAAGGGGCGTGACATTTCCGACAAACGTGCACTAGACGGTTAGTGAATCACAACACACTGGGCCAGCTAACCAATCTGAGCCCATTGTGTATTTTTGAGGGACTGGCTTCATTCAACCCGGAAACCATCAGACCGTTTTTACAAGGAGGGACAGAGCAGTGTAGAATAAAGGTAAAATATATGAAAAATAATGCAATTTTTAAAAAACGAAGCATGAACACATGTTACAGTGCACCCCACAAACACAACCAAGCCTTCGAAAGAATGTGTTTTACCACCCCTTTAACAATGGTTAATTTTCTGGGGTTTTAAACTTTTTATTTCATAATAAGTTATGAAGAAAACGTTGGAATAGTAACAGACATGGCCTGTCTACATCTCATCTAACAGTAGTAGATACTGAATGAGAACAAAGAAACTCCTACAGGTTTGGAACAACTTGAGGGAGAGTAAATGATGAAAGAATTTACCTTTTTGGGTGAACTATCCCTTTAAGGTGTGCCTTTAGCCCTGTTGAACCCTACTCTGTGTATCCTTAAATATTTCCTGATGGCTGAGCATACTGCGCATCCTCAGACTGAGCTTGACGACGTAGATGTGACGTGAGCAACCTGTCTGACAGTGGCAAGTCTTCTAATAGTTGTGCAACGTAAAATCTGAATCACCGAATCTTGTAGAGACAGAGAGAGTGAGCAGGAGCAACTTTTGATGAATGAAGCAGTATTTGCGACATCTCTATCGGCGTTTATGTCTCCACGTCCCCCCGATTGCCTCATAGACAGTAAAAAATTGCCTACGAGCTTCTCCTCGGGTTTACACGGTAAAACGCGACAGAGTCGCGTGGTTATGACGCAATCGTTAGCCTACTTTTTACAAAAACGGCTTCTACGGGGCGATAGTGTAAGATACAAGGTAATGGAGTATTTATACATTGTCGTGTTTGTTTAGAAATAAACAATGGACAAATGGAGTCTTTAAACGCCCCAGATGTAAAGACATTCGCTGTCAAAGTGAGGCCAAAATGAATGGGAGTCAATGGGATGCTAACAGCAGGTGATGGCTTGGTTAGCAATGGCTGCCCCTATGGAAGGTACGCTTTCCAGGGGCTGGATTACCCCCTTGTTTACAACACCAGCAAAGATCGTTTACATTCATCTTCTTCTTCTACTTCTTCCAGCGTGCATGCAGTTGAGTTCTGTTGACAATTATGCGTCACTCCGTTGCTCTGATTGGTTGTAGGTCTATCCAATAGAGTGCAGAGGCATTTTCTTTCCTGGTTCGGTTGAAACACGCCTCATAATCACAGCCCAATGGAGCAGTATCAAACTCATATTCTGACTAGAATCTGAGTATGACAACGTCAGGCTAATATATGTAGCCTACACAATAAAGGATAAAACTTTAAGTTGGCTGGTAAAGTGGATAAACTTTATGAATACATGTAATGCTATTTTTGTCTTCATTTCTAAATATTGTACAGGTGCTGGTCATATAATTAGAATATCATCAAAAAGTTGATTTATTTCACTAATTCCATTCAAAAAGTGAAACTTGCATATTATATTCATTCATTACACACAGACTGATATATTTAAAATGTTTATTTCTTTTAATTTTGATGATTTTAACAGACAACTAAGGAAAATCCCAAATTCAGTATCTCAGAAAATTAGAATATTACTTAAGACCAATACAAAGATAGGATTTTTAGAAATCTTGGCCAACTGAAAAGTATGAACATGAAAAGTATGAGCATGTACAGCACTCAATACTTAGTTGGGGCTCCTTTTGCCTAAATTACTGCAGCAATGCGGCGTGGCATGGAGTCGATCAGTCTGTGGCACTGCTCAGGTGTTATGAGAGCCCAGGTTGCTCTAATAGTGGCCTTCAGCTCTTCTGCATTGTTGGGTCTGGCATATCACATCTTCTTCTGCAAAAATCTGCATCTCCATAAAGTTTGTCAGCAGCACGAAGCATGACGTGCTCTAAAACTTCCTGGTATATGGCTGTGTTGACCTTGGACCTCAGAAAGCACAGTGGACCAACACCAGCAGATGACATGGCACCCCAAACCATCACTGACTGTGGAAACTTTATACTGGACCTCAAGCAACGTGGATTGTGTGCCTCTCCTCTCTTCCTCCAGACTCTGGTACCCTGATTTCCAAAGGAAATGCAAAATTTACTTTCATCAGAGAACATAACTTTGGACCACTCAGCAGCAGTCCAGTCCTTTTTGTCTTTAGCCCAGGCGAGACGCGTCAAGGAATGCGACAGCTGAAACCCATGTCTTGCATACGTCTGTTCATATTGGTTCTTGAAGCACTGACTTCAGCTGCAGTCCACTCTTTGTGAATCTCTCCCACATTTTTGAATGGGTTTTGTTTCACAATCCTGTCCAGGGTGCGGTTATCGCTATTGCTTGTACACTTTTTTCTACCACATCTTTTCCTTCACCTCTTTATTAATGTGCTTGGACACAGAGCTCTGTGAACAGCCAACCTCTTTTGCAATGACCTTTTGTGTCTTGCCCTCCTTGTGCAAGGTGTCAATGGTTGTCTTTTGGACAACTGTCAAGTCAGCAGTCTTTCCCATGATTGTGTAGCCTACAGAACTAGACTGAGAGAACTTTTTCACAATATTCTAATTTTCTGAGATACTGAATTTGGGATTTTCCTTAGTTGAAAAGAAATAAACATTTGAAATATTTCAGTCAGTGTGTAATGAATTAATATAATATACAAGTTTCACTTTTTGAATGGAATTAGTGAAATAAATCAACTTGTTGAGGATATTCAAATAATAAGACCAGCACCTGTATATGTATCAACATATAGCATGTATATACATGGTCAATGCATATGTTGCAGTACATTAAATGAAAAATATAAGCACTAGTTTCCCATATATGGAAATGTATTATGTAATATATTACATTATATATTGCAGTATAGTTCCATATATTTTTGTTCCGTAAGGGTGGGCACCATAATAATTCCTTTTTAATTGATTATTAAATTGTTAAGTTATGGTATATAGGTACATGCTAGTTTCTATGACAGAGTTCAAGATACATCTCTTCATTACTACTGGAGCTGTTTACTACGTTTCAAATGATTATTAAACAGAAAGCACAAACTATGCAAAAGTGGCAGTCCTTCCCTAGTGAAAAATAAATATACTATTTGAAATACATGTATCCTATGCTAAATATACTACAAATACATTTATATTTATGTTCTTAATATAACAGTTATACAGTACCCTGTAATTGTACTTTTATTATACTAAATTGATATACGTACTTAAGGTCTGCTAAACTGGAACAAGTAATTGTGTACTTAATGCACTTTAGTTATCCATAAATATTTCCGAGGTCTGACTAAAGATATAATTAAGTATATTTGATTGCGCTAAAGTGGAACTATTGCAAGTATACTTTAGGTGTACTTTAAATATCTTGCATTTAAATTTTACAGTGATCATACTATCCTTAGTAATAGTGATATTAAACATTTTAGGTTTAATATTAAGAAATATTAATTGTGCAATAAAGAAATACTCCAAATAAAGTTGAATTATAATACGTATATCATTAAGTCTCAAGATATGTCAGTAAATATATTACAGTTTTTCTCAATCGATTTGGTACATTTCTCCAAACTCAGGTAACAGCTCTCAAAACAGTTAACACAGCAAACTAAACACACTCTTATGCTGGCGAAACCATTAAGTATTCACTGCACAATGAAACACAGCATTTTATTCTAGTAATGTATTTATTAAAATTCAATATTAACATCAGAACTAAAAGTGTGTTCTCTGTTGATTTTATAACAAATTCAGCTGAAGATACACAAAGAAATAAATGAAAATACATGTTTTTCATTAAGTTCTCTAATGAGGAGTTCAGGTGTATAACAAAAAGTTGTCACCCCGCACACAAAAATATATATATACAGTGAGGAAAATAAGTATTTGAACACCCTGCTATTTTGCAAGTTCTCCCACTTGGAAATCATGGAGGGGTCTGAAATTGTCATCGTAGGTGCATGTCCACTGTGAGAGACATAATCTAAAAAAAAAAAAATCCAGAAATCACAATATATGATTTTTTAACTATTTATTTGTATGATACAGCTGCAAATAAGTATTTGAACACCTGTCTATCAGCTAGAATTCTGACCCACAAAGACCTGTTAGTATGCCTTAAAAATGTCCACCTCCACTCCATTTATTATCCTAAATTAGATGCACCAGTTTGAGGTCGTTAGCTGCATAAAGACACCTGTCCACCCCATACAATCAGTAAGAATACAACTACTAACATGGCCAAGACCAAAGAGCTGTCCAAAGACACTAGAGACAAAATTGTACACCTCCACAAGGCTGGAAAGGGCAACGGGGAAATTGCCAAGCAGCTTGGTGAAAAAAGTTCCACTGTTGGAGCAATCATTAGAAAATAGAAAAAAGCGAAACATGACTGTCAATCTCCCTCGGACTGGGGCTCCATGCAAGATCTCACCTCGTGGGGTCTCAATGATCCTAAGAAAGGTGAGAAATCAGCCCAGAACTACACGAGAGGAGCTGGTCAATGACCTGAAAAGAGCTGGGACTACCGCTTCCAAGGTTACTGTTGGTAATACACTAAGACGTCATGGTTTGAAATCATGCATGGCACGGAAGGTTCCCCTGCTTAAACCAGCACATGTCAAGGCCCGTCTTAAGTTTGCCAATGACCATTTGGATTATCTAGAGGAGTCATGGGAGAAAGTCATGTGGTCAGATGAGACCAAAATATAACTTTTTGGTCATAATTCCACTAAACGTGTTTGGAGGAAGAAGAATGATGAGTACCATCCGAAGAACACCATCCCTACTGTGAAGCATGGGGTGGTAGCATCATGCTTTGGGGGTGTTTTTCTGCACATGGTACAGGGCGACTGCACTGTGTATTAACCCTTTAAGACCTAAGGGTATTTTTACAATAAATTTTCCGCCTGGTGTTATTTACTAAAAAAGCTTGTAAAACATCAACCCTGTTGTGCACATACAATTGACACACCTTTTTTTCAAGACAAGTTGCACTGTCAGTATATTTGTGTTGCATTGATGTCACCTGAATGTAAAATAAGTTATGGGACCATAAAGACAAATGAAAACATAACACGGAAATTGAATCCCTCAAATATTTATTGAAAACACACACAAATAAATAAAAGCTAAGCATATTTCCTCTGGAAAACTGTTTGTTCAAGTCTTTGGAGTCCTGGAACTCAGGAATAAACATGATAACTTATACAGAACCAAAACTATTTACATTTTTCCAAAAAAAGTCCAGGCGCTTTTGGCCTCTTTGGATTTTGGATATTTACTGGTGCCAAGCCTCAAAACAGTTCCTATCAGGAACTTCTCCTCAAACTTTCTCCTCAAACTTTTTCCTCAAACTTTGTCCACAAAACTACTCAAAACTGCAGCACGTCTCTCTCTCTATCTCCTCAATACTAGCCGTGCGTCTCTATCTCTCCACAATAACAGAGCTGTGGTTCATGCGTAATGACGCACACCAACGTGGATGACGGATCAGCCTGTCATTGGTCAAACCCTCATCCAAAATGGCAGCTAGCATCGCGCTAGCGGCAAAAATGACGGAAAATGTATAAATTATGGACATCAAGTGGATATATCTTGGATGTAAGCGTTTTGATTTATTGCTGAACAACTCCAAAAAGATGCACATGTTCCAGGCTGGATAGAAAACCTTCTGTAAAGGCTACAAAGACACCAAAGACACCCCCGTGATGGCTAGCTCGTTAGCTTTCTGCTGGAAAAACGGTAAGAAAATCGATAAAAGTTTCATGAAATAATATAGATATTTATCGGAGGTGCCGTGTGACGTCGTGGGCGATGCCGTCGGGCTCTGAGGGTTAAGGAGAGGATGACCGGAGCCATGTATTGCGAGATTTTGGGGAACAACCTCCTTTCCTCAGTTAGGAGCATTGAAGATGGGTCGAGGCTGGGTCTTCCAACATGACAATGACCCGAAGCACACAGCCAGGATAACCAAGGAGTGGCTCTGTAAGAAGCACATCAAGGCCTAGCCTATCGTGGGCCTAGCCAGTCTCCAGACCTAAACCCAATAGAGAATCTTTGGAGGGAGCTCAAACTCTGTGTTTCTCAGTGACAGGCCAGAAACCTGACTGATCTAGAGAAGATCTGTGTAGAGGAGTGGGCCAAAATCCCTCCTGCAGTGTGTGCAAACCTGGTGAAAAACTACAGGAAACGTTTGACCTCTGTAATTGCAAACAAAGGCTACTGTACCAAATATTAACATTGATTTTCTCAGGTGTTCAAATACTTATTTGCAGCTGTATCATACAAATAAATAGTTAAAACAAATCATACTGTTACAAGTAGACAGGAGGCAGACACAGATGTTAACAGGTATGATAGTTTATTTGACCACAGTAGAGCATGGGAAGTGGAGCAGGTGAGTAAACCGGTTGATGGTAGATAGGATGGTGATATGAGAGAGAGAGTTACTGTCTTTTGTCTTGAAGGTGGAATGATGTTGAAGCCTGGAGGTTTCTGGAGACTGGAGATTGCTGGAGACAGAGGGACGGACAGGAACACACCCACACAGCAGACAGGGAACACGGAAGGAAGGAGACACGCTGGAGACAGGTAGTATCGATAGGAGAGTCCTTGAGGTAAGCATAGGTAGACGTATATGCGAACGAGACCGGACGTGGAGTGCTGTGTGGTTGTGAGTCTTGTAGTGCTGGTGATGAGTGTGGTGATGAGGTGCAGGTGATGGTGATCAGTACTCTGGGGAAGGAGTGCGCTGTGATTGGTGGAGGGTGGAACCTGACGTGTCTGTGACAGTACCCCCCCCCTCCACGGCCCGCTCCAGAGGGCCGAGAACCCCGACGCCGTGGTGGACGTCCTCTACCCCGCGGAGCTGGCTTCTCAGGATGACTGTCGTGAAATGTCTGAAGTAACATGGGATCTAAAATGTCGTTCCTTGGGACCCAGGAGCGTTCCTCGGGACCATATCCTTCCCAATCCACAATATATTCCAGCTGACCACCACGACGTCGGGAGTTCAAGATCTCATTGACCTTGTAGGCCGTACCGTCCTCCAGGATGATTGGAAGGGGGGGTTCGGCGGGAACTACGTCAAGTCCTGTGGGGGAAACAGAGGGATGGTGAGCTTTGAGTAGTGAAACATGGAAAGTAGGATGTATACGGTACCCTTGTGGCAGACGGAGTTGATATGTGACCGGGTTGACCTGCTTGGTGATGGGGAATGGGCCAATGAACCTGGGACTCAGCTTTTTGCAAGGCAGACGCATTCTGATGTCTCGGGTAGAAAGCCACACCAGTTGACCAGGCTGGAAGACGGGGGTGTCAGAACGCCGAAGATCCGCGACCGTTGCAGCTGATGGTGAGCTGAGTCCCAGACCCTCTCGCTCTCTCGGAACCAGTAGTCCACAGCAGGAACGTCGGAGTGTTCCCCATCCCAGGGGAACAGTGGAGGTTGGAAACCGAGTACGCATTGGAATGGGGTGAGTCCTGTGGTCGACTGCTTCAGGGAGTTTTGGGCATACTCGGCCCAACCTAGGAACTGGTTCCAAGAGTCCTGGTGGTCATGACAGAAGGTACGTAGGAAGCGACCAATTTCCTGAACCTTCCTTTCCGTCTGCCCGTTTGACTGTGGATGATATCCCGACGTCAGGCTAACGGCCACACCTAGGAGTGAGAAGAACGATCTCCATACTCGTGAAATGAACTGGGGTCCTCGATCGGATACTATGTCCTCAGGTACTCCGAAGTATCTAAAAACTTGATTGAAGAGTGTTTCGGCTGTTTCCATGGCAGTAGGCAGACCTGGGAGTGGGATCAGACGACATGATTTGGAGAAGCGATCTACTACCACTAGGATGGTGGTATTACTGTCTGAGACCAGCAGGTCAGTGATGAAATCTACTCCTAGGTGTGACCATGGGCGTTCTGGAACGGGCAGAGGAAGGAGCTTACCAGCTGGAAGATGACGTGGAGATTTGGAAATGGCACACTCCCTACAGCCCTGCACGTACCTTCTGACATCCTTTGCCATCCCTGGCCACCAGAAGCGTTCTTTTAGCAACGAGAGGGTTTCATTGACCCCCGGGTGACCAGTACCGAGTGACGTGTGAGCCGAGTGAATGGTGGGAGTGCGTCGTGTCCGAGTGAGGTATAGCAAGCCAGGTGGACAACCCGGTGGAGGGTTCGTGGAGGCATTGGAGGAGGGCATGGTTTCTTCGGACCAGGTAATAGGACTTACTATGAGGGAGCTTGGAATAATGGGTTCTGGTTCTTCGATCTGTTCGTCAGGGGCATGAAGACGGGAGAGAGCATCAGCCTTAAGATTCTTGGTTCCAGGACGGTAGGAGATGGTGTAATTGAAACGGGAGAAGAACATGGCCCACCGGGCTTGTCTGGGGTTTAATCTCTTGGCTGATCGAAGATATTCAAGGTTTTTATGATCTGTTAGCACCAGGAACGCATGTTTGGCTCCCTCCAACCAATGCCTCCACTCTTCTAAGGCAAGCTTGACTGCGAGAAGTTCCCTGTCACCGATGGAGTAGTTGACCTCCGCCGGGCTGAACTTGCGGGAGAAGAAGACGCATGGATGGAGTCTACTTGGCGTCCCCTGCTGCTGCGACAACACCGCTCCCACTCCGGTGGTGGAGGCGTCCACCTCCACGACGAAGGGCTTTTCCGGGTCTGGATGGACTAGGAGGGGAGCGGTGGTGAAGGCTTTCTTGAGGTGGCAGAAGGCATTGGTAGCTGCCGGGGTCCAGGACAGAGACTTGGGCTTGTTGCATAACATACTGGTGAGTGGATGAGTGATGGAGCTGTAACCTTTGATGAATCGTCGATAGAAGTTGGAGAAACCTAGGAAGCGCTGGAGTTCTTTGATAGTGGTGGGTTCTGGCCAGGTGGTGATGGATTCCACCTTCCTCTCGTCCATCCGGATGCCACTGTGATCAATGTGGTATCCCAGGAAAGAAACTGAAGTTTGATGGAAAGAACACTTTTCGGCCTTGAGGAATAGCTGGAACTGACGTAGACGGTTTAGGACCTCCGCAACGTGTTGGCGATGTTCGGCCTGGCTCCGGGAGTAGATGAGGATGTCGTCGATGTAGACTAGGACGAATCGATGGAGAAACTCCCGGAGCACCTCATGGATGAAATCCTGGAATACGGAGGGGGCGTTTACCAATCCATACGGCATGACGAGGTATTCATAGTGTCCAGTAGGGGTAATAAAGGCAGTCTTCCACTCGTCCCCCTCACGTATCCGGATGAGGTTGTACGCGCTGCGGAGGTCCAACTTGGTGAACACAGTGGCACCACGGAGATGTTCGAGGGCTGCTGGGACGAGAGGAAGGGGGTACCGGAACTTAACTGTTATCTTGTTGAGGGAACGATAATCGATGCATGGCCGCAAGCCTCCGTCCTTCTTTGTCACGAAGAAGAAGCTGGACGCAGCAGGGGAAGTAGACGGCCTGATGTAACCTTGGACGAGGGCTTCCTGTATGTATTCCTCCATGGCCTTCTCCTCCGGATAGTGGGTATATCTTACCCCTTGGTACTGGTTCACCCGGAAGCAGGTCGATGGCACAGTCCCATGGCCGGTGTGGAGGCAGCTTGGAAGCCCGTTGCGGGCAGAAGACATCGCTGAAGGGGGCGTAACACTCGGGAACATCGACGGAGCATTGTTCAACTGGACTTTCGATGGATGTGGCACAGAGAGTCAGATCAGGCAGAGATGAGGATGGAAGAGGAAGTTCCGTCAGACATTGTGAGAAGCAAGTGTCGCCCCACTTCAGGATTTCGCCCGTTTTCCAGGAGATGGTAGGATTGTGCTGCTCCAACCAGGGGCGCCCCAGAACCACGTCAGCGGTCGAATCCTCCAGAACCAGCATGTGAGCCTCTTCCCGATGTAGAAGCCCGACCTGAAGAGTGACTGGTCCAGCCACGGTACGGACGTGCTTGCGACTGAGGGGTCTTCCGGTTATTGAGCTGATCCTGTAGGTGGTCGGAGACGGAGTGGTCTTGAGGCGTAACTGGCGGCAGATGGCCCCGGAGAGGAAGTTGCCGGCTGACCCCGAGTCGAGGAGCGCGACCACTGAAAGGGAGACATTAGCGGCAGTAAGGATGACGACAGTGGTGAGTGGTTTCATTTTATGATCAGCAGGAATAATGGCACTCATCATGGGTCGCGGAGGTCGTGTGGGGCATGCAGCTATGACATGCCCGGGCTCACCACAATACAAACAGAGACGTAGGGTCAGCCGATGGTGGCGTTCTTCAGGGGCTAGTCGGGAGTTCTCTAACTCCATGGGTTCGTGGGCTGGTTCTGGGGTGCTGACGGGTTCGGATCGGCGGAAGGGCACGTTGAAGGGATACTGGTCCTGGTGCTCTTGGATGCACGCCTGCATGCGAGTGGCACAGCGAATGGAATGCTGGATGAACTTCTCAAGGCCGATGGAGTCCTCGCATGCAGCGAGATGCAGCCGTACCCGAGGTTCCAATCCTTGCCGAAATGTAGTTATCAGCGCCTGTTCATTCCATCCGCTGATTGCTGCAAGCGTTCGGAATTGCAAAGCATAATCGTAAATAGACATGGATCCCTGTTTTAAATTATAAAGTTTCTCACCAGCTGACGAATCTGTGATTGGCTTCCCAAACACCTCCCGGAAGTGGGAAATGAACGCTGAGTATGACTGCGTTACCGCACCTTGTTGTGACCAGATGGAATCGGCCCACATTAATGCTTTGCCGCTGAGCTGCGAAATAATGAAGGCGATCTTTGAGGTGTCGCTCGGGTATAAGTGCGGCTGCATCTCCAGGACCAGTGTGCATTGCAGCAGGAAGCCGCTGCAATTCTCCGCCGATCCTGAGTAGGGCGCCGGTTTGGCCATGGGACTAGCATACGGAGGTAGTGAAGGAGGGTTGTTGACAGAGTGGTTGGTGTTCGCTGGTGCAGGTGAATGAACAGTAACTGGAGTGGGTGGTGGAGGAAATGTGCGCCGAAGCGCATCTACCAATTCCTGGAAGGGATCCGGTTGGCTCATACTGGGTCTCGGTTATGGTCCGGTCTTCTGTTACAAGTAGACAGGAGGCAGACACAGATGTTAACAGGTATGATAGTTTATTTGACCACAGTAGAGCATGGGAAGTGGAGCAGGTGAGTAAACCGGTTGATGGTAGATAGGATGGTGATATGAGAGAGAGAGTTACTGTCTTTTGTCTTGAAGGTGGAATGATGTTGAAGCCTGGAGGTTTCTGGAGACTGGAGATCGTTGGAGACAGAGGGACGGACAGGAACACACCCACACAGCAGACAGGGAACACGGAAGGAAGGAGACACGCTGGAGACAGGTAGTATCGATAGGAGAGTCCTTGAGGTAAGCATAGGTAGACGTATATGCGAACGAGACCGGACGTGGAGTGCTGTGTGGTTGTGAGTCTTGTAGTGCTGGTGATGAGTGTGGTGATGAGGTGCAGGTGATGGTGATCAGTACTCTGGGGAAGGAGTGCGCTGTGATTGGTGGAGGGTGGAACCTGACGTGTCTGTGACACATACATTGTGATTTCTGGATTATTTTGTTTTAGATTATGTCTCTCACAGTGGACATGCACCTACGATGACAATTTCAGACCCCTCCATGATTTCCAAGTAGGAGAACTTGCAAAATAGCAGCAAATACTTATTTTCCTCACTGAATATGTGTGTATATATATAAAAAATGCAAATAAGTACATAAGTAAATAAAAAATAAAGTGATAAATGTACTGCATTCATTGAATCAATTATTTTATTGATCATGCCTTTCAATTACATCTGGCCAGAGAATTTCATCAACATCACTGAAAATATTTTCATGCATCGTGGGAAAAAATGCCTTGAATGCTGCATCCATCCTTTACATGCTTGTGCCCCAATATCTCCACAAGCCTCTTCCATTGCTTGAAGAAGACTTACTTGGTTGTAATGGTTGCGATCATGTACTTTCCATCTCCAAGAGTAGAAGAATTCCTCAATTGGATTCAGGAAAGGAGAATATGGTGGAAGAAACACCATCCTGAATTGTGAGTGATTCTCAAACCACTCTCGCACTAGTGCTGAATGGTGGAATTGGACATTGTCCCAAACAACTACAAAATTCCGCACCATTTGCTCCTGATCACCCTGCGAAAAGAGGATTTCATTGAGGAGGTTTAAAAAATGTAGGAGCCTTTGCTGTGTTGTATGGTCCCAAGACAGCATTGTGTGCCACAACACCAGTTGTAGAAATTGTTGCACAGAGAGTGATGTTGCCTCCGCGTTGTCCAGGGACATTGACTGTAGCACGATGGCCAATCACATTTCTCCCTCTTCTCCTTTTTTCTTTGAAGATTGAAGCCTGCTTCATCAATATACAGGTACTCATAATGAGTTGCACTGCTATCCAACTCCAAGATTCTCTAGAGTAAAAAGAACACAAGGTAAAATATAGTAAATTTGTGTTTTACAGTAATGGCATTGATTGCAGTCAATACTATTGTGAAAGTTTGAGTTCACACTTTGAAGCAACAGTATACATAGATATGCCTAAATCTTTTCACATATAGTAGCATGGAATAGTTTATGGACACATACTTAAAATTCAGGAAAAATATATCTTTGAGTTGACAGTGTAAACCCACCCACTGGCCCAACTCTCGGCATCCAATGGCAGGGAGAAGGTGTCTGCGCACTACTGTCTTTCCTTTCACGCAACACAACAAGATTAAATGCAATATATTTTCTCACATGCAATAGCTCGTTTCATCTGACTCCAAAAATGAAAAGGTTTTAATGATATCTTTGCATCATTAAAACATGAACGAATATTTGATTATTCTCTTAAACTCTGTTTATATTTCACCCACTTAGATCAGGAAGACTATATCGCTCCGAGTTCCTTACCAAGGTCTCCCACACAAGTGGTCAGTCCCGAAGATCAGAAGCTGGGCAGTTGGCTAAATATCTAGGACTTTGCCGTACACGCGCAACGATCAAAGATATATTCAATAGCCCCCTTGGATGCCCTTCAGATCTCAATTTAATTGTAACATTAAATTAGAACAGAAGTCATCGGAAGCGCCCAAGCTAGGTTAACCTAGATGGACAAACACATCCTCTCATCCAAGTCGCCCGCACACTTCCTGATATCAGTTTTTAGCCGTCGCTAATCTCTGACGCAACCTTGTGGCAATATACGAATCCGTTAATCTTATTTGGGAAAAAACAAGTCTCAGAGTCAGTCAGAATAAAATCGAACGTTTACAATTTATTGACCAGGTAATAATTCGAAATCCAATCCGCAAGAATAAAATCATCAGTTAATCATAACAATTCAGAACTGGAATGAATTGTAGAAATTATTACCTGGCAACGAAAATGGCAGTCAACCTACAGACTCCCCAAACTTTTCTGCACCTTTTTCTTATATACCCAGATAAATCAATATTCTTACCAAATGGCCGTCTATCATTTTAATTAGATTTTGGTTCCCTATTCAGGGATTCACACTGGGAGATCAGAATTTGTATTTGAATAGGTTCCTGTTTTACATACAGGAGGTAAAGTCTGAATGGAGGATCTGGAGGAGGGAACACCTTTAGAAGATACATCACTTTCTCATATTTTATAACTTCTTTTAGCTTTTCATTATGGTTGGGAAAATGAGACCATTTTACCAGGCACACTGAGACACTTTAAATGATATCAAACATACATAGATTCTTCTTGTACATACTTTACATTACATAGGTTTTTCAGCGTATTTCAGGTGAGAAGGAGGGGGGATGAAGGGGAGGTAGTGTGTGTGAAGTGTAAACTGCACTGTGTGCTGCGCCTCGAGATCCCTGTTACATATGCAGGAGATAGTTCAAGTGTTAATGTCCAAGGGGGCCTTTTGTTCCATCTAGCGGTCGACCAGACATACT
This sequence comes from Romanogobio albipinnatus, assembly GCA_023566225.1. Lineage (NCBI taxonomy): Eukaryota > Metazoa > Chordata > Actinopteri > Cypriniformes > Gobionidae > Romanogobio > Romanogobio albipinnatus. The sequence continues at coordinate 61,102,253 of CM042239.1, forward strand.
GGCAGGACATATTTGAACATATACATACTTGAACCAACTGGAATCGCAACTCCTTCACTCTAACGGAGTTCCTCTCAAAGGGCACTTTCTATACTTGCTTCATTCGGATAGCATTTCTTCTTAGAACATGGTCAATTGTGGCTGCCGACTGCATTGGTGGATATTGTGGAACAGTTGATTGTCCTGTGTTATTCTTTGCTGAATTTCTTTGAGGCGGAGGGTGTTGTTCTGGACCACCATGTCAACAATGGCATGCTCTTGTTCAACTGAAAAAAGTCTTGTTCGTCCACCTGAATGTTCTCTAACTTCAATTCTGAAAAAGGTTTGGACAAGCAGGAACATTTACTGTAGAGATCTAGACCTATGTCAAACAAGACTACATTGACTCTCATTGTAAAAGTAGAATTATATAGTTACTTACCGGTATACCGTGTGTACCCTACCCTCATTCTACCTTTCCTCCCTCCTCTTAAACCTTGGCCTCCTCTTCCTCTTTGCCCTCCTCTTCCTCCCTGTCCACCTCTTCTTATATTTTCTCTTTCCATTATACCATTGCCCTCCAATCTATCCATCTCTTCAATCTCTTCTCCTCTTCCTACATCCTCAGCTCTTCCTCCTACATCTTCAGCTCTTCTTTCTCTATCTCCTCTTTCTCTATCACCTCTTCCTCTTCTCCCTCTACCCTGGCCAACACCTCCCACTCTTAAAACGCTTCTGTTTCCACTGCTCATACTTCTTTTTTTTGTCTTACTGTATCTCCTCATTTGTCTTCTTTGATATTCTTCTCTTCCCCTTTTGTAGTTGTTGTAATTATGTAAGACAGCTGTGTGAATAATTAGGAAATTGGCTTTTTCTGTGTTGAGTGGATTACTAACTCATCAGATAACAATTTGGCGTTAATTGAAGACACAAGGTGTGCAACTGACTATTTTACAATTCACAGAGTTTTGTTTGTTGTGTTTTGAAAATGGTACAAAAATGCTTGTGATCTTTGTGAAGAACAATGAAAAATGTTTTTCCTGATATATTAAAGATTTGGTTGGCTGTATGAACTGCTGTGATAAAATTTGGGATTTTTGTGCACAGTGTTTTAAGAAAATTATGCTTTTGATTTGTGATTTGTATGAAATGAAGGAGAATTTACTATCTGTTTAGGACAATTACAAAGTGTATTGATCACTGTGTTAACTGTTTTTAGAGCTGTTACCTGAGTTTGGAGAAATGTACCAAATCGATTGAAAAAAACTGTAATGGGTTTGTAGTATACCGGTAGTTAGTATGAAATAAATGTAGGCCTATAGGTCGTAGGTTTTTTTTCTCTCACTAGGGCAGACTCTGCATCCATTGCCTCTGACATGTTTTCTCACCATCACGCACCTAACTCAGAACAGATAAGTATGATTTAAACCATGCCAATGCAATTCCACTAATTTAGAGTTTTTGGCAAGATGGCGCCTGTGTTTGTGGCTGGCCGTCCGCTGGTCACCTGTTTGTTTATATGTATGGATGTTTACCTGGTTTCCTACTTGTTGCTCACGCTTGGTCTACAACTGACAATTACTTTTGTAAATTCGTACATCTTTTATGGACATTTGCACGCTGGACGTAGCACGCATTTCTAATCAAACGCACAGAACTCTCACGGCCGACATCCTGAAGTGTATTCGCCAGTGGCCTCTCATCACACCACGGAGGAAACGCAGAAGGAAACGCGGTAGTCGGGGTGGACTCACCATCAGACTGAAAGCTCATCTTCAGGCTGGGTTCTTTATAAACCTGTCCTATCGACCTTAGACCTATCTTCCCCCTGTGCCCCTCTCCTGTTTCGCTGGATGGCGTCCCTCAGATCGGCCTCTGTTGTCGGCAAAATGGCTTCTTGAGAAGAGCTTTGCTCGCCTCCGACATTATTTCTCCTACTAAAATGGCACTGACCAACGCTCGATCTTTGGTGAACAAGACATTTCTGTTATATGACTTCTTCTCCTCTCATAGTCTGGATTTTATGTTTATCACTGAATCCTGGACAAAGGTTGGTGATTTAACCCCCTTTTCTGTGCGATGTTGGTAAGTTCCTGTATGTGCATATACTAGCTTTGAAGCTCAGCTCCTACATTTTGATTGGAATGGCCCTGTTATTAGGGGTGATATACCGTCCTCCACACTCAGCCCAGGACTTCACTCAACAATTCACTGAATTCATTGGAAATATCATTTGAAACTATGATAATTTTCTGGGGGATTTTAATATTCACGTCTGCTGTCAGTCAAACCCTTTATCTAAGGAGTTAATCAGCCTCATCGAGTCTTTTAGCTTGGTCCAGTGGATAAAAGACTCCACTCACATCCAAGGTCACACTTTGGACAGAAAGGCAGAGTGCAAATGGAAAAAGGACAAATTATATATTTCATTCCAGTTGTTTAAAGACAGCTTATTGACCTATCAAAATGCTGTTAAGTCTGCTAAAGCCACACATTTTTCTAATTTGATTATGGCAAATAATTCTAGACATAAGGTTTTATTTTCAGTTATAAATTCCGTTGTAAATCCCCCAGTAAATACTTTGTCTGCTACATCTGACACCTTATGCGAAAGCTTCTTGAGATTTTTTTATTGACAAAATCTCTACTTTGAGACCTAACGCATTCCCTCTTCATATAGAACCCTATTCCGTTCTTGCATTCTGCTTCCTGGGATGCTTTCGAACCTATTTCTTTGCAATTACTTAAAGACATTATTGTCAATATAAAACCATCATTCTGCTCTCTTGACATCATTCCCACCCAAGTTTTTAAAGTTAATTGTTGACTCTGTTGGGCCAGGATTGGTGTCTCTTGTCAATAAGTGACTCTTCACTGGTTCTGTCCCTGCTGCTCTTAAGATGGCCACTGTTTCTCCATTACTAAAGAAGCCTTCACTTGATCTGTCTGTTTTAAACAATATTCGCCCTATCTCTGCATTACCTTTCATCTCAAAGGTATTGGAAAAAATTGTGTTTGACCAACTTCAGTTTTTGCCCACAGTACTAAATCTACCCTTCTGAGAGTGTTAAATGATATTTAATGACATATATCTACAGACACTGGTGACTCTGTGGTTCTTGTGCTTTTAGATCTATCAGCAGCTTTTGACACTGTCGAACACTCCATCCTGCTATCTAGATTAGAGTCTTATGTGGGGCTAAAAGGAACCATCCTTAAGTGGTTCCATTCTTATCTCTGACTGAAAGTTTTTAGTCAAGTTAGGCAATTTTTCCATCATCTATTGCTCATCTAACCTCCGGTCTCCCTCAAGGCTCTATCTTGGCGCAGACTCTTTTTTTACTGTACATGCTACCGTTGGGATCCATTTTAAGACGTTACAGGTTATCTTTTCATTTGTATGCTGACAATACACAAATATACTTACCAATTAAGAAAAATTATCTTTCTGCCTGTACTTCCATATTAATTTGCTTAGATGAGGTTAAATCCTGGGTAGCTCAAAATGTTCTGTGTAAATGAGAACAAAACTGAAGTTATAATTTTTTCACTTTTATGTCTCTTCTAAAAACGCACCTGTTTCTACATGACTCCCGGTAAACATGTGAGTATGGTGGCTGGTGTCTCTATTTTCACGTTCTGTGTAATAGAATCGCCAATAACTAGGGCACTTTCAACAGGATTCTCAACAGGTTTCTCAACACTGAGTGGGGAGAATCTGTTTGATGTTCTAATCGGAACGGAAGAGCCACGACTATGCCGTCTCAAAGTCACCCAGTTTCCCTGCTGCACGGGCAACTGGGTGACTGTTGCCCGGAACCGAACAGTGTACACTAGTTCACTAAGCTAGTCGCATCCAAAGCAGTGTCTAAAACTTTTACATTCTCACTACGCTCAGATAAAGTCTGGATGTGTGTCTCTAATTCTGAAATCTTCTCCGTCAGCCTGACTATCTCCTTGCATTTATCACATGTGAAGCCCTGTTCGCTGACAGAGAAGGATATGCTAAACATGTAACAGGCAGTGCAAGTGACAATAACAGGAGAAGATGACATGGCTTACTGTGTTTGTTGATTAATCCAATTTACCATAGTTGTTTGATGGACTCTGTTGACTAATCCAACTCACCACAGTTGTTAGATGGACTAGTAAAACGCACTGCCCCAATGAGTAAATAGATATTATTTTATTCATTCATGCGCATCCATACTCTAATTGTCTTCATCATTTTGAACAAATAGATCTTTATTAATTCATGCGCATCCAAACAAAGAAGCTGACGATCAGCGTCTTTCAAATCGGTTTTGGCCGCTACTCTGGAAGACTTGGAGTTAAGCTTTTCTTTGAGGAAAGAACAAAGAACGGCAAAGTCATTCGTAAGAAAGGAAGATGTATTCAGAATTTAATCTATCAACTAAAGTTAGCTCCGCTTCGGTTGATTGTGGCGCTATCCAATTGCTTGCAGAGGGAATTTGACAGACAACCGTTTATCCCGCCCCTCGGGTTGAGCCCTGTCAATGGTGAGCTTGTCAGGCTAGGGTTTAGTGTCTTAGCAATTGAAAAACTGTAAGACACTTGATGTAAAGTGGGACCATATATTTTATTTGTAGAATAAAGTAAAAAGAGTCTTGTTGGTGAGTGAGTTTCAACTTTATTTCACATCTTTGCAGTTGCTGATTTCATGGAAAAACTTCATTCACCACAGAAAATCTGCCCTTATATTTTCCTTTTATTTATTTTATTACATACTTTGCATTTACATAAACAGTTTCTCTATATTCTGATTTTAATATATTCTGATCTGTATATATGTACATTCGAAATGACTCATGTGAGGAACATTAAACACTGAGTGATGGAGTGATTGTTGGCATGCCATGTCTATAACTAGGCGTAAATCTCATGATTCAGTACAAAAGTGCAGTTTTATGAAAAAAGAAAGACAACAGTGGAGACAGAGATAGGGGCCCAGAAAGAGAACAAGTGAACAGAATTAGCATTTTCACTCCTTTAAAGAAGAGGAACTCCAGATTTGTGTAAATTCAGGCCAAGAATTCAGCTTCAGTCTCATTCAGAGCAAACAAACAATAGGCTAAATAAACAGACACATAATTATGCAAAGTGCATATCAATGATGCTATGTTTGACACAAAACAAAAATAAACTTACCCTGCCAGAAAGCATGGAACAGGATAAAGCAGGGGCACTTGAATAGTGTGTATTTCTACAGCCCTCTTATAAGACAAAACACATGAAATACAAAATAATTACGAAAGGCAGATGTCAATGAGGATATTATGGTGTAACAAGTTAGGACAGAAACCTACAACTGAAATGTAAATTTGAGTTTTAAAATAGGCTATGGGGGAAATGAGTAAACGTGAAAACAAAACATAAATGTTTAAATGCCTAAACAGCTACATTGCTTTAATCAGTAACATTTCCTTTTATATGTTTTTATCATTATTAAAAACTTTTTCTATGTTTATTCATATAATAAATAGCATTAGTTCAGCTCAATATCTCCACATGCATATATTTAATACACATTCCCTGCCAGTCTTTCATTTGCTGAAATACACTTTATTGGTTCAGAAAAGAAAAGCCTTACAGTTCTTTCCAGATTTAACCTGTGAAACGCTGAAATGGAAAGATAGGCCCACATCCAGCAATCTAAGACAATATTTTTAATGCAAGAGCAGCCATTTGTCAGCTCGTTATGATGCTTGATATTGCAAACTGGCATTTCTTACAATATTATTCTAATATACTGTCGTAATTATAAACGCGCTGGTTTGTAGCGCAAATAGTTACTGTTTATTGTAGGCTACTACTAAGAGAAAATAGCTCACTTCAGCATTGCAAAGTAAGGTAGTTTCTGCTAAAGGAATAAATGATCCCCATTAAATATTGGGCTGACAAGGATATTGTATTTTCTTCAAAAAAACAAACAAACAAACAAACAAGATAAATAAGCATTTCAGTGCATGTGTTTGTCTGCTCACAAAGAATAGGCCTAGGTGTTGGTGGAGTAAACACTGAACGAAAGGGACATAAATAACTTTGTTTAGGTCTATGTTTGAATCGTACAAAAATAAAGAGGGCACGCTAGAGGGCAGTATTCGCTAAGGTAAATATGACTTGTGTCAAGACAGCATTTCTTTTTTCAAAATACAAATGAAACGCCTGCCTCCACAAATAAAATCAATATTTGGAAGAAGTTTTATGCTAGTGTACAGTAGCCTATGTGTTATGTGAATATTCTTGATCAGTGAGTTCTGCGCTTATATTAAGTAGTTAGTAGCCTATGTGTCTGTACAGATTACAAAGAGTCCTAGTGGTAACATGGATCGCGGTACTCATAAATTCTTGTGTTTTTTTACTCATCTAGAATAACTTAAGACAGTGCTAGCACATTACTCTTTCGTTACCGAAGGACTATTTGTTAAGCAAACCATTATGCAAACATTTGGTCTTTGAACATTACAGTAAAGCAATGAGCACATCTTGAATTAGGCTACACATTTTCATGCATGCATCTGAACTTTGTACCTACTTTACCATCTCGGAATGGGCTGATTTCCAGTCCAAATACAGGGATTGTGCTACGTCGTTTCAGCAGCTGGGAGTGCTATTATTTTTCTAGGTGTTTTTTTTTTGTTTTTTTTACACGTAACTACAGACTATAAGCATCTACACATTCCTATCGCGTTTATACTATTATTTGACGCGATTTTTCTATAAATTAGTGAATATTATTTTTATTTTTTTTGTATGCTTGGGGAAGCAACATGCAGTTTTGCTCATTTGTGGTTCCCTGGAATAAAATGATAGAAACAGTGTCTACAGAGGAAGGATGACATGCCAGGTTAAACAATATGTTCAAAATTCAATGTAGATCTGGCTACTTTGGCCTCTTGACACACAGGCAATATGTAAAGAAAAAAAAACATACAAATATATAAATGCATAAATGAATATCCTATAAATAATCAGTAAAAAAAATCCAGCGTGACATCCTGGATCCAGGAAAAAAAAAAAAACCTTAAGATATTCTTTGTCACTTTTTCCCAATGGAAACAAGTGGCAGCCAATACATTTTACACCCTTTCACCATGAACTGAAACAAAAGTGCAGAACTGAAACGGAACAATAATAAACAGTTTCTGTTTCTGAAGGTGTTTTGCTTCAACATACTATGAATAAATACCTCCACTGCATCTAAAATACATTATCAGTCAATCTTTGTCTGTCATTTTATTAAAGCTAGGGAGGTAATGGTTTACAGACTTCTTCAGTTTTGGTGCTAGTTTAATTTTGCATACAATTGTGATTAAAATAAATTGCATTTCATTAAAACAATTTTTTTAATTTTTTGTGTGTTCATGTGCTATATTATATAGCTAAATGGGTCTGCTGGCTGGATACTATTATGTAAATAAACAGAATATATAAATAAGTACCCATTAAAACGTACAGGAATTGTCAAACATGTAGCATACACTGTACTTCTATTTACTACCACCACTACAAGAAAGTTTTCTCATGTTCTCAACATGTGTGTTTAGCATACCGATATAATAAAAAATAATTTTTATTTAAAAAATCTGAAAATGACAATGGCATTTAGATCATGCAAAGTGAAAACAATTTTGAAGAATATATCAGTCATATCATGGAATGATTTTTCCAGACCAGCTATAAGTCAATAGTGCAGCACATTCACAGTATGAACAAATGGCCTACAGAGACTAAGAAATGACCAAACGCTGGCTGTTAAAATCACAGCGTCTGTCTGGTCATAAATCCTAAGTGCCTCCTACAGAGTGATTAAAACACTGACGTGCCAGTGAAGAAATAATCAGAGATCATTCGGAGAGCTCCGTCCGTGTTGCTCTTTGGCTCTCGAACCACTGTGCAAACTGAACATGCATGTAGTTTGAAAATGAATAAATCTATAAAATCTGAGATTTTAACACTATGTTGATGAATCTCATTTAACATGATTTTGTACAAGAGTGTGTACTCAGTTATGAACCAATTTCAGTTTGGTATACCGTTACAGCCCTAGTTTTAAGATCATCTCCCCATACTTCAATGAGTGGAGCAACAAATAGCGGGTGATATATATATATATATATATATATATATATATATATATATATATATATATAAAAATGTAACAATTTTTTTTTAGTTTATTCTTAAAACAAGAAAAAAAAATATCTACCAAAAATAAACATATATTCTTTTTAAATATAATAGATATATTATCTGAAAAGTACAGTTCAGTTCAGTTTTCTGTATCTCAGTTATCTTCTTAAAGGATATTTATATATTTTTTTATTGGAAAACAAGAAAAATACTAATATTAAATATTTTTTTAAGTGTGTAAAACCCCATAACACATGCTGGAAACTATTTGTCATAAGGTCATAAGTAAACTACAGAGGTGAGGTAAAGTCAGCAGGTACATGATTTTAGCTTCATGATGTGTGCGTGTATGTGTGTGTGTGTGTGTGTGTGTGTGTGTGTGTGTGTAAATGAGACCAGACGTTAGATAGAGATGGGGCAGACGATGACCTTGTCCTCCAACAGGACGCTGACCACCAGGAAGACGATATAGAGCAGGAACATGATGAAGCCCAGCAGTTTGCTCATTTTCCACTTACAGGCAGCAATGGAGATGATGACGAAGATGAGCATGAGGAAGAGTAGCACGATAGCACAGAACAGGCCGTTACTACTCACCCTTACTGGGCTCATACTGTTTAAAAGGGAGTACAGAAGCCATGGGAACGGTAACCTGGGAGAAAAAAGAAATGGATGTTTAGGGCTCTGAACATCCTAAATGTAGAGAACAAAACCTTAATTTTGTTACAAAACCAAGTGTATTAAGCCTTGATGCTTAATACAGCATCCTGGAATACAAACGCATAAATAACTGCTCTGAAACTGCTCTGAAATATATGTAGTATTTCAGAAACTGCTGATCTACTGAATTTTCACACGCAACTATCTCTAGGGTTTACAAAAAATTGTCCGAAAAAGAAAAAATCCAGTGAGCGGCAGATCTGTGGGTGAAATGAGGAGCATGGCCAGACTGGTTCAAGCTGATAAAAAGGTAACAGTAACTCAAATAACCACGTTAACCATGCTTAAGTAGGTGGTACGTGTCCAAGTAACATCCACATGGATGGCAGAACATTGCACAAAGCATCACACTGCCCAGGGCCGGCCCAAGCCCGTATGGGGCCCTAAGCAGAATTTTATTTGGGGGCCCCTCTGTGCCACCATAATACGATTGACTATTGTCAAATCGTGATAATTCACACACCCAAGTATCAATGTTAGAAGTTGTCGCTGTGTTGCTTACATCATGTCTGCCTGTCATGTTTTTACCCTTACACAGTTTTTAATTGTGACAGTAGCAAACCCACAAGAGTGCTCAGATGTGAATATTCAAAGCCTTACAGTACTACAGTTCAGACTGGGATATGCACTTTTTTTCCATTTTCTTTTTTTTAAGTAGCCTAGTCTCTTATGCTGAATATGCTCACTTTTCCCCAGGATTCTTTGATGAATAGAAGGTTCAAAAGGACAACATTTCTCTTAAATAGAAAGCTTTCAAAAACAAAAGCTTTGTAAAAACTGATAATCATAAATGTGTCTTGAGCATCAAATCCTCATATGAGAATGATTTGTGATCATTGATGATGATAAATTCAGCTTTGATCACAGGAATACATTACACTTTACTATATATTCACATAGAAAACAGCTGTTTTACATTATAATAATATTTCACAATATTACTGTTTTTTGATCAAATGAATGCAGCCTTGATTAGCAGAAGAGACTTATTTTAAAAACAAGAAATGTTGATTTCTTTCAAACATTAAACAGAGCTTTTATTTTGGCGAAAATAAAATGTTATTTTTTGCATTCCATTCAACTGTGTAGAAAGAACTGCTCGGGTTACGTCTGTAACCCTTGTTCCCTGAGAAGGGAACGAGCACTGCGTCGGAACGACACTTTGGGGATACTCCCTAAGCACTAGCGAATCTGAAGGCCGTATAGCCACTAAACCAATCTGATTGGCGTGCGTGATGACGTCATCGTGACGGCGTACCCGGAAGTATAAAGCGGGAGCCGGCGCACTGAAACGGCAGCTATTGCTCTGAAGCATGCGCTCCAGGCGTGCCGAGGTGGGGTGACGAGACGCAGTGCTCGTTCCCTTCTCAGGGAACAAGGGTTACAGACGTAACCCGAGCAGTTCCCTTTCGAGGGAACTCCCACTGCGTCGGAACGACACTTCGGGGAACGAGTACCCACTAGCCCACACCGAGGGTAGCGCCTGCCCTAGTGTGAAACCGAGACCGGGCACAACTAGGACTTGAGTACCCTAGCGCCAGCACCGTAGGGAGATACTTCTCCACTCCTTTTCCTTCCGTGCCCCAGCCGATGAAGGGAGGCGTCTGTTGAAACGGTTTCCCGGCAACAAGACGCTCCCAACACTGGCCCTTGGGACCTTACCGAGGGTAGTGCCTGCCCTAGTGTGAAGCCGGAGACCGGGCACAACTAGGACTAGGGAAAACCCAAGCGCCTTCGGCGCCCCAGCCAATGAGGGAGACGTCTGTTGAAACGGTTTCCCGGCAACAGGACGCTCCCAACACTGGCCCTTGGGACCTTACCGAGGGTAGTGCCTGCCCTAGTGTGAAGCCGGAGACCGGGCACAACTAGGACTGGGGAACCCAAGCGCCATCTGCGCCCCAGCCAATGAGGAAGACGTCTGTTGAAACGGTTTCCCGGCAACAGGACGCTCCCAACACTGACTCCTGGGACAGAAACCAAGGTTTCTTCCATATAACTAGGGAACGAAGGCATCTGCGCGTTACCCTGATCATACGAAAAAGATTCCCTCTGGGGGAAACCCCTTGGTTTCCAACCACCACTGTCAAGGTCTCACATGCAGCAGGTCAAAAGGTCTCCCTTGGACGCTGCTGAAACTGAGCCCCAGCACTCAAAAGTGCTCTACAGTGAAGGTCTCTTATTCCGCCGTCACGTGAGGCGGGGGATGTAATGCCTGAAGAACCAAGGAACTGACCAATCCTAAGTTCCCTGGTTCCTCCGACTCCAATGGTCCGAAGGGGGCCTCAGCCAGCCTTCGAAAACCACTGCCAGATCCCAGGCTGGGAACTCTGGAACGAGCCACAGGCCGCATCTTCCCAGCCCCACAGGGTAACTGTACAACAGATGGTGTCTACCCGAGCCCATCACCCAAAGGAGTGTGGAAAGCCTATGGCAGCCACGGACACCCTGAGTGTGGACGGGCTTGGACCCGCAGAGAAACGATCTTGGAGGAACTCCAGCACTGAAGCCACCGGCCAGTTAACTGGGTCCACCTCACGCTCCCTGCACCAAGTGGCTCACCACTTGGGGCTGTACAGTCTCCTGAAAGATGGAGCCCTAGAACTGAGTAAGGTCTCTATCACCTCTGCCGACAGGCCAATATCTAGGTACCTGACCCCCTCAAGGGCCAGACCCAAAGGTTCCAAACCTCCGGCCGGGGGTGAAATATAGTGCCCCCTGCCTGAGATAGGAGATCCCTCCTCAGAGGAATCTGCCATGGAGGACCTGCCAGCAAAGCTGTGATATCCGAGAACCAAACTCGTGTCGGCCAACGGGGTGCTACTAAAAGTAGGCTGACCCCCTGTTGGCGGACTCTGTCCAGGACTCCCGGGAGCAGAGCAATCGGGGAAAAAGCGTACAGACGCAGCCTCAGCCGCAGCGGGGCTGGATGCGTGATGGAACACCACAGTGAACAGTGGGACGTCCCTCGAGACGCCACCACCCCTGGGTGGAGTCGCTACTCCCCGGGCCTCAGCCCCTGCCTCGACAGGATGTCTGCTCTTCTACAGTACGCAGGACCCATGTAGAAATATTCGGAAGGCATTCCATGCGCCGAGATAATCTACTGAGGGAACCAGCCTCTCAAGGCTGGCCTCGGGTGTTACACGAGCCTCCTCCCCAACCCCCTGAAGCGGATGACCGGCAGGAGTGGTTGGGAACGATTCTCTGTGTGCGGACGCGTTAGCCGCCCAGCCGCAAGTCCCTCCGGAGGCGGCTGGAGCAGCATGCGTTCGCGGGAAATCGATGGGGCCCGAAGCGTCATAGACGGCGGGATTACCTCGATTTCCCCGGAGCGCTGCAGAGGAAGCAACCTCGGTTGCCACTCTACGGGGGGAACCGCTCTCGGAAGTCCAGCCAAAGCTAGGACTTTCCCCCAAAGCGGCCGTCCATGACCGCGCCCCAGCCAGTGAGGAAGGCGTCTGTTGAAGCGGATTTCCGGCAACAGGACGCTCCAACACTGGCCCCTGGGACAGAAACCAAGGTTTCTTCCATATAACTAGGGAACGAAGGCATCTGCGCGTTACCCTGATCATACGGAAAGGATTCCCTCTGGGGGAAACCCCTTGGTTTCCAGCCACCACTGTAGAGGTCTCATGTACAGCAGGCCAAAGGGTATCCCGTTGGACGCTGCTGCCCTGAGCCCCAGCACTTCCTGAAAGTGCTCTAAAGTGATGCTGTGGCCTAGCCTAATTTTCTGAGACCATCGCCAGTATGGTCTCGACTCGCGCGGAAGACAATTGTGCCCGCACCGTCATCGAGTCCCATACGATCCCTAGAACCGTAGTCCTCCGGGACGGCGTCAACACACCTGTTGTGTTGAGTCTCAGCCCCAAGCACTTCATATGGGCCAGAGCGACACCTCAATGCCGAACTGCCATCCCGTACGACTGGGCCAATATGAGCCAGTCGTCGAGATAATTCAGCACACGGATGCCCTGGAGTCTCAATAGAGCCAGAGCTGCATCCATGCACCTTGTGAATGTGCGTGGGTGAAGAGCTAGACCGAAGGGAAGCACTCGATATTGGTACGCCTCGCCCCCGAAAGCGAACCTCAAGAACTTCATGGAAGGATGAAGATATGGAAGTATGCGTCCCTCAGATCTATCGTGACGAACCAGTCCTCGAACTGGATCTACCTCACGATGATGGAGACCATGAGCATTTTGAAAACGAGCCTCCTCAGAGACCGATTCAAATACCTCAGGTCTACCGGACGCCACTCTCCTTCCCTTCCGAGAACTATAAAGTACCGGCTGTAGAACCCAGACTCCCTCTCTGGCGGAGGAACGCACCCTAAGGCTTCCTTCGCCAGCAAGGATTTTACCAGTTCCCTTACCCGACCCTGCTCTTTGTCTACAGTACGCAGGACCCATGTAGAAATATTTGGAAGGCATTTTCATGCGCCGAGATACTCTACTCAGGGAACCAGCCTTCGGGTGTTACACGAGCGTCGTCCCCAACCCCCTGAAGCGGATGACGGGCAGGAAGTGGTTGGGAATGATTCTCTATGTGCGGACGCGTTAGCTGCTCAGCCGCAAGTCCTTCCGGAGGCGGCTGGAGCATCATGCGTTCGCGGGAAATCGATGGGGCCCGAAGCGTCATAGACGGCGGGATTACCTCGATTTCCCCGGAGCGCCGCAGAGGAAGCAACCTCGGTTGCTCCCCCGCGTGGGGGGGGGGGGGGGGGCGCCCGAAGCTAGGACTTCTTCCCAGCAGCCTCCCTCCCTGGAGTACGTTCCTCAGATCGCCTCCAGGAGTGAAAGACCGCTGCTGGGACTGCTGGTGAGAACGCCGCCTCTGTTGCCAGGCTCCTGGAGGAGGGGCTCTAGAGGCGACGCTCTCCTTCTGCACCTGCCGGTGCAAGGAGCTGGTAGATGGCTGAGGCTGCCCCCTAGGGGCCGCTTTCCCAGGCTCTGAGTGGCGAGGGAGGCACTGACGGAAGGCCGCTGACTGCATCTTCGCCTCCTGGTACCCGGCGACAACAGTCTCAACCGCGTCACCAAAAATAGACCAGAAGGCGAAATCGGGGAGACTAGGAGGAAGGACTTATCCTTCTCCCTCATCCCCGATAGATTCAGCCGGAGATGCCTCTCCACCATCACCACGGAGGCCATGGCCCGGCCGATAGCACGGGCCATCTCCCTGGTGATGCGGAGAGACAAATCTGCAGCCCTCCGTACCTCCAGCACATCCTCCGAAGAGGGACCGTCGCCCTCATCGAGCTCTTTAGGGCTTCCTCCACGACCTACACACCTCGATGTGTAGGTCCAGGAAGAAAGGTAAACCCTGGCGAGGTGTTTGGACCCGGCGAGAAAGAAACCGGTCGTCCAGCCTACTAGGTGGCTGAATTTCCGGCACTTCCTGTGGCCAATTGGTCTTCAATTTGGCCACCACACGAGTCAAAAACCTCAATTAGCTCCTCTTGGGCAAGTGGATGAAGCGATGAAACACTTCCTGCTTCTCCACCTGCCCTGATGCACCACTCATCCGGCTCCTCGGAACCGGAGAGAATAAGCATCAGATCCTCAACCCCGGGGGAAGAAGCCGCAGCGCGGGCTTCCACACGGGGAGGAGGATCTTTAGAACTGTCAGACAAGGATTGGGAAAGTGCCGCAGCAGTCCCAGATCCCGCTGATAAGTCCTTATGTGAAACCCATGGTCTGTGACACCGAGACGCCTCAGCGATCGCGGGTCCAGCTCTTTAAGCATCAGATCCTCAACCCCGGGGGAAGAAGCCGCAGCGCGGGCTTCCACACGGGGAGGAAGATCTTTAGAACTGTCAGACAAGGATTGGGAAAGTGCCGCAGCAGTCCCAGATCCCGCTGATAAGTCCTTATGTGAAACCCATGGTCTGTGACACCGAGACGCCTCAGCGATCGCGGGTCCAGTTTTTAAGCATCAGATCCTCAACCCCGGGGGAAGAAGCCGCAGCGCGGGCTTCCACACGGGGAGGAAGATCTTTAGAACTGTCAGACAAGGATTGGGAAAGTGCCGCAGCAGTCCCAGATCCCGCTGACAAGTCCTTCTGTGAACCCCATGGTCTGTGACACCGAGACGCCTCAGCGATCGCGGGTCCAGAACCCTGGGGCTCACAAAGCTGGCCGGTCTCATCGAACACGGCCAGCCGAGAGTGGAGCAGTCTGAGTGTGAGCAGCTTTCACTGACAGGCAGTTCCCTCGAGAACTGCCCGAGCATGCTCAACACCCAGACACTGCACACAAAGCAGGTGTGCATCTGAACCCGAATAAAGCAGGGACACAGATGCACACACTGCTTAAACTCTCTCACATTCTTTTCCATTGTTTCTTTTCATTCACACACTTTTGCAACTGTGACAAACAACAGTAAATAGACAGACAATTTCAACAGAGAGCGCTATGCTGAAGAGCAATAACTGCCGTTTCAGTGCGCCGGCTCCCGCTTTATACTTCCGGGTACGCCGTCACGATGACGTCATCACGCACGCCAATCAGATTGGTTTAGTGGCTATACGGACTTCAGATTCGCTAGTGCTTAGGGAGTATCCCCAAAGTGTCGTTCCGACGCAGTGGGAGTTCCCTCGAAAGGGAACCTTTTTATTTTCTAAATAAAAACATCCAAAATGTAGGCTACACAACTTATAATTCCAAGGGGACGATATAGCACTTGCAGAAAAACATCTACTGAGAAACTGGAAGCTATGCTGTAGCTACTCCAAGACATGCATTCAGAACGTCAGAGATATTCACACTAGGGGTGTAACGATACACTCGTGTCACGATTCGATATGTATCTCGATACTGAACTCGTGATACGATATGTATCCTGATATGTAGCCAAAATCAAGAGTGTTTTTTTAATTTTGTACTTTTTTATTATTATTAAAATAATAATATTATTATTAGTGTAACCTATTATTATCAGGACCCAACAAATATTTCCCCATTGCATTATTATACATTATATTCAACATTATATATAGTTGTTTAATGTAATAATGTCACTGAATCTAATCACCAATTAGTCACAAAACTTTCAATGCAGGCATCTCTCCCGCTGCTCGCTATGTCCCGCCTCTCCCGCTATTTACCCAGATAGCACACATACATCTCGGAGACGTCTATTTGATGTGCGTGTTTACATCTAGAAGATTTTTTAGAGTGTTTGCTCATCTGCAATACGTCTATTGGACGTTTCCTGTCAGATGTCAAATAGACGTTTAAACAATGTCTTTAAGATGTTTGTAAACAGCAAATGCTTTCCAGATTAAGTGATCTTTAACAGACATCTTCAAGATTCAAGATTCAAGAGATTTATTTGTCACATACACAATTATATAGAGCATATATAACCAGCAGTGAAATGAAAGTCAGGTCCGCTCCAAGGACAGTGCAATATTAAAGAAAATATACATAGAAGTACAATATACACAGATAAAAAAAAAAAAAAAAAAAAAAAAAAAAAAGATTAAGTGATCTTTAACAGACATCTTGCAGACATACATGTGCTATCTGGGAATGCACTATACATATAGAATAAACCATCTAAAATTCTTTGAATAATCATGCTAGTAAAACTAAATGTGATCTGGTGATTTAAATAATGTTTGTGCTCCCACTTTGTAGAGTGCCGTTCCGGCAGCGCATGCGCTTCAGATGATCAATGCAATCAGTCACAGTTCTCATCACAAGAAAGCGTGTCAAAATGACCAGTCAAACTGTAAATGTTTAGCTCATCCAAGAATTTTAATTCTGCATTTACTCCCTCTCATGTTGTTTTCACGCGTTACGCAATCATTTGAACGTCCGTGTTTGTTTACTACAGTCCGTGTTTACTAAATCCATCCGATTTTCTCGCACTTTGGACTGCAGTGCTGTCAGAATCAATCAGTGCATATATTAGAAAACTTAACATTTTGCAGTTTATTTAGTAATTGTTTAAGGCCATTTTGCGATTTCAATAAACATAAAAAAACATTTAATCATTTAATGTGCTCTTGGGGGCCCCCTGGTGGCCAAGGGGCCCTAAGCAGCCGCTTAGTTCTCTTATGCCTTGGGCCGGCTCTGACACTGCCTCCGCCGGCTTGCCTTCTTCCCATAGTGCATCCTGGTGCCATGTGTTCCCCAGGTAAGTGACGCGAACGCACCTGGCCATCCACGTGATGTAAAAGAAAACATGATTCATCAGACCAGGCCAGCTTCCATGGTCCAGTTCTGATACTCATGTGCCCAGTGTTGGCGCTTTCGGCGGTGGACAGGGGTCAGCATGGGCAACCCGACTGGTCTGCGGCTATGCAGCCCCATACGCAACAAACTGTGTTACAATGTGTATTCTGACACCTTTCTATTGGAACCAGCATTAACATCTTGAGCAATTTGAGCTACAGTAGCTCATCTATTTGATCTGACCACATGGGCCAGCCTTCGCTCCCCACGTGCATCAATGAGCCGTGGCCCTGTTGCCGGTTCACCACTGTTCCTTCCTTGGACCACTTTTGATAGATACTGACCACTGCAGACCGGGAACACACCACAAGAGATGCAGTTTTGGAGATGCTCTGACCCAGTCGTCTAGCCATCACAATTTGGCCCTTGTCAAACTCACTCAAATCCTTATGCTTGCCCATTTTTCCTTCTTTAAACACATCAACTTTGAGGACAATACGCTCACTTGCTTCCTAATATATGAGCCTATATCCAGCCTTCGCTCACCACGTGCATCAATGAGCCTTGGCCACCCATGACCTTGTCCCAGTCGTCTAGCCATCACAATTTGGCCCGTGTCAAACTGGCCCATGTCAAACAAACTTTGCATATTATAAATGGTTTTACTGTCACTTTTGATCAATGTAATTCATCCTTGCTAAATAGTATTTTTTTTTTTTTTTTAAAAGAAGTAGAAAAAATAAAAATCATACCCCACAGTAATGTCGAATATGTTAGAGCCCACAGAGCTGGACACGGCCATGTCGCCCAGACCCTTGCGGGCCACAATGACACTGGTAATAAGGTCAGGGATGGAGGTTCCAGCCGCTAGAATGGTCAGGCCCATGATCTCTTCTGTGATTCCTATAGTCTCTCCAACCTGCAGAGATATTAGCACAAAATAACCAGACTAGTGAAGATCATAACTTGGCACAGAAATATTTGGCCTCAAATATGGCTCAACATTAGTAACACACTGCCACTGGAGTTCCAAGGCAGAATAAGAGAGCACACTTCCATGACTATGTTTTCCTTTTTTTCCTTTAACACACTTAAGTACACTTTTAATAAGGTCACTTTGTAATAACGCCAAATTAAATGTTTTACTTTAAAATGCATTTTAAGATATTCTGTTATAATATTTTTTTGTTTTGCTTTAAAGAAGTACACTTATTTTGATGTTTAATAAAATATATTCATATATTTTAAATGTAATCAAATGAAACATCATTGCTAAAAATGTGTAACTGCTAATATATTTAAAATACATGACATACAAGTTTCTATAGAACTGATATTAAAATATATTTTAGCTTACCATAAATGCTTGTCAAGTACATTCAGCAGTACACTTTAAACATATTACAAAGACAATAGAGGAAATTATGAAAATTTACGTTTATGTAAAGATGTACTTAAGTCAAAAAAGAACTCTGAAGTTCAGCTAATTGCACTTTAAACTATAATACATTTTCATTTCATTGTAATAAACATGTCAGAAAACATTACATTCAGTTCACACTGAAGTATATTCTTTTAAAGTATATTATTTACATAATAAGTACTCTTTTAACAATATGCTGAAGTGCACTTTGTCGGCTGCAGCAGTCTTACCTGATGAGCCCACCAGACCATCAAGTAGGAGAATGCTGCGATCCAGCAAATCGCCCCCAGAAATGTAACAGGAAAAAACTTCTTTGAACTCTGAAAAACACACACACAAGAAACATCTCACAGTTACATCCGTTTCCCAGCTTGTAATTGCAACAAAACTAGTCAAAGTGTACTCACAGACTTCCTGACGTCTGGCAGAGTTATCCACAAAGGGAAGACTATGGGAAGGATTATGACATACGTGAAACGCTTGCGGCAGGTATCTGGCCATGACAGGCTAAGAGGCTGATCCTCCTCCTCATCTTCTTCACCCTGATTGGAGAGAAATATGTGAAATGAGCATTTCTAATTATCTCCAACACGCACACACACAAACCACTCTAACACATTCGATTGGGTCCCTGCTTCTTCAATTAAAGGTTGTGTAAATCCTACGGGATGGAGGCAGTCCTGTCAGAACATGCCATATTTAAAGACAGCTATAAATCATGGTTATTATAGTTAACTAAAACCATAAAAACATTTTCATTACTTGAAATAAAATAATTAAAATATTTCAAGGCAACATTTCTCATTTTCATTAAGTTTAATTGTAAATAACTAAAACTAAACAAAATGTTAAAACAATGGCACTAAAAAACAATAACTAATAAAAATGTCAAAAACACAACTAAATGATTAATTAAATGAACTAAATAAACTAAATGAACAACTAAATGAACTAAAATTAAAACTAAAAGGGAAAATATTTTAAATATTTTTTTATTTTTATATGAATACAAACTATAATAGTATTTCAATGATACTAAAATAACACTGAAACACACAACAAAATTAATAAATATGATATATAAAATAATGTTTTCTACTTATTTTTTTGTTGTTGTTAAAATTGTATAGAGCCGCTAACCGAGGTATGAATATATTTTTTAAACAATAATTGATGGCGCAATACATGCAGTTCCCATCTATTCCTCAAGGTGGCAATGTCTGATACACAATGATGACGGGATGTTTCATTCATTACTGTAAGCAGAAAACGTCTCGGGTTATGACTGTAACACTTGAAGACTTCAGATACAAAAGCCTCTATGTCCGCCTGAGGTTTTTCTTTAAAATAAGCATTTTTGTCAGGCTTCTATGTATAGGTTTCTACCAAAGTACCGGTACTTCTGAATAGGCTGAGGCTTGGATTTAGTGGGTTTGAAGTGAAAGTATTTTATGAACATATACTATATGCGGAGAGCATTCACTCAGTATCGTTATCTCATTTTTGACCGAAGTGGCTTTTAGAGGCTTTTGCATCTGAACTCTTCACTTGTTCCATGAGAAGGGAACTCGCACTGCATCATAGCATTGACCTTTAGGAAGTTGGGAACACCTCTGCATGATTGGGTCTGAAGCATGTGTTTAAAATCAGTCCAATGACAAAACGGAACATCACATAACTATCTGTAGAAGTTAACCCTGACTCGGAGAACCCTGGAAATGTGAAAAGGGTCCATTGCGGCAATTAAAAGATCCATCCATGTTAGATATACACCAATCAGGCATAACATTATGACCAGGTGATGACAGGTGAAGTGAATAACACTGATTATCTCTTCATCACGGCACCTGTTAGTGGGTGGGATATAGTAGGAAACAAGTGGATATATTGGCTGCGTCCGAAAACCTAGGCAGCTGACTCGTTGCCTCGCTGCCTTATCGGACAATGGCTTGTAAGGCAGCTTTTGTGCATGAAGGCACCTCACGAAACTAATTTCGGACAGACTTCTTAGGCAGTGTAACCATTTAATGATCTACAGCAC
Organism: Romanogobio albipinnatus; assembly: GCA_023566225.1. NCBI lineage: Eukaryota > Metazoa > Chordata > Actinopteri > Cypriniformes > Gobionidae > Romanogobio > Romanogobio albipinnatus. The sequence goes on from CM042239.1 coordinate 61,122,753, forward strand.
AATAGAGAGAGCTTTGGTAAGAACTAATATAATATTGAATTACTACATTAGTCATTTCGCAGCATTTTGCAGGTTTCGGACGCAGCCATTGTCCTCGAAGTTGATGTGTTAGAAGCAGGATAAATGGGCGAGAGTAAGGATTTGAGCAAGTTTGACAAGGGCCAAATTGTGATGGCTAGACGCCTGGGTCAGAGCATCTCCAAAACTGTAGCTCTTGTGGGGTGTTTCCAATCTGCAGTGGTCAGTATCTATCATAAATGACATCATGACATCAAAAGTCCAATGCCAACACAATATTAGGTCATAATGTTATGCCTGATCGATGTAGATCTATTAATATTTAGGCTATTAATGATTGGAGAAACATTAATGCATTTAAGGGTTAAAACATTTAATAAAATTAAAGTGAAAATGGAAACAAATCCTAATTCATAATATTAATAAAAACTGTAATAGTAAAAGCACTAACATAACGCTGCTATAAACCCAACTGTCCCATCACCCTCAGAAATCAACAGCCAGGCATTTGAAAGCGTTACAGTGAGCAGAACGGAGACCCTCAGAGACGCGCTGTCAGCCTCCTCACCATAACCGCTGTGATGGAAGTCACTGAGACGGAGCAAAAACAAAAGCGTGAACTTATTGGGAAGCTCCTTCTGTCTCTCATGTTCTCATTCTTTCTCTTTCACCACATTTCTCTTTTAAGGCTCGTCAAAAACAGGTGCACTGAGTATGTCGAGTGTAAGTGTGTTTGACAATTAATGTAAGAAATGTGTGTTTTTTCCCTTTTAAGGGCACTGGAGTGGTTACTATGGTGATGAGTTTTCCTGAAGGAGGAGAGTTTGTAGTGAAGCGTGATGAATCTGAAATAAAATCCAATGCTTACAGAAATCTTTGACTAACAGAGGTCAAAAACACCTGTATTGATGACTGTGATTTTGCCAAGTAGGACATAGCGGAGTTCCTTAAACACTATTCATGTCAAACAAACATAGTCCCAATCTTAAGTACTGACTACCCTTAAAATGGCTGGTGGTGGTGGTGTAATGGTGTGGGGGATGTTTTCTTGGCACACTTTAGGCCCCTTAGTGCCAATTGCGCATCGTTTAAATGCCACGGCCGACCTGAGCATTGTTTCTGACCATGTCCATCCCTTTATGACCACCATGTACCCATCCTCTGATGGCTACTTCCAGCAGGATAATGCACCATGTCACAAAGCTCGAATCATTTCAAATTGGTTTCTTGAACATGACAATGAGTTCACTGTACTAAAATCGCCCCCACAGTCACCAGATCTCAACCCAATAGAGCATCTTTGGGATATGGTGGAACGGGAGCTTCGTGCCCTGGATGCGCATCCCACAAATCTCCATCAACTGCAAGATGCTATCCTATCAATATGGGCCAACATTTCTAAAGAATGCTTTCAGCACCTTGTTGAATCAATGCCACGTAGAATTAAGGCAGTTCTGAAGGCGAAAGGGGGTCAAACACAGTATTAGTATGGTGTTCCTAATAATGTGTGTATACTGTATATGTATATATGCAGCCAACAGTCCGTGGGTGTGACGTCTGAGGCTGAGACTAGTTAAATGCAGATTTAACAGCCTCTGAGATATGAAATACATGAATTTGCAATGTAATGTATGTAATTTAACTTTTTTTGTTGTTGCATGGACTCACGCGGACTAGAATGTGGACTGTGCTAACAGACTATTTTCAAAAGTATATTTTGCAAATAAAATGTGAAATTGTCACATGTCCAGTCTGTTTTGGTTGTGTTTTCTGTCTTTGTCCGGTCACCGTTATATCCGCCATACCTGTTATGTAGTCCTGCTATGCATCCCTGTATGTGTTTTTGAACATTCCCTCAGTAAACTACGTTTGAGATACTCCTCTGCCTCTCCTTGTCTTCCTGCCTGAGCCAGGCTATGTACCTGTGGGTGGGAAACATGTGAGTGGCACACATGTGGGTGGGGCTCCTGTCCCACCTAGGCGGCCAAAGGCTCCTGTCCCGCCTAGGCGCCCAAAGGCTCCTGTTCCGCCAAGGCGCCCAAAGACTCCTGTCCCGCCTAGGAACCCAGAGACTCCTGTCCCGCGTAGGCGCCCAACGGCTCCTGACCCGCCATGGCCGCCCAACGGCTCCACCCTGGAGGCCTCCCAGTCAGCTCCTGGTGCCCGAGGACTTCAGGGTGCCCACCCCCCCTCCCCAGTTGGACTTTCCACGGCGCGAGGACGCTATTTATTTCAGTAATCTGTGTTTGTATATAAGTTCCTCTTGTTCACTCTGTCTTTGTCCGGTCACCGTTATATCCATCATACCTGTTATGTAGTCCTGCTATGCATCTCTGTATGTGTTTTTGAACCTTCCCTCAGTAAACTACGTTTGAGATACTCCTCTGCCTCTACTTGTCTTCCTGCCTGAGCCAAACGTAACAGAAATTTTATTTGGTTTATATTTTTTATTTTAATTCTAAAATAGCCCTCCACAGTTGCAGTCAAATCTCACTGTGTGAATATTCAAACTTGCTGCATACACTATTTGAAGTCAACGATTGATCAAGATTTTTAAAGTTAAAGGGTTAGTTCACCCAAAAATGAAAATTCTGTCATTAATTACTTACTCACAAATTAAGATATTTTTGTTGAAATCCGATGGCTCAGAAAGGCCTCCATTGGCAGCAATGTAATTTTCACTCACAAGACCCATAAAAGCTACTAAAGACGTCGTTACAAAGTTCATCTCACTACAGTGGTTCTACAATAATTTTATGAAGCGACGGGAATAGTTTTTGTGTGCAAACAAAAAGAATCTAAATTTGATTTTGTACCACTGTAGTGAGATGGATTTTGTAACGACTCTTTAGTACATTTTATGGGTCTTGTGAGTGCAAATTACATTGCTGCCAATGGAGGCCTTTCTGAGCGATCGGATTTCAACAAAAATATCTTAATTTGTGTTCCGAAGAAGAACAAAGGTTGTCGAACGACATGAGGGTAAGTAATTAATGATAATTGACTTTCATTTTTGGGTGAACTAATACTTTAAGAATTTCATAAAACATTTTTTTTTACAAATGGAAAGTGAATATTATTTAGTTTACAGCTGTGCTTCTGGTTGTATAGAGTCTTGAGAAATAACAGCAACTTTTCCTTTCACTTTGGTACAAATGTGACCTTTCTTCAAGTAAAAATAGCTGCTTGTTGAGATCCTTTTGAGTTTTATGTCACCTTCAGCTGAAGTGTTTGTGTGTGTGTGTCATGGGATGGCGTCCTGCAGGAGCAGAATAATTATCAGGACAGCACACTCATGAACACTCCTGCAGGTGTGAATAGAGCAGTGCAGCCTCCTGACAGACGCAGAGGGGAAACTGCAAGAGAGGGACGGAGCATTTAAAATACAGGAAAAAACTGGAAAATGACAGAAGAGACGAGGCAACTGAGATAAAGAAAATAATGCAGCGCAGGTGACTGAAAAAGTAGGCGAAGGATAGTTGCTACAAAAGTACTATAAACCAGGTTTTTCAAAATGGGTTCTGGGACCCCCAGGGGGTGCATGTATTTTTTTATTTTTTTATAATATGTATATATATATTTTGTGTATAATGTTTATATTATTGTGTATATGCTTATATTTGTCACAAGAACAAGACAACACAGAGGTTACATTCACAACAAGGTCTTCATTTGCAGGTATGTCAGAGATGCAAGTGATGCAAGCAGGTGAGTAAATGAGTTCAATGATGGACTTGAGACTCTTATCTAAATGAATAGCAGTTCTTTGTCTTGCTGGCTGGCTGGTGTGACTGAAGTGGCAGATGACTGATGGACACTGAAGACTGGATGATGACAGGTAAGTAATCCAAGGTGTGTAGTAAGGTAAAAAGCTCCATAGGGAACAACACAGGTAAGTATTCAAAGGTAAGTAGCATAAATAGATACAGGGAGCCTTAGTCATAGACCACATAGATGTAAGCCGTCCTCTTTAATGACCAGACCAGACAAAGCATGTGTGTTTGGTGCTGCCTTTTATGGAGGAACTGATGAGGCTAATGGTAGACAGGTGTGGTGATTGTGAAGTGTGTTCAGGTGATAGCAAGAGAGGACTATGGGAGGTGTAGTGTGCTCTGGTGATGGGCATGGTGATTGGAGATCATGACAGTACTCCCCCCCCCCCCCCCCCCCCCTTACAGAATGTGCGAACTCGTGCAAAACAGAATCCAGCCATGGAGGATGGTCGGGAGTCCAGAAGCTGTGGCAGGTGACAAGTAGGTGAACAGAGAGATACGGCCAGATCAGAAAGCCTCCAGGATGATACCGGCAACCTAGGAAACCAGGGAGGTGACGGTAGTTCAGGGAGCCATGCCTGTGAAGGTAGCTCAGGGGGCCATGACGGTATAGATAGCCCAGGGGGCCATGGCCTTCTTAGTCACATCTGGGCAAACAAGAAACTCATGGATAATCTCTATGATCACATCGAGACAGACAGGAAATTCGGGAACAACCTCTGTGGTCACATCTGAACAAATAGGCAACTCTATAACGAATACCGCCACTTCAATAAGAGCAGTGTGTGGCCCAAACACATATTATGGCCACCGCCATAACAGGAAGAGCAATCAGTGATAATCCACCAGGCTTGGAACTATTTGGATGGGTCCTAGTATAATGGCCATGACATAAGTAGTCCCAGGCATAACATCCAGGATAGTGGAAAACTCTAATTTGGTGGCCATGTTGGTTGAGGACTCTGGTGGCAGAGTAGGTACTGTGCTGAGCTCTGGAGTGAACTCTTGGCTGAACTCTAGAGTGTGAGTGGGTTCTTGAGCTGACTCATGGTTTAGAGCATACTCTGGAGCAGACTCTTGGTTTGGGGGGAATTCTCGTACAGACTCAAGGACTGGACTCTAATGCAGAATTAAGGGATAAAGTGGGCTCCAATGTAGATTCAGGGGTTAGAGTGGGCTCCGATGCAGAATCTGGGGCTGGATTGGGTTCGATACTAAATTCTGGGGCTTGAGCAGACTCGTTTCTGAATTTGGGGGCTGGAGCCATCTCTGTACTATGCTCAGGGGCTGGAGGAATCGGCTAGACTGGTCAGGAGCTGAAGCCTTCACTGGACTTTGGTCAGGGGCTGTTATCAGGGGCTGGCATTGGCCTGTAATTAAACTCTGGGGCTGGAGCGGACTCGGGACTGAACTCAGGGACTGGAGCCATCACTGTACCATGGTCAGGAGCTGAAGCCTTCACTGGACTCTGGTCAGGGGCTGGCGCCATCACTAGACTCTGGTCAGGGGCTGGCGCCATCACTAGACTGTGGTCAGGGGCTGGAGCCATCAATGGGCTGTACTCAGGGTCTGGGGCTGAAAACGGGCTGTGGTCAAGGGCCGGAGGCATCACTGTACCGTATTCAGGGTCTGGAGTCATTACTGTACTCTGATCAGGGGCTAGAGCCATCACTGGACTCTGGTCAGGGGCTTGAGCCGACACTGGACTGGGATCAGGGGACATATAATAATTATCCAGGTAAACAGTAGAAGCCAGTTTCAGGAAATCCTTTGCATACCCTTTAACTGGATGGCCATCTTGAGTGCAGGAATACAACAGATCAATCTGGGGAATTAGTATGCTTATACTGTAATCGGTTATGGTCTGGTCTTCTGTCACAAGAACAGATGAAGACGATACAGAGGTAATGTTGACAATATAGATGTCTTACACTTTCACTACCAAATGTGGTATTTTTCTTTTTCAGATAACTGTATTATGTTATTACTGTAGCATTTGGATGTGATAAAGATGCTTGATTGTGCTTTAGGCATTGTAAAATTCTTCCCCTTTGCGTTTGTTCACACTAAATCACCAGCCTGACTCCAAAATGTCTGCAGATAACGGTCGCTACAGAGGATCGTTATCACCCTAGATGTCCTTGTGGATGCAGACCAGGAGATGCTCCACCACTCTCTCTCAAACTTCAAAGGCATTCCAGAGAGGAGTGAGACAACTCCCCCATCACCAGCCATGTGGTCCAGAAACTACTACAAACTTGCAATACATATAGAAAAGAACATTGGCTCCATTTTACCCACAATCAAACTGTAACTTAGTATCACTCTGTAAGTCAGGCTAATGAATGTTCAAATGCTGATATCCAGGTATAACACATTTTGTTATGTTACTGCCTTATTCCAAAATGGATTCAATTATTTTTTTCCCATCGATTCTACAAACAATACCCCACAATGACAACGTGAAAGAAGTTTGTATGAAATCTTAGAAAATTTATTAAAAACAAAAAAATGAAAGAAAAAGGATGTCAAGGATGTCTCTGTACATTGCTGCATTCATCTTTCCCTCGATCATGACTAGTCTCCCAGTTCCTGCCACTGAAAAACCTCCCCACAGCATGATGCTGCCATCACCATACTTCATTGTAGGGATGGTATTTGTTAGGTGATGAGCGGTGCCTGGTTTTCTCCAGACATGACGCTTTCAATCTTTGTTTCATCAGACCAGAGAATTTAGTTTCTGATGGTCTGAGAGTCCTTCAGGTGACTTTTGGCAAACTCCAGGCAGGCTGTCAGATGGTGAACCTGTGCCCAGACATGACCAACGTATGACCATGAAGTGTCTGCAGAGACCGTGTCAATTAGACTCCCCTGCAATTGCCTCACAGACACAGCATCCTCAATCAAACCGTCTCTGGCGTGACAACTACGATCTTTCGAATATTCCAATTTCCTCGAATATTCCTCTACCAACCATATAGGCCTGATTGGTAGAGTGCTGCAGAGATGGTTGTTCTTCTGGAAGGTTCTTCTCTCTCCACAGAGAAACACTGGAGCTCTGTAAGAGTGACCATTGGATTCTTGGTCACCTCCCTGACTAAGGCCCTAAGCTCTAGGAAGAGTCCTGGTAGTTTAAAACTTCTTCCATTTATGGATGATGGAGGCCACTGTGCTCATTGGGACCTTCAATGCTGCAGAAATGTTCTGTACCCTTCCCCAGATCTGTGCCTTCATACAATCCTGTCTCAGAGGTCTACAGAAAATTCCTTGGACTTCATGGCTTGGTTTGTGCTCTGACATGCACTGTTAACTGTGGGACCTTGAATAGACAGGTGTGTGCCTTTCCAAATCATGTCCAATCAACTGAATTTACCACAGGTGGACTCCAATCAAGTTGTAGAAACATCTCAAGGATGATCAGTGGAAACAGAATGCACCTGAGTTAAATTTTTAAGTGTCATGGCAAAGGCTGTGAATACTTTCATTTTTTATTTGTAATACATTTGCAAAGATTTCAAACAAACGTATTTCACATTGTCATTATGGGTTATTGTTTGTAGAATTGAGGGAAAAATAATGAATTTAATCCATTTTGGAATAAGGCTGTAACATAACAAATTGTGGAAAAAGTGAAGCGCTGTGAATACTTTCCGGATGCACTGTATATATTCCTTATATGACCTTCTAGGGTCATATTGCTGGAGCCTATCCCAGTTTCTTTGGCCAGGGGCAGGGGAAAGCACCCTGGACAGATGGCCAGTATATCACAGGGCTCTCACACAGAAACACAATAACACACAGGCAATTTTGTCTCTCCAATTTACCTAACCTGCATGTCTTTGGACTGTGGGGGAAACTGACGCTGAAACGGGAAGAACATGCAAATTCCACATAGAAAGGATGCTCAGCAAAAGTTTTTCAATAACAGAACAATATGTAAAAGTATGGTATTTGGGGTAAAAGGCGACCCTGCTGCTGGGGCTAAAGGCACAATAATCACAATACACAATAAATGACACAATAAACAGATGGCTGACTGTCTGGGGGGGGCTGTTTCATGCACACTGAGCTTTTTACACTGTTAAAGACTTGAATCCCCTTCCTAAACATGGACAAAGTTTAAAAAAAAAGTTGGATGTTTGATTGTCATGGCAAGAAAATCATGTTTTTACGGAGCAGCAACGGAGTTGTGCAAGTGTTTGTTTCTTCCCTGAAATTCGGCGATGATGGTTTATAAACAAGCTACAGTTCAACTCCGGATTTGTAGCTCGCCTATATAGGGGTTGGAGAGTGAAACTGAAACACTTTAGACCACTATAATGTATTAGTATGGTGTAGGGCCTCCACTACATCTTGGGAGTGACAGATCCTGTGGGAGTGACAAGTCCTTCACAGTGGCCAGAAGGATTTTGATCTATTCCTCTTCCAGAAGAGTGGCAGGTCACTATATGATGCTGGTGGAGGAAAACGTTTTCTGACTTTTTTTTTTTTTTTAGATCTGGTGACTGTGCAGACCACGAGATGTTCAACTTCCCTTTCATGTTAACCAAAATACTCTGAACATGGTCCTCCAAAATGGTTCGGTAGTCCTTGGCATGTTCATCAACCACAGTAGTGTCATGATATTGCAGCCCAAACCATCACTGATCAACCCTGTGCTTCACTCTGGGCACATAACAGTCCGGGTGTAAACCCTTTAGGCGCCAGAGGTTTTTTCCTAAAACGTTCGATTTTGACATCTTAATTTGAAAAGCTATATCTTAAAAGTGATAAAAGATAGAGACTTTCTGTAAATTAGAGAAATATTAAGGATGACCCAAAGTGTATGTAGGGATTACATTTTCCCATCTAATTTGCATATTATGACGTCATATGGTGGTGGTCACCTTGGATTATAGAATTTTCATGAAAAGTCACGTTTAAATGATAAATGCAGCACTTCTTTCCCCAAAAAATGTCCCTCACCTTCTGTATGCTATATTGCACAATACTGAATGCTCAGGTAAATAATAAATAGTAAACAAACTGTGTAAATCGTTACTAATAAATGGTAGAAACAAACCAAATGCATGTAACGGTTGGCCTTTTGCTGTAGAGACTTTACATTTACTACATACAGTAGGCACTCTGATTCCATGTATGGGGCACATACATATTATTCATATGACACACAAACACAAGTAGACAAAACCTGTTTAGTTCAAAAGATCACTCGCCACGGTAAGGCAGAGATCATGAGTGAGATGACGAGACAAGACGAGAGACAGACGCACGCACGCGCGCGCCCGTCGAGTGTGCACAGTTAGGACTACTGTCATTGTCATTGTGACTCCACACCCTGCCTCCACATTGCCCACTAACTGTATTTGCAATACACAAGCCGCGGTTCAGCTGCGTGAGACAAACGCTGCCAGTGTGAATGCAAAACGGACGCGCGCGGCTCCCGCTCTCCATACGCACCACTCCTGCCCTGCCAACCTGCTTGTGCGTGTGGTGTGAAGCTGGCGTAACACGCCTGCTAACTTCACAATGAACACTCAAACCCCGCGAAACACCACTGTGTTCCCATCACTGACATTGGGTAATGGACCATCTACATTGGGCAAAGTATTGGTGTAAGGCTGGTGTAGGGCTATTCTTTCACTTTCAGAATCACGGCAGATTTTCCTTTCAGAATTAGGGTCCGCGAATAGAAGACCCAACACTTCATTGCGGGTAAGCTTTATTGATGCCATTAGAAAATAATAATCTAATGCAAATACTCGCTGACATTGACAATATTGCTCTGATAAAATGGCTCACTCGTGCGTTTGTTCGCACTGATTCAATGCGCTCTTGCTCACTGATGTGGGAAAGGCAGTGAAGGTGGACTCATCAGAGAACAAAACATGTTTCACATTGACCACAGCCCAAGATTTGCACTGTTGGCACCAATGAAACCGACATTGGCACAATTGATCAAAGGTTTGGCTATAGCAGCAAAATTGACTCTGCTCCCGATGAGTAGCCTAGAAATTTAGACGGACCCTAGCGGCAGAAAATTTATTTTGCCGCGAGTGTAGTCTAGCAACTCTCGGTAGACCTAAGAGCTAGAAAAACCAAACTCTGGTCAGGCCAATCACAGCGTGTGTAGAGTCGGTGGGCGGGCTTAGAGTTGCGGAGTTGCGGGCAGAGTTGCGGAGGTTCTGCGTGCTACTCGTAAACAAAGAAGCTGACGAACAGCGGTCTTTTGAATCGGCTTTGGCCGCAACTCTGGAAGACTTGGAGTTAAGCTTTTCTTTGAGATAAGAACAAAGAACGGCACTGAAATCATTCTTAAGAAAAGAAGATATGTTCGAAGTTTTGCCTACCGGATACGGCGAAAGTCTATCAACTAACATTAGCCCGGCTTCACCTTCTTCTTTGCTGTGGTTGGTTGTGGTGCTCATGGCGCTATCCACTTGCATGCAGAGGGAATCTGAAAGACAACCATTTATCCCGCCCCTCGGATTGAGCCCTGTCAATGGTGAGTTTCTAGACCCAACATCTTGATGTGGGTCTGGCTTTTCAGGCTACCCGATGAGCAGTTTTGGTGCAAACAGGAGAGTCATGGTCTGCATTTAAAGGAGTCATATGACGGTTCTAAAAAATTATTTTGTGCATTTGGTTTAATGCAATGTGTTTACATGGTTTTAGGTTAAAAAAAGTCATTATTTTACACATACCGTACATTATTGTTGCTCCTCTATGCCCCGCATTTCTAAAACGCAACGATTTTTACAAAGCTCATTGTTCTGAAATGCACAGTGTGCTTCGATTGGCCAGCGATCCAGTGCATTGTGATTGGCCCAAATATTTTAAGTGTGTGACGGAAATGTCACACCCCTAACCATATTTGGAGCATTAGCTCCTAAAGCAATATTGACAGGTGATAATGTCGGTACTACCTTATTAATTCGAGCCTGAATCTGATGAACGGAAAATGCAGATGACCAAGCTGATCTATCAACTTTGCCAGTGGGCCTGGACCAGAATGAATCAGATTGGTAAGTTTGCATTTGTGATCGTAGAAACGACAAAGCGTCTGAATAGTCAGTAGCAAATTCTGTGAGTCAGAAGTACCAGACTGTACTTGCAAAGATGGAATTGCTCCCCTTTTTTTAATAAAGTCCAGGTTCTGGAAACAGTTCTCCGAAAATGCGCAACACACTGTCAAATATTTGGGTTGTACTGTTCTAGAACAGTGTTGTAAATAAAACTTAACCACTGTTTTCTAATTGTGTCCTCTTTTGGAAGGCCAAACAAAGTAATTCGGCTTTCTTAACAAAAACAACATCTCCACGCCATGGCGTCCACAATACTACAGCAAGAATAAAAGTTACAATTTCTATCTTTGCGTATACATTTGGTCGGTATTATGAAACTTTGTGGGTTTGAAACTTTTATGTTTTTTGGATATAATCCAAAGTTAGTACCTGGACATCTCTTTTAGACAGCTTCTATTTGCGTCGACAGTTACTCCTGTTCAATGTGGTTCGTCCTATGTGGTGGTGTTACCCTGGATACCATAGCTCTCGTTACACCACAAAGACCCTGCCATTAACACTATTAATCACATGACAATTATGGTTTAAAAACAATGAATGCTCCCAGCAGCTGCTGAAAATACATCCATCCATCCATCCATCCATCCATCCATCCATCCATCCATCCATCCATCCATCCATCCATCCATCATCTTCCGCTTATCCGGGGCCAGGTCACGGGGGCAACAGTCTAAGCAGAGACGCCCAGACTTCCCTCTCCCTAGCCACTTCCTCCAGCTCTTCCGGGGGAACCCCAAGGCGTTCCCAGGCCAGCCGGGAGACATAGTCCCTCCAGCGTGTCCTAGGTCTTCCCCGGGGCCTCCTGGGGACGGGACGTGCCTGGAACACCTCCCTGGGAAGGCGTCCAGAAGGCATCCGAAATAGATGCCCGAGCCACCTCAGCTGGCTCGTCTCGATGTGGAGGAGCAACGGCTGTACTCTGAGATCCTCCCGAGTGACCTAGCTTCTCACCCTAGCTCTAAGGGAGAACCCAGCCTCCCTACGGAGAAAGCTAATTTCGGCCGCCTGTATCCGGGATCTTGTCCTTTCGGTCATGACCCACAGCTCATGACCATAGGTGAGAGTAGGAACGTAGATTGACCGTAGATTGCCTTACAGCTCAGCTCCTTCTTTACCACGACAGACCAGTACATCGACTGCATTACTGCAGGAGCTGCACTTATCCGTCTGCCAATCTCCCTTTCCATCCTTCCCTCACTCGTGAACAAGACCCCAAGATACCTGAACTCCTCCACTTGAGGCAGGAACTCTCCACCAACCTGAAGTGGGCAATCCACCCTTTTCCGACTGAGAACCATGGCCTCGGACTTGGAGGTGCTGATTCTCATCCCAGCCGCTTCACACTCGGCTGCAAACCGCCCCAGTGCACACTGAAGGTCCTGGTCTGAGGAGGCCAACATGACATAAGAAATGGTATGGTCCCCAAACCGGACACTCTCCGCCCTTGGCTGCGCCTGGAAATTCTGTCCATAAAAATTATGAACAGAACCGGTGACAAAGGGCAGACCTGCCGGAGTCCAACATGCACCGGGAACAGGTCTGAAGTCATGGTGCTGAAAATACAGAATTTATTAATAACTATTTTTTAGTAAATTCCAGTACATTCCCATCCTAAAGAATGCTAAAATAATGAATCATCCTCTTCATCAATAATATACATTTGATTTTCCACACATGCACTGAGAGTCGAGGGTTTACAGGACTCTCTTTACAGGCTCCTCTCTCATTCTCTCTTATCTCCTTTCGTTCGTTCTCTTTTTTTAGTAACGTCCAGGACAATTTGTCCAGACATAAAACAATCCTAAAAGAATGAATCCTTCTCTTCATCAATAATGTAGCATTTGATTCTCCACATGAGCAGAGAGGCAAGGGTTTGCAGGACTCAGCGGCTCCTCTTTTCCTTTCTCCTGTACAGTACAACAAAAATATGTCTAGACTTTCAGAAAATACACCATATTCAAAGCAACACGAACAAAAAAAATGAGACAGTGAGGGCGAAATTATTTTTTGTTCAGTATGTACTCTTTTAACTACTTTTTATGTTTCTATGTCTAATTTTCGCTGTTTTTCTTAACTGGAAATTTGTGAAAACAGGTTATTTGTTACACCATTAGATTACAAATAAAGTAACATGTTACTTGAATTTACACCATAATACCAGACTTTTTTCTCAGAATTGTTAAATTCAGAGAATTCAGAGAAAAAGAAATCAGAATTGTGAAATGTTAAAAGAATTCTGAGAAAAAGGTCAGAATTGTGAGATAAAAACTAGTGATAAAAAATATAAGCTTATATAAAATGTTATATAAGCTTCCATAGTATTAAAAAAAGCGCTATAAAAACAAATTTAACCTGACTTGCTTATGGCAATGCTTCAAGAAAGCTGATCTAAAAACCCATGTTATGTTTGTGTTGACAGACGCCAGCCTCACACTGATCTATAGCATGTGTGTGCTCAGTCTATGAGTGATGTTTCTCTTGTGACCGGGTTGTCACGGTGACATTGAGAGGGTCTCTCTCAGCCTGCATGCATGCTGTGCCGTCTGTTCTGCTGGCATGTTGCCGTGCCAACAGGGGGCAGAGGATGAGAACGCTTCATCTTCTAAACACAGGACAGCGTGCATATGTGAGAGAGATGAGGAGACATAGTACAGCAGGAGGGAGTTGGCTAAATGTGTCATAATAAGCGTGAGGTTTTTTTCGGTCCTGCCGTGACTTGGCCTTCACTTCTGTTTCCAAAGTCAGCGCTACCCACTTTTTTTTCCTTTTTTTGTGCTGAAATCACTGTGTGTAGTAAGTGTACAGTAGTGTATGTGTGAGTCAGTGTTATTTTAGTATCATTGAGATACTATTATAGGTTTGACTAATTTATATTTGCATATTTTACATGTTCATTTATTTTAGTCTGTTTTTTATATTGTCATTTATTTTTAAGCAGCGAGCCAGCACTAGCATATTTCATCATATTCACAAAACTTTCATGGTCACCAGAATTTGTTGTTGTATGAATTTGTAAATCCATTAACATATTTACTGACATATCCCTTGTGACTTACTGATAGAAATATTATAATTAAAATGTATTTGCAGTACTACTTTATTGCACAATGCACATTTCTTAATATTAAGCCTAAAATATGTTTTAATATCACTATTAGTAAGGATAGTATGATCTCTGTATAATATCAGTCTTTAAATGCAATATATTTAAAGTACACCTAAAGTATACTTGCAATAGTTCTACTTTAGCACAATCAAATGCTTAAGTATATCTTTAGTTGGACCTCACTATTTATGGATAACTAAAGTAAAAATTACCAATTTAGCATACCAACAGTACAATTGCAGGGTATTTATATTAAGTACATAAATATGTAAATGTATTTGTAGTATGGTTAGCATAAAATAAATGCGTTTCAAATTTTGTCAGTGGTGGAGGTGTCATAAATGACAGATAAATCATGTCAATGGTGGGAAAAGAGTTAAATACGTTTACATAGATTTTTTTTATTTTTTTGTATTCAGTTTTAATTTAGTTATTTTAGTGCATCAAGTACAAGTAAATAAAAATAAGAAATGTTGCCTTGGCAACACATTTTTTATTGTATTTCAGTCAGAAATGGAAACTCGAGTCTGCGACTTGGACTCGAGTCGCACTTAAGTCGCAAAAAAAAAAGACTTGCGACTTGACTTGGGCTCGCGAACAACTGACCTGAGATTTGACTCGAGACTTGACTTGGACTTGACATGGACTTGAAGACTGAGATTTGTGGAAAAAATGAAAGTCTTGGCACGGCATTCCCGATTATGTTCTCTATTTACTACCCCACATGACAGCACGAAACGCCACCTTTTACTATTCATTAATTCACAAATATGTGCTGTAGCAGCGAATATCACAAAACATTTCTAAACACACCAAGCCAGCGAGCGCGTGACGCATCTGAAGGCATGCAAAATCATCACCATTAGAAAACTGCTGTTAAATAAAATAACAACAAATAGTAACAATATAGTCAAGCCTTACCTTACAAAACTTTGTAATTTAATTTGAAAAGCAATCAATGAAATCAAAGGGAAGCAGCAGAGGCTTGCTTGCGGTCCATTTTCAAGAAGTACACATCCTTTTCAAGTTTTTCCCGAAAGTAGGCTATTTGCTAACATATGTATATAATCCAGATTTCCCAAATTAATTTGCATCTGGATTGCATGAACACTTTCATACACAATTTATGACCCTGTCCGGCTCATTTCCACGAATGAGACACGCAGATGGAAATGTTGTTCATTGTGTCTTTTACTGTAACGCTTGTGATACACAGGTTTTGTTACTGTCGGCGCTCACTGGAAGACTGCATTATCCAGTATTGCTTGAGATCTACAGCAAACTACGGCAACTCAAATAGTTCAAAATACACAGCACTTTTTTCCTCCTTGTGGTGGTTCTAAATGGTATAATTTTGTACAAAGTTTGAAAGTAATAGTAATGATTTAAGTAGTATTTTGTGTGCTTTATTATGCAATTTTAAAGTAAAAGTAATCTGTTTTGATAGTTCAATATACTGTTAATTATAACAACTAGCTGAAAAAATAATATTGCTAAAAATAAAACAAAGACTTGACTTGAGACTTGACTTGGACCCTAAAGACTTGAGACTTGACTTGGACCCTAAAGACTTGAGACTTGACTTGACTTGAACTGCAGGGACTTGTGAACATGTCTGATTTCAGTTAATATGTATTCTATTTCAAGTAACATAATTTTTTATGGCTTTATTTTTAGTAAATTTTAATAATCCCGTTGCATGACAACAACTCACCGCATCACCATCCTGTCCAACGGTGCCATTCATGGGTGGAGTCATGTCCACCTCCACGCTGGAGCTGTTTGGCAGATTTTTATCTATAACACAAACAGGAAAAAAGTGTGAAAAAAGTGTGTCTGCCTTTACTAAATTGACAAATAAATCAAATAAATGATGTATGCAAAAAGTCCCAAAATAAAACCTAGGCAGGTCTAACGTACTGTAGTCTTTTGTAGTACTGTAGACATATATACAGTGGGGAGAACAAGTATTTGATACACTGCCGATTTTGCAGGTTTGCCCACTTACAAAGCATGTAGAAGTCTGTAATTTTTTATCATAGGTACACTTCAACTGTGAGTGACGGAATCTAAAACAAAAATCACATTGTATGATTTTTAAGTAATTAATTAGCATTTTATTACATGACATAAGTATTTGATACATCAGAAAAGCAGAACTTATTTGGTACAGAAACCTTTGTTTGCAATTACAGAGATCAAACGTTTCCTGTAGTTCTTGACCAGGTTTGCACACACTGCAGCAGGGATTTTGGCCCACTCCTCCATACAGACCTTCTCCAGATCCTTCAGGTTTCGGGGCTGTCGCTGGGCAATACGGACATTTAGCTCCCTCCAAAGATTTTCTATTGGGTTCAGGTCTGGAGACTGGCTAGGCCACTCCAGGACCTTGAGATGCTTCTTACAGAGCCACTCATTAGTTGCCCTTGCTGTGTGTTTCGGGTCGTTGTCATGCTGGAATACCCAGCCACGACCCATCTTCAATGCTCTAACTGAGGGAAGGAGGTTGTTGGCCAAGATCTCTCGATACATGGCCACATCCATCCTCCCCTCAATACGGTGCAGTCGTCCTGTCCCCTTTGCAGAAAAGCATCCCCAAAGAATAATGTTTCCACCTCCATGCTTCACGGTTGGGATGGTGTTCTTAGGGTTGTACTCATCCTTCTTTTTCCTCCAAACACGGCGAGTGGAGTTTAGACCAAAAAGTTATATTTTTGTCTCATCAGACCACATGACCTTCTCCCATTCCTCCTCTGGATCATCCAGATGGTCATTGCCAAACTTCAGACGGGCCTGGACATGCGCTGGCTTGAGCAGGGGGACCTTGCGTGCGCTGCAGGACTTTAATCTGTGACGGCGTAGTGTGTCACTAATGGTCTTCTTTGAGACTGTGGTCCCAGCTCTCTTCAGGTCATTGACCAGGTCCTGCCATGTAGTTCTGGGCTGATCCCTCACCTTCCTCATGATCATTGATGCCCCACGAGGTGAGATTTTGCATGGTGCCCCAGACCGAGGGAGATTGACCGTCATCTTGAACTTCTTCCATTTTCTAATAATTGCACCAACAGTTGTTGCCTTCTCACCAAGCTGCTTGCCTATTGTCCTGTAGCCCATCCCAGCCTTGTGCAGGTCTACAATTTTATCCCTAATGTCCTTAAACAGCTCTCTAGTCTTGGCCATTGTGGAGAGGTTGGAGTCTGTTTGATTGAGTGTGTGGACAGGTGTCTTTTATACAGGTAACGAGTTCAAACAGGTTCAGTTAATTCAGGTAATGAGTGGAGAACAGGAGGGCTTCTTAAAGAAGCAGGTCTGTGAGAGCCGGAATTCTTACTGGTTGGTAGGTGATCAAATACTTACAGTACGGCATGCAATAAAATGCAAATTAATTATTTAAAAATCATACAAGGAGATTTTCTGGATTTTTTTTTTAGATTCCGTCTCTCACAGTTGAAGTGTACCTATGATAAAAATGACAGACTTCTACATGCTTTGTAAGTGGGAAAACCTGCAAAATCGGCAGTGTATCAAATACTTGTTCTCCCCACTGTGTATATATATATATATATATATATATACCGTATTTCCTCAAATAAAAGCCGGGGCCTTTATTTACCTGAACTGCAGAAGGTCACCGGCTTTTATTTGAGGCAGGCTTTTATTAGGGGCAGGCCTGTATTTTGAATTCCATCTATTTTTAAATAAACCGTTTTAAATGAAAAGCGATAGCACTCCAGAGGACAGATATCATCAGGGAAGTGGGGTGGTTTCAAAGGATTGCAATGCAATTTTTGGTTAATTTGATTCATTTTTAGAATTTAATTTAATTTATTTGTAATAAACATTTTAAGTAGCCCATTAAAAAGTATTATTTATAAGTTGAATTGTGTTTTTAAAACATACATGAGGTCATATTGTGACTGTTGCGGTGTGTGCGTAGAGCGGTAATATTTCCTCCAGTGGAGATCAAGCGCCTTTCTGGAGATCCCGATCATTTCTGAATGATCTGCTGGCTCAAATATAGGCCTATCTGAAATAAATAGTAAGGACTGCCCCTGACTAAAGTTTTTTTTTCCTTTTCTAGTTGTTAATTTAAGCCATTGATCACGCTGCGCCTCCACCTCATGTCATTGTCTGTTATAGGCTATTTGCCTGTTATTTATTAAATCCGGGCAATTTGGTTGATAAAACATATATTAAAATTAAGATACAATTTATAAAAAACAAAATTCACTTTAAAGAAAGTTTTTTGTGATATATTTGTTGTTATTTCGTGTTTTATAGACTCAATATAAACTCTATAATTTTGTTATTTTACTAACCCAACTAATGTGCTTTCTATATTCCATGTGAGGGAAAAAAGCTTCCTTCCACTTAAGAAGAGTTGTGTTCCTTTAAGCACTTTTTATTTTAATATATCTCTTTACATAAATATTACTTTCTACTTTAAAAAAACTATAAATTCGTTATTTTTCTAACCCAACTAATGCGCGCACTTTTCTCAATCCATTATGGAGCTATTCAATTTTGATTTTGCATATTGTTTTTTAAATGTTCGTTCGAGTAGTACAAATGACCACTTTACAATATTTCATTAACATAATTTATTTTGAAGCCTATGCTGTTTTCTTGTACAAAATAAAATAGTTTAAGTTAAATGCAGAGTAAGATGTGTAAAAAAGACAAGAGGCTTAGAGATTGTCAAGATAATTTGTGTAGCTTTCACAGACTAACACACGTCACATCTCTCATAGACTACAGTATTTAAAATAGCATATATGCATCAGTTATATTCTCTATTTAATTTACAGAGCAATCCTTTCAAAGTGTTTAGGTTAAGTATAGAAGAGACCAGGATTGTGCGTCTCCTTCTGCATAACCCTACTGTACATTACGCTGAACTTGAATGCACATGAAATGAAAGGAAATAATTTTTCCCCGGCCTTAATTTGAGACCGGCCTTTATTTGTTCATGCTGGCTACGCCCCTGGCCACTATCAGAGGCCTGGCGTTTAATTTACTACAGGCTTTTATTTGAGGAAATACGGTATATACATACAGTGGGATGGATGGATGGATGGATGGATGGATGGATGGATGGAAGGAGGAATGGATGGATGGATGGATGGATGGATGGATGGATAGATAGATAGATAGATAGATAGATAGATAGATAGATAGATAGATAGATAGATGATAGATAGATAGATAGATAGATAGATAGATAGATAGATAGATAGATAGATAGATAGATAGATAGATAGATAGATAGATAGATAGATAGATAGATAGATTTAGAACTTCCTAAATACTGTATTTTCCATAACTGTTCAAACTCTTACATACTGTACCTTTACATAATACTGTATTTATATAGTTCTTTAAGATACTTAAAATAGCACAGTGTAGCCAAGGTATGTGTAAAATATTTTTTGTTATATAAATATTGGCCAGATAAAAAAGAAAAGATGGAGAAAGTGCAGTAGATGGATTTGAAAGGGTTAAAGATGTTCTGAACACAGACTGTGGTCACATCAAAGAAGCAGCCCTCAACCACCCTGCTTTTGATGCTAATATGCTAATATGGAACTGTTAGCATAATTCCCCACTTGAAATGAAAGTCCATATGTGTCTTCAACACACAAACGATATTATGAGATTTAAATATATTATGATACTTTCTTTTGTTTCTATAAAGTGCACAAGCAGCTGTTACCTTAAGAAGCTAATTGGAAATTTGTTCGAAAAAGCTGAGTCTTGTTCACTTCAGCAATGGATTTACCATGCAATGGCATATAACAGAGCTAGGCTCAGTACATAATTTACCAGGAATATCTTCCATTACTTAACACTGTAACCTAATGTTGTAGTCGGTTTGAATCAATCTTGAATTTATTAATGCATGTTATTGTTCCAACTGTACCACTTACCAGCAACTCCATTTGAGTCCTCCACCTGGCATTTCTTTTTGGCAATTTTGTGAAGGATAGACGCCTTCTCACGAAATTTTCCTGAAAAATAGAGTGAGTGATTTGGAGTAACTCATTTTCCCAGGACATTTTCTCAGCTAAGTAAGCATGTTTCATTTCACTCACTGGATATAAAACAAACTGTATTTTTTTTTTTTATCTTCAAAAAAGGTCCTGGATGCTGATTGGCCATTATTCAGCCATGTTAAAATACCTGATTTAGTAACATACAACAGGACACCTCCTGTGTATCCCTTATGATAAATAAGTGCACTTATGTTAATATGTTTCTTAACACACTTAGGTACACTTTTAAAAGGTAATAATGGCAAAATAAATATTTTACAGTTCTTGTTATTTATTGTGTTTTAATAATCTTTTGTCACGTTTTAAAAAATGTATTTTGAATTTAACATTACGATAACTAAAGATAGTGTGTTATTCAATATTACATTTAAAGTTAATATACACTTAAGTATTCTTTTAAAGTATTTTTTTACTCTTTTTACTCTTTATACTCTTTTTATCCACAAAGGATATCACTGTGCAGCACTTATAGAGACCAAATAGTTATTGCTAGTTCAACCTTAGTTTGGACTATATTATTTAATTGAAGAATATAATGTTTTAATGAAAACGTGTGTTCTTAATATTTTAATTTGCATTTTTTTCTTATTTTTAGATAGTGACATTATATGGGGGATATAGTGACTCCAGTACATGTCCAGTCATGTACATGTACGTCATGTACAGTAACTTCCTTTAACAGACTATGTTCACTATTTAGCACAGCCTCTTGTAACGTATAGCTTGAAAAACGGTCAAAATACCATTTGACACTTTAGTGTAACCTTCAAACCAACAGCACGTTAAACACAGCTGCTAATAGACAAAGTTTATAACTCAGCGTGGCTATAGCAGTACCGGAATCATGAAGAAAACAGCAATACAGTTGCATAGCTTTTTCAGGATCCATCAATGTGGAAGTAAAAACTCAGGCGATATCAGACAGACAGTAGCAGTAAGATCCTGTCTCATTCTGTGCATGAATGAAACTGCATGTGCTTAAGCTTGTGTTAAAGCATATGTGTGGAGGGTTAATTTACTAATGGCAAACATCCTGATCACTAAATGTCTTTGACCTTCCTGAGGATTCATTGACTCTGATAGACAGAATGTGCTGTCTGGCTCGATCAGAGGGCAGTGTTGTGACCTCAATCAACAATCTACATATCACTAACACTGACTAGAATAAAGTGGCTTTGGAATTTTAGGGTCTGTGCCGAACTTTATTTGAACTATGTTTAAGTAGGTTTGTATGTTGTTTGGGCATGTGATGTAGTAGGACTAGATTGTAATGTAGGCAGGATCTAGGTGGGTAAGGTTTTCTAAAGTATTGTTAGTGTTCTGTAGTCAGCATAGTTTCCAGTTTCTCTAAACAATGGAGGTTAGCTGGGTTTCTCAAAATCATGGCAAGTATTACCATGTGAAGAAGAAGTACGCTTTAGCACATATAAAAAATATGTATTATGGAAATAAAATACTTTGAAAGAATAATACTTAAGTGTGAACTGAACTGAAATGTTTTGGGGGGGATTTCATTTAATGTTAATTGAAATAAATAATTTTTGTATAGATTAAATTTACATAAAATGCAATTAGTTGAACTTTTTTGACCCACTTACATCTTTAATTGACATTTCATAATTACTTCTTTTGTCTTTGAAATATGGTTAAAATGTACTGCTGAATATACTGAGAAGCATTTATGGTAAACCAAAATATACTTAATCCATTTCTATTGAAAATTGTATGTCATATATTTAAATATATTTGTAGTTATACATTTGTAATGATGAAGCAATTTAGTAGATTTAATACATTTTAACATTAAATATAATATCAAATAACACTAGTTAAAATTATAATTATATACTTTACATTTGCTTTAGTATGTTAGTCAACAATAAGTGTACTTCTTTAAAGCATGACAAAAGATCATTAAAACAATATTAAAATGTACTTTAATATAAAACCTTTTATTGGACATTATTACAAAGTGCACTTTAAAGGTGTACTTAAGTGTGTTAAGAAACAGTCATGAAAATGTAGTCTCTTTAAGTACACTTAAATGGCCTTTTATTTATTCAATAATATATTATCTGCATTAATAATATATTGTTGTTGGGTTACTCTAAATAGAGTCAGATAAAATATTGACTCATGTACCTTACATTGCTGAATATTACAACATCAAAATCTAGTGCGGAGGAGAGAACTAAAATTAGAATCTTGTATCACACACACACGCACGCACGCACGCACGCACGCACGCACACACACACACACACACACACACACACACACACACACACGCACACACGCACACACACACGCACGCACACACACTGTGATTTGTCATTCTGTTGCCTTAGATGTTATGGATCCTCAAAGAGACTTAAGCAATTCAGCCATAACAGATGTCTAAGAACTGACATTATTGCATTAGTGAGACGTGAGAGAGAGAGAGAGTGAGAGAGAGGGCCTGTTATTATTGCATTATCCCTGCGCTGCTGGTATTGCATAACTCTAGTTATAGAATGACTCACCCCTCTTCGTCTCAACACTGTGACGTATGTTTCTTAGCATCTATTTCTGTGTGTGTCTGAATGCATCCAGGCACGTTATCTGACTCTCACGGATTGCCGAGCAGTCACAGACAGTGACGAGTAATGCAGCTGTCTTATCGGAAAACTTGTAATAACTGCATTTTTTTTTAAAAAGACACCAATTAAAAAAACATCGTTTTTTCAGAGGGAGGGAGGGTAAGCACTTGATTGGTCAGAAATGTGTAGTACTGAATGAATCATATTTTTCATCTTTTTTCCTGAAAAAAGAGAGACTGTATATTTTAAATGAGTATATGCTAGAGGTTAGTTTTGTTAACATTTAGTTGCATGCTCAAAACTAACACTTGACCTCAAAGCTAAAAGACGTGAACTTAAAGCCACAAAAAAAGACTACAAATATCTTTCAATTGAAACCTTAATCATCAATTGATTGCTAGTGTATAGTTTTTTTTAGCTAGTAAAATGCCTTTTAGTCTAATTGTAAAAACACCCACCTTCACTTCGTGGTTCAAGTGCCTGTTTTGCTGTAAACATAAGGTAAACATAAGAATAACTTTTGTATTGTGAGTAAAATGTCAAGATGAACATTTACTGAACTGAAGCAACTTATCCATATACTTATCCATTGTGCATACATCATTTTTTAGAAAAATCATGTTCAAATATGAGTATCAAATATGATCCACCACGCTTTTGAAGAATGTTTATTTGTTCATCTCTCGATCATTGTATTGTATTGCATTATATGTTTTGAAACTACAGAGCTTTGATCATAAAACTAAGCATTTAAATATCATCTCACCTAGACATATTATTGGCAGATAATCCAGAGACAGCTGATATTTTATGCATTTTAAGCAAGTAGTCTGTGTTATACTGTTAAGAAGATCTTACTGATTTACATTACAAGCATATATTATTTTGCCTATTATTGCTCAGTTTGGGCCTCTGAATAAAACTGAGCTTTTTTATTCCTTGATTTTGAGCACTCTATTCTCACTACATCATACTATAGAGCCATAAAAGCCAGATGTATCAAATATGATATTCAACGAAACACATGCAGTACGCAAACTTCTTTTTAGATTTCTTTTTGATAATGGTTCCATTTATTTATTTTTTTATTTTACAGGCTCAATATCTATAACTCTAAATGTTTTACTTAAAATGTTATCTGATCATGTCTACCTGCACATTTTGTCATGCACTTAAATCACAAAAATAAATACCTTTCAAACAAAACAATCTTTTTTTCAGAACAAACAATGAACCAAAACAAAAGAAAAATATTAATGTGCTGAAAGAAAAATAATCATGAAAATATAAAATGATAATAAATTAAGAATGAAAACCACGATTTGCACTTATGTTAGTGAAATCTCGGCAAGAGGGTCATGAAAGAAAAAAAATGGGAAAGAAAACTCTCACGCACTCATATGAACAAATGGCATCATGAGTAGAGAGGCGAAGCAGAAAGAGAGAAAAATTAGGGTTGACAGAAAGATTCTTACCTTCCTCGGTCATTGAGTGATAATATTTTAGCTTGCCATAAGTCCCCAGCTCTACAATATCACACACAGAGACAAGGGTAAGGAAATAAATGCTTGCACATGTAGACAAGCACACACATACACACACACACGCACACACACGCACATATATATAAATATATATATAAGTGTCAGTGAGGATGAGAAGGTAAGGTGGCTAAAATCAAAGTATTTCTCTATGCCGACCTCACAGACATAAGTGCAAAAAAAAAAAAAAAAAAAAACTCAAGACAACAAAGAAGAGAAAAAAATGCCTTGTACTAAAATGTACTTTCTGTCTTACATGTGGACCACAAAACGTCTCGGTTACGTATGGTAACCCTCGTTCCCTGAAGGAGGGGACGGAGACGTACGTCAGACGTACCGACGAATTGGGATCACTTCTGGGAGCCCCTATCAGCTTCGAGCTATATAGAATATATATTTGCATCTCGCGCTCCGCCCCGTGCCACGGATATAAACAGGAAGCGAGAGCGAATGCACACTGTTTTTCACTGAGGAGCTGAACTTAGTGACTCGGCCATGCAGTGATGGTACAGAAACTGTGGCGACGGGACGTACGTCTCCGTTCCCTCCTTCAGGGAACGAGGGTTACCATACGTAACCGAGACGTTCCTTTTCATACATACGTTGGACGTACCGACGAATTGGGATCCCTTTGGAAAATGCCATAGTTACTACCACTTCCAGCGCCCAGCGATGAGCCCCTCATACCCCGTCTGTTAGCAGGCAGGGAAATTCACGCAGGGAGAGTCAAAAAGCTGCTGTTCCGCAAGACCCATTCAGCTGACTTTATTGGATAACGCTGGGAAAGCGTGCCCGTGGAGGCCGCTGCGGAAGCCACATCATGCCCGGAGGGAGTTACTATGTGGAGAATACATGTATGGGCTGGCCGTGGGCAGCATAACATACGGAAGTCCCAGGGGCGGCCCCGGCCGTTAGCGTCGGGGGAACAACACCTTACTGAGACGGCAGAGGAGCTCTGCCGAGGGAAAGACACGGGCTCGCTGTAGAGAGCCGTACCGTGGAAGAATACACACATGGGACCGCCGTGGGGGTCACAACATATGGAACCCAGCCTAACACCTGTTCCACCAATGCATACGAGTGTTAGACCTGGCGTTAGAGATCGCTCCTGGACCACAAGCGTGGACATCGCCTGACCAATTGAACGGTCATGAAGCAACGCCATGGCATGCAAGGCAGACGCAGCCTATCCGCAAGCCTTGTAAGCCTTCCCAGTCAGACCGGAGAACTTACAGGCCTGGGACGGGAGACGCGGGTCACTGTGCCAGTGGGAGGCGTTCGCGGGACACAGTTGCATCGCGATCACTGGCGGGATCCCCACGTAACCCTTGGCTGGCCCGCCGTCAAGGGTAGTGAGGGGGGAGGAGTCACTCGGCCGGTTTCTGGCAGAAAAAGGTGCCATCCACAACCTTGTGAGCTCCTCATGCACCTCCGGGAAGAAAGGCACCGGGGCGGGATGCCGTCTCTCCAACACGCGTTCTCCCTGATCTCCGGTCTTCTCAACTCGTTTGCTGATAGCAGCTTTTCAACTCGATAATCTCGAGAGTCCTCTTCATACGCCGTTCGGCTCCGAAGTGAATGACAGCGTGCATTCGCTCTCGCTTCCTGTTTATACCCGCGGCGCGGGGCGGAGCGCGAGATGCAAATCTTGCACGCCAAATGTTCATTGGCCAGTTCTATATAGCTCGAAGCTGATAGGGGCTCCCAGAAGTGATCCCAATTCGTCGGTACGTCCGACGTACGTACGTTGAACGTGACCGACTGAAAGGGAACTGGAAAGTAGTAGTGAAAACGTCTTGGGTTTATGTCTGTAACCCTTGTTCCCTGTCGAAGACGCCATGCCTCTAGTAAAGTGGGCCCTCAAGGCCAACGGTGAAAGCAAATCGCGTACCTGATAGGCCAAAGCAATAGCCTGAACAATCCAATTACTAATGGTTTGTTTAGAGGTGGGGAGCCTCTTCCTGGGTGACCCAAAACAACTGAGCTGACCTCCTCCACTGAGTGGACTTCTTAATGTATGTGCTCAATTTCCTGACAGGGCAGAGCAGATGAAGCCTCTTCTCTTCCGTGTGGTGGAGGATGGAAGGGCTGAAGCACTGTAGACCGTGCCACACTGGAAGGCACCTTAAGGAACATAGCCTGGTCTAGGGTGCAAGATGGCTTTGACTCCTCCAGGAGCAAACTCCAGGCATGATGGAATGATAGAAAGGGCCTGGAGGTCTCCTACCCTCTTGAGGGATGTGACAGCCAAGAGAAATTCACCTTGAATATCATTTTTTTAACTGACACCGACTCCAGAGGTTCGAAGGGGCCCAAGGATAACCCTTCAAGAGCCACTGCCAGATCCCAGGTCAGGACTCTAGGACAAGTCACAGGACTAGGACAAGCCTCATCCACCATGTGCCACAAAGGAACCGTACAACCAACTGGTGCCTCCCCAGTGGCCCATCACTTAAAGGAGTGTGGAAAGCTGCAATGCCAGCCACGTACACCTTAACTGTGGATGGGGTAAAACCAGCAGAGAAGCGATCCTGGAGGAACTCCAGCACTGAAGCCACCAGGCAGTTAACTGGGTCCACACCCCTTGGCTTTCAACCACCACTGTAGGGGTCTCATGTGCAGAAGGCCAAAAGGTATTATGTTGGACTGAGCTGCCATGATCCCCAGCAGCCTTTGGAAATGCTTTACAGTGATGGGACGGCCTAGCTTTAAGCTGGACACCATCACCAGGAAGGACTCGATATGTGTAGGAGACAACTGTGTCCACATTGTAGTCGAGTCCCATACCACTCCCAGGAACTTGGTTCTCTGGGTAGGCGTCAACACACTCTTCTTTGTGATAAGTCTCAACCCCAAGCTCTGAATGTGGCCAAGGACGACATCTCAATGCCAAACTACCAGCTCTCGAGACTGGGCTAGAATGAGCCAGTCGTTGAGATAATCAGCACACGGATGCCATGGTGCCTCAGCGGGGCGAGAGCTGAATACATGCACTTGGTGAATGTGTGAGGTGAGAGAGCTAGGCCAAATAGAAGAACCCGATATTGGAATGCTTTGCCCCCTGAAATCGAACATTAGGAACCTTCTGTGAGAAGGAATGATTGACACGTGGAAGTATGCGTCCTTCAGATCTATTGTGACAATCCAAATCTGACTCACGATGGTGGGAATAGTGAGCATCTTGAACCTAAACCTCCTTAAAGAAAGGTTTAAGTGCCGCAGATCTAAAATCGAACACCCTTCCTTAAAATCCCATCCTTCTTCGGAACTATGACATACCGACTTTAGAACCTGGACTCCCTGTCAGAAGGAGGAACACATTCTATGGCCTCCTTCGCCAGCAGGGAGGGAACTTCCTGTTCCATCACCCGACCCTGCTCTGGGTCTACCACAGTCCAGACCACCCCGTTGAACTTTAGGGGGCAAATCCCGAACTGCAGTCTGCACCCTTTCTCTACATTGTCATGACCCCAAAAAAATTACTAAGGGAACCAGCCCCTCCGGGCTGTACTTAAAATGTTGCTCTCGAAACCAATGTGTCCCGAAGTGTACTGGACAGCGGGATGCAAACATTGATTTCCTGAGGGACGTCTCCTTGGTAACACGGAGAGACAAGTCTGCAGTCCTACACAACTCTGCAGTATCGTCAGGTGTTGGTCCCCCGCCCTCATCCAGATCTTTAAGGAGGTCAGCCTGGTATGCCTGCATAATCGCCATACGCAGGCAAGCACCCCCCGACCCGCCGCCATATATACCCACCAAAGAGGAAGTGTTAAGGCAGGGTTTGGTGGGCAGCGTCAGGGCTTTAACCATCTGAAGTCTGAGCTGTTTTGGGGCACTATAGAAGCTTTGACATACTCAGAGTATACTTTTCAAGTATACTCTGATACTTTCAGTTTGCTGCACAAACTGGGCTACCATAATATGTGAGCAACATGTATGTACATGCTTGTATTTTTGAGAGAATAACGTTTATGCATTGTTTTTTAAAAAACAAAAAATGTAAGACACTTAATTAAGGCCTCAAAACACACAATGGATATGTGTCCACAATACTTTTGACTAATGGTGAGTTTTTGCTTCAAACTGATGTGAGAATCATTGGGCCTACTCATTCACATAAAACAATACACTGATTTAAATTTTGTAAGACACTTTGTCTTTACAAAGGCTGTATGCGAAGAGGCGTGAATGATCATGAATAATGCTGTGAATCACACCTGAGAGACAAAAGAACCCATAATGAGCTGCATAATGACCTGCATGAATGAGTCTTTGAGTCAGGTATGTGACTGAGAGAGCTAAGCAACAGGACAAAATAAATATATATTGGAATATAGTTAACAAAGGCACATTACAAAGGCCTATTATATTTTAAATCATCAAAAGATTTGACAACTATTTTTTTAATGTTTCTGAAAGAAGAAGTCTCATGCTACAAATCAGTATTCAGTAAATACAAAATAACTGAATAATTTGTAATTATGAATGTTATAAGTAAACTATTTGGGATTTAAAACAACATAATGCAATGCAATTTTGATTTCAAAGAGTATAGGGTTAATTCAGGTTGATTGGGACACTTTTTCCTAGTCAGTTCAATGGCAAAACAATTCTGAATCATTTGATTGTCACTTTTCATAAATCAACATATATTAAATAAATAACTTTTTATTTTATTCAGCTATAATATTTAAACATCAATATAAGAAAACAAAATTGTTTCATTTTTTATTTCAGTTGTTTTATTGTATACAAAACATAGCATCTGAGCAGAACTTTATTGATGTGAGACAAGGCTATTTTACAGTAAACACTTCATAATCTGTCCAAAACAAGCCAAAGAAATCTTGTCTAAACAGTCTTACATCTATGACATTTTATGTTGCAGCAGAATTCATATTTAAACAGTTTTTTCCGGTTTAATATTACCAGATACTAACAGAAAAGACCCAGCCTTCCTGTCTAAGTTAATAATAAGCTGCAAACTAGTCCAGACTTACAAAGAGTCAAACGTCTGGCTATGTGTGACAGAAATACTAAAATTATGTATAAAATGATTTGCTATTCTTAAAAGCAGTCATAAGCCTATTTTCATTCGAAACTATTTGGTTTTACTTTTGCTGAAGGGTAGCCTCGATCTTACTTTTGATTGGCCGGTGGTTAGTGATCATTCTGTGATGATATTTAGCTTCAACACTTCACAGTCTCAAACCAATGTGTCGTAACGTTGTTAGACATTTCCGGCATATACATGATGTTAGAAGTCAAAAAATTGTTCAAGAATTAGGAACAAGGCCAAGTTTTTTTTTAGCTAATTAAATTGATTGAACTCCCAGACGTATTTCAAAACACTAACAGTACTTTGATAATGATTAATATATTATACATAACTGATCAGAAGGGGACTTTAATATTTTACTGATGACAAACATACAAAATGTAGAATTTTAGATGTACAATTGTTATATAGTATACAATGGGGTTAAAAAAATGCTATAGTTAATGTAACACCTTTTTACTACTTATGCTATTACAGCATAAAGTATATATGTTATAACATTTGTTTCATCCTAAAGCATTCTATTTATTTTCAGGTTTATGTCAGATTTTCTACATGGTTTCAGATTTTTGGACCCTATCTGTAAGATCTTTATAGATGATGTAAAAATGTTCTTGTTAAGCAATGAGTCTGGCGACCTTGCAGAACGACCTCTGCAGCTGTTGACCGTTCATCCCAGCGGCACAAAGCTTTTAACATCGATTCGGCTGGGAAAGGGTGTGCGACTGCATGCATGTGTGTGCGTGTGCTCACATTACATAATGAAGGTCACATAAAATAACCTATCAGATGGTTATTGGCATGTGTGAATGTTTGTGCATGTTCGTATGCAATCAGCTGGAAGGGCTGTTTGACAGATAACAGCGTCTTGAATGTATGCGTGTCTGTTTGACGGAGCAGACAGATCATTCCAAAAATAGAGAAACTGTTGGTCCGGCATGGGGGTCGAGCTCAATAATCAATACAAACTGCTGTGCAAGAGGTCAGACAGTGAAAAACACATGCACACACAGACGAATTCGCTGCATACCGTTTGTAATGTCTGAAGAGTGTGAAAGGTTGCGAGAGCTGTGGCAGTCTGTGTTGTAATGAAGAGGGATGAATTACGTGTACATGTGGAAAATCAGGCAGTAGTCATTTATGATGTGTTCAATATCAGTTAATGAACTTATGCAATTAATCAATTCATTTGGAGGGTGCGTGTGTTTTACTTCAGAACTCTATGTGCTGGCACACATAAGGAATACGCGTCACATTAAGCCATCAAAACAAATATGTTATGAACACAATCACGATCTGTTGCTGTGTTTATAATAGGTGCTGTTTTGCCAAGCTTGTTTGTGATGCTGCGAGTGACACAACTTGTGTTTTCCGTTACTAAAATGCAAGAAAAATCTACAAAATAATACTATTGTCGCAAGGACAGGTGTTGGACACCTGAATGATACTGAAACCTGACACCTAGTTTTAAACCACAATAATTTATTAGCATGGTCTATGGCCTCCTTTTGCGGTCAATATAGCATTAATTCATCTTGGGAATGAGATACAAGTCCTTCACGGTAGGCAGAGGCATTTTTGAGCCATTCCTCTTCCAGAAGAGTGGCCAGGTCACCCCTATGTGATGTCACATTGGTGCATTATCATGCTGACAACCCCTTCAGGGTACAATGTTTGAACCATTAGGTGCACATGGCCCTCCAGAATGGTTTCAGTAGTCCTTGGTAGTGCACCCATCAAGTTCAGTACGGAATGCCATGATATTGCAGCCCAAACATCACTGATCCACCCTGTGCTTCACTCTGGCTATAGCAGCCCGACCATGAATATTGACTCTGTGGAGCTACCAACAAGCAATTTTAGTGGAAACAGGAAAGTTGAGGTGTGCATTAATTCTGCAGTGAGTTGGTCAGCTGTGCTTTTATGTTTTTTGGATATAATCCGGCTTAGTACCTGAACATCTCTTTCAGACAGCTTCCTCTTGCGCCTACAGTTACTCCTGTTGGATGTGGTACGTCATACCTGGTGGTATGCCGACATTACCCTGGATACCACAGCTCTCAATACACCACAAAGACTTGCTGTTCTGGTCACAGATGAGTCAGCAAGACGAGCACCAACAATTTGTCATCTTTTGAACTCTAACATGTCTGATATGTCCATTATGTTGTGTGGATGTAGGGGTGAGCGGGGCACAACCTAACGCGGGGCTAGTTGTAACACACATGCTTTAAAACTTTTCACACAAGCCAGCATGACGAATCTTAGTGTATTTACTAGTTGCCATATCAACACTATATAGAGAAAAAATGTGGCAAAATTAAAAAAATCTTTGGAAGATATCACTGAACATTTATTTAACTATAGCAAAAGTAAATGACTTACTGAAGAACATTTTTAATCTTAAATGTTTTTTGTGTTATTTACAATTAGACAAATCGGATATTATTTTAATCTTATATCTGTTATATAAAGGTTGTTCTTTAATGCTGATCTAACCAGCAGAAGACACTAGCTGAGTTTAAATCCCATTTGTGCAGACGGGGCATGTTGTCACACGGTGTTACTATGTGCCCTTATTACAATTATGCTATTCTATTCTATACTTTTATTAATTCTATTTAGAAACCATGAAAAAAAGGTGAATAAAGATTGAGTCAATGTTCAGAAATTATTGATTATTATGTTTTGAACTATGCTGTATAACTGTGTTTTGCGGTGTGTTTATTTTCAAACTCAAAAATCTGTTTATTTTAAATTATTAAAAAATGCCCTTATTTTATATGAAAAAGTATTATATCGTATTATATTGACAAAATATTTTAGTTTGTCTTGTGTATTTTTTTGATTATATCAGATAACATTTTAAGCTGTCATATTGTCATGCAGTTACAATTTGCCTCTCACGTTACAATTTACCCCACCTATGGGGCATGTTGTCAGGACCGGTTCCAGAATCAAATCACTGAGGGTGCTTCTGAAATTACTGAGGGTGGTCTAGTAAAGTGCAGATGTAGGCTAAGCAACCATAGCATTGTACAGTGAGAAATGTATGATGATTTATTTACAAGTCATCACTTTTACCAATAATTAGAATTTCAAAAATATTTTGCTACAAATGTTTGTCTATTAATCTATTAATCTGCCTTTACATTGCTTTAATGCGTTATTTAATTTGATTTGTTTCTTGTTTGGAGCATAAAAAACAAATTGATATAAAAAAGAAAAAAAAAAGAAATCCTATGTTATATCCTATATCCTCTGCTCTGTAGAGGACACCAGAACTATTTATTGAGAAAATTAAAAGACATGAATAGATTTTTTGGTTTTTCATTCACCAATCAATTTTTATGCTTCAAGCTTTTTTTTTTATTCCGAACTTTATATAAAGATGATTCTTAATGTTATGAAAGATTCTTACTTTATGCAATGTGCGTAAACATGGCCATAAATGCCATTCCTATTCTATGCAATGCAGCTACACTGTATCTAATTAGCATATTAATGTATTTTGGGACAATATGTCATGTAAAAAGACGTGTAATAATATTTTTATAAAAATGTCTCATATTTCATATCCAGACTTAAAACTGTATGTTGTCAGAGAAATTAGCTAAATAATGTCCTCTACAGAGGCAAAACCTCTATTCTGCGCCAGGAGGATATTTCTGTCTCGTGCAGAGTGGCATTTATATTTAGATGTCACTTCCGAAATTTTGGCCATTGGTCCTCTTAGCAACATTACTGTAGCCTCGAAAGTGAGCCAAGATCACTATAGGATCACTAAAATGCTGTTGCTTTGTCAGTTCATCGCGATCTCACAAAGTTACGTTATAAAAATGTGAACAATAAATCTCTTACTTGCATCACGTCTTGACTTTGTTTGATAATGAGAGTTTTCACGAGCCTGCATTATTCAGCACTGAATAAAAACTCTTGCGTTTTGAGTGGTGAGATTCTGACTAACTTAAACACCCCTGATTGCGTTCAAGAGATCAACTGTGATTGGCTACATTACTCACCGCTGCAAAAACACGCAGTAAATAGATGCATTTGACGCTCTCCAGAGCTGTGCAAATGTGCAAATCTGCCAAATCTGTTTCGCTAATATTCTTACTGTATCAACTGAGGGTGCTTTTGCTTGCATTTGAGGGTGCTTAGCATCGGGCCTGCATGTTGTCACACTTCCATTCTTTCGGGGTATATCAAGGAAAAAAAAGTATACACTGTATTAATGAAACAAAACCACATAATTGTACTAGACATGTGAAATTAATGAGGGAAAAAATAAATACTCTGAACCCCAAGTGGATTTACACAAACTGAGAAAGTCAAAAAGTGTTAGGTTGTGCCCCACTCTCCCCTACAGCTGTACTATTGCTCTGCTAATTCAACCTTCACACTCTGCTCTTACTGATATAATGCAAAATCAAGATTGGAAACCAGGCCGCACATATAGGCGTGAAACCTCCAACACTATATTAGCCAGTGTTCCAGTTTCAGTGTCCAATATTCATAAAATTTTCTTTATGTATTAATCAATGAGGTGGCATAAACTTTTGACATTGTTAATTTCTAACTATGGGAATTAAAGATATATAAAACTTGATGGATAAAACTTAGTTACAATGTAATTCACTGCTGTAAAAGTTCATGACTTTCAGATATAAGTCAATGTTCTATTGTAACTTCTGGCGAGTCAGTGTTTATTTTTCTGTTTGCCATGACGGCAGGTATAGTCGCCTTAACTAGGTCACTAGCTAGTTAGCAGGCAGCTTGCAATGACACTGTCACAATCACCAGTGAGAGTGCCCCTGATTACCACCTGAGGGCAGTCCACCCCGGACTGTCACTCCATCAAGGACTACCAAGGATCTCCCATAATCCTTTGCCCGGACTCAACAGCACTCATTGATTACATCCACCTGCACCTCATTACCTTGTTAGCTCACACTATAATAGCCTGGTCATGTCTATCATTCATTGCAATGTCTTGTTTGTTGTATACTGCATTTCTGAGCGTTTCCCCTGGTTTCTTGTCTCTTGGTTTTGGATTACTTGGCTGTTCCGTGGATTACCCGTTTGCCTGTCTCTCCTGTCTTGTTTTCCTGATTGGACTGATTACCTGTTACCTGTTATTACCTTGCCTGTTTTTGACAACGTTTGTGGATTATTCTAAAATAAAGCTGCGTTTGGATTCTTAGCCTTTGTGTCTCGGAGCAGTTCCGTTACAGAAGACTTCGCCATACATGGATCCAGCAGTCTCGTCCGTCTACGCCAAGGAACTCACTCACTCGAGGACCACATCAGAGACTTTCTGAACATTGCAAACATCACCAACCTCCCAGACTTTATATTGATTGACTTTTTTTGCCATGGACTCAATAAATCGTTACAATCCAAACTTGTCCGTGATGTCCTGAGTGAGTTCCTTGATTATGCCCTTCAGGTAAGCGGCTCTGCATTCAATGTGGGAGTCGCAGAGGACTAATGTAGCAGTCCCGCCATGGCCGCCATTCCAGAGCCTCGTCCCGTCATGGCCGCCATTCCAGAGTCTAGTCCCGTCCTGGTCTCCGTCCAGACCCCAGTGACATTTCCTGTTTCGAGTCCGGTGGTCCCAATTCCAGTGGTCCCGAGTCCGGTGGTCCCAGTTCCAGTGGTCCCGAGTCTGGTGGTTCCGAGTCTGGTGGTTCTGAGTCTGGTGGTTCCGAGTCTGGTGGTTCCGAGTCTGGTGGTTCCGAGCCCGGAGGTCCCGAGTCCTGACATGGCCAGGAGGGCTGTGCTGGGGTTTTATGTGGTGGTGGTCTTGTGTGCTTGGGAGGAGCACAGGGCTTCCTTCAGAACTTCGGAGGTTATTCCTGAGCAGCCAGCGGTCATCCTGGAGGAGTTTCCAGAGCTATCGAGGTGCATTGCCTTGCTGTGGGCGGCAGTGGGCATGGGCAGCCACTGACCAGCGTCCAGAGATGGCTAAAGCCACTGACCAGCGTCCAGAGATGGCTCCAGCCACTGACCAGCGTCCAGAGAGGACTCCGACCCCTGTCACGAGTCCAGAGAGGGGCCACCTGCTCAGTTTGCTCCGCCGTGGGGTTCTTCAACCTCGTCTATGCTGCTGTGGTGGTCGTCTGCTCCGCTGTGGGGGTCTTCAACCTCATCTACGCTGCTGTGGTGGTCGTCTGCTCCACCGTGGGGGTCTCCTAGACCATCTGCACCACTGTGGTGGTTGTCTGCTCCGCCGTGGGGGTCTTCAACCTTGTCTGCGCTGCTGTGGTGGTCGTCTGCTCCACCCTGGCTGCCTGCACCAGCCTGGTCATCTGCCCGGCCTGCTCCACCCTGCCCGCCTGTGCCAGCCTGGTCATCTGCCCGGCCTGGTCATCTTCCCGGCCTGCCCCACTCTGGTCATCTGCACAGTCTTCTCCACCCTGGCTGCCTGCCTTGCCCGCACCACCCTGGTCATCTGCCCATCCTTCTCTGCTCTGGCCGTCTGCCCGGCCCGAGCCACCCTGGTCATCTGTTCAGCCTGTTCCGTTCTGGCAGCCTGCTCTGCCTGAGTCTCCAGGCCCTCTTCCGCTCCACGGGCCTGGCCCTCCATCCCGCCCCCTCGTTCCACCTCCGCTCCACCTCCCTCCTGGACAGTTTAGGAGCGTCTGGAAGCCGCTCCTTTGAGGTGGGGCTATGTCACAATCACCAATGAGAGTGCCCCTGATTACCACCTGAGGGCACTCCACCCTGGACTGTCACTCCATCAAGGACTACATCTCCCATAATCCTTTGCCCGGACTCAACAGCACTAATTGATAACGTCCACCTGCACCCCATTACCTTGTTAGCTCACACTATAATAGCCTGGTCATGTCTATCATTGATTGCAAAGTCTTGTTTTATTCTTGATTATTCTAGAATAAAGCTGCGTTTGGATTCTCAGCCTTTGTGTTTCGTAGCAGTTCCGTTACAGTCACAATCACTTACCCGGACTGTATCTGTATTTAAGATGCAGTATTTATAAATTTATGCTTTTTTATTCAAAGTTGCAAAACAGAACATTTGTTTTATCTACAAATTTCACTAACAGAAAAGCTCATAACACGCTTCTCTTTCATTTTTTTATTTAAAATATATTGGTTTCAAAGACCCCCTGTGGTGAAAATAAGTTTTTAATATTTATATGTATATCTATGTTTTTTTTAATATGCTGTAATACAAAGCATGTGCAAATTCATAAGTCAACACCATTGCTGAGTATTTTCTCCTTAAAACTGCAGTGAACCAAAGTCTCAAAAACGCGGTTTGAAATCACTAGTGTTTCTTACATCACAAAATATGCTATAGTATATTGTCATACGTTTTGGATCGTCTGCCTTTACATGCACATGGACTTTAATGACATCCCATTCTTAATCTGTGGGGTTTAATATGGAGTTGGCCCACCCTTTGCAGCTATAACAGCTTCAACTCTTCTGGGAAGGCTTCCCACAAGGTTTAGGAGTGAGCACTGATGTTGGATGAGAAGGTCTGGCTCGCGGTCTCCGCTCTAATTCATCCCAAAGGTGTTCTATCGGGTTGAGGTCTGGACTCTGTGCAGGCCAAACTTGTCCATTGGATTGCCAGACAGAGAAGTGTGATTCGTCACACCAGAGACCACGTCTCCACTGTTCTAGAGTCCAGTGGTGGCGTGCTTTACACCACTGCATCTGATGCTTTGCATTGCACTTGGTGATGTAAGGCTTGGATGCAGCTGCTCAGCCATGGAAACCCATTCCATGACGCTCTCTACGCACTGTTCTTGAGTTAATCTGAAGGCCACAAGAAGTTTGGAGCTGTAGATATTGACTCTGCAGAAAGTTGGCGACTTCCGCGCACTATGCGCCTCAGCATGCGCTGACCCTGCTCTGTGATTTTACGTGGCCTGTTGTTCCCAATTGCTTCCACTTTGTTATAATACCACTAACAGTTGACCATAGAATATTGAGTAGTGAGGAAATTTCTAGAATGGCAACCTATCACAGCAACCTATTCTTTCTATTCCTTCAAATGTTTGTAGAAGCAGTCTTCATGCCTAGGTGCTTGATTTTATACACCTGTGGTCATGGAAGTGATTGGAACACCTGCATTCAATTATTTGAAGGGGTGTCCCCATACTTTTGGCAATATAGTGTACCTTGTAACCAATCACGTCAACGTGCAACCGTGCAGTCAGGTAGATTTAGCAATATAGTCACCTTTATTTAGGTATAATGGGTGAATAGTGTTGATTTAGGTGGGTGATTTAGGTATAGTGTTATGATGAACTATTTGCCTTTCTCCACTGATGTTCTGAGTTGTTCAAAGTGTTGACTGATACTGAAGGCAGACTAAGGCCCTGTCCACATGAACACGGGTATTTTCAAAACCGCAGCTTTTTCTACGTGGTTTGGCTGTTCGTCCACACGCAAACGCAGTATCTGGATACTGAAACTGGACTTTTTTGAAAACTCCGGCCAGGGTGAAGTTTTTTAGAAACTCCGGTTACAGCGTTGTCGTGTAGATGGTGAAACCGGAGATTTCGGCTTGTTAAGTCGAAATGTCCGCCATTCTCTCCTTTGTTTGACGTCAGTTTGTGCGCCGTTATAGTTGTTTACATGAGTGGAGTCTATGCAATGGTGGACTAATAGCGTTTATCACATGTATACAGATACATGCGCAGTTATCTCATTGTATTGCAGAACAGAGGCGCCAGAATGCAATAATACAACATAGTAAGGCAAGTGTGTGAAGCTTCAGTCCACTTGGGCCCTGCCCCTGTGTACAGTTACCTGTCACTAAGTCCAAAGTAAACTTGTAGAAGGGTTTCACTGAGCCCATGGCATCCCTCAGTGCATCGGTGCCGTGGATGGGACCCATGTGGAAATCAGGCAGCCAATCATAACACAGTTTTGCGTTTTCATGTGGAAGGAATTTTTTTTTTAAACTGTGCTTGTGTGAACGCGATTGTTTTTTAAAACGGAGGAGGAAAAACTCCAGTTATAAAAATACCTGTGTATGTGTAGACTAGGCCTAAGATAGGGAACGGGAATGAACATGCTTAGTGTAACATTAACACATTATCAGCTGTTTGATAATGTAGTTAAGCAAAAGGCTAATTATATTAAATACCGTTTTGTATCTGACTTTGTAAAGAGCGATACCACTGAGCAGCGTTTACCTCAGTAAGTTGGCCGAGTGTATTTCTGAGCTGGCCAATGAGTGGGGACAGGGCTAATTTGCATATTTATGAATCCGCATATACTAAATGAAGCAAGGGTGTAGAGTTACATTCAAGCTATTTTTAAGGAATGACGTTTTTTTTTTCACAGGAAAAAAACGTTTATGTCATTTTGGTGATTAAAGTTTTAAGGGATCAAATTATTGACTACAGGGGGACTTTAAGTTGACAGCTTTATAGAAGCAAAAAAGTGCATTCATTTTATGCTAAAACTTGAAACTACAGCAAAACAAATCAATGTAAATTGTCATGCCATGCTAGTGTTTACTCTAAAAAAGTAATTAATTACTAGTTTCTAATTACATCTTCAACAGTGTAATTACATTATTGTACTAGATACACTTTCTAAAAAGTATTGCATTATTTGTTATTACTAATTACTTTCAGAATACCAAATTAGCCTTGACTGGTTGAACAATACAAGGATTAACATGAAACTTTTCTTTTAATTCTTTCAAAGAAATAATATAAAATTGCATACATTTATTCTTGAACTGTCCAAAGAATTTAAATGGAGAATAGTCTATACAGTATTTAATGCAATTACATCAGAAGTAACTGTAATGCAATTACAGAAGAGTACCCTTACTTTACTTTTTCAAGGGAAAATTAATTAAATTACAATAATTAATGACTTAGTAATGCATTATTCACTGCTAGCGTTCATATGGTTAACCCAAATATACTGTTATGCATACGTGGAAGTGAAAACCTTATAAAAAATATTGAAAATGAGCAACTAATAATGCTCAACTACTGATTTGGCCTTTAAATGTTTTAAATTTTAAGCAAATCTCTAGCAAGGTTTTTCTATGAAATGGGTCCCTATTTAAATGGTCATATTTAAACCAAAAATTAATAAATGTGTTGCAGACAGTATATAAGCACGGGCAGATTGACAAATTACATTACAAAATGGAATATCTTTTAGTAAAGTTTTTTAAATAGGAAGTTTACATTTCACTGAAAATGTTTTTGAAAATTAATTTTAAATTATTTTATTCAAGCCATACAATCGCACCATGCATTCCTGGCATATTTTAGCTGCCATGCTAAAAAAAACACATGTTCATGTAAATGTTATGCAAATAGCATTAATTTAGAAATTTGAGTACTGAATCTGTGCTTTCTATACCAGGTGAATGATTTATCTATGATGATCCACAGAACTACATCTAACGTCAAGATCTGATCTCATTCATTTTGTTCCCTTTTGAATGGGAACTTGCATTGCGTCCTAGGGCGCTTTGGGGAACGCCTGCAGCATGACTGGTGTCTGCAGCACGTGTCTAAACACGACAATAACTTTGGCCGGTGAAAGTATAAAAGGGTGCCTGTAACATCAACAATTCCTTTTGTCTTCAGGATACGTTTGTTTATGTACGCCTGAAGATGATCACCCAGCCAAGAAGTATGTGCCTCTGAATCAAAGACGACACACTCAGTCGCGAGACAGGTAAGAAGCTTTGTTTGGTCCTCCAGTCCCGGGGATGAGCTCTTTTGATCTCAAGAACCTGACAGTAAGTGGGTTTTTTCCCCCAGTTTGAAAACCCTTCT
Organism: Romanogobio albipinnatus; assembly: GCA_023566225.1. Taxonomy (NCBI): domain Eukaryota; kingdom Metazoa; phylum Chordata; class Actinopteri; order Cypriniformes; family Gobionidae; genus Romanogobio; species Romanogobio albipinnatus. Next base: position 61,162,765 of record CM042239.1, read on the forward strand.
TTGTTGTAAGGTAAAGACATTTGTTTCTGAGTGGTTGCAGCTAGCACTCAGCTGGCTCCCCTTGATGGCAATGTCTTCATGGTTGTTCCCGATTCCCTATGAAAGAGCTTGGTTTGTTGCTGGAGTCTCAGTTGAACATTTATAATGCCGCAACTATCACTTTTGCCTAGTCCACTTATACTTTATTGTGATCTGCCAATCAAGAAAGGCTTGGAGCTCTTCTGGTCTCTGCACTCCAACAGCAACTGGTCTGTTCACCTTGGGCAAACCCCTCCTGTTGTACGGCACCTCTGAGATTGCTGGAGTCTACAGACCAAATCATATTACAGATTTTAACATGGTTGTAGCTAGCCCATTGGTAATTTAGGATCAGCATGGAGTATAACCTTCTTGGTTATGGGAAAGGTCCTCCACTCGTTCTGACTTCAGCATCATTCCGCAATAGACAGTGACATTGAGTAGTATGTCTCTCAGTGAGTTATTCTCACTGTCTCAACAGTGAGTGTTGTTAGGCCTCCTCTTGCTGTAGAGAGTCATTCTGCTGAGGCCTCCGCTCCCCAGAGCTCCGTTTGGATAGCAGTATCGAGTTGTCTGGCTCTTTTGTGAGCCTCCTTGGTAAGTAGTCCTTAGTGTAGAGCGTAGTTACAGTGAGGAAAATAAGTATTTGAACACCCTGCTATTTTGCAAGTTCTCCCACTTGGAAATCATGGAGGGGTCTGAAATTGTCATTGTAGGTGCATGTCCACTGTGAGAGACATAATCTAAAAAAAAAAAAAATCCAGAAATCACAATGTATGATTTTTTAACTATTTATTTGTATGATACAGCTGCAAATAAGTATTTGAACACCTGTCTATCAGTTAGAATTCTGACCCTCAAAGACCTGTTAGTCTGCCTTTAAAATGTCCACCTCCACTCCATTTATTATCCTAAATTAGATGCACCTGTTTGAGGTCATTAGCTGCATAAAGACACCTGTCCACCCCATACAATCAGTAAGAATCCAAATACTAACATGGCCAAGACCAAATAGCTGTCCAAAGACACTAGAAACAAAATTGTACACCTCCACAAGGCTGGAAAGGGCTACGGGGAAATTGCCAAGCAGCTTGGTGAAAAAAGGTCCACTGTTGGAGCAATCATTAGAAAATGGAAGAAGCTAAACATGACTGTCAATCTCCCTTGGACTGGGCTCCATGCAAGAGCTCACCTCGTGGGGTCTCAATGATCCTAAGAAAGGTGAGAAATCAGCCCAGAACTACACGGGAGGAGCTGGTCAATGACCTGAAAAGAGCTGGGACCACCGTTTCCAAGGTTACTGTTGGTAATACACTAAGACGTCATGGTTTGAAATCATGCATGGCACGGAAGGTTCCCCTGCTTAAACCAGCACATGTCAAGGCCCGTCTTAAGTTTGCCAGTGACCATTTGGATGATCCAGAGGAGTCATGGGAGAAAGTCATGTGGTCAGATGAGACCAAAATAGAACATTTTGGTCATAATTCCACTAAACTTGTTTGGAGGAAGAAGAATGATGAGTACCATCCCAAGAACACCATCCCTACTGTGAAGCATGGGGGTGGTAGCATCATGCTTTGGGGGTGTTTTTCTGCACATGGGACAGGGCGACTGCACTGTATTAAGGAGAGGATGACCGGGGCCATGTATTGCGAGATTTTGGGGAACAACCTCCTTCCCTCAGTTAGAGCATTGAAGATGGATCAAGGCTGGGTCTTCCAACATGACAATGACCCGAAGCACACAGCCAGGATAACCAAGGAGTGGCTCTGTAAGAAGCATATCAAGGTTCTGGCGTGGCCTAGCCAGTCTCCAGACCTAAACCCAATAGAGAATCTTTGGAGGGAGCTCAAACTGTGTTTCTCAGCGACAGGCCAGAAACCTGACTGATATAGAGAAGATCTGTGTGGAGGAGTGGGCCAAAATCCCTCCTGCAGTGTGTGCAAACCTGGTGAAAAACTACAGGAAACGTTTGACCTCTGTAATTGCAAACAAAGACTACTGTACCAAATATTAACATTGATTTTCTCAGGTGTTCAAATACCTATTTGCAGCTGTATCATACAAATAAATAGTTAAAAAATCATACATTGTGATTTCTGGATTTTTTTTTTTAGATTATGTCTCTCACAGTGGAAATGCACCTACGATGACAATTTCAGACCCCTCCATGATTTCTAAGTGGGAGAACTTGCAAAATAGCAGGGTGTTCAAATACTTATTTTCCTCACTGTAGGTTTCCTTTCGCTAAAGAGGGTTGTTACGCTGAGCTCTGGGGTTTCTGGCCCTAGGGTGTAGAGTCATGACAGCCGCTGGTGCTTACCATATAGGACGGGGAATTGTGACTCCGGAACCTAGCTCCATGGAGTTATTGACTTTTATGTCAGCTGTTACGGCATTCATTCCTTCAGCATGGCGGAGTGGGTATTTGTTCCCCAAAGCGTCTTAGGATGCATTCGAAAGGGAATGTCTTGGGTTATGAATGTAACCATGGTTCCCTGAGAAGGGGAACGAGACACTATGTCTCCCCATGTCTCCTTCAGACAAAAGAAGTTGTTGACGTGTTCTACAGCTGTCCTTTTTACTCTGGCCACACTGGTAGTGACATCATCTTTTTAATTCTCACAGGCAGAGACATGAAACATACACAACACATAACAAAATTTTAAGTGAGATATAGATATTATTATATCCAACTTTATTCACATACATACAGTATACTCAAATAGGGATATATATATTTACTATATTGCAAAACTCAACTGACTGTTTATATCATTGCAAATTGTAAACTATATTATTGCACAGCTCTTATCTACTAAATGCAACTATAAGGCATTAAGATACTATAAACTAACTTGTGTAACTCTTTTTTTTTTTTTTTGCGTCTCTGCCAGTGTGAGAAATATGCGTAACCCAGGTAATGTATCTTAAAGTGGGAAACAGTAATCTGACTAATTCAATAAAAAATTCTAAACTTTTTTGCTAATAAAAATTGGATTACAGCAACTACACAAAAGCAGGAGAAACTGTAAAGTGCTAGAAAAAAAAAACTAAAATAAAACATGTTATATAATGAATCGGCTGGGTTTTTGTTTTTGTGTCTAGAAAAAATGCATATAATAACAGTTAAGGTCGTTGTGAGCTATTAAACGTTAAAAGTCATTATTCATACACATGTCAATGAGAAACACAAAAAGTGTTAATTTTGCTATGGTGTTATGGAGATATTAAGGTTATGGGTTACATGAAATGGAGCTCTAGCAAGCAAAAACACATGGAAACTTTAAATAAACAAACAGTATCCAGTATCCATCTCTGAATACTGAGCGGAAATTGAATAAACAGCACTACAGACAACAGGGACAAGCAGGGACACGTATTTGTGTGTGTGTTTTTGGGGTGACGTGAGTGGTCAGCTGTGACTTTGATGACAATGAGATTTAGAGAATAACTCACCAGAGTCAGCAAATTCTGAGGAAACAGCAGAGAGAGAAAAACAGAAAGAGAGAGAGAGACAGAGAAAGAGATGAAAAAGAATATAAGCAGGAAAAACAGTATTTAGTGCAAAGCCATGAGTGAATAAAAAGATGAGATGTACTACTATAAAAATCCTCATTAAAAATGTAAAATTGATTGACATTTTTAAAATATAATGTTTCATTTAAGAGCTGAAAGCTTTTAAAGACCCCATTAAGTCCAAATTTGAGTTCTGTGGCTTTTAGATCGTCTTTTAGATTTGAACTCATCGACATGAAAGTGTACTCAAAAACTTAATAAACACTTATTGAATAAGCATTAAGCTAACCAGAAAACTGATGACTCATCCTGCACTCACTCATTTGGTCCAATCAAAATGCTTTCTAAAATGAGAATGCTCCTCCCCTAGTGCCACCAACTTATAGAGCGGAAGAGCTCCGGTTCTGGAAGCAAAAACTCAAAGTAAACTGGAAGTAAAAACAAAATTCTCCAAAACGAAAAGGTTTTTTTTATGATAACATTTAAAACCATTTAAAGACCAACCTACTGTGAGATATGAGGTTGTTAATCAATGGTATATGCTTTTGTTCAAGCCAACAGTTCACTTTATTAAACTTATTTTTTAAGGAACCCTATTATGTGCTTTTAAATATTACCTTTAATGCAGTGTGTAATATACAGTAGATCAAAGTGCATGACAAATTAAGTTATTGCCTCCTAAAAGAAAGAATTGATTCTGTTGTGAATGTAGGTCGGCAAAGTTTTAAAGATCAAAGTGCATGACAAATAAAGTTATTGCCTCCTATAAAGAAGGAATCGATTCTGAACTGCCGAAACGAGTTGTCAGCAATTCGTTCTTACTTCCTGTTACATACCTAGGAAAGTGTGTAACCAATTTGCCAGTCTATGGTCAAAACAATGAAAGATAGTGGGGTCCAAAACCATGGGATTCCATTAACCGTGACACTGAGACATTTTTCATGTTTTTTTTGCTTTCCAGAGAACAAAGAAATGCATGTGTGTGTAAATGATGACAGAATTTTTATTTTTGGGAGAACAAACCCTTTATAGCTGGTTTTACTTCAAGACACAGAATTTACTTTGAATATTTTAGAATGACAAAAGCTGACAATTCTGTGAATGCATTAACAACAGCAGAAGTGTGATATATCAGCCTAACCCATGTGTGAACACATGCAAACAAAGTGTTAGGTACATTCTGGTTAGGCGATACTGGTGTCATTTTTGTGGGAGTATTTTTCTCTGTTAACAATTCTTTTTTGGCATACCTGCATACCTTACTGGGTTGACCGGCTTCACAATGTTATGACATCCATTGTATAGAATTGGAAATTAAATTATCACACCAAACATACTGTAAATTTCATAACTTTTAACTTACAAAAGTAAAAGAGCATTTATTGAAACTAAGATGCAAAAAACGACTTGCTTAATACTGCCGCAACCTTGTGACATCACACAGATGAATGCATAAGGTAATGATAGTTAACTATAACTAAAACCATAAAAAAACTGATTAACTGAAATACAATTTTAATAACCTTAAACTTATTTTATCTCAGTTAGTTGCCAAATCAATTAACTTTTAGTTTAAATTGATAAATAAAACAACTAAATCTAAAAATCAATGAATATTATAAAGAAAAAAATGACAAACTTTAACTGAAATTGAAACAATTTTAACTGAACTAATTGTAAATATTACAAAAAACTATAATAGTATCTAAATGATCCTAACCGCCTCCACAGCAACAAATCCACTCTTAGAGTGTATTCACTTTTAATGTTGCTCTATGAAATTGTATTGTATGCTATTGCTATATGCTATTGAAATCTAGTAATGTCTGTCATTAGATATTTACGTGACTGGGAATTTTGTGTGAGCATGAAAAAGTTCCACATATTGCTTGTGTTCAAGTTGCTTGTGTTCAACAGAAAGCTGCTTGGTTTGAAAGTGACAAAAATCGCTACACTATTGACAATGGACAAAATTTGTCTAATGTGACTGCACCTCTATGCTACATAATAAAGTACCTATGTAATCGTGTGCTTAAAGAGATAGTTCACCCAAAAAATTAAAATTCCGTCATTTATTACTCTCCTTCATGTTAGTGCTGGGCGGTATGACCAAAAGTTTATATCACTGTATTTTTCTAAATTGTTTCGCGGTATATGACGGTATTTTTCCCCCCAATGCATGACAGGGTTTTAACCACATTTTCTACTGATTGAGAGAGGAAATACTGCAGTAGATTGACTAGAATGACCTATTTTACTGTCATGATGAATGAATATTGTTGAACAATTCCACACTAGAATTAATACAGGTTTGCAAAGCCCCACAAAATGATGATGTGGGGAGACAACCAATAAAACACAGACCTGGAACGCGCTCATTAAAGACACATGGATATTAAAATATAAACACGGAGAAAAAAAAATTAGTTGAGGGCACTTTAAGCATTTAAATAAACTAATATAACAACAAACTGCCAAAACAAGGGAGAAACGCGGAAGAACATTTAAAAGATCTAAGGATATTTTCAATACATTTAAGAGCACTACAGTCTCTGAACAAACGACACACGTCAGTTTAACACAGAAAGAATAAAGCAGTTACTTTTTTGCCCATTCTTCTTTGAATTGTCATTCTATTAATTTACATCATTGTCTTCTGTGTATAAGAATAATCCATTGTCATCGCGGTCATGATCAGATGTAAGGCTGTAGTATCAGTGTCCTTGTTTGCACATATATTTAATTTGAAGAAGACGTGATGAAATATGTGCTGGTCCATGTTTAGAGCACTAGAGTATATGAAATATGTCCATAAAAAACGTAAGCATGCTTGTTCCGGTCTGTGTCTGATATGATCCATGTGGTGAGCGTTGTTAATCTCATTGGCGGCGCTTCGCGCAGAAACCACTCTCATGCGCTAGCTGCATGTTGTTTGAATTATCCGCTGTTATCATAGGCTGAATCCGAAATCACCCCCTAAACCCTCAATCACTATTCCCTACGTTATCCACTAATATAGTTCACTTGAAGGATTGAATGAAAACGTCAAAACGAGTGCGTGAAGTCGGACAACCGTTGAGTGGCTGTACACTCATTATTGCGGTGCAATGTGGGAGTGCACTCAATAACGTCCACTATGGTTTCGGACACCACTACAAATGGCTGTCCCCTCAAATAATGCCCTATTTGAGGGTATAGGGGGCGATTTCGGATTCAGCCATAGGCTGTAATGCGATCACAGCGGTGTCCTCACTACAGTGCAACAGTGAAAAGGGACCCCTCTCAAACAGTGTTGCGCTGCGCCGCGTTCCGAACGTTGTTTAAGCGACATATACCAGTATTGCGGTATCATCAAAATTTATATCATGACAAAAATAAACACCGGTATTCGGTATGAACCGGTATACCGCCCAGCACTACCGCATGTCATTCCAAACCCGTAAGACATTCGCTCATCTTCAGAACACAAATTAAGATATTTTTTTATGAAATCCGAGAGCTTTCTGACCTCTCCATAGACAGCAATTTTCATTTTTTGGTGAACTAACCCTTTAATTGTCATGAAAATGTCTTGATGCCAAATATAGGCATCATTTTTTCATTTATTTAATTTAAGATTTGTTTTATCTTGTTTATTTATTTAGTTAGTTAGAGAATCACTTGTTGAAATAATTCATTAATTCTGCAATTCAGAGCATAATTCTGCTCTTAATTAATGTAGATGGAGTGGGTGTGAGTGTTTTACCTTCACTGAGAGGGTCAAGTGTGTGGATCATCAGTTGAAAGATGCTGTTCCTCATTAGGCTGTTGTGTAAAGAGGCGGAGCTTCCTCCTCTCTGCAGCCGTGGTTTGGCCTGTGATAGTAAGAGAAACATCAGTGACATCACTGTATAGTTTAATATAATAAACTTTTTATATATATATATAACGCCTTTAAAACAGCTTCTCAAGGCATAAAAAACTGTACAAAAAAGTTAAAAGCAATACAAAACAATTACCTGAAAAATGTGTTTTTAGATCAAATTTAAAAATGCACAAATTCCATGCACCTTTAAGGGGTTAGTTCACCCAGAAATGAAAATTCTGTTATTAATTACTCACCCTCATATCGTTCAAAAACTGTAAGACTGTAAAACTGTACTACCTTTCTGGATCTTGAAAGTTGCAATGATGTTGCTGCCTATGTGTGGTTCAGAAACCTCTCGGATTTCATTAAAAATATCTTAATTCGTGTTTTAAAGATGAAGGTCTGACAGAATTTTCCTTTTTGGGTGAACTAACCCTTTAATATGAGAAGGAAGTGCATTCCAGAGTCTAGGAGCAGAGGATGAGAAAGCCCTGTCCCCTACACTTTGCAAACAAACTGTCTGTGGGACAGCCAAAAGTCCAACTTGGGAGGTGACACTTGGGAGTATATAAAGTTAAAAGCACAGACAGATACTAAAGAGCCTTGACCACGCAATGCATATGATATGAGAGCATAAGGATGCTAATTTCTTCTGACTCCAGTCAGGATCCTAGCAGCAGTTGACTGCACTGACACTATAGGACAGGGTTCCTCAAACACGGTCCTGGAGGGCCACTGTCCTGCAGAGTTTATCTCCAACCCTGATCAAACTCGCTTGCGCAAGCTAATCAAGGTATTCACTATAAAAAATAGCAAAAAAACTATTTTCACTATATTAGATCACTATTAAAAAAAAAAAATTCAGAGGTAGATGTGTCTGATCAGGATTGGAGCTAAACTCTGCAGGACAGTGGCCGTCTAGGACCGACTTTGAGGAACCCTGCTATAGGATGATAACTGAACTGAGCTGAATGATGACATCACTGTTTTCTGCAGAACTGCTTTATAGATGAAATTAATTCATTTAATAATTGATTATCTTGACAACAGAACTGAATCAACACTGACCTGACTTCAGCTGAACAATGCCACTATTTTCCTTTAGAGCTGCTGAAGGAGAGCTCTGTTTGTATCATTAAATCATTTTCCTGTTATCACTGTAAAGCTGCTTTGAAACAACCAGTGTCGTATCACAATAAAGGCTTCAAAGTGACAGCATGGTCGCCATAGAGACAGTATATCCATGGCTCATCTTATGGAAGCAGCGTATTTGACCAAAACTGAGGCTGGCCAGGGTGATTGGGGGGCAAGGGTTAAAGGCAGGTCTTCAGAGCAGCTGATGCTATAGCAACATGTCAGTGCAATCAGAAGAGTCAGCTGCTGATTAACACAAGCATACAGGTGTCAGGAGTGTGTGTGTGTGTGTGTGTGTGTGTGTGTGTGTGTGTGTGTGTGTGTGTGTGTGTGTGTGTGTGTGTGTGTGTGTGTGTGTGTGTGTGTGTGTGTGTGTGTGTGTGTGTGTGTGTGTGTGTGTTGTGCTGAGACAAACACTCAGTAAATTGCTCTGAGGATCAGGGAACAGTGTTGGCAAATGTCAAATCTATCTATCTATCTATCCATCCATCCATCCACACTCTTAAAAATAAAGGTGCCAGGAAGAATCAAAAAGGGGTTTTCACGGCGATGCCATAGAATAACCCTTTTTGGTTCCCTGAAGCACCGTTTTGTGAAAGGTTCTTTAAATAACCATTTTTTTCTAACCATTTTATTGTCTAAAGCAGGGGTTCCCAAACTTTTCCATCCCACGACCCACCTAGACAAGTACTGGTGCATCTCAATAAATTAGAATCTCGTGGAAAAGTTCATTTATTTCAGCAATTTATGTGTGTGTGTCATTTACTGAAACCTAAATTTAACTGCAGCCAAGTGACTGCGTGACCCACCTCTTCCCACTCTGCGACCCACAGTTTGAAACCCCCTGGTCTAAAGAAATTTTCTGCACTACAAAGAACCTTTTGTGCAATGGAAAGTTTCTTTGGACATTAAAGGTTCTTCATGGAACCAAACACTCCGCCAAATAACCTTTATTGTTTGGTCTGTCTAACTAACATAAAAGCAACAAGACATGCATTTTTGTGGACGTCCACGTAAGAGGGGACGTACGCGACCTTGTGCAACGTTCCCTAATAGTTCTCTAAAAAGGTGATGAAAATCCAGAACCTTTACAGAACATTAGGGATGTTCCTAAAATGTCCTCATTTGGTTATGAAAGTGCTGCAGTTCAAGGTTCCTTATATGACTTGAGGGGGACGTTATTTTTTGTTCACATAAGAATGTTACAAAGAGGACATTTGGGATGTTAACAGAACGTTCCTATATGGTTCCCTGTTAGTCAGATGGGGAGGTTTCTTTCGGAACTGTGCTGCAACATATCTTGTTCAGTGCAGAGGCCTCTACACTACATTCCCATAACACTTGCAGGTCTTTAAGGGGACCAACCTAGAATGTTATTTTGAATTATATGATGTTATTTTTTGGTCATATTTAGGTCCTTCCATCACTGAATATTTTCAGAACATGTCTGTGTGAATCAATGCACACTGGGCTGCTTTGCAAACGAGGGTTAGTAAAACACAGGATTTGCACAAAAGTTGCTTCTCAAAGATGGATCAATACCAAATGTTTGTCCAACTTCTTTTTTTTTTTTTTTTAGAACATAAGTACTGCATATTATATTTTGTAAATGTACGTAAAACGCCTTTGTGACTGTACTTGGCTCTGACTGTTTTCACAGAGATCAGAGCTATGTCATTAGTTTTATTTTTAAGAAGTAATAAAAGTGCGTTTCTGAATTGTACAGGCGGAGAGCATTTTGCGGACTAAAAATAACAATCTCTGGTCTCTGTGAATACAGTAAGAGACAATGGTAACTTTAGCCACATTAGCACATTCAGAAAGGCGATTCGCAAACACACATTATAAAGTGCAGCGGGTTCTGGATATGAAGTTGGATCATGTTCTGAAAACATTCAGTAAACGTGATGGAAGGACCTAAACAGGACCAAAAAATAACATTCTAGGTTGGTCCTGCAAACGTTATGGAAATGTAGTATTGAGACCTAAAGGTTAGGTCCTTAGTAATGGTCACCTAAACATTCCCAGAACGTCCTGAATGTTCCCTGAAGGCCCGCCAAATAATGTCCCCCAGCCCTTAAAAGAAGTCCACATCATGACTGGGAACGTTACTAGGCAACGTCCTTGACACCAGTGGGGACGTTCTTAGAACGTTCTAGGATTTGTAAACTTTCTAGCGGGCATGCATCTATCCATCCTCCCATCCGTATCTATTTATATTAGATGAGTTAAGACATATTTTAAATAATAATAATAATAATAATAATAATAATAATAATAAATCCCCAGGTAGATGTTTTGAAGAAGGCCGTTTTTCTTCTATTGTGTTAAGTAAACATCATGCGTAACATCACAGCAGGGGTTTCTGTCCCCCCGGCTAACTTCTCTGTCGAATTTTGTCATCAGTTGTGGGGAGAGTGGTGGGGTGGGGTGGGGGTGGGGGGGGTTGAAACTGGCACCGATAGCGCACCCTGTCTGACCCTTAGAATCGTTCTAAATCCACCCACCCCGCCTTAACGGCGCCCCTGCATCACAGCACAAACACTCATAAACGGACAAATGCACAGACACGTACACATGGACAATACTTACTGACAGTTTGCTTTCATCCTCCACTTCAGTAGGGCTCAACTTCACAGTCAAGAGACGAACAAAAAGAGAAGGAAAGAAAGAAAGAGAAGAGACAACAGTACAGTAAGACAGGACCAGCAGACAGCACACTGACATCAGACTCCATAGAGGCACACGCACACTAACAACACATCAACTGACAGTCAAAGCTGGGACAGAGCTTGCAGAGTGTGTTTGACCTCTGACCTTACCGAGAGTGTGCTCTGACCTCACCAACAGTGTGTTTTGACTTCACAGAGAGTGTTTGACCTCTTAACTCAAAGAGTGTGTTGACCTCTGACCTCAAAGAGAGTGTTTTGACCTCTGACTTCACTGAGAGTGTTTTAACCTCTAACCTCACAGTATATTTTGTGACTTCTGACCCTGCGGAATGTGTTTTGACCTCTGACATCGCCATGTGTGCAGTTTCACCTCTGACCTCCTAGTGTGCTTTGACCTCTGACATCAAGGGGATTCTATTACCTGTCTATCACTGAGTGTATACACTCTAAAAAAAAAGGTGCTATATGGCACTAAAAGTGGTTCTTGGTCATAATCATAAGGGAAACACTTTTGGTGCTATATATAGCACCATATCTTAACATGCTCTGTATATGGTAGTGGTGCTATATAGCACCTCAGTCAGCAGTGCTATATAGCACCTCAGCCAAAGAACTGCTGAAGAACCGCTGAAGAACCACTGAAGCACCAAGATTGGTGCTATACAGCACTTAAAGTGGTCCCCTAAGATTACGAGCCAAGAACCACTTTTAGTGCCATATAGCACCATTTTTTTAGAGTGTATTTTGACCTCTGACCTTACTAAAAGTGTATTGTGACCTCACTATGTCTTATGAAATATGACCTTACTAATTGTGTTCTGACCTCACTGTGTATTTTGACACTTCCAAAGCTGTTGTAACGCAGGGGACAGAGTTCGGGGAGGGAATTTCAAGGGAAATTAAAGGGATTTCTATATTTTATCCTCTCAATAGCCTCGGAAAGTGATTCAGCACAAAAACAGCATAATTGCACGATTAATCATTAAATGAACGCAATCTCGATTCAAACACCCACATGATCTTATTCTTCATGACCAATCGCTTCATGTACCCCCAAGTTGTAAGTCGTTTTGGATAAAAGCGTCTGCTAAATGCATAAATGTAATGTAAATGTAAATGACAGCAATTCGCCTCTGTCTATTTTTGATGAGTAGGATCACAGTGAACATTCAGATCTGCTTTGGCGCTGCCGCTGACCCAGAGAGAGCAGTTGTCATGTATAAATAGTGCTTGGTGGTATGATCAAAAATTTATATCACTGTATTTTTCTAAATTATACAGTTTTCGCGGTATATGACGGTATTATTTTCCCCATGCATGACCGGGTGTTAACCACATTTTCTGCTGATTGAGAGAGAGGAAATACTGCAGTAGATTGACTTAGAAAGCAATATTTTACTGTCATGAGTGAATATTGAAAATTCCACACTTCAATTAATACAGGTTTGCAAAGCCCCACAAAATGATGCTGTGGGGAGACAACAACCAATAATAGCACTAGTCTCTGCACATATGACACGTCAGTTTAACACGGAAATAATAAAGATATAGATCCTTTTTTGCCCATTTATCTTAGAATTTTCGGTCTATATCATCGTATCTTCTGTGTATCAGTATAATCCCTCGTTCATGATCAGACATACAGCTATTAGTGTCCTTATTTGCACATAGATTTAATTTGAAGAAGATGTGATTATATGTGCACATACACAGTGCTGATTCATGTTTAGAGCACTAGAGGATATGACATTTGCCCATAAAAAAACTTAAACGGTCACTCCGGTCTGTATCTGATCTATGATCCATGTGGTGGGCATTGTTAAACTCATCGCGGCGCTCTGTGCAGAAACCGCTCTCTCTTGCGCATGCCATGTGTTGTTTGAATTCTCCGCTGTAATGCGATCTCAGCTGTGTCCTCGCTACAGTGCAACAGTGAAACGGTACCCCTAAATTGGGTGGCCATACGTCCTGATTTTGGCCGGACAGTCCGGATTTTAAGTTCCCTGTCTGGCGTCCGGCACAGCCTCAAGCCGGACACTCATTTGTCCTCCTTTTTGGAGTTGCGCTGAATTGACCTATAAAAACCCGCTCTAGAATCTTTATTGGGACGCAGCAGCATAGCGTCTAATGCCTGGTCTCTGGTCAAACAAATGATTGGCTGAAAGCGGTGTCAAATAAATATCTGATATATCATTGGTTAAAACCATTGACTGTAAAAAAACGTAGTGTCCGTGACATCACCCATAGGATTCTGATTAGGGCTGGGCAATTTTATCGATTCTGCGATATAAATCGTTATTTTTTCTCCCAAGAAAGTATCGATTTTTTAAGCCGCGAGTATCGATACATAAGTCCCATTCAAATCCCTGTGTTTACCTCCATTTGCGTTGCAGGAAGAGCGATTTGGTCAGCCAGCCGCTAGTATCGCTGTAGAGCAAGTTACCCGTACTACTAACTTCACACAGACGCCGACGTCTACCTCTTCTTGTTTACGGAGTCAGAGCGAGGAGATTCAAAAAAATGGCGGCGAATATAAATCCAGCGCCTTCATGTTTAAAAGCAGATGTGTGGGAGCACTTTGGGTTTAAAAAGAAGAAGGAAAGCGACGACTTAGACTCAGGGGTCAACAACATGAGTCGCCCGCAAGAACCACATGAGTTGCCCGCGGGTCTGTTCTAAAAATAGCTCACCATAGCAGCTGCGTTCAGTCGCTTTGTTCATTTAAGCGCAGGGCTCCAGACTGAAGCCGAATATATACTAGTGTCTGTAAATAATAAACTGCAATATTACTCCTGCATGTTCTGCGTCTGTGTGGATGACGAGCGCGTGCGCACTCGCTCTTATAGTCTCTGCCGACACGAACGCATTAACCTTCACTTCATGAGAATTTACCGTTTCATTTGAGAAAACTGGGTGCGTCTCATTCTGCTCCTGGTTCAGTAGTCAGGGCACTGATCAGGACATGAGTCAATGGGCTGATCCCTGATCAGTGGCCTGACTGAACTAGGGAGCTGAATGACTGAGACGCGCACCCACTGTCATAACATGAACACAGACACTGGTAATCACGGCAACCCGTCAAAATAAAAGTTCGGTTTAACGTGAAGAGATTGACTTCAGATTGTAGCCTACAGTAAATTTAGCTACGTATCTATGTAATAATAATACGTCTCTACTAATAATAATAATTATGAAATAAATAATACTAATTATATAATTATTAATGGTTGCTTATTTTTCACTTGATCTTTCATTTATAAACAATGTTTACTTTTAAACAGCATACAGCCTTTACATGTTTATGTATTATTTACTTATGATTATCATCATATATAATAAAACATTTATTTAAAAAAAAAATAGTGGTATTGTACCGACTACTGGAACTACTACTATACTCTTTCAGGTGTAAAACAGTTTGGATAGTTGTTAATATGAGAATTATGATGCATTATTTAAGAGTTTTAAGTATTATATAACATGAGTAGCTCTCTTTGACTTTCTTTTTTAAAAAGTAGCTCTCAAATGAAAAAAGGTTGGAGACCCTTGACTTAGACAAAGCATCGCGGTTTGCAAGCTGTGTGACACAAACGTGAAATACTCTGGAAATACCAACAAGTGTCAGTGTCAAGCTAAAAAAGCTGTCAAAGAAACTGTTCAGAACAGGCCACTTGCTGCTACTTTTAAAACTCCATTGTTAATTGCAATACTGCACTTTATTACTTTTCAAAGGCTTGTAAGCTACAGTTTGCACTGTTTCAATAAATGGAACTAATTTTCTCAACACATCTTTGATTCATTTTGTCCAGCATTTGCAAGCTGTAGACTCTCTGTCCCGTCAGAGACATATATTGTGTAATTGATGATTTTAGTTTTCAGTTCAGTTAATTCAATCCAAGTAAATGAAACACTCACAAGATGTCACCAAAATCACTCTGTCCCCTTTAAATCTTTCAGAAAATGATGTAAGTGTATCGAATCGTATCGTTGGCTGAATATCGTGATATATATCGTATCGTGAGCTGAATATCGTGTATCGTATTGTATCGTGAGATTAGTGTATCGCTACAGCCCTAATTCTGATGAGCAGTTTTGAAGTGCAAAGTAGGGACGAGATGGCTGTTGCCATCTTGGCAGCGCATCACTCCCGGATAACAGAAAATGGGCAAAAAGGCGGGACGTGGGCGGAGCTGAAGTGACGCGATGACTAACAGACAGCAGATAAATGGCTATCCACCTGTCACTCAAAGTGGCCACACCCTTAATTATGCAGAACTTTAATGCTTTATATAATGTAAACGAATGAGTTATAAAAACATTCACCCCCCCTCACAGTTGTCATGAAGGGCAAAATTAGCCGTATAGACCAAAAGCACAATTTGTACCAGGCTGTAAACATGTTTTAATCTGCTGTAAAGTTGGGCATTTTAACATGGGGCTCAATGAGATTCTGCTTCCTTCTGGAGCCTGTCTCTAGCGGCCAGTCGATGAATTGCAGTATATGTCACTTCCGTATTGGCTTCAAGAGAAACTGCGGGAGGTTGCCGCTTGGTTAAAACAAGCCTCCACGACGTGCTGGCTATGTCATATATAATAACGTTAACATGCCTAAACGTCAGACACTCAGACCTCATTTAATCCGGAATGGACAAAAGAGCTTGAATTTATATCAAAAAGCACACTGTGTCACTTTGAAGTGGAAATTAGTAGTCAAGGGAAAGCCGCCACTGACCGACATGCCAGCACGGAAAAACATAAAAGTAACCGACAAGCCGCAGGTAGGCTACATCTTCCCTTAGGTCATTTTTTCGAGAAGCAACATCACCTCAGGATGACAAAATCTCCACTGCAGAGCTTTGTAAAGTCTATCATAATCATGTAGTCAAGCATCACCAGTCATACTGTATAAAAGAAATACATAAATAACCAAATAATCTGACACAGTGCCAGAAAACATTACATTTGTGGACTTCTGTAAATAACAGAAATACATAAATAAACAAATAATGAATGCGAAAACACATTTCAGTTCTTAACAAAGAGATGCTTGAGCTGCTGCAGAGGGTGAACTTCTTTGTCAAGAACTGAAATGTGTATTTATTATTTTTCACATTCATTATTTGTTTATTGATGTATTTCTGTTATTTCCAGAAGTCCAGAAATATTATGTTTTCAGGTACTGTGCACTTTGCAAGACAGGTTCATCTCAGTGGTCAGTTTTTGAAACAGACATCACAATGTCTTGAATAAATACAAATACTTTGAACAAACACTTTTTTCACAATTTCAAAATCACTGTATCATGATACCATCAAAATGATGGACAAAATTGTATTGTAATTGCGAGTACACCAGTCCTGCAATTATTTTTGCCTCACTAAATTACGCAAAGTGTCTTAGTTTTTGGTGTTATGGAAATGGCCACCCCACTCTCAAACAGTGTCGTTCCGAACGTTATTTAGGCAACATACACTGGTATTGCGGTATAATAAAAATGTATATCATAACAAAAATAAACACCGGTATTCGATATGATACCACCCAGCACTAAGTATAGATATAAAAATGCTTCACAAGCAGTCTTTTCAACCAGTTGTAGTAATTCAAATGATCAGTTTATAGTTCGGATATAAACACTGTGAGTAAATAACCTTTTGAAAGTAACTTGATGCTTAAAATAAAGATTGTGTCAATTACATTGTTACACCAGTAGGTGGCGGCAATAAATGTAAAAAGTGTGTCTTTGAATAATTAATTCAAGACATGTGTTTAAAATCACAGATTCATCCAGTAATGAAACAAGTGACATCTTTATGAACATGTCATTGAATAATTTATTCAAACCGATAAAAAAAAAAAAGAATTCATTCAAATTAATGAAATATATTTTTGTAAATATACTGCAGAAAATAATATTGTCACAACCTTTAATTAATTACATGTTATTTTGTTTAGTTGCTTATTCAGAATGATGGGATAATCATGATCTCTGTTTAAAAGACTACATTTGATTCTTAAAACCCATTTGTGCCCAAATTTTTCTGAATGGTTTCATGCATATAGTCATGTTAATAGTGTCCTATGTGAATTTTCATTTATTTTCCCCAGGTTTTAGTTTTCTTTCTTGAAAATCGTATTTGAATGTGCGGCAACTATAGTTGCCGGTGGGCAAATATGTTGTATGCACACCTTCAATGTCAAATTTGACTAGGAGGAGAACATTTGGCATCTAACTCAAAATAACTGCTTTCAAAAGATCAATCTTTATTCATAAACAAATGTATTGTGTATAAAAGTCGAAGAACATTCAATGCAAACTCGAAAAAGCTGCATCTATCTTATAATCTGTTGAATATGAAAATACAACAAACAACAAATACATTTGTCTTAAAGTGGTGGAACATAGTGCAGAACACAGTGCAGCCATTAAGTTGCCCCAACAGGGCATTGTGTATCAAAAAGTTAAATGAAAATAAATTAATATAATGATGAAAAAATTACATCTATATAACATAAATAAATAAATAGTCCCATAGTATTCAATGGCTGACTGTAGTAGGTGATTTCGTATAATAATGTAAATGTAAACTCATTACTTGTCTGAATTTCCACATTATAATGGAATCGTAAGCTACTAGTCATAGAAAGATTTAGGGTCCTTGACCGATTAGAATGAAATGCATCCATTCCAAACTGGATGAAGGGTCCTCAATATTTTGGTCCTTACAAGACATAATATCATAAAATATGATATTTTTCCCTATCTAATTAAGGTCTACTGTACAGTAGAGATGTCAGTTAAAGGGTTAAGTTATGTTTTAGGTGGGATATTATGAAAGCAAAAAGCACTAAAGACCAAAAATCTTGATTTATTAACCTGTTAACACAGTATACCCCATTTCCCCATTATATGTACTTACAAGTAATTTGCCCACCGGCAACTATAGTTGCCACTTGGGCTTTTGACTAAGTGTACAAAAAACGTCTCGGTTACGTATGTAACCCTCGTTCCCTGAAGGAGGGAACGGAGACGTACGTCGGAACAGACCAACGAATTGGGATCTGTTTTCAGATCCCAATCTACTTTGAGTGTATAGAAACAAGCCAATGAACATTGGCATGCGGTTCACGCATTCCACGCGCCGCCCCGCGTTGCGGGTATAAATACGGAAGTGGAAGTACCGCATATCGTTTTCAACTGAGGAGCCGAGATAAGTGGCTTGGGCCTTCAGCTGAAGCACAGCACCTGGCGACGGGACGTACGTCTCCGTCCCCTCCTTCAGGGAACGAGGGTTACAAACGTAACCGAGACGTTCCCTTTCAGTCGGTCACGTTCAACGTACTTCGGAACTGACCGACGAATTGGGATCCCTACCAACACGCCAGGGATGCTGGTCCTTCCAGCTCCCTGCCTGAGCTCGCTGGACCACTCCTATGTTGGAGTGGGAGTCAGGGCTCCTGGCAGGGAAGGACAGTCACTTGCTATTCCTGCAAGACCAACTCAGCGTGACTATTGGATAACGCTGGGAAAGCGTGCCCGTCTCGGGAGATGGTACGCTGCGGAGCCACATCCTTCAATGGAAGGAGAGGTGGAAATACGCATAAGGACTAACCTATCAGGGTAGTGCAACATATGGAAGTCTCTGGGATGGACCCAACCTGGTCCCGGGGGGGAAGAACACACCCAGAGACGACAGAGCAGGCTCTGTCCAGGGAAAGACACGGGGCTAGTCGAGTAGGGTAGCTGGTACCATGGAAAATACATATATGGGGTAGCCGTTAGGGGACCGCAACATATGAAACCCAGCCTACACACATGTTCCACAAGCATACGAGTGCAGGCCTAGCGTCAGACGGTCCGCAACATCTGACACCGCAGGGGTGACGGAGGACACACAGGGTTAGCCGTTTCCGGGGAACTCAACTGGAGCAAATAGACGCACGTATCCGGCCCAGAGGGCGGGAGTGGCGTTGCAAGCCGACACTAGAACGGGTACTTAGCGCTACTGGCCACTGGGGGCGAGGATGCGGGAAGATACCGGCTCTACATGGAGGCTATAAAATCTAGCGAATGTGTTAGGTGTCGCCCAGCCCGCAGCTCTCGTCAGCGAGGCGCCTTGAGCCAGCACCCAGGATGAAGCTACGCTCCTAGTGGAGTGTGCTTGCACCCCGAACGGGCAAGGTACGTCTTGGGACTGGTAAGCCAAGACGATGGCATCCACTATCCAGTGGGCCAACCTCTGCTTGGAGACAGCCTTTACCTTCTGCTGACCTCCGTAACAGACGAAGAGCTGCTGTGAGGATCTGAAGCTCTGAGTCCAGTCAAGGTAAGCACGAAGAGCGCGGACGGGACATAACAAAGCTAGGGCTGGGTCTGCCTCCTCCGAAGGCAGCGCTTGCAGGTTCACCACCTGGTCCCGAAAGGGAGTGGTAGGAACCTTGGGCACATATCCAGGCCAGGGTCTCTGGACACGTGAGAGTTGGCCAGCCCGAATTCTAGGCGCGATTCGTCGACCGAAAGTGCATGCAGGTCCCCTACACTCTTGATTGAGGCCAATGCGGTCAGGAGGACTGTCTTCATGGACAGGATTTTCAGCTCAACTGACTGCAAAGGCTCAAATGGCGGACCCTGGAGTGCTCTAAGCACCAGGGCTAAATCCCAAGAGGGTACCGAGGTTGGACGAGGAGGATTTAGTCTCCTCGCACCTCTGAGGAACCTGACGATTAGGACACCGTCCACGACTTTGTGAGCTCCTGATGTACTTCCGGAAAGAATGGCACTGGGGTGGGGCGCTGAGAACCAGCACGGTCCGTCTCGAGATACCAATCGTCCAGCCGCGAGGGTTCGGGACACGGTGGAGGGTTCCACTCGAGCCCGACACTCGCGGCGGCCCGGGAAAGCATAGCCGTGAGCTCTGGATCAGACTCGGACAACGCTACCACACCCGAAGGGGGTTACGCAGCCGGATCCTCATCTCCAGAGTCCATTAGCTCGTCCCCCGATGCAGCTATCGATATCGTGTCCTCAGTCGGGGGGGAGGGTCCCGAGGAGCCTGTTGACCCGGCGGGAGTGCCCTCACTGTAACCCTCAGTTCTCCACCAAAGGCATCAGCCAAAGTAGCAGCCCTCTGCTTTGCAGCGGGAGGACCACTAGATCGGGGGATGCGCAATGGAACTCCACCCCTTTTGAGGTATTGGAGCCTAGACCATAATACTGCGATGGTCATGTTTGCGCAGTGCGAACATGAGTCATCCACAAAAGCCGCCTCAGCGTGCTGAATGCCCAAACATGTGAGACAGCGATCGTGCCCGTCAACTGGAGATAGATACAGACGGCATCCAGAAACACACGGTTTGAATGACATCTTGAAAAAGACACAGGGTCAAACCGTGTTGCTCTTTTAGAAGAAGAAAAACCGCTCCAACAAGTGCTGAGGCACACAGGGGAAATGGCCGCGGCTCACAGCAGTTCAAAGGTGCAAGCCTGCTGTGAGCACTCAAAGTAAAACGCCCAGCGTGCTGTGAGAACAGCTGTTTGTTTTCTTCTTCACTCGCGACCACCGCTGTAAGGCACCGTAACACCAACACTGGAAGCTGGTAGGCAGTTTTTCTCTCTCTCTCTTCTTGACTCGTAGACAAAACACTCTTCGTAGAAATGCTCAGCTCCGAAGTTGAAAGCGATATGCGGTACTTCCACTTCCGTATTTATACCCGCAATGCGGGGCAGAGCGTGGAATGCGTGAACCGCATGCCAATGTTCATTGGCTCGTTTCTATACACTCAAAGTAGATTGGTCTTTGAAAACAGATCCCAATTCGTCGGCCAGTTCTGACGTACGTCGAACATGACCGACTGAAAGGGAACTATAGATCTCTTGTAAGAATTGTTTTGTTTGGATGATTCTAGAGACCTTCACGATTATGTATATATATATATATATATATATATATATATATATATATATATATATATATATATATATATATATATATATATATATATATATTAGGGGTGGCACGGTTCACAAAACCCACGGTTCGGTTCGTATCACGGTTTTAGGATCACGGTTTTCGGTTCTGTACGGTTCTTGTTGTTGTTTTTTTTAATCGTTAACAGTCCAGGAATTTACTTCAGCATATGATATATAGCTTAATCATCCACAATTTAGGATACAGTATTAAAAAAATTGTTATATCATGTAGAAGTTGTTTCCTAACTGGCTGTCTACCGAGTCCGAAACATTGGCGTAACATTTTTCATGTTAATCATGTCAATTTTGATCAGAACAATTCACTGTGGTTTTAATTCAGCTGACCTGATTAACAAATTTCACCATGAAGTATTCTGTTTGCAGCTCATTGAGTAAAAACAACATCATAACCTCATGTGATGAAACAGGATCATTAACTGGCTTAAATTCTGAAAAAAAAAAAAAAAAAATAGTATCAACAGTTGAAATTATTTAAGAGAACTCTTATATTACGATAGAACTTCATGTTTAGGTAGCAATGTGGTGTTTTTTGTTTTTTTGTGTCTATGGTAACATCTTCAAAACAAAAAGTTTTATAAAATGATAAACATCGCATTTCAAACTTTTTAACCATCGATTAAGAAAAGGGATGAGTCAATATTATCATATATTCGACACTTCTGAAAAATCCAGCATAAACCAACATGGATTCCATGCTAGTCCAGGCTGGTTTATGCTGGTATAGTGCTGGTCTTGCTGGGTTGAGTGTGAGGAGGCCAGCTGTCTGTATGCAAGCAGTGTTTTGGGGACAAGCATTGTTTTTGCTTGCATATTTCTATACACATTAAGGATGTAAAGGAAAAACAATATAAAACATATGATTTATTGAAATATGATTATAACTTTGTAATTTCTTTTGCTCCCTCTGCTGAAAGTAGAGCGGAAAATTGTAATGGTTTTAGTTATGATTACACAATTAATCAATTTCACTGGTCAAACGTTTCAAAGCATTAAAGGAATTGCCTGCTGTTTCAAAAGATCTGTACTCAAATCAGTTAAAAAGAGCTTGTGTACAAAACAAACACATTTAGAGAAAACAAGAAAAACGCCTAATCAAAGCATAATCATAAGCATTTTGTTCAATAACTATTATTATGAAAAGAGTTCAAAGGGACAGTTAAAAATAACTTGATAATGAAAGTTCAAAACTAAACGTTGCTGCTTTTAAAGACCTTCATGGAACTGATATCAAAAAGTGCACATAGTAAAAGGCAGGTCAAGAGCATAAAATATTGTCAACAAAAGTGATAGCATGCACTTACAACAATTGCTGAAAGAGAATTAATTTAAAGTCAATGGCCAAGTGTCCAACTAAATGGCTTCAAAAACATTTGTACATGTACCATAAAGAAATAAAGCCTCGTTTGTAATAAGTGAATATGGTAATGCTTTTAGAGTTGTTTAATCATCCTCTGGTGAGATATTGATTTTATTTGCAGTTGATTTAATCTAAGGCTGTGGGGCTGTAAATCAGTTGCAGTTGTTGTGTTTCTGCTCATCTCTTCTCTTGTTTTCTATTCTTGTTGTTCCTCTTATATTCAGTGATTCTGCTTGTTAACCGCAGGTGTCATCACTAGTGCTCAGTCATCACTTGTAGAGTAAATCCACTTTATTTCACTAACATCAACATTGTTTCTTTGTTACTTTTAGATTGGGACTATATAAAAACTGAGAAGTGTTTGTTTAACACTGGGGATTTTACTGTGTAAACATGAAACCATCAACATGTGTTTTTCTTCATTAAATAATTTATAAAAATGTATCTGGTAAATTGTCTTGGTCTTTATTTAACTACGAACACACACTACAATATGTGATATGTAACACATAAGCAAGTTTTTGTTGTGGTCTTGACTCTTGCTGGGATCATACCACTACAGCACACAAAAGACAACATATGCTGGTCCACCAGCAAACCAGCACCCCCCATCCTGGTCCCAGCGTGCAAAACATACCTTATGTACCAGCAATGCTGTATTTTTCAGCGGGGTAGATACATTATCTAAATGATTTAGATTTTCAGAATGCACATTAGCTTCTCTTTCCCTTAAAACTGGATTCACCTTTAAATGTCTTTAATAATTATTGATCTTCAAAGCACTAAACTAAGAGGTAGCCATCCAAAACATTCTACAGTTTTCTTTAACTTGAGGACAACTGTATTTATCTCCAAGCAGAGATTCTGTTGAATTAACGTGTTTGTGCCACAGACAATTCAAAAATGTTGTTCATTGACCTTTCAAGTGCCTGTCTTGATATTATAGAGAACATTGATAGAAACATGAAATATGTTTATTATTATAGATTATAGAATATCTTATATTTAAATACATCTGAAAATACGTGCGTCATTGAAAGTAAAAAAAAAAAAAAAAAAAAAAAATCTATGTGCTAAGTAGGGTCCCCCCAGTGAATCTCTGTCATTTGATAAACATGATAGTTAGCCAGAAAATACATTTCATGAGAAGGAGCATATTCCTAAATGCACTATATTCATATTCATTCAATGCACTATATTCATTCATATTTTTTACTTAACCTGTTCTTCAATATTTAATGAACATTTGGAGAAAAAAAAAAATCATGTTTTTACAGTCACCATTTAAATGTTTATATTTCAAAAAACGAGTAGAAATATCATTGTCATTAAAAAGTTATGTAAATTGCCATGCAGTCTACTATACCTGATACATACCCCAACTAATCAATATTGAATTGATATGAATCATAATCAAATCTGAATCAAACTGAATCGAAATTTTGTGAAACGAAATTTAATTAAATTATGAAATCTGTGTCAATACCCAACAGCTTTAAACAACACTTTCCAATAAACCAGTCACTCCCAGCCCTATCTGGATCAATGTAGTTCAATCTATTCTAATCCAATTCAATCAAGAACTGATTTATTGTCAGATGGTATCTTGAAGCAGTTCTGGTCAGCAAATGCAGTAAACTGAATAGGGATGCCCTGATCCAATACTCAGATAGGGTATCGGCTCCGATACTGCCATTTTTGCCGGATCGGGTAACGGTCAGAGGAGACCGATCCAAATCCGATATTGTGCGTATAATATTTTGTATTATTGTTAAGCCCCACAAAAGGCACAAAAACATTAAAAAGCACCATCAAGTTTTCATGTACTATATTCCAAGTTTTCTGAAGCTTTTCCATAGTTTAATGTGAGGTACATCTGAATATTTAAGTCATTCAATTAATTAAGTTCAAGTGAATGCTTCCCTCAGCTGCGACTGTCAGTCATTCTCCATTCAGCATTCAAACTCTGCGCGTTCAGTTACGAAAGTCAACATGATAAAACTCTCTCCAAGATGATCTCCAAGATGATCTCCAAGATGATGGTGGTCTAGTGGGTTAAACCATGGAACTGATATGCAGAAGGTTGCTGGTTCACTCCCAGAGGTTACCACCAGTGTGTCCTTGAGCAAGGCACTTTACTCCATGTTGCTCCAGGGGGATTGTCTCTGTAATTGTCTCTGTAATTATGCCAAATGCATAAATGTATTATGTATGTATTATACTTGATCTCAGGGGCGATTCTAGGATTTTTGTTTTAGGGGGGGTATGAAAAAAATGGTAACACTTTAGTTTAGGGTCCAATTCTCATTAACTATCTTATTAGCATGCACATTACTCGGATATTGGCTGTTTATTATTACTATAAAGCAAATATTAATGCCTTATTCTGCATGACCATATTGTACATGCCTTAATCGTACCCAGGAATGTAGACAGGGTTTTATAATAACTGAGATCCCAAATGTGAGGTAGTTAGGGTGGTTTGGGGACATTCCCTGAGAAAATGTTGATTTCTATAATCTACATATGTGCATTTTAAGATGTTCTGAAGGCCAAAAAATTATATAACAATAGCTTGAAAACCATGTCAGTGGGCAGTAGATTATTTGTCTTTCTTCTTATCTCCACATCTCTCTTTTTCTCTTTGTATTTATCTTGCCCTGTCTCTTCCCCTCCTAAAGCTGTTCGTTAATTACATTTATGAATCACATTACAGGCCTATTTTCAATTCAAAATGGTGAAATTAGACAAAAGCTTATTCATTTGCCTGAATATTTTTGTCATTTGTTTAACATTTCTGACTTAAAGAAGCAGCTGTCAAAAATGAAATGTTTAGTTTACTACTAACATATCTCGCACTTGACGTTGAGTCGCACTGCTAAAATTTGCGCTCAGCCTCAGCAGCTTCTGTGTGAACATAAAGCCCACCTGGTCAGATTGTTTTGGTTTTCTCAATTATTTTGGCATTGACGAGCGGTGACAGACCAATGAGTGTTCTGCTAGGCGCTGCTGGGGATTTGAAGAACACGCTGATTAAAGGGATAGTTCACCCAAATATGAAAATTTGATGTTTATCTGCTTACCCCCAGGGCATCCAAGATATAGGTGTCTTTGTTTCTTCAGTAGAACACAAATGAAGATTTTTTAACTCCAACCGTTGCAGTCTGTCAGTCGTATAATGCATGTGAATGGTAACAAAATCTATGTCCAACTTATACGCTTAATTTGTGGCAGTTCACGGGTACCAGAGCTCGAAACACATAACCAGCATCAATGGAGTTTGCACATGCATCACCGTCACTGTGATGTGTATGTGAAATGTTTAATGGGACTTTACTTGATATCACCGAAATACACCATTAAAATGTTCTCAAAGCTAAGCGCAACAAATATCAGAACGAGCTTTAACTGTTGTGTGCGCGTGTTGCACAGCGCTCGTGCTTTCAGAGCTGCGTGCTTTCATTGATTTACATAATTTAAATCTCACACTTTAATCACAGGCTATTTATAGCTCCTAACTTAATAAAACAAGCTGTGTTACTATGATGAATGATTAGCTCAAAATGTAGCCTAGATCTGTGCAACAAACTTTATCTGAATTACACAAACACATCTCTCGTGTTTCCTCACGCTCCAGCAGTTACTCCTCCGTGTGCTGCATAGGTTGTCGACCATAGTTTAGGTTATTTAAGAAATGTAATTTCCCAAATAAGTTTTTTTAAAGCAACCTACTTCAGTGTAGCTTATATGTTATGATAGCATTGCGCTTAACACTGAAAATGTGAATAATTGTAATGTGACGATTGGGTGCGGATATCTAAATCAGAGAAAAATCACAGGTGTGGGTAATCGTTTGTTTTTAACAGCGGATTCGGTGATGTTAGAGCTGATCCGTGCATCTCTTGTATGCCCATCTCTACTCTTGTTCTTGTTCCAAGTTTCCTTCCTGTCCAATATTTTTTTGCTTCTTACAAAAGCCGCAAAGCCTTCAGAAGACAGTAAAGGCTTGCGTCATACCTGAGCTGAAGCTGAAACATGAAATTTAATTTGCACAACATAAATGCAATGTTTAGGCATTTGTATTACTGTTATTTTGATTTATAGGTTGTAGGTTTAATAGTAAATCAAATAGTTAATAGTAGTTTTAAATGTATTTTGTTATTTATATATTTGCATTTTGCATTATGCAATTTCCGCAATACAATTTAAAATTAACAAATTAGTTGTTCACTTTAAGATACCCGTCTTATTTTCTCTTGTATATTTAGTATTGCTCTTTAATAAAGAAAAAGTACTTTGTATCCGCTTACTCGATTAATCGATGGAAAAATTGATAGAATACTCGATTGCTAAAATATTCGATAGCTACAGCCCTAAGTCAAGCCTGCCTGATGCTTTTCACAAAAGAATGAACCCAGTCTCTTCCACACAGTGAGGCATACTGTTTATTAGGTAATTCAGCACTTTTTTATTTTAGTATCGGATCAGTGATCAGTATCGGCCGATGCTGAATCCCAGATATCGGAATCAGTATTGGAGGCAAAAAATGTTGATCAGAGCATCCCTAAAACTGATGTAAAGCTCTGTGAGTTCTGTTCCAGTGTTTTCAATCCAACAGACCGCAACACAGCAAATCGAGCTGAAAGGTCATGTGCAGTAGACATTAACATCAGTGGGATCAGTTCAGTAGGTAATGCAGAACCATTGAAGCCTCAATCATGATGGGAAAGACTCTAAAATTAGCTCTTAAGGCAAAATTAGCTCCAAGAGAGCACCCTGGAAGAAATCAATTTGTACCTCACGTCTCTGCACACCTAGTTTACTCATCACCAACCCGAAACCAACTTGCACTGCGAGTCTGTTAAAAATCAGCATCCATTTCCATGCTTTTATTTGATTGTAATTTAAATATTTTTGCATTCACAGTGCTGAGAACATTACAGTTGTTTTTTGTTTAGCATCTTCATTATATTTCAAATATAACTCCACAAATAAATAAATTAAATGCATAAGCAATAAAAACATAAACAAATAAAATACATAATTGAAATGCAAAATAAATAAATAAGAAAGACAGCCTTCCCCTCTTGTTAATTAGTGACCCAATTTCCTGCAAGCAGAACTAATTACAAAAGCAGCCACACTCTCATCATTTGGGGACAGCACGGACCCCAAAGCACAAATCACAGAGGAGCCAAATCATCCATCTCCAACACTTAACAGAAAAAAGGAAAAGCCTCCTCAATTAAGTGTAACATTCTAAAATAAAACACTAATATAAAATGCCTCTTTAATCAACAAAACATCAAATCAGTGCTACTGTTGCTAATACACCTTGATAGTTTTATTCTGGTTTGGAATATGTGTAAACGAGGCCCATTAATTAGCCAATTAGTACAGCTATTCTCAGGGTTTTCAACTAAACAGGCAACTTAGTTTTGCTTTCTCTAAGCAGCTCAGAGAAAGATTTGAAGATGGGAATCAAATGTGAAGCTGATAAGATGTGAGTTGACTAATTGGAGGCATTACAGATCTAAGATTAAGCCTATTACTTAGGCCCTGTCCAAAGCTGACAATGTCGATCGCCCTTCATTTGTTTTTCTTCAAGTCACGTTTGATCTCGCAAGTCTTCGTGAAATCTCGCCTCACTGTGAAAATGTTACTGCAATCGACAGGTGAATTTGGAGATGTATAATATAATCGGTAGAAACAGCCCTTATGTCTGTGGTAACTCTCCTAGTTCGGTTATCGGTTCACTTTTCGTTTATAAATGAATCTATTTTAAAGGGGTCATTTTATGCTTTTTACATGTTCAACTTTCTTGTTGCTGTTTGAGCATAAACATTTTTAGCATGGCAATGGATATGAAAATGTTAATGTATTTGGTCTTGGTGGAGTAGATATGTTACGCTGCTACTGAATTACTGCTGTTGATGATTATTGCTGTTGTTGTAGATTATTGCTGCTGCTGCAGAGCAAGTACAGGCCAAACGTTTTGGGACGCCATCCATTACATGCACATGAACTTTTTACATCTCATTCTTAATTCTGTAGGGTTTAATATGGAGTTGGTCCACCCTTTGCAGCTATAACAGCTTCAACTCTTCTGGGAAAGGCTTTTTCACAAGGTTTAGGAGTGTGTTTATTGGCAGTCTCCACTTTAATTCATCCTAAAGGTGTTCTATAGGGTTGAGGTCAGGACTCTGTGCAGGCCAGTCAAGTTCCTCCACACCAAACTCTCTCATCCGTCTTTATGGACCTTGCTTTGTGCCCTGGTGTGCAGTCATGTTGGAACAGGAAAGGGCCATCCCCCAACTGTTCCCACAAAGTTGGAAGCATGAAATTTTCCAAAATGTCTTGAAGCATTAAGAGTTCCTTTCACTGGAACTAGGGACAAGACACTGGAACTATCGGATTGCCAGACAGAGAAGCGTGATTCGTCACTCCAGAGAACACGTCTGCACTGCTCTAGAGTCCAGTGGTGGCGTGCTTTACACCACTGCATTCGACGCTTTGCATTGCACTTGGTGATGTAAGGCTTGGATGCAGCTGCTCAGCCATGGAAACCCATTCCATGAAGCTCTCTACGCACTGTTCTTGATAAAATCTGAAGGCCACACAAAGTTTGGAGGTCTGTAGCTATAGACTGCAGAAAGCTAGCGACTTCTGCACACTGTGTGCCTCAGCATGAGCTGACCTCGCTCTGTGATTTTACGTGGCCTACCACTTTGTGGCTGAGTTGCTGTTGTTCCCAATTGCTTCCACTCTGTTATAATACCACTAACAGTTGACCGTGGAATATTTAGTAGTGAGGAAATTTCACGAATGGACTTTACACAGGTGGCAACCACTGTACCACACTTGAATTCACTGAGATCCTGAGAGCGGCCCATTCTTTCACAAATGTTTGTAGAAGCAGTCTGCATGCCTAGGTGCTTGATTTTATACACCTGTGGCTATGGAAGTGATTGGAGTACCTGAAATCAATGATTTGGAGGGGTGTCCCAATACTTTTGACAATATAAATATAAAAATAAATTATTTTGTAATGTGCTTCTGTTGTGGCTGGTCAAGCAAATGTTTGTGCTTTGTTTCTGTTTGATATAATTGTAAATACATCTATTAAAATACTGATATTGTGATCTTTGAACATTCAAGCATAAAAACCTATTCTAGTAGACCCTAAAAACAAATAATCCCTTTTCAGACTGTGATGACACGTTTTAACGGTCATCAATACGTAAATCCTGCAAAGTTTTTTGTATTGTACATTTATAACACTAATACTTTGTATAATATTACTTTTGCATCAAATTACAAAAAACAAGTTACCGCTGCTGTGAGGGTGTTTCTAATACAGCGTCTATGGGAGTGTTGGTAAAAATGTACATCTTTCACTCTTTTCAATCTCACTCTATTTTTTCACTCTTTTTGAAAGCTGTGAAATCGCTATTGTGAAGTTTTTCTTTTGCTATTTGAGCAAATGGGGACACACAAAATATATTTAATGTATACTCTCATTCACAGCTATAAAAGTTAACCCAACTATGATGAATTCCGCTCTGAGAAACCCGGAAATGTGAAAAGGGTCTATTCTAGACTTTGTAAAAGGGCATAATAGGTCCCCTTTAATATAAACCCTGGTGCAGACTGTTACTTCTGCTATTGTATGATATCAGCCAAATGAGCATATCTTGCAAAAAAGCCAAAAACACAGACATCAATTGTACAATAGCTAAATCTAACTGACTAAGACTCTGCACTGACATTAATTAAATGGGGTCAATTTCATGTTGACTAAGGAGGTCAAGTGACAGTACTGTAGTTTCCGTGTGTCAAGGTCACCTTGGAGATGGTATGAGGGCCAACAAAACAGAATTGGTGAAGGTTGTGATTATGAGCGCAGGATGCTGAGTGAACATTTGATAGAGCAAATTCAGTCATTATGATAATTAGCCTTTCACAAGCCTCATCATAGTGACTGATTGCAATCAGACCTGCTTTATTCTACAAAGTACAGACTCGAACACTATGGCCACTGTATGCAGGCGCACACACACACACACACACACACACACACACACACACACACACACACACACACACACACACACACACACACACACACACACACACACACACACACACACACACACACACACACACACACACACACACACACACATATTAATATTCATTCAGGGGAAAAAAACTAAATTATACTATTATACTATTACACTGTAATCTAAAACAGGCAAGAATTGGGCAAATTTCAGAACTTAAGAAATGGCTCCTTTTTAATTCATGAATCACTAATTTAATTACATTTGGTGAGATCATAATTGCATTTTATGTACTGAGTATACATGAATGTATTTTGCATGTCCCCATTTAGTTTTAATGACAGCATTTGTCTAATGTTATTGACATAGAGCACATAAATCAATATATACAATAAATACTAAATCTCAACTGCTTGATTTCTTGTATCATCGCCAAATGTGAACTGCAGTACCTGTTATCGCCCATCTCTAATCTGCGACTATAAGGCATTAAGGTATTAACTATTATAAACATCATGATTTTCTGAAAAGCTGATTTGAAACAAATTTGAAAAACGCTCTATGAAAACCGCTATACAGATACATTTGACTTAACTTGACTTTTTTGGGTGAAATACATTTTTGAGATTTTGAAATTAGTCTATACTGTCAAGCCCTTTAAGAAACCTAATAGCCAAAATAAAAAGTTAATTCAAACCATCATGATGTTGCTTAATTTTATATTGACAGAAAAGTCATTTCAAATGTAGACATATACATCTCCAGATTTTTCTGCTTCCCACAACAGCAGTATCTGCGACAAACAAGAGCATCACACACACACAGATGATGATGCTTCAGTAAGGAAAGTCCCATCTCGCTGTTCTGCCTTCAACATTAGCTAATTCTCTAATCTTTTAAAATAGCTTAGATCGATTGAGCCTCAGGTTTCTGCCTCCAGCTCTCTCGCAGCTCCTCACCTACAGTCCTCATCACAAGTGACCTTGCCACTCAGGATCAAATACACACTAACGGGATCTGCTTACATACATGCACACAGGTAATTATATGCACACAGCGGCATACAGCAGGAGAGGAACACCTCTGACCTTCTTTACTGTATCCAACAAATAAAATCATACAAAATTGTTAGTCTTATCATAGCCTGTTGAACTGGCATTATTTATTATACTGAAAAACAAATAGCAAGGAAATAATTATAATAACTAAATATGTATTTAGCAGTGTCCCACATGTTGCATGCAATCCTGTTACCAGATGATTATTAAATTTGATATGAACCAGAAATTGCAACTGACATCCATATTGTGATGCTTTTCCAGTGAAACGGCTTATCAAGCAACAACAAAAAACTTGATATAATTCATCATTAATCAGTTACTCATTAGATTGTGAAAGAGAAGGAAGAGAAAGTTTTGAAATGTTGCTTAACATGCGTTTAAGGCATAGTTCACCCAAAAAAGAAAATTCTGTCATCATTCGGTCTAGCTTACTCTTGGTTTTGTGACAGAGCCCTGACACTCCTGTATTGTTTGTCTTGTGTGAGCGTGTGCTCTTCTGTCCTTGTGAGTTTTGTGTAAGGAGCGTGGTGTTCGGATCCCAGCACTTCGGTATGGTTTGGTTTTGTGTTTGGATTCAAACATTCATGCTCCGCGTGTTTGTCTTCTGTCGTGAGTGCATGGAATGAGCATTCATTCATTTTCTTATGCTCTGTCTTGTAACGTAAACGTGCACTCTTGACTCTTCTGTCCATGCGTGTTGTGTTCTGTGTAGCACGCAATTAGTGCACATTGGCCGTGTGCTTTCATGTTATGTTTTGTCTATAGCACATGGCTGGTGTTTTTTCACTGGCTGCGTGCTTTCATGTTGTTATGTTTTGTGTGAACACACGGCTTATGAGTGTTCTCATTGCCTGCGGTTTCATGTCATGTTTTGTTTGGGCACATGGCTTGTGATTTGTGTTTACTAGCTTGTCATGTGTTTTTTTTGTGCCATGTGGTCTCAAACCCCACCAACCTTGTTTCCAGATTATTGGTTTATTTGCCCCACCTGTCTTCCCTTGATACCCTCTTTTGTTTGCTCCCTATTTATTCTCCTTGTGTTTGCAGTCATTGTATGTCACCTCATGTTGTTGTCGTCAAGTCTTCCCGTTCTGGGTAGTTTTTGTTTGTCTTGTTTTATTTTATTATTAAAACCTATTTATCTGCATTATTGAGTCCTCGCTCCTTTTATCTCCCCCAAACCTGACACGTTTAGTCCAGGGGCAGGGAACGTTGATCCTGGAGAGCTACTGCCCTGCAGAGTTTAGCTCCAACCCTGAAAAAACCCTCACCTTCCTGTAACTTTTTGCTGTGTCCCAATTTGCATACCATCCATCCTAAATAGTATTCGAAAATAAAATTAGTATGTCCTAAATCGTAGTATGTTGAAAAGAGTATTCCAAAGATACCCGGATGGTCTACTATTTCCTGTCAGAATTCGGACGCACACTCTAACGGTTGATATTGCCCACAACCCATTGCAAGTTGGATGAGGATTCGATTAGAACTACAAACGTGGATAAAAAGTGTTAAAAAAAACTACAAACATCACGAATGTGTGAGTACGACGGTTAAGTAGAGAGGTTTAGATTAAGGGGCTTTAGTAATCAATTATCAGTATTTAACCTGACGAAAAGATATTTCTTCAATGTTATCGACATTATATTTCACCTGCAACAGCATTATGAACTTTTGTAATGACACGTTTGGCCTTTAACTTTTAAACACATCATTATATTTAAACTGCAAACACATGAGGAGAGTCACTGCATTAAAGACCCACGAATGGCAGATCAACATGCTACTACATTTCTCTCCGATACGGTAGGAAATTAAATTGAATGTGGAGGATTTTAACTGTGACGATGATTGACAGGGCAGTTTAAACAGTGACGGGACGCACGTAACTAAGCAACAGAGTCCGTTAAAGATGACGAAGTAGTATGTCCCAAAGCTTGCATACTCATTTGCTACACACTCAAAAGTAGTTCTTCACAAAAAGAGTACATACTTTTAGGTCAAATTGGGATGCAGCATTAGTAATCCTGAAGACCTTGATTAGCTTGTTCAGGTGTTTGATTAGGGTTAGAGCTAAACTCTGCAGGGCAGTGGCTCTCCAGGATCAATGTTCCCTATCCCTGATTTAGTCACACTCAAGTTGTTCCAAACCTGAATACATTTATTTGTTGTGCTCAACACAAAGTAAGATATGTGGAAGAATGTTTGTAACCAAGCAGATCTCTGCAGCTATTGACCATAGTCGGGGGAAAAAATACTATGAATTTTTTTATTTTTATTAATTCATTACAGTTTGGAACAACTTAAGGGTGAGCAAATTATGACAATTTTCATTTTTGGGTGAACTATCCCTTTAAGAAAACAAAAAGTAAAATAAAATACTTTAAATCCGTTACCTAAGTTATTATTATTGTTTTTAAGGATTTTCTATTTTGTACCATATCCTTTGAAATTGCCAAAAGTAAACAACTTGCAGAATCTCAGATATTTTTCTCTTGGATGCATGATTGCAATAAGCTATTTTTATTTAAGAGAGAGATTGATATGCAACTCTATTTCACATTTGCATTTACTATTCAGACACTCTTATAATGCTGATGAACGCTGAAACCAGCACAATGATCTGGAGGCATGGTAATTAAGCCCCAGCACGGTACAGAGGAGATGGCAACGGGACATGGCGTCTCCGTTCCCTCCTTCAGGGAATGAGGGTTACATACGTAACCGAGACGTTCCCAGTAGGACAGCGATCTCCGCACGCAGGACATGGGCATCTGCGGCATTCACTGAGGTGAAGCAGACGCCCTTGAACCTTGGGGGGGGGGGGGGGGGCCGCCGGGCGAACTGAATCGCAGAGCTGAGCCTGATGGTCCGAATGAGCCAGCGAGATGGACTGTGGAGCTCTAGCCAGGCTCGCAGAGACCGTACAAACGGGACCATAGGGACCACCGGCGCACCCACCGTAGGGCAGCAAGGTGGAATGCAGGTACCGGGCTGGGGCGGCTGCCCACAGCGAGGTGTGAGTGTGCTGTGCAACACTTACCTGATTCCACAGGTGGGCAGGAGGAACATGAGGAGGTTGCCCACTGCTGCCCGCTGGCGAAGGGGGAGGATGAGTGTGGTCCGGCGTTTGACCGGCCACAACTGGAGAGCCCCCTGAGGACCCGGAGATGGAGGAAACTGCTCTTTATTGAAAATTTGGGTACCGAACAGAAACAAAACGGAACACAAGATTCTCCTCCCGGCCCTCCTCCGGGGGATGGAGCGGTGCAGTCACCGTCTCCAGAAGAGCAGTCCTCCCCATCTCCGGGTTGCCTGTCTCAGGGCCGCTTGCCCTTGGCCTTGCCACTCCTCTTGGCAGGAGACTGGATGGGTGGGGCGGCCTGCTTGCGCCCGGCCTCACGACGTTGCTTGGGTGGAGGCTGTTGCTGCGACGCGGGAGCAGAGGCAGATGCAGGCGGCCGCCCTCGGCGACGTGCAGACTGAGGTGTTGCCGGCGGTGGGGTGGAGACAGCAGCTGACCTCCGTGGCAGGATGTGACTGATGGCCTCAGTTTGCTTCTGTGCGGCCGAGAACTGCTGGGCGAAGTTCTGGACTGCGTCGCCGAAGAGGCCGGTCTGGGAGACGGTGGAGTTAAGGAACCTGATCTTGTCAGCCTCCCTCATGTCCGCCAGACACAGCCAGAGATGGTGTTCCTGGACCACCATAGTGGACAACGCACGACCCACAGGCCGCACCGTAACCTTCGTCGCATGAAGCGTGAGGTCCATTGCAGTTCTCAGTTCTTGGAGAACTGCAGGATCATGACCACCCTCGTGTAGGGTCTTCAGTGCCTGGGTCTGATGAACCTGCAACAACGCCATAGCGTGTAAGGCGGAGCCTGCCTCTCCACAAGCCTGGTAGGCCTTTCCGATCAGATCGGACGAGTACCTACAGGCCCGGCAGGGGCTGGATGTGGAGTTAGGGCACATTTGCATAGCAACGGCCCGTTGCACGGGAGGAACCTGCGTGTATCCTTTTGCAGGTCCGCCATCGAGGGTGGTGAGGGAGGAGGATCCTCTGGGCCGGTTTCGGGCAGTAAAAGGTGCCGTCAACGACCTAGTGACCTCCTCGTGGGGCGCTGAGAACCAGCACGGGCCACCCCGAGAAACCAATCGTCCAACCTTGAGGGTTTGGGACATGGTGGAGGGTTCCACACGAGCCCAACTCTCTCGGCGGCCCAGGAAAGCATGGCCATCATCTCTGGATCAGTATCGGGCACAGTGAATCTTCCCGAAGGAGCCCCCTGCGCCGACACGTCATCTCCAGAAAAATCTGACCATCCCTCCGATGCAGCGATGGACATCTGATCCTCGAGAGGAGCCCCGAAGGATACAGATGGTGCACATCTCGTGGATGGCCCACCGTGTTCCAACGGCAGCTCAACTGGCTGCGGAGTGCTAAAGAGATGAGGGTTCCCCGGGGTTTTTTTCCCTGGGGGGGAAGCGTGCTCACCGTAACCCTCAAATCACCCGCGCTACTGCCTAAAGTAACCCTCTGTGGAGGGTTAGTTCGAGGCAGAGGCACGGGGACTCCACCCCTTGCGAGATGGAGTCTAGACCGCAACTCAGAGATGGTCATGTTCCCGCAGTGAGAACATGAGTCATCCGCCAGCGATGCCTCAGCGTGCTGAACGCCCAAACACGAGATACAGCGCTGGTGACCATCCCTCGGACCATCCAGAAACACACAGATAGAATGTTATCTTGAAAAAGAGGCAAGCTCTATCTTTGTTTGCTCTTTCAGAAGGACGCTCTCCTTGGTGCTGAAGGACGCAGGGGGAAGGGTCACGGCGACACAGTCTGGGGGTGGGTGCAGCCTGACGTGCGTGCTCTCTCACACAAAGGCACTCTCTTACCAGCCGTAAGAACGGCTTTTCAGCGCTCTCCACCTAGCGCACCGAACCAGCTGTGAGAACAGCCTTTGTAGTTGCTCTGACAAACAACAAAGAGAGATGATCCGAAAACCACACAACCTGCTGCTGTGCCGTCACACCAACACTGACTGAAGAGATCGCTTCCGAAAGGCGGCTTCCGTCTTCAGTCAGGACTGCGAAGTAGTGAGTGATATCTGGCGTTACCATCTACCACTCGGCTCCGAAGCAAAAGGTTGCTTTGATGCCGTCACCTGTGTCTCATTTATACCCGCACGGCGTGGCATGAGCACCTGGTGCAATCATTACATGCTAATGTGCATTGGCTTTAGTTA
Organism: Romanogobio albipinnatus; assembly: GCA_023566225.1. Taxonomy (NCBI): domain Eukaryota; kingdom Metazoa; phylum Chordata; class Actinopteri; order Cypriniformes; family Gobionidae; genus Romanogobio; species Romanogobio albipinnatus. The sequence continues at coordinate 61,199,671 of CM042239.1, forward strand.
CACTCGAAGTAGATTGGCTCTCGCAAGCGAGATTCCTATTCGTTGGTACTCCGACGTGGCGTTTATTCTTCTGAATGGGAACCTATTTGTCCATATATCAATACCTGTGCGCCCAGTAAATCCTCATTTGATGTGGTGTTCCCCAAGGCTTTCTGCTTAGACCGCTCTAATTCTTCATTAAATAGTATTAAATAGTAGAGGTGAAACAGTTTGCATTAAAAAAAGGTCAATTTCCTACCGTTACTCTATCAAAAATGTATAATTAGTAGTAATATGCATTCCTAAGGACTTCATTTGGAAACCTTTAAAGGGGATTTTCTCAATATTTAGATTTTTTTTGCACCCTCAGATTCCAGATTTTCAAATTGGTGTATCTTAGTCAAATATTGTCCTATTCTAACAAACCATACAATTCCAATTTCAAAATGGACCCTTATAGCTGGTTTTGTGGTCCATGGACACACACACACACACACACACACACACACACACACACACACACACAGGTATACCGAAACCTACCTGGGGAAAAAGTGACCATAGAACTGTGATAGAAATCTGTAAAAATATTCACAATGACCTCTTGCTCTTAGATTCCTGGTACGGAAGCCAGAATATTAAACAATGTGGTACTAAAACAGGCCTTAAAATATTCTGTCAAGTGAAGGCTAATTATAACCTGTTTGCCCACCCACACTGACCCAGGTGTCACAAGTCCTCTCAAAATAATGAGAAGAGATAGATCAAAGCTAGTTAATAAGGAGATTAGAGAGATTAAAAATGATCACAAAATCCCTAGCAAACACATCACACCTTCCCTTGCAGCATTTCATGGTGTGACAGTTTTCACTCTGCATTAGCGAGATGGGCTATGATTATGTTAACGTTCTTGAAGCTTGTCGCAACAAAAACAACATCAAGGTCATGGAGTTGATCACATAAAGGGAAATGTATAAACATAATAATAAAATGTACACTCACCTAAAGGATTATTAGGAACACCATACTAATACTGTGTTTGACCCGCTTTCACCTTCAGAACTGCCTTAATTCTACATGGCATTGATTCAACAAGGTGCTGAAAGCATTCTTTAGAAATGTTGGCCCATATTGATAGGATAGCATCTTGCAGTTGATGGAGATTTGTGGGATGCACATCCAGGGCACGAAGCTCCCGTTCCACCACATCCCAAAGATGCTCTATTGGGTTGAGATCTGGTGACTGTGGGGGCCATTTTAGTACAGTGATCTCATTGTCATGTTCAAGAAACCAATTTGAAATGATTCGAGCTTTGTGACATCAGCACTATCCTGCTGGAAGTAGCCATCAGAGGATGGGTACATAGTGGTCATAAAGGGATGGACATGGTCAGAAACAATGCTCAGGTAGGCCGTGGCATTTAAACGATGCCCAATTGGCACTAAGGGGCCTAAAGTGTGCCAAGAAAACATCCCCCACACCATTACACCACCACCACCAGCCTGCACAGTGGTAACAAGGCATGATGGATCCATGTTCTCATTCTGTTTACGCCAAATTCTGACTCTACCATCTGAATGTCTCAACAGAAATCGAGACTCATCAGACCAGGCAACATTTTTCCAGTCTTCAACTGTCCAATTTTGGTGAGCTTGTGCAAATTGTAGCCTCTTTTTCCTATTTGTAGTGGAGATGAGTGGTACCCGGTGGGGTCTTCTGATGTTGTAGCCCATCCGCCTCAAGGTTGTGTGTGTTGTGGCTTCACAAATGCTTTGCTGCATACCTCGGTTGTAACGAGTGGTTATTTCAGTCAAAGTTGCTCTTGTATCAGCTTGAATCAGTCGGCCCATTCTCCTCTCCTCACGCTCAAAATTGCTTAAATCACCTTTCTTTCCCATTCTGACATTCAGTTTGGAGTTCAGGAGATTGTCTTGACCAGGACCACACCCCTAAATGTATTGAAGCAACTGCCATGTGATTGGTTGATTAGATAATTGCATTAATGAGAAATTGAACAGGTGTTCCTAATAATCCTTTAGGTGTGTATATCTTGAATGCAAAGTAAGCTTAAGATAAAAAATGTCTGCCAAATGCATGTATGTACTGCACATGTACTGCATTTGATGTTTGGATATTTCCAGCCTTGTGTTGTTTCGGTTCCAAGTCACTTTTTTTTTCAAATTAAATAAGTAAACAAATAAACAAACAGACAAACAAATAAATAAAATAGAGATGTTAGGCAGAATACCCAAGCTGGTCTGTTTGATATAATGAAAGTGAATGATTTACACTGCCAAAATATTCTACATCTACAAGGCAATCAACACTTTTGTGTTAAGAAAAGCTAAAACGTGTGTGTTGTGTGAGGGAAGCAAAGGTGGGTACGTGAGGATTGTTGGATAGAGATGAAGTCTCTGCTGCTTGAGCATAAGGAAGGGAACATGAAGATTAAAACCTCATTGATAATTTCTGCCACATCAAAAAGCAAAAACTGCTTCAAAATATGTAAAAATGTATTCAATTGTATAGAATAAACACGTATAAAAGTGTGAAACACACAAGCTCTATCCAAAATCCACTGAGCTGCCTCTCTAAAAAGCCATTTCAGGATCAAAAACAGTATATGAGTATATGGGTAGTTGACAAATAAGCAGTAAGAATGAAAAGCAGAAAAATGATGTATTGTTATGTAGTGTGAAGTCTGATGTTTGAGAAAATATAACGGGTCACTAACTTTGTCAATTCTTTCACTGTTTTTTGAACGTTTTTACTGAAATGTGTCCTATGGTATGACATAGAAAGAATTAAGAATGTAGGGGTGTTGAACCAAAGGACAACAGAATTAAAAAAAACTTATAGTGGTTCCAAAAAAGTTAAATATAGTTTTTGAACAATTCTGAGACAAAAGCTTACCATGTGCACGTCACAGTAACATGACCTTTAATAAGGTCCTTCAACTAATTAAACTTGTCAGTGGAGTTGCCCGATTTAAAATCGGGATATGGTGTCACACCGGAGGACATGGTTTTCAGTGACAAAATGTATCAAGTTCCCACGCTTTTAGAAATATATGGATGCAAAAGAATTATTGTCATTTACTAAAATAGACATTTGTAAAATTATGCCTGAGGTATTTATTTAATTTATTGAACCATGTTTGAGACAGTCACACCATAGGACAATTTTGAGATTTGGCTTAATTAAAACATCTAAAGACAAAGTTTTTATATCAACAGGTCCATGTAAGACAAAGAAATGTTTAACCATTTAGTGCATTTTAAATGATGACACTACTAATTATTTACATTTTTATCTTGTGTGACAGTGAAAATGCCATGTCACGTCAACAACCCATATACAGCAATGTTGACTATATATTATATTTAATATTACATATATAATATTCTTATATTACAGTACTAAAAAGTAATAACAAAACTGTACTACATACAGTCTGTACTACATGTACTATATACTACATATACTGCAATGCTTTTTAAAGCTCTGCGCCATCAGATTAGCAGCACACCGGCATCAAACTCTGTTGGAATCAATTGTAAGTCAGGTCTCTTGTGTGGTAGTGCTATATAAAGCCAAGCTCACACTACAAGACTGAAGTTTGTTGCCCGAAGGCATCTCACGGCAATAGGGGCACATTTTTAAGACACCATGTCAAGATAAAAATAGTACAGCTTTTGACAAGCATTTCAGTGGATCAATGACAGTAATGGACTAGTTAGATTATTCTGGCAGTGGGGCCAGCATATTTACATAAATATCCATTCTTACATTAACAACGAAGGGAGAGTGTATGCGCACCTCCCCAAACGGACGTGGCATTTATAAGTGCTTGACATTGCACTATTCTTTGAAACAACAGGGAGCGAAGAAATAATAGCAAATTGATCCAATATTGTTTGAACTCATCTTTCTAAAGTGACACTGCACAAAAGTGAAACCAGTGGATACAGTTTCAGAGACAGGAAGACACTCTTTTGCATCCATTAAGTTCATGCTACTGAAACAATTCATGGTGCTACAACAGTTTATGGGTAATTTAACCCTTAAACGCATACATACCTCATTAATTTAGACATCAATTTACTTAGTATTCCTCAATAAATTCATTATAAACAATATAACATGAAAATAAATAATACAATTATAAAAGAATGCCTGTTTTCCCATTCATTTTTTGTAAAACAAAATAGGGTCGCTACTCGCTAACGACCTGAGGTGTGTAACTGTCTGTAACGATAAGTAGACTCAGAGAAGACAACGGTGAATAGAATATTCAGGTTTATTGATGAAAAACAGGTAAACAGTTGAGGCAGAATGGTGGATGACCGAGTCTCTTGCTTGTATGAAGTGGAAACAGGTGACAAATAGATGAGAGCACACACCTCAGTTGGACGATGGCAGGTAATGGGATGGAGGCGAAGGAGAGAGACAACGGAGAAGGAGATCGTGGGAGCTGGAGCACAGGAATCTTTGTGACAACGTGATCACTCTGTAAGTAGCGAGACGAGTTAATGCCTAGTTCAGACTGCACGATTTTCAAACTCGTCGGATCACAGTTCTTTTCACACTGCATGACTATCTGGGCCAGCACTCAGTCACTGCTGTGTTCACACTGACCGATGGATCGGCGACAGGGGGTTTCACACTGCATGACTGTACAAGAGGAATAATCGCAGACAGCTCTGTCCCGTCTGCGAATTACGTTTCACAACAAAACACACGCAAGAAGTGAGAAGGAAACAACGCGAGATCACACGTGCGCGAGACTGGAATTGGTATTAAAAATATAGACTGCAGTGCAGAAACTTCCAAATTGTCTGTGTGCTGATTTGCAGCAAAAGGAGAAAAAGAAAAAAGATTATGGTGGAGGAAATGGTTGGGGAGACACAGGGAGCAAGGATAGTGTTCTGCAAAGAGAGTTGGAGGTACATAAATAGTTTTGCAATGTGCTGCTGTTGTGATTAGTCAAGCAAATGTTTGTGCTTTGTTTCTGCTTGAAATAACTGTAAATATATATATTAAAAATACTGATATTCTGGCCTATAACTCCTCCCCGAAACTCCCTTTGTCCTGTATCTTGCTCTCTCATTGGCTGTCGGTCATCGCAGATTTATTTTTCAGTCAGAACTCATTTCACACAGCAGGAGTTTGAATCGCCGACAGGTCCAGATATTTAGCATGCCAAATATCTTGCGGGCGTCAGTGACTCATCGGCGAGTCTCTCTGATCGTGTCTTTGATCATTCACACTGCGTGATTGTCATTCACGTGCACGAGCACCGATTTGCCTATGATTTCGGGCATTTGTCACGATTTCGCAAAACCTGTCGGCGAGTCAAAATCGGGGCTAAAATCGTGCAGTCTGAACTCGGCATTAGAGTCTTGTATCCGCTTGGGAGAACCGACAATGAGTGTGACTGAGGTGTGTGCTTTAAGTAGTCCATGCTGATAAGTGACGGGTGCAGGTGATTAGTATTCAGATGACAGAGATTGCTGTGAGGGAGTGACGGTGGAACCTGGTGTATCCGTGACAGTAACAGTGTAAATATATTTTTTTCTGCACAACAATAATTGAATCTTTGATGCATGAATAAATGTAACTCACATTTATTCCACAAGGTGGAATATCTGATACACAATGATGAAGTGACCACTCACAGTTACCACAGGCAAAAAACAAAAGAATAGGAAATATCATCAGCAACGCTGACAGTGATGATGGAATAAAACATCTGCTCAAACTGAACCCGTCCAAGCTACAAAAAGTAACAAAATATGCTTTATTTTATTCTTCTGAAATTGTTACTCTAATATCAGGAGAATTTTTATATTATCGTGACAGGTAGGGATCCATCTGTTTTAGATATAGATCCAGATATAGCTAAAGACCTGAATATTTAATGAATAACAAAACATTCATGCATTTAAGGGTTAAGTGAATGTAAAATGATCACGTTCAATCAGATGTTCGCACAGCCATGAGTCTTTGGTATAAAAAAATAAATACAGTCAATTCTGATTATATGCAACCCTGTTGTGACATGTTTTCGAGTGAAACAGCTTCTGGAACAAGAAAGATTCAGGACGGGACTTCATTTTGTCTCTGTGGAATTGATTAGATGATTGAATTTTGATTTCATGGTGATTTTAACATTTTGTGTTTACCAATGATTTATAGAAGATTATAAATAATACTAACCAAACAACATAAAAGATACATAAAATATGTTTTATGTTCTGTATAGTTAATGATTATTGTATTGTGAGGCTATATGAAAATATAATGGAACAAATATTATGTTCATATGAAAAATACTATATTAGTATTATGGAAGTTTTATGGAAGCTAAATGGATTTCCGTTAACCTTTAACCCAGGAAATAGTGTAAACACTAAAATTAATTTATGCTTCTACACAGTTATGTTCATTTACATTGGACTAAAAAAAAAAATAATCAGAGAAGAGACATACCAGAAATCCACCACTCTCTACTGTTGTAAAGGAAGCTGACGAATGAATATCAGAAACATCTTAGTATTTCCCCCCTTAGTCTATATTATATTTATGCACTCGAGATAAATCCAGATTTACTGGGCAGCTTTATAGCTCATACCTCCAAAACTAATTTCCATCTCTTGTCACAAGGTAAGACTAAATCCTTGGGGATAAGCGTCAGTAACAAATCTCACATAAAGGTCCTTTACCTGAACCAGTACAGAATAGAAGACTCTCTAAATACCCTGCATATGATCGCATTTCACCTCTAAACACCCGCACTAAACACACCACAAATCATTCTAGCTCTCACTCTCTCAAGCTTAAGAAGAAGAGTTGTGCATGATAATGCATTGCATTCTGCCAAAAAGGATGCTTTTCTCTCACTATAAAATGCATTAAAAGATGGCACATTCCTAGCATGTGAAATATCTTAAAGATCAATTTTTCAAAAATAGTAATACATAATACTTAAGTGTGTTCTAGAAATGTATAGTTTTCTCTAGTAAATTTGTATCTTCTTTTAAGGATATTTACATTTTGCGTTGCAACATCCACATTTATGAACCAGTCTTAGAACTGCTAATGGGAGTCTAAAAAAGGTGAGTCATTTCTTCCATTTCCCCATCCAATGTCTTCAAATATTAAAATAGTTAATTTATGTGGTTAATTTAATTGAGCTTAAACGGATGTTGTTTAATTTTGTTACAACACTCAGTCTTCCCTACATGACAGCTTTGTAAATTAGGTTATACATCATTCATGTTACAAAGAAACATCAACATTAATGTGATTTACATTTTGAGTGATTCATGTAAAAAATAAAAAAGTGTAAATTCATAGTTAAGTTAACTAGAGCATAATAATGCTGTAGCAAAAGATACTTCCTTGAATTACAACACAAGTATATACATTTTCAAGTCAATGGCAAAGTCCACAAAGTGAGGGGGCTTTATGTTTCTGGGACTGCAATCGCAAAGGCCCATGGCCCAGTGCTGACCCGAGACATTTTTGAGTCATGTTACACATTGTAAAGAACATGGTACGAACGAACAGCTTCCTAAAGCACCAGCAGTGTTTTTCCTTCCCTTTAGTTAGGTTCTTTTTCACAAAAGCTTCACCTCACTTCATATCACTATAGAGACCTGTCTGTTGTCAAAGCAATTAGCGTTGAAGAAAGACAGCGGTGGACATCCTTGACAAATCAGCCTAAACTACCAGGGCACATCATGTTCTACTGCACTTATTACGTCTATAATATTATCTTTTTGACATCAACAAACAGAGATTCCCTACCTCCAGACAAACCTTTCTAACCCTGTATGACTGAAGACACCATATCTGAAACAGCAGATTTGAGAAGTCAGAGGAGCCTTTGATATCCCCAAAGATTTTATTCTTCCTTTTAACAGGACACATTTTGTTCAGCTTAACCCAGCAGGGCTTCGCTGACATTCAACATTGTTTAATCCCTTGTGAACAGAATGACACAATGAACAAGATTCCACAATCCAACAATCCCCCACTGCTGTCTCCTTTAAGATCCAGCCCCGCAAGACTCCTCCTGGCTGACTTAAGCCCAAAGTATACTTCGTTTTTTTATGTGTACGCTAGCGCAGAGGTTATCAATGTGGGGTCTGCGGGCCCCTGGGGGTCTTCGACCAATAACCAGGAGGTCCATGACTAATTTGATAAACTGTATTTTATGGACTATAAGACTTATAATCCAGAGTGACTTAAATAATGCATTTAACGTCAAATAAGCAAAATGTATGATAAAGGGTTTTATAGGTGTAGTTCTCATGTTTAGGAGATTCGGTTCATTTTTGTGACGCACTCCAGAAAATAGTTCACAGAGACAGCAGAAAGTGCATCCTATTTGTTTGTTTTTTTATGCAAAACATTTATTTTGAATACACAAAAATAGTTTTAGTAGTCTTACTCTTATGAAACCTTATGCGGCAGAGAAACAAGCACACAGCCATCTTTAGAATTTTGTGTTTGAACTAGAGGTCTACAGGGAGGACCCGAGACCCGAGGACCTGAGGCCCGACCCGTTTAACGCTGTTTAACATTGTGTGTAATACCCGAGTCGATTAGACACCAGGCCGTGATCAGAGTCAGTCAGCGCTGTAAGTGTTCCCTTTTGAAGGGAACTCGCACTGCGTCGAACGATGCTTTGGGAATGATGTCATCCATGTACGACCCGGAAGTACTGTATATAAGGGCACCTTGCAAACACACATTCATCTTTTCGTCTTCAGGGACTGTTCTGTCTGAAGCGCTTCAAGTTAAGGTAACACAAATTCATTATTTAATGCACAAGAGCTGTGTGTTTACTGCCTGGGATCAAGAGCATGCACAGTCAGTTCTTATGGAGCTGTTTGTGTGAATTGAGAGCGTTTTTCAATCTGAGATTGCTCCACTCTCGTCTGGTTCTCTTTTTGAGGTAAGAGGGTTCGGCATCTGCGACTGGTGATGCGGGTCCTGCTTCTAAACTTCTAAAAAACTATGTTGTGCTTTAATGGCAGGGCATACACGGCAGCAGGTCAGGCTGGTGCTGCTTTGCACACCATGGCAGTGTTTCAGGTGTACCAGGCAGATCTGCTGAAGGATCTCGATCAGTTTGTAGGTTGAACTGCGCCGCACCACAGATCTGGCTCTCTGTGTCTGGCTTAACCTGCCTGTGTCTGGCACCACAGATCTGGCTTAACCTGCGTACCGCTGAGATCCGGATCCGCACCCAGGCAGGCTGGAGGGCCTGGCCCGTCACGGTCCGAGGGCTGGGTACAGGGTCAGAGTGCCAGTATCGCCTCTTGTGTGCCCCCTCAGAGGAGGAGTAGGTTGGAAAAGAGGTGGGACTCCCAGAAGAAGAAGGATTTGAGGGGGGTGATCCATCACAAGCGCAGTTAACGTCGGTGACATATAGACGTCTATACAGACGTATCACAGACAGACAGACATATAGACAGACAGACTGACAGACATAGATCTCCTCCCTGGGGGTGAGCTGAAAACCTGACCCTCATCGTTCTTCTTCGTCGTTTCCCCAGGCTCTTCTTACATCAGGCCTGGGGCTGGGTGGAAAGATATTTGACGGCCCGCCTTGGCTTGATCAGTGAGAGCGCCTCTTTCAGGCATGCAAGGGCGGTAGACACCGCGCTAATATGAGAACTGTGTGGTGAGTCTTCGCTCTACTGTACAGACCTTTGTTCCCTGTATAGAGTATGGGTTTATCTCACTGTTAGAAGGTAGGGAGAAGTTTGGGCCCTGAAGTTATCCCCTGTAAGATGGCAGAATAAAAGCCAGTTTTGGGCTTTGTAAATGAGTATGTGTTGGCTTTCAACTTTGAAGAGTCACGGGGCGGGCATTTTTGGATGCATGTGTAAACTTAGGCTTCCTCTCATGATGAGAGTAATTTGAGGCCGCCGCTGATTTCCACTGGAATGTTAGCGGAGTACTAAGCAGAGCAGAGCCCTAAGGCAGAGCATCCTTCTGGGAGAATTGAGTGCTTGCTGCCGCTTGGTGTTAATTTACTGTGTTGTCTTTGGTTCCCTTAGCCACCTCAGGGTAGAGTTGTTTGTTTCTTCTAGAGTGTGTTTACAAGAGACTGACGCTGGAGCTTCAGATGAGTTTATGCTGGTTTAGCTGGCCTAGGCTATATTAGGGATGATGGAGGTGCTTTGCTGAGGCACTGTCACCTCTGGCCCTTCACTACGTGAATTCGGGTTTATCTACCATCCCTAATGTCAGCCTTCTCTCATGTGAGAGTCGCTCGGCCAAGGCCCGCCCTCTTTTTCTGTCTGGGGGACATGCATAGCAGCTGCGACCAGTTAGCTAGCTTTGAGAGGCCTCCTGTGGGCGACCCCAATTTTTGTGTTGGTGTGATATGCTTCCCAAGGACGGTAGTTTTGTTATCAGCTAGTAGTGTGGTAGACAAATTGGCATAAATTGCTATCAGGTAGTAGGCCTCACTAGGCCTCTCTAGAGGTGAGCTCCAAGTCTCAGTCACTTTGACAGTTAGCATTTATTTCAAGTAGGTAGTAGGCCTCACCAGGCCTCCCTGAAGGCTTGCTATCAGATAGAAGGCCTTGCTAGGCCTCTCTGAAGGCGAGTTCCCGAGTCTGAATGCTCAGGCAGCTAGCATGACTTGCTATCGGGGAGTAGGCCTCACCAGGCCTCCTTGAAAACTTGCTATCAGGTAGTAGGCCTCTCTAGGTCTCCTTGAAGGCGAGTTCCCGAGATTGGGCACTTTCTATTACCAGTTCCCTGCACAATGGAACCTATGGTATTTTAGCCTACAGCTGGATTTACCTACCAGGTCAGGCTCAGGTGCTCCCCTTGCTGAGGGTTGTTTGTGAGAACCGTCTGATCAGATGGTTGCAGCCCTCTTGTGAGGCCTCCCTGTTAGATCAATCCGTAGGCCTGTCCAGACTCCTTAGTGCTTTGAACATAGATGCTTTGTAGTTCCTTGGATTGAGCAGTTAGACTTCCCTCACTAGCAATCCCTGGTGGCATTCCAGTGAATATGTTTCCTGGGTAGTGATTTGGCTGGGGTTCCTTCGGGTTCCCTAGCCACATTCCCTTAAAGGGTTGAATTGGTTGGTCCCAGGCCTTTGAGCAGTAGGACTTCATGTGAGGTGCATAAAGGAGTGCTGTCACTGACAGCCCAGTGTGACCTGAGGGGGAGTGGTTCAGGCATTTCAAGTGAAGTTGCTTGTTCTGACAGTTGTCACTGCCAGTGGGTATGCACTCCCTTCAGCATGGTGGCATGGGTATATCGTTCCCAAAGCGTCGTTCAAGGCAGTGTGAATTCCCTTCGAAAGGGAACACTCTCAGGTTACATATGTAACCTATGTTCCCTGAGAACAGGGAACGAGACACTGCATCTCTTTGCCATGCTTCGGGGCCTGCCTGCCAAACAGTCCCTTCAGACGATAAGGTGAATGTGTTTTTGCAAGGCGCCCTTATATACTTCCAGGTCGCACATTGATGACATCTTGGGCTGTCACCGGTCAATAGGATTACGGTGATTTGATAGTGATTTCTGACACCTGTCAAGCTGTGACATTATATCCCAAAGCATCATTCGACGCAGTGTCTCGTTCCCTGTTCTCAGGGAACATAGGTTACATATGTAACCTGAGAGTTTTTTTTTTTACATGCAACTTGTGCAATTAGAATGAGAAAAGTGTGAGCCGGGAAATAAGGTGAAAAAAAACACAAGCATGCCCAAATTGCATTAAAAAGCATAAGCTACATTTCAGGTTGCTCCAGCAGTCTCAAGCGCGCGCACTTCATAATAATATAATGAATTAACCTTCTTGTTATATCAAACATTTTTGGTCAGCTCAGAGATGATTTAAAATAAATAATGCTACCGTCCGTGGCCATGGCTCTAAACGAGCAATCGTTATTACATTTCAAAAGGACAAACAGTTGAAGTTATCTTATGTGAGTTGACTCGAGATACAAAAAAATGCAAAACTGCAAAAGATGCATTTGTCACCGTGACAGCAAGTGGACTTTTGAAGCTGGAATAATGAGTGGATTAAAGGGTTAGTTCACCCAAAAATGAAAATTATGTCATTAATTACTCACCCTCATGTCGTTCGACACCCGTAAGACCTCCGTTCATCTTCGGAACACAAATTAAGATATTTTTGTTGAAAGCTGATGGCTGAAAAAGGCCTCAGCAAGAATTGTACAATTCAGTACATTTACACTCACAAGACCCATAAAAGGCACTAAAAACGTCATTACAAAGGCGCTTACAAAGTGTGCGTGATTACAAAAAAATAATCTCAGTGTAGGAATTATTTGAGCCTCATCAAAATCTCATTAGTGCATGGCTAAGGGATAAAATTATTATTTTTCTGCTAAATTTGGTGTTGGCAATTGGGGATGTGATACTTTTAGCTGTTACAACTCTAAACTAAACACAGTATGATGCACATGATTCTGCATTTAAGTTGCTGCAAGAAGGGTTATGCCAAGAACGAACAGTTCCATATGCGTATTTAAAAAGGACATGGATATTTTCCCTTGCAAATGGTAGCCAATCATAACAGTGGGCATTTATGCTGTATTTAATAATATGTATATTATGCAAGGATATATGGCAAGTGTTATGTTACCAGACATCACAATCCTGTGGGAGTATGTGAACTGCTGTTGAGGCCATGTGATGTACTAGAGGTAAATGCAAGGATGCTGTTTGCTTTAATTGCAGCATTGATCCCAAAACCAGTTTGCTGAATCTGTGGATGTTTTGAGTTAAATGTGCAAAAATGTGTTCAAATTAAACTGATTAGATGTGATTCACTGTGCAAGCAAAACCTTGAGCTAAAATTCTAACCTTAGATCAATAGAAATTATTTGATTTGATAGGATTTGTTAGCCAAAAAATTGTGAAATACACTAATTTGCCAAGGATATGGCACAATAAACTTGTTTCCATTATGGTCCTTGATGTAAAGCACAAACCTCACTCCTAGTGACTGGCATTGCATGCTATTATAAATACAAAGCTACAATAAGTTTCCACATTTGCTAAATGTGCTATCAAAATTAAACATCCACACAATACACTAATACAAATTCATCACTAAAACAACCTAATAACCAACTTTTGACTTTCAAATTAAAACCAACCATTTTTGAAATACTTCTAATATCCAGAAGCAACTTATTCCACTCTTGAGCCCCTGAGTATTGTAATACGACCATACATAGTTTTAAAACGATATAATGTAATATCCATAAGACTTTGCCTAGTATTAAAGGGGTGGTAAACCACAATTTCACATTTCTAACTTTAGCTAGTGTGTAATGTTGCTGTTTGAGCATAAACAACATCTGCAAAGTTACAATGTTCAAAGTTTAAAGCAAAGGGAGATACTTGCTTTTAGAAATCAATTTCTAAGGACTACAGCAAACGGCCGCTAGGGACTACTACACATTCCTCCAGGGTTGCTGACATCACCAGCCCCAATATTTACATAAACCCCTCCTCCGAGAATATGAAATAAGGGGGGGCGAGGCCATTTTGTATTGCCGCGGGGAATAGTTGTTGTGGTAGGCTAGTTAGTAGGCTGGAGTGTTGTTGCCAATGCCGACGAAACGCTGTTATTTTCATCCGGATTGCAGGTCCACTTTGTTCAGCCTTCCTAGGGACGGGGGTGCGTTGCAGTGCGTTTAACATACAACGTTATATGCATGCGTGTATGAGACAGAGGGGAACACGGTCGCATTTGCAGCAGATATATGCTGCCCATCATAAATCAAAGCACAAGACAGACAGGGGTCGGAGGAGAAGACCGGAAAATGTGACATAATGGACAATATTCGTCTGTATTTGCAATACACGAGCTGCGGTTCAGCTGTATGAGACAAACACTGCCAGTGTGAGACGGGCGCGCGCAGCTCCCGCTGCACATTTCACGGAGGAAAGCTTCCACAATCTTCACAAGTTCAATGCAGTATTCTTACAATGGCTTGTCCTGAAAGATGGATTTAAAAACAGAAGCTGTTTACGGGCCACAACCTGTAAGTATGATTTATTTTTCGTTGATGTGTTTTCCTATAATAGTTTGTATTGTTAATTGTACGTTGTAGCAAGGAAGTAAACAGATGACAACGCTCATTTGGCTCTGCAATTCTTACTTAACGTTATCCGACAAACACCTAACGTTACAAACTTTTTAAAATCTCAACAGCGAACTTGGCATTAGTGTAAATTATTCTTTGATTAGAGCTTTTATGTATTGTTTATCTACAGGCATGCTAAACATGGTTCTGTGTTTGATTTGGATACTATAGTAAAGCCAATGTTTAGTGTTCATTCTTACGACAGATATTTGGCAAATCGTTCTAAAAATACAAAAGTAACAGTGCCATTCAGTAGCGATCACTATAGATCCTTACTCTTGAGGACTGAACAGGTTCTGCTCGATCATCTTCACTAAAATTGTCTGGGTCTGATTCTGGCTCAAATTGGTATGGTTTTATTGACGCCTTTGTACTACCCAAAGCACAGGCTACCGGTAAAGATAAGGGGGCGTGATGTTTCCGACAAACGTGCACTAGGCGGTTAGCGAATCACAACACACTGGGCCAGCTAACCAATCTGAGCCCATTGCGTATTTTTGAGGGACTGGCTTCATACAACCCGGAAACCATCAGACCGTTTTTACAAGGAGGGACAGAGCAGTGTAGAATAAAGGTAAAATATATGAAAAATAATGCAATTTTTTAAAAACGATGCATGAACACGTTACAGTGTACCCCACAAACACAATCAAGCCTTCGAAAGAACGTGTTTTACCACCCCTTTAAAACAATGTTTCTCACTCACCCTAGATAAATATGTATTCAAATATGAAGCTCTTTTATTGATTATCTTGTGTACCATTTTTAGTTTAAGATGTGCTTTCTATTGGTAACCAATCAAGATGTCAAAAAAGGGATACACCAACATGTAACATGTAACACTACTAAAACCTAAAACTAATTTTGTCATAGCATTAATCTTACCTAACGTTTTCATTGCCATACTTGCACCACTTAAATCATTGTCAAGGACACATCCAAGATAACTACAGTAGTTCTGTTTGATATTACACAATCCCCTACCTTGATAGACATGTTAGGGAACCTTGTTCAGTTTACTTTTAGACCCAAATAATATGGATTCTGTTTTACCTAAAAGCAATGAGTTTATTTTCAGAGAACCAGTCTCTTACCTTACATAGCTCCTCACCTAATATAACTTATTTTACCGACATCCTTGTCTGAAACCAGTAAAGCAGAGTCATCAGCATATAAAAACAAATTACAATCACAAACTGCTTGTATATCATTTAGGGGGCCACAATAAAAGGGGGCCAAAGACACTTCCATGGGGAACTCCATTAGTAATAACTGTTTCCTCAGACAGAATCCCATCAATTTCTACCCTTTGAACTCTCTCAGTTAAATAAGAGTTCAACCAGGCTATCACTATATTGAAAAGCCCATGACACTTAATTTATCTAACAGTATTGAATAACTTACTATGTCAAAAGCTTTTTTGGAGATCTAAGAGTACCATTCCACACATTTTACCTCCATCAATCTGCTCTCTTATAAAATCAGTTAAATAAAGTAAAGAAGTATCAGTCAAATAAGATCTTCTAAAACCTGATTGAAAATCATAAATTAAACCATTCTTGCATACATACTGATACATCTGTTTATACACAATCTTTTCTAAAATGTTTAAAGCCTGGAGACTAGGGGTGTAACGGTATTCCTATTGAACCGTTTCGTTACAGGGCTTTCGGTACGGTGCACGCTTGTACCGAACGGTTATGAATGTAATCATGGGCGTCGGAAGCAAAAAAAATGTGGGCGGGTCCTCAGAATTTTTTTACTGGAGTAGATGCCAATAAGTACAAATATACTACTTTGCTTGCTAAGCGTATAGTTCAGAAAGACAAAATTATGGGAATCGCCATATCATTGAGAGTGGCAGTAGTGTAGGGGTAAGACGCACGGCATCTAGTTTTGACACAAATCGACCCGCGGTTCGAGTCCGCCTTTCACCGAGCTCAATCTTCTCCCTTTTCTCATCACATATCAGATTGGAAAGGCATTTATTTTCAATAAAAATGACGGAAATAAGGCGTCTAACATGTGTTTAATAATAAGTGTTTATCGATTAGGGTTAGGTAAACAGACATGTGCTGAATGTTAGAGACGATAAAAGTGAGTGGGTCCAATATCATTGATTGTAAAAAGTGAGTGGGTCTTGTCCCACCCACATACAATGGTTCCGACGCCCATGAATGTAATCTTTAACAGTTAACAGTCGGCTTGTTGTAAGCGCGGAACACGATAAATGCCGTTTTAACGCTCTTTAATGTGACGTGACTGATAGACGCATATCAGTTCAACTTAAAGCGGCAGCGCGCGGCGTGCGAGTCAATGCGATCATCTCTTCCTAAAGAATAAACATAAATTAATATATCTTAAGGTATGTTGAGGATACATTACAACTTACTGATATGTATCATATGTTGTGTAATCGCTCCATCTGTGTTTCAACCGCGGAAAGACAATGAAACAGCTTGTAAACAATGTCATGCAGAATCACGTTTACTCAGAAGTCATTCAGTGTCCACAGCTGTTAGCTCACTAAAGAAATCAACTCTTTCACTGAATACATGCACTATATTAGCCGTTATGTTCATTATATTAGCCTATATATATTCATTATATACTACTTAGCCTTTTAGTGATGTCTTGTTTATTTAATGTATGTTTAAATAAACCGGTCATGAAAATTACAGCCACTAAATGATTATATTTCAACAACGAATAAAAATAATTAGATTTAGAAGTTAATGCAAAAACTGCCTTATGTGAAGCTTATGAGTGTTGATTATTATATCTAAAAATAAATAGCAACTGAGGCTAATAGTTTGGGCTCTGTTTTTAATCTTTAATAGCAATATGTAAGTAAGGGCTCCCTATATAGTTTACAGCATTATCTTTAAGAAACTATTAGTTATAATTTAATTAATTTAAGGACAGACACAATTTTTTTCATTAAACCACTGTTGAATGAAAATTAATAAAAAGCAATTTTGTAAAACTGCTGTACCGAATCCATACCGAACCGGGACTTCAAAACCAAGGTACGTACCGAAACGTCAGTTTTGTGTACCGTTACACCCCTACTGGAGACCGAACGGTAATTTCCAGAATCATATCTATTTTCTTTCTTGAATAATGGAATGATCTTGGCTATCTTCATGTCAGATGGGACTATACCCTTTTCTAAAGAAAGCTTCACAATAAATGTAACAGTTGGAGCTATAATATCTGCAGCATCTCTTAAAAATCTGGAATACCATCTAGCCCAGTTGACCTGAAGATCTTCTAACATATTAGTAATTCTACTGTCACTAGTACAAACGAACAGAGTTAGGTAACACCTTTTTTTAATCTCTTAACCAAATCAATTCCATACATTCCCTTAGACAATGGGAGCTTATCCACTAAGCTCTTTGCAATTGATGAAAATAATAAATTAAATTTGTTAGCAATACTTTTATCAAATTCTATCTGTAACCATCTATGTATATCTAATCTTAATTTTGATGCAGTAAACTTCAAAATTGATTGGAACCTGTTCAGCACTTTCCACAAAGATTTAGGATCGTTGTTATTTACTTGAATTTTTTCCTTTATAAAATTACGTTTTGCCTCCTTTATAGTCTTCTGACCTAAATTTCTAAGTGCTTTACATTTTTCATAATCCTCTTGTTCCCATTCGACGCCACGTCGGAGTACCAACGAATAGGAATCTCGCTCGCGAGAGCCAATCTACTTCGAATGAAACTAAACGAGCCAATGCACATTGGCATGCAATGATTGCACCAGGTGTTCATGCCACGCACCGCGGGTATAAATGAGATGCAGGTGCTTGCATCAAATCAACCTTTTGCTTCGGAGCCGAGTGGTATCTGGTTATGCTAGACATCACTCACCTACTTCGCAGTCCTGACTGGAAGCCTGCCCTTTTGGAAGCGCTCTTCAGTCGGTGTTGGTGTGACGGCACAGCAGCGGGTCGTGTGGTCTTTGATCATCTCTCTTTTTTGCTCGTGAGAGCAAACACAAGGGCTGTTCTCACAGCTGGTTCGGTGCGCCTGGTGGAGAGCGCTAAAAAGCCGTTCTTACGGCTGGTAGAGAGCGTCCGGTGAGAGAGAGCGTGCACGTCAGGCTGCACTATTTCCCTGACTGTGACGCCGCGGCCCCTCCCCCTGCGTGCTTCAGCACCAAGGAGAGCGATCCTCTAAAAGAGCAACACAGAAAGAGCTTGCGTCTTTTTCAAGATGACATTCTTTCTGTGCGTTTCTGGGTGTGGTGGTTACCTGTCACCGAGGGATGGTCACCAGCGCTGTATCTCGTGTTTGGGCGTTCAGCACGCAGGGGCGGCAGCGCTGGTGGATGACTTATGTTCTCACTGCGGGAACATGACCGTCTCAGAGTTGCGGTCTAGACTCCATCTCGCAAGGGGTGGAGTCCCCGTGCCTCTGCCTCGATCTAACCCCCCACAAAAGGTTACTTCAGGCAGTAGCACGGGTGATTTGAGGGTTACGGTGAGCATGCTTCCCCCAGGGAACCAACCCCCGGGGAACCCTCACTCCTCACGCACTCTGCAGCCAGTTGAGCTTCCGTTGGAACACGCTGGGCCATCCTCGAGATGTGCATCAACCGTATCCTTCGGGGCTCCCCCCGATGATCTGACCATCACTGCATCGGAGGGAGGGTAAGAATTCTCCGGAGATGACGTGTCGGCGCAGGGGGCTCCTTCGGGAAGATTCGCTGTGCCCGATACAGATCCGGAAATGATGGCCATGCTTTCCCGGGCCGCCGAGAGAGTCGGGCTCGTGTGGAACCCTCCACCGTGTCCCGAACCCTCAAGGCTGGATGATTGGTATCTCGGGGTGGCCCGTGCTGGTTCTCAGCGCCCCACCCGGTTCCTTTCTTCCCGGAGGTGCACGAGGAGCTCACTAGGTCGTGGACGGCACCTTTTACTGCCCGAAACCGGCCTAGTGGCTCCTCCTCCCTCACCACCCTCGATGGCGGACCTGCAAAGGGATACACGCAGGTTCCTCCTGTGGAACGGGCCGTTGCTATGCAACTGTGCCCTAACTCCACTTCCAGGAGGAACCCGTGTCTTCCCTCCCGGGCCTGTAGGTACTCTTCCGATCTGATCGGGAAAGCCTACCAGGCTTGTGGAGAGGCAGGCTCCGCCTTACACGCTATGGCGTTGTTGCAGGTCCATCAGGCCCAGGCACTGAAGACCTTGCACGAGGGTGGTCACGATCCCGCAGTTCTCCAGGAATTGAGGACCGCAACGGACCTCACGCTTCGTGCGACGAAGGTTACGGCGCGGGCAGTAGGTCGTGCGATGTCCACTATGGTGGTCCAGGAGCGCCATCTCTGGCTGTGTCTGGCTGACATGCGGGAAACTGACAAGATCAGGTTCCTTAATTCCTCCGTGTCCCAGACCGGCCTCTTCGGCGACGCGGTCCAGAACTTCGCCCAACAGTTCACGGCCGCACAGAAGCAGACTGAGGCGATCAGTCACATCCTGCCTCGCCGGTCAGCTGCTGTCTCCACCCCGCCGCCGGTAGCGCCTCAGCCTGGTACCTGCATTCCACCTCGCTTCCCCACGGTGGGTACGCCAGTGGTCCCTATGGTCCCGCTTGCACGGTCTCTGCGAGCCTGGCTAGAGCTCCGCAGTCCGTCTCGTTGGCTCATTCGGACCATCAGGCTCGGCTATGCGATTCAGTTCGCCCGGCCCCAACCCCAGGCTCAACGGCGTCCGCTTCACTTCGGTGAAAGCTGCAGATGCCCATGTCCTGCGTGCGGAGATATCAGTCCTACTGGCGAAGGACGCGATAGAGCCGGTCCCTCCAGCCGATATGAAGACCGGCTTCTACAGCCCGTACTTCATAGTACCCAAGAAAACCGGTGGGTTACGACCAATCTTGGACCTGCGAGTCCTGAATCGGAGCCTCTACAAGCTACCGTTCAAGATGCTCACGCAGAAACGCATTTTCGAGTGCATCCGTCCCCAAGATTGGTTTGCAGTGATCGACCTGAAGGACGCGTACTTTCATGTCTCGATTCTTCCTCGACACAGGCCGTTCCTGCGCTTTGCGTTCGAGGGTCGAGCATATCAGTACAAAGTCCTGCCCTTCGGGCTGGCCCTGTCCCCCCGTGTCTTCACGAAGGTCACGGAGGGGGCCCTTTTGCCCATGAGAGAACAGGGCGTTCGCATCCTCAACTATCTCGACGACTGGCTCATTCTAGCACAGTCCAGGGATCAGTTGTGCGAACACAGGGACCTGGTGCTCAGACACCTCAGCCAGTTTGGTTTTCGGGTCAACTGGGAGAAGAGCAAACTCGCCCCCGTGCAGAGGATCTCTTTTCTCGGTATGGAGTTGGATTCGGTCGAACGGACTGCGCGCCTCACAGAGGAGCGCGTCCAGTCGATGCTGAACTGCCTGAACACGTTTCAGGGCAGGATGGCGGTTCCACTGAAACATTTTCAGAGGCTCCTGGGGCATATGGCAGCCGCTGTGGCAGTAACTCCGCTCGGCCTGCTTCATATGAGACCGCTTCAGCATTGGCTACACGGCCCCCGAGATGTCCCGAGATGGGCGTGGCAACGTGGCACTCACCGGGTGAGCATCACACCGGCCTGCCGCCAATCCTTCAGCCCATGGTCAGACCCCTCGTTCCTTCGGGCCGGAATGCCCCTGGAACAGGTGTCCAGGCATGCTGTGGTTTTCACGGATGCCTCTGCCATGGGCTGGGGAGCCACGTACAACGGGCATGCAGTGTCAGGGGTTTGGACGGGCCCACACCTGCATTGGCACATCAACTGCCTCGAGTTGCTAGCGGTACATCTTGCTCTGAGCGCCTCAAAGGACGGTTACGGGGCAAAGATGTACTGGTCCGCACGGACAACACTGCGACTGTTGCGTATATCAACCGAAAAGGTGGTCTGCGCTCCCGTCGCATGTCGCAACTCGCCCGCCATCTCCTCCTCTGGAGTCAGAAGTGTCTGAGGTCGCTTCGGGCCATTCATGTCCCTGGTGTGCAGAACCGTGTGGCGACGAGCTTTCACGAGCTGTGCTCCCAGGGGAGTGGCGCCTCCACCCCCAGGTGGTCCAGCTGATTTGGAGACAGTTAGGGATGGCACAGATCGACCTGTTTGCCTCTCCAGAAACCTCCCATTGCCAGTGGTTCTATTCGCTGACCAAGGGCACACTCTGCACGGATGCTCTGGCGCACAGCTGGCCCCAGGGGCTGCGCAAATATGCGTTCCCCCAGTGAGCCTACTCGCACAGACACTGTGCAAGGTCAGGGAGGACGAGGAGCAGGTCCTGCTAGTGGCGCCGTACTGGCCCACCCGGACCTGGTTCCCAGAACTTATGCTCCTTGCGACAGCCCCTCTTTGGCCGATTCCTCTGAGGAAGGATCTTCTAACTCAGAGACGGGGCACCCTGTGGCACCCGCGTCCGAACCTGTGGAAGCTTCATGTTTGGCCCCTGGACGGGACGTGGAGGTTCTAGGTGACTTACCCCAAGCGGTAGTTAACACCATCACTTCGGCGTGAGCACCGTCTACAAGACAGGCCTACGCCCTGAAGTGGAACCTGTTCATCGAGTGGTGTTCTTCTCGCCGATAAGACCCCGAAGATACTCGATCGCGTCTGTGCTTTCTTTCCTGCAGCACGGGTTGGAGCGTAGGCTGTCCCCCTCCACCCTCAAAGTCTATGTTGCTGCGATATCCGCCTATCATGACCTACGTGGTCATGATAGTAAGGTCATGATGGTAAGATGGTTGGTAAGCACGACCTGGTCGTCAGGTTCCTTAGGGGGGCGAGACGATTAAATCCTCCTCGTCCCCCCTCCATACCCTCTTGGGATCTTACTCTGGTGCTCCGAGCACTTCAGAATGCCATATTTGAGCCCTTGCAGTCAGCAGAGCTAAAGCTTCTCTCTATGAAGACTTTGCTGTTGGCTGCATTGGCCTCCATCAAGAGGGTAGGGGACCTGCAGGCATTTTCGGTCGACGATTCGTGCCTAGAGTTTGGGCCGGGCAACGCCCACGTGGTACTAAGACCCCGGCCTGGCTATGTGCCCAAGGTTCCTAACCACTCCCTTCAGGGACCAGGTGGTGAACCTGCAAGCGCTGCCCTCGGAGGAGGCAGACCCAAGCCCTAGCTTTGCTCTGTCCCGTCCGCGCCCTGTGGATCTACGTGGATAGAACTCAAAGCTTTAGGACCTCAGATCAGTTCTTTGTCTGTCACGGAGGCCAGCAGAAGGGAAAGGCTGTCTCCAAGCAGAGGATGGCCCACTGGATAGTGGATGCCATCACCTTGGCTTACCAAGCACAAGGTGTGCCCTGTCCGCTCAGGGTGCAAGCACACTCTACTAGAAGTGTTGCATCCTCCTGGGCGCTGGCACGTGCCGCCTCGCTGTCAGACATCTGTAGAGCTGCGGGCTGGGCGACACCTAACACGTTCGCTAGATTCTATAGCCTACGTGTAGAGCCGGTTTCCTCCTGTGTTCTCACCTCAAACGGGTAGAAACACTGAGGGGCCCCGGCTCTTGTCGGCTTGCTGCGCTACGGCGTTATTTTCTCCAGAAGCAAACTCTGTGAGTCCTCCATCACCCTCGGTGCCGGACGTGGCGGAGCGTCTCGCATCAGGCCCCTTGCCGCTGAATCCTTGAGGACCGGTATTGGGCTTGGGTTATATTATGAGTGACCCTGCGGGGATCCCATATATCTGTCCACGGTCGCTCCTACGGGAAGCCCGTGTCTTTCCCTTGGGAGAGCCTTCCCATCAATGGGATTGAGCCCCCTCTCTCTGTCGCGGGCTACGGCTCAGCCTGTACTCCTGCATAACTCCTTCGGGGTACGATGTGGGCTCCGCAGCGTTCCCCTTCAGTAGGGCACGCTTTCCCAGTGTTATCCAATAATCACTGAGCGGGTCATGCGGAACAGCAGTGATGGTCTTCCCGGTGTGAGCCCCGTCTCATCAGGTAAGAGTTCAGGCGGCTCACACAGGGCACTGGAGGGGGGCAGAGGCCAATCCTATCCACTACTTTAATAGATAGAACTTTAAAATGTGTCCAAGCATCATCAACTATTGAGGTATTATGTATGCCATTCCATTTAAAGTATTTAATTATATCCCTTAAAACTCATCTTTGATCACCAAAATGACATATTTAAAAGTTTTTTCCTGTGGAAAAAAAAAATTTGTATTCATGCCTTAAAATAGCTTAAATGTAACTCTACACCCTTGTTTCATTCAATAGACGCGGAACTAGGGGTCGACCGGTTCATCGGTTTTGCCGATTAATCGTCACTGATAGTTGATTGGTGGAACAATCGGTTATCGTCAAAAATCCACACTGATAGTTTTTCCGGGTTGCGTCCGTTGCTGGAGCGGCTGGAGAAGGGTGCGCTGTTATTACACAGTACGAGAGCTCTGAGAAGGGTCTGCTGGCATTATATAGCATGAGAGCGGCCTCTAGAGGCGAAATAACAACTATCAGTGACGCCTCGTGTTGTTCTTTTATTTCTTATAATAAAGTTCAGCACTGTTACACTTGTTGTTTTTTATTTATCCAGTATCCATAAAAAAAACTATCAGTCGATTAATCGGTTATCGGCAAGTGTGATCCAACCTAGTTATCGATATCGGTAAAATCCACTATCGGTCGACCTCTACGCGGAACCATGAATATGTAAATAAGCCCCGCCTCCATGCACTCATACAGGCTCGCCTACAAGTCAATGTATCAGAATGGTAATGCGTTTTATGAATCACTCTCTACAATGGCGGACACAACGTTAAATAATATGATTAGCCTTTGGCTTGACTACGTTGTCAAATGCCATATTCTATTAACTCTTTTTTGAAAAAATATACTTTACATCAGACAACAGAATAAGATCTATGATGCTTTCCCCACCTTCCCAAAACTCTAGTAGATTTGTTAATAATTTGGGTTAAATTAAATAATTCATATAATGACTGCAGAGCATCATAATTATTCCCTATTGTGTATGTATAGCAGTATTCAAATCACCCATAATAATACATTCTTTTATCAAAGTATTACAATTATTTAAAACAATATTATTTATTTTTACAGTCCCTCGTAAAAATCTTTATAACAATATCGATAGCGATAACAAACTCCAAACATTGGCTTAGTCATAGGTATTAACAAGTCCAAGAACAATAACTCATGTTCAATATTAATATCTAATGCTGCCTTCAAGTGGATTCTTGGAATTTTCATAAATACAGCTTCCTAGGTAAAAATTGCACATGAACGCCCTCCTATTGAGATCGCAATCACAACTTCAGAAGTGGGAATTAACACATTTCTGATAGCATGTGAAGGCAGCATAACACATTAATAACACATTAATGTCCGATACAAACATCCCTTTCTTGTCTGTTGTGATCCTTCCATATTGCCAGAGGTGGAAAGAAACTATTTACAAATACATTTGTTACAGTACTTGAGTACATTTTTTATTTTTTTCTATTGTGATAATATTTGATCTGACCTCTCACTTACCCTTCTTTGCTTTTGCCCTTCTTAAAATATTCAAATGATCTTACATGGACTTACTTTTGAAAATTAGTATTAAAACAATCACTCTTGGCAACAGCTTGTATGCTTGCTTAGCATAACATCAAATATGGCAATTTAAATGATGAATATCATGTTTTGCTCCAAAATCACTATACGTCAGTTATGTTTGAAATAACTATTGTAGTCCCATGTGAGACAGAAAATATATTATTTTATAAAATGCTATGACACAGGCTATGTCAATTAGCATTGCATTAAAGATAGCCTATACATCAATCTTATAAAAATACCCAATATCTGCATGTTATTCAGATGTAGTGATATCTGATGTCCATATAAGGGATTTCCTGGAACGTCATATGTTTAATACTTCTATTAAATGTTATTAATAGGCCTACTTCTATGTATCCTCCATAGGTCGCATTTGAAGGCTGCATACGTCATCAAGGATGTCTTATTTAAGAAAAGTAACCATAATAAAATTGACTTCATTATTGTGAGGTTTAAAACTGTAATTTCTTTCTTTCTTTGCAATCTAGCGGTTACTTTTCTTAAGTGAGATCACCTTGATGACGTGTGCAGCCTTCAAATGGGACTTTCTGAGGATGCAGTCTACAAAATGAGACGCATCTGAATCTCTCACTTGTGAACCTTCTGCACGAGGGCCTCCAGAATGAATGAAACAGAAATTAAATGAGAGTGTTTAACGTTCTACATTATTCACATTACCCTCATTTTGGGTAATTTCACTGTATCACTTACTGATGAATTGAACCATATTTCTATTAAGCATAAAATCCCCACTTACGTAACCACCATTATTTATCATTCTTTGATAATAAACTCCTTACATTTAAATGCACAAATTAGGGCTTTCACGATTATAAATTTGGCAGACGATTAATTGTCTTAAAAATAATGTTGATTATGATGATTAACTACCAGTTTTAAGGGCTTTGGCGTTTGTGACGATTAATTGTCTGTTTTAGGGCTTTGTCATACCATTTTTTGTTGCTTTGTCATACCATTTTTGGTGTGCTTCATTCATTAATTTTGATGAATTTAATCTTTTGTAGGTTATAATTTTTTGGCGTAAGATTACAGTTAACACCTTTAAATATTAAAGTAATTTATTCAACTGAGTAAATAACTGAAATAATCACAACAGACTGACCAATCACAAAAAAGCCATAAAATGTATCATTCATATACACTACACACTATAAAGAAAAACAACAAATTAATACAACTATATAATCATAAGTTATGGCAAAATTCAGCAGCAAAAAGTAATTATTGAAAAAATATTTGGTCCAGAGTAATTTTATCGAATATAAACATGTTAATAAAAACACATGATAAATTACTATTTGTATTATAAAAAGCATCCACGTATGATTCAACTATTTATTTTATTATTTATATGTATATGAATGTAAAAAAATATATATATACACACACAAATTATAAAATTATTTCAAATGTATCGTGCAACTTTTTTATGGGGCAACAAGATATGATAGATACAACAGAACAAGATAGGCTTTTAATAATATTTCAGTGCGCAAAATATGAGTGCATGATAATATGAAACGCTTCAAAACAGAGCGGCACAAACCGCTTATGCGCATCATGGGTGCAGAATGATGTGCTTAAAGCAACATTGTGTTACAGTGCACAGAGCTGCATGGCATTGAAAAGTTGCCGGCACAAAGAGAGGAAATGTTGAGCGCACAAATCCTACGGTATATCTGTCTAACAGTTTATTGATCATTTGTTTCTACACAGTTTTAAATTCCAGTTATTGTGCGTTTGATGTCAATTAGTAGTCCTGGTGTTGTGTGATCTTTCATAGACACCCGGAAGTATGACATGACCCAACAAGATAAAGTAATATCATATCAAGTATTATAATGGGAATATATCATTTTGGAGTGAGCTTTACCTTGCTGCTGACGGTCGTAACAGAATGGGATGCGTTGTTTGAATGCTGAACAGAGAATGATTGACAGAAGCAGCAGAGGAAAGACGTGAACTTTAATTTAACGATGTAAATATTCTTCTGTCACTCACATAAGCTATGGAATGGCTCTGAATATAGTGCACGAAAACTTAATTGGTGCTTGTCTATTTCTTTTGGTATATATAACTCCCCCTTGTGCCATAGGCCTATAAAATAGCATAATAATCACGGTTGTATGAAACAACCGCGGTTAGATCAAATAACCGTGACCGGACGGTTATTTAATTATAGCAACAGGCCCAGCACAAATGTAAACCTTTTACATTAAAATAATCTTCAAACAAATCATCTGAACCACTTGATGCAGTAAAAAGTCTCTTCAACCGCTGAGCCCTCTGTGTCCTCAGCTTGCTTCCGATCCACAACAAATTCTCCACACCGCTCCCCGATAGCCGACCATGCATAACTACTACAAACTGGACCCTGTAGCCGACTCAGCACCTATCCCAACCACGCCGTCATCCATCCGAAGGTAAGGTGTGTTATTAAACCTGATGATAATATTTGGCTCCATATCTCTGCTTGATGCTCATACCTGCACAACAGCAATATTTAGTTCTGCCAAGCACGAGCAAAACTCAACCTTTCTTCGAGGCAGGACAAACTACCCCATTAGGACCTGATCATGTGTGAATGTCACCTGAGAATAACAGACATGAATGAATGACATGATAATGAATTTTCCGGTATCGGGATGGTGTTTTGAGATGAAGGGCCTGGACGAGTGCAGATGTAAAAGATGTAAAAAATAATGCTCCATCCGAAACCGATAGGCACCACATAGCAACATGCCGAAATCACAATGCCAAATGCACCTGCCGGCATGCTACCGGAAGTGCGATTTTGTGCGATTCCGCGATACTTCTTAGACTGCAGGGATCAAAATGTTCTGTAAATTTGCGGGCACATTGCTTAAACACCAAATTACATTTGTGATTAATAAAGCAACATGCTTAGCAGACTATTTTAATGGAAGTTCCTTTAGAAATTGTGAATCTTCTCGTCAGGTGCTCAAAGATTCTTTGAAAGCTGCAGTGGTTAGGGATTAGGCTCAAGGTTCAACTGAGGTATTAGATCATGATTATTGTTAGTCGAGGCCTCGTTGCAGTAGCGGAGACAATGGATTACGCTACATAAAGCCTGTAGGATTATTTCAGCTGCATCCATGGCTACTGAATGAGCTTATGCCTACATGGACAACCAAAACACAGGAAACTGCAGGAAAACTATATTCACAGTCATGCATGAGCATATGCATATGTGTCTGAGTGTATCCCATAAAGACAACTTCTACCTGTTGCCTGGCAACATTAGAGTGCTGACTCGGGTCCAGAATTGTGTATTTAGAATTTATTTGTCTCTTCATCATCCTCAGGATCTCTTTTGCATGCCGACCACTCTAGGTTCTGCTCTTCCCCACAATCCTTCTGTCCGGTAAAATAATGCTTCGATTCATGTCCACTTATTAACCAAATGTTTATTAACAAAGTTCAGGAGGAGGACGCTCAAATGATCAACCCAATCAGCATAAGAGTAGGCCTATAAATACTTAGCCGACTCTACTATGTTCCTCGACAGCTTTTTTCTGCATCCCTCCACCATCAAATTTCCAAATAAAATATGGTCCCCTAAACGTTCCGAGAACATCCTGAATGTTCTGTGAAGGTCTGTCAAATAACGTCTCCGAACCCTTTAAAGAACTCCACATTTCAACCATTTCGGAACGTTCTAGGAACATTACTAGGCGACGTCCTTGACACCAGCGGGGACGTTCTGAGAACGTTCTTGGAATGTAAAATTTCTAGCACGCCAAATACTCTTTGCTTACTCTTTTACTCCATCTAATCATTTGTAAGTGTGAACTTGTGAAATAATAAAAGTCTACAGGACAACGGCCCTCCAGGACAGAAGTTGTAGAGCCCTGGCCTAAGTGTGGACTGCGAGGAGGACCTCAAGGGCTGAGAGTGGTTATTGGTATGGGTCCTAGTATAAGATTACTACTGCATATTAAAAATAAATAATTGTGGCAAGCAGGTTGCGACCGAGAGCCTTGAGAGCGCGGGCGAGGCCGGTGGTGTGATTGATAATGTGCGTCACTCCGAATCCTTCTATTTGCCACATCTTCTAAGAGCGCAAGATCAGCCATTGTGCGTCATTATGCATTGCGATAGGGCATTTAATCTCCATCCATTTAATTGCATCTGACAAGCTACAGATGTCGGTTATAATCTACGTGTAAATGGGAAATAGTTCAGTGCAAATGTAATGTCTTGCAGCTGTCTGAATGGTTGAGACATACGTCATACGTTATTTTATCAAAAATAAAACTAAAGGCATATGCATGAATACCATGATTCCGTAGCTGATGAAGAAATTTTACTATGAAAACAACTTTCTCCAGTGGACAATTAATACATCTATCTATCTATCTATCTATCTATCTATCTATCTATCTATCTATCTATCTATCTATCTATCTATCTATCTATCTATCTATCTATCTATCTATCTATCTATCTATCTATCTATCTATCTATCTATCTATCTATCTATCTATCTATCTCCCTAATTATCTATCTATCTGTCTATCTAATTGACACATTGACGAGAATATCAGTTTTGTACATTAGCTATTTCGTTCTGTTTACCATATTATTCATGAGGATGAATTGCATAATATGCCAATATTATTGCAGAACATATTTCACTTTTCTTTTTGCAAATATGTGTTAATTTGCATTTCTGTTGTAATTTTTGTTTGATTTTGTTTTTTTTTTGTTTTGCACTGCAGATCGATCAAACGGGTGTTCGTGTAGGCTGTTAATTGTAAGACTTGCTTTGTGAAGTCTTCATGTTATATATAAGAGGCAGTATTGCCATTTCTTTTACACAACGGTCTACAGTTTCACACACTTTCACGTGTTTCTTCCATCTGCAGACGGTGTCGCCATTTCTCATTTCACCCGTTTTTGTGCGTACGCCTGGGTCAGAGCTTGCGTGAAGGACCGCACATTTTCCCGTCAAGTTTGCATTTTATAAATACCAATTATTGCGTAGAGAGCAGCGCACGCCTTCTTTTGTGCGTACGCAACGTTTATAAATGAGGCCCCAGGCCTGGACTATTCATGTTATGTTTTGGTT
The DNA here is from genome assembly GCA_023566225.1 of Romanogobio albipinnatus. Taxonomy (NCBI): domain Eukaryota; kingdom Metazoa; phylum Chordata; class Actinopteri; order Cypriniformes; family Gobionidae; genus Romanogobio; species Romanogobio albipinnatus. The sequence goes on from CM042239.1 coordinate 61,229,519, forward strand.
ATGTATGTGCAGCAGTTGTCCGTAATGTGATTATTTATATATTAAAGTGTTAAATGTTCACCGGTTCCCGCCTCCTTCGTCCATGAACTACTAACTTTGCTACAATAAGCATTTGTATTTTTTTCTGGTCTTCAAATGTTGGTCTTTTTGGTTATGGGAACCCAGCTAGGGCATTGTTATATCTCCTATTACTGCAGTAATCCTGCTCAGAAATCACTCTCTACAATCAGACCAGAGGCCAAATTACTCAATCTTCACAACCAGTCCCAGATTCAAAAAGGGAAGTCTACAGTGGTTGGACAGTCAGAGCAAGGAAGAGATCAAGAGAGCAAGGAATGTCAACTCACCTTTGGCTGGGCCTCCACTTCCACCACCTGGTTTCTGTTTGTGATGCCCTTGACAAGAGTCTCTACCGTCCCATTGAACTTCATGAAGACCACATAGGTGGCGTAGACAAGCAGCATGCTGATACTCTCCAAGTACGTGATGTAGTTATCCAGGAAGAAAACTATGAGCATAATGAGGCCGATTATGTAGAAGGTGACGTCCCTGAAAAGAGGCCACCACGTCAGGTTCAGGATCTCTTTCGAGAACACAGCACACATTCCAATGACGAACAAGATGTTGAACACAGCGGAGCCGACTATGGTTCCGATGCCCACGTTACTGTGGGAAATAAATACGCCGATGACAGAGGTGAAGAGCTCAGGAGCCGAGCCCCCGGCCGCCATGAAGGTGGCGCCCGCCACGTCATCTGAGATCTTGAGTTTCTCTGTGATAACTGTGAGCGCGGGGACAAAAAACTCATCGCAAACGATGGCGAGGGCAATGAACATGTAGATCATGCCGAACATGTGTAAAACGACAGCACCGCGCCGGCGGTCCTCCAGGCTGAACAGGTCAGTCGGATAGTCCCCTTGACTCTCATTTAACTCTGCAGACGAGCGCATGGCTATTGGTGTGTCCTCCGTGAGGTTACTGTGGTAACCCAGGTGTGTGGATAGCAGTGTTCTGTGTGGGGCGTGGCTCTGTAGCCCCTCCCACTGAGCAGTAGAGTGCCACGAGGAGGCCACTGCACTTATTGCTACGAGACTGATGAGGAGGCTGATCACCCGCGCAGGCCTGAGTTTTCTCCAGAAGCGTTGGCGGGCACAGACAGCCTGACAGTGCTGCACGTCGGAGGCCATGGCCATTCTCTCTGTTTCAACGCTCATGTGCTCTTGTTACGCTACGGTTAGACAATAAATCTGTGGAATCCAGATGTCCTTCAGCACACCAGAGGCTTCCTCATATTAGCCTGAGAAATATAATCACAGAGAAAGGGTGGGGTGGGGGGTTAATCACACACCACACAAATCCGACAAGATCTATGCTGCCAGGTTAGTGTCCGTGCCCTAAGCATGTCCGAGGGTACTAAGTAAATGGTGTGTGTGTGTGCACGTGTGAATCTGTGAGCATCTGCGATTGCTGACTTGCTCTTACTCACAGCTGCGTCTGCATTTTCAAGGTCACAGTGAAACAGCACAATGTCAAAAGCATGTCTGCATCCCTCTCATGCCCTACGCAGCAGTTTCACAGCATGCATCTTATATAACCAAAAATAAGACCTAAATAAGAGCTCAAATTAAGCAACAGCGATACTACTGGCAAATCTGACTGCCACAAAACATGTTTGTATTATCTATACAAATGCTTTTTGAAGGCATTAAATTATTAGAGTGCCACATAGCAATGCTTCTAAACACTATGGATCTCTCCATTTCAGATCTACTCCTGCCGGTGTTGCAACACATTTCAAAGTCTTCTCTTCCTCACTAGGCTATATCAGCACTATTCCTTTCTCAATGATCATGCTATTAGAATACTAGAATGAATGAAAGTCATTTAAAAAAAGGTCTTATAATTACATGCATGTCATATTTTCTTTTAATCATATTAAAGTGACTTAGCCCATAAATTGTATTGAAGCATTTATGGGCTTAGTAGCTGGAAAACATACAAATGAAGGGCTAAGAGTTGTTAAAAAAAATAGAAAATATAGTGCAGGAGAAAGTGCAGTAGAGAAACTGGATGTGTTCAGTCAGTTGGTAAGTATGATTAGTTAGTTGATCTAAGTCTGCCTTAATTTTGTTTTAAATAATACATAGTATTATTATTATTATTATTATTATTATTAATAGTTGTATTAATAAGTATAGCCTAACAACAATTAAAAATGGGAGTTGGTTTAATATACTGTTTTGTAAATACTGATATTTGGACATATGTAGGTAATAAATAAACATACGTATTTCTCCAAACCCCTTACTATGCTCGTCGCGTTGTTATTCTCTCTCTCTCTCTCTCTCTCTCTCTCTCTCTCTCTCTCTCTCTCTCTCTCTCTCTCTCTCTCTCTCCCCCAGTCATTTGTCATTCACGTTGTGCGCATCATTCAGTAAATTTCTCCATGCATGGCAATGTAACTTATAATTTATCATGTTCTTAATAAAGGGGGTATGGCGGTCATACCTGAATAATCACAGTCTGTCTGACATGCAACATAAATGTCATTCTCGTGACCTCTGAGCTCTGTCTGACGAAATGTGAATGATATAGGCTACATTTAAAATCGCGGAACAGTCAATAGTCTAATATGCAGGTAAGTTCTGATACAACGCACCGTTTTCTGCTCATACTCTTAATACCACTAATGATGCAGCATGTGCGGTGTGCAACGTACCAATCCCAAACTGTATGATAAAGGCAAATAAACACATTGATAAACTCACTGATCTAATAAATGAAAAATTGTGACTTACATTCAGAGGTGATGGATGAACGCGACGGATCGGAGCGGCGCATGCAGCAGGTTGACAGTCCGCGTGCGTCCTCTCTCATGCCCTCCAGTTATTTCTTTCCGACTATGATGATGATGATGATGTTATTTAGGGGCGGAGCTCCGAGAGCGCGTCTCTGTGTCCAATTTCATGCTTTTATTCCCGGACATTACCTATGGCGAGGAGCACTGAACAAACCGACCACAGCCCCTGTCTCTTTCTATGTGTGTGTGTGTGTGTGTGTGTGTGTGTGAGAGAGAGAGAGAAAACGCGCGCGCACACACACAGGTGTCGCCCACCACGATCCCGCGCAGGTTCTGTGACATCACAATGGCCCGAGTGGAAGCGTTGCCGTGGTTACAGCAGTGGCGTTCTCCGACTCTCACATCATCACGAGTTTCGACTGATAAAAGCACAAATCATCATGTTCACACACCCATTCATAATTGAATGACACTGTATTATTTTTAAATGGCGCCTCTGGTTACTGTAACAAAGTACAGAGTACTATATTACATATAAGTAGCCTACCTTTAATACGTTATACAAACAAATACATAATTACACATACAATGACAATATCAGAATAGGAATGTTTTTGCAGTAGCCTAATTCAATTTACAAATCGATATGTGAAATGTATTTTATGAAATGTAGGCTATGTCACAAAAAAGTGATAGAAGCTTATTGGCTTCATGTTTTGAGTTGTTGAGTGAGTTACACTGAGTGAGCTGACAGGGAGCTGACTCTCCATTTTTATTCTTTTAAAATAATGGCTGTGTTACTTACACTCTCGTGAGACAAAAGTGTGAAAGTGTTGGGGTGTAGGAATGATGCGTAGTCGGATTGTGTGTGTGTGTGTGTGTGCGTGCGTGCGTGCGTGCGTGCGGGGTGTGTTGTTTGGGAATGTTTATTCGAGTAATTGCTTTTATGCAATGTGCGGATCTATGCAGTACTTTTTTTTGCTGAATCTATTACAATTGCCCACGCAGAATCCAGAACACTCTCGCCCTCATTAACACACACACATTCTCGTCTCATTAAGTCACTGATTGATGGACACAATTCAGAGTGAGTCATGATTTACAGTCTGCTGTTAACTCACCTCTCTATCAATATATATATATATATATATACAGTGAGGAAAATAAGTATTTGAACACCGTGCTATTTTACAAGTTCTCCCACTTAGAAATCATGGAGGGGTCTGAAATTGTCATCATAGGTGCATGTACATGGTGAGAGACATAATCTAAAAAAAAAAATCCAGAAAACACAATGTATGATTTTTTAAAACTATTTATTTGTATGATACAGCTTCAAATAAGTATTTGAACACCTGAGAAAATCAATGTTAATATTTGGTACAGTAGCGTTTGCAATTACAGAGGTCAAACGTTTCCTGTAGTTTTTCACCAGGTTTGCACACACTGCAGGAGGAACCTTGATATGCTTCTTACAGAGTCACTCCTTGGTTCTCCTGGCTGTGTGCTTCAGGTCATTGTCATGTTGGAAGACCCAGCCTCGACCCATCTTCAATGCTCTAACTGAGGGAAGGAGGTTGTTCCCCAAAATCTCGCAATACATGGCCCCAGTCATCCTCTCCTTAATACAGTGCAGTCGCCCTGTCCCATGTGCAGAAAAATACCCCCAAAGCATGATGCTACCACCCCCATGCTTCACAGTAGGGATGGTGTTCTTGGGATGGTACTCATCATTCTTCTTCCTCCAAACACGTTTAGTGGAATTATGACCAAAATGTTCTATTTTGGTCTCATCTGACCAAATGACTTTCTCCCATGACTCCTCTGGATCATCCAAATGGTCATTGGCGAACTTAAGACGTGCCTTGACATGTGATGGTTTAAGCAGGGGAACCTTCCGTGCCATGCATGATTTCAAACCATGACGTCTGTATTACCAACAGTAACCTTGGAAACGGTGGTCCCAGCTCTTTTCAGGTCATTGACCAGCTCCTCCCGTGTAGTTCTGGGCTGATTTCTCACCTTTCTTAGGATCATTGAGACCCCACGAGGTGAGATCTTGCATGGAGCCCCAGTCCGAGGGAGATTGACAGTCATGTTTAGCTTCTTCCATTTTCTAATGATTGCTCCAACAGTGGACCTTTTTTCACCAAGCTGCTTGGCCATTACCCCGTAGCCCTTTCCAGCCTTGTGGAGGTGTACAATTTTGTCTCTAGTGTCTTTGGACAGCTCTTTGGTCTTGGCCATGTTAGTAGTTGGATTCTTACCGATTGTATGAGGTGGACAGGTGTCTTTATGCAGCTAACGACCTCAAACAGGTGCATCTAATTTAGGATAATCAATGGAGTGGAGGTGGACATTTTAAAGGCAGACTAACAGGTCTTTGAGGGTCAGAATTCTAGCTGATAGACAGGTGTTCAAATACTTATTTGCAGCTGTATCATACAAATAGTTTAAAAAAGCATATATTGTGAATTCTGGAATTTTTTTTTTGGGATTATGTCTCTCACATGTGGACATGCACCTACGATGACAATTTCAGACCCCTCCATGATTTCCAAGTGGGAGAACTTGCAAAATAGCAGGGTGTTCAAACACTTATTTTCCTCACTGTATTATATATATATATATATATATATATATATATACACATACATATATATTACTTATTTTGAATAAGTACTTTGTGATCCCAAAAATGAGTAGGCTTTATAGTGTCATATATATATATATATATATATATATATATATATATATATATATATATATATATATATATATATATATATATATATATATATATATATATATATATATATATATATATATATATATATATATGACACTATAAAGCCTACTCATTTTTGGGATCACAAAGTACTTATTCAAAATAAGTAATATATATGTATGTGTATATATATATATATATATATATATATATATATATATATATATATATATATATATATATATATATATATATATATATACACTCACCTAAAGGATTATTAGGAACACCATACTAATACTGTGTTTGACCACCTTTCGCCTTCAGAACTGCCTTAATTCTACGTGGCATTGATTCAACAAGGTGCTGAAAGCATTCTTTAGAAATATTGGACCATATTGATAGGATAGCATCTTGCAGTTGATGGAGATTTGTGGGATGCACATCCAGGGCACGAAGCTCCCGTTCCACCACATCCCAAAGATGCTCTATTGGGTTGAGATCTGGTGACTGTGGGGACCATTTTAGTACAGTGAACTCATTGTCATGTTCAAGAAACCAATTTGAAATGATTTGAGCTTTGTGACATGGTGCATTATCCTGCTGGAAGTAGCCATCAGAGGATGGGTACATGGTGGTCTTAAAGGGATGGACATGGTCAGAAACGTGGCATTTAAACGATGCCCAATTGGCACTAAGGGGCCTAAAGTGTGCCAAGAAAACATCCCCCACACCATTACACCACCACCACCAGCCAGCACAGTGGTAACAAGGCATGATGGATCCATGTTCTCATTCTGTTTATGCCAAATTCTGACTCTACCATCTGAATGTCTCAACAGAAATCGAGACTCATCAGACCAGGCAAAAAATTTCCAGTCTTCAACTGTCCAATTTCGGTGAGCTTTTGCAAATTGTAGCGTCTTTTTCTATTTGTAGTGGAGATGAGTGGTACCCGGTGGGGTCTTCTGCTGTTGTAGCCCATCCACCTCAAGGTTGCGCGTGTTGTCTTCACAAATGCTTTGCTGCATACCTTGGTTGTAACGAGTGGTTATTTCAGTCAAAGTTGCTCTTATATCAGCTTGAATCAATCAGCCCATTCTCCTCTGACCTCTAGCATCAACAAGGCATTTTCGCCCACAGGACTGCCGCATACGGGATGTTTTTCCCTTTTCACACCATTCTTTGTAAACCCTAGAAATGGTTGTGCATGAAAATCCCAGTAACTGAGCAGATTGTGAAATACTCAGACCGGCCAGTCTGGCACCAACAACCATGCCACGCTCAAAATTGCTTAAATCACCTTTCTTTGCCATTCTGCCATTCAGTTTGGAGTTCAGGAGATTGTCTTTACCAGGACCACACACCTAAATGCATTGAAGCAACTGCCATGTGATTGGTTGATTAGATAATTGCATTAATGAGAAATTGAACAGGTGTTCCTAATATATATATATATATATATATATATATATATATATATATATATATATATATATATATATATGACAACATGGCGAATGCGAATGTAGCCTGATAGCTACATCCAGTAGCCTATATACAAATATTCATACTATAAAGCCTACTCATTTTAGGGATCACAAAGTACTTATTCAAAATAAGTAGACTACCTACTCAAAGAGAGTCTGCGATTTTCGGATGCAGTCCTGATCTAGGGAGTGGATGGAGAGACGCACCCGGCACCCCATCCATCTCTACTGGAGGCAGCACACAGATGCAGGACGCATTTACTCGAGGGAGCGCAATAGACGGGTGGGATAGGAATGAATGAGAAAGACCGCTGCATGAAACAGGCTCTTTTAAAATAACTATTTTAACTTGACACGATGCATTGAAATCACAGCGCTGCGGGATTATGTAACTCCTGTCAAACCAGTCTCGACGAAAATATTCTGAGCGCGTAGCCTTTGATAACTATGGTAATCTACAGTCAGTGCAAAAATACGGACTGAATCCGAAATCGCCCTCTCTTAAATAGGGCACTGTTTGAGGGGACAGCCATTTGTAGTGGTACACACAACGGCTGTCCGAGTTCGCTTACTTGTTTTCATTCAACTGTATTTAGTGTACTAAAGTATAGGGAATATAGGGATTGAGGGTTTAGGGGGCGATTTCGGATGCAGTCACGGGTGTTTTTCATTCAGCAAGCTTCTTCAGCAATCCACCTTTCAATCAAATAACACCAACGCCTTTCATTTTCTTAAGGAAAAAATATGTTATTAAGAAAATTATTTGACAACTTCTTAAGAATTTCGAATTGTACTTAGGAACATTCTTACGAACTTTATCTTTCTTCAGAAGATTTTCGTGAATCCGGCCCCAGAATTAGCGAGGTCACCTTTAACACGTTGATTGCCAATGCCATTTCAGTTACCATCCCAGCTAGAAAGTTCTGGCAATTCTTTCAAAGCAGTACCGACCATAAAATGGTCTTAACGTCATAATGTTTTGAAATCATTTAATCTGCAATTTGAACGTTCAGAGAGCATTCAGAAATTAAGTTTTCATAAGTTAATGGGAAAATTATCAAAACGTTCTTAGAACAGCTGGAACTGCTGAATCCTTTCATTTCTTTAAAACCCAACATGGTGTGCGTTTATTTCCAAACTCATCTTCAGTGTGTCTACGTTCTCTTTAAGAAAATCAGCAGGAACACAGATGGTTCGAATTATAATAATAGATGTGCTTGTTCCATTTTAAGATAATTACTTTCTTAATTAAATCTCGCAGATCATTAAATCTGAAAACAACATGAAATGTAAACAGCACAAATCTTCTTGTCGATGTAATTAAAAACCAAATGTCTAATAATTGCTTTAAAGAAATTGTATAGGCTACTGCCGTTTCTAAAGCCTCACACTGTCCTCTAGCGGTGAGACAATAGAACTGTGTCTCCAGATAAAACTTAAGACTAAACTTTCAAATAATAATAACAATAAACAATATTGAACAACTATTTATTTTATTTTACACCTATACAAACGATTTTTAGTCTTATTGTTATTACTTTTGTCACAATAACTATGATTAATATAATATCTAGCCTATATGTGTCATATCGCCGTTCAAAATGTGTTCATTTCTTTCAGTGCTGAAACTATAAGAAAATGCAGTCTGTGATATACAAAGGACAGTGAGCACCTGCGATGCTTCCATGAATCAAAAATACAAAATCAGTAGTTTCATTAAAAAAATATGTTTTTCACATGACACAATAGACTTTAATTTAGGTTAATAAAAATACTAAAAAGTAAATGCAGCATATTCAATACAAATGCAACTAGAAAGTAATATATTCAGCATTTGAAAACTACATTTAAAGTGTAAAAAAAAAAAACAATAAATAAAAATGCGTTTTTGGTTCTTAGGTTCCCACATTCATCTAACATGAATACAGATATTTTATCATTCCATTTATTTACGGCTTACTGTACACTGAATGTGTTTAACGTGTTCATCTAAGCAGTGTCTGTGTGTGTATGAGAAATATGTATACATTATTGTATTTCAAACATTTGGGTATATGCTGTGATTGACACTCCACACTCACTATTCACTACATAGCGAAATCCACAGAAAATGAGTGGAAACTTCTGTAGATACACTATGTTTTGTGTGTTACTGTCATGTCACATAAATATAGACTGTATATATAGTGTTTTGGTCAGTCTGGAGCAAGAGACTATCATGAACTCTCCAGATAAAGTGTCTCTCAGCTCAGTCCTCTTTCAGTCCTCGTCGTCTTCTCTGCTGCTCCAGTCTCTGCAGCCCTTCCTCTCGCCCCAGTGCATGCTGGGTACCTGCTCTGTGAGCAGCCTCAGTCGCTGCGATGTCAATCTGAGCATATTTACTGGAGCTTTTCCCTGAACAGAACCACAGCAAGTTCGTCAAGACAGATGTTGATGCTAGCCTGAAAACATTTTGTCTAAAAAAAGTTTGAAAAGCTTGAAGTTTGACAGATTGCATAAGCAATGTTAAATCAAACAAAATATCCCTATATAGAGATCAACACACACACACACACACACACACGTATATATATATATATATATATATATATATATATATATATATATATATATATATATATATATATATATATATATATATATATATATATATATATATATATATATATGAAGCGGCACAACTGTTTTCAACATAGATAATAATAAGAAATGTTTCTTGAGCAGAAAATCAGCATATTAGAATGATTTCTGAAGGATCAAGTGACTGAAGACGGGAGTAATGATGCTGAAAATTCAGCTTTTCATCACAGGAATCAATTATATTTTAAAATATATTACAATGGAAAATAGTTATTTTGAATTGTAATAATATTTCACAATTACTTATTTTACTGTATTATTTTTTCAAATAAATGCAGCCTTGGTGAGCATAAAAGACTTAAGTGTGTGTGTGTGTGTGTGTGTGTGTGTGTGTGTGTGTGTGTGTGTGTGTGTGTGTGTGTGTGTGTGTGTGTGACAAACGATACCAATTCTTTTTTAGTGTCCAACAACAGACACCTATAACCAATACTTAATGCTATTTTTGCACTGTATAATAATATAAATAATTATTATTAGCAAAAAACATAAACAATTTAAAATAACTACAAGCCTATAGCAACTATAACAACTATATAAATTCATCTCTCATACACCTGCAATTAATATGAATGTTATTTTATATTACTTGGCCCGCCCGATTGGTGGATATACAAACGCGCCAAGTACGTTGCAGACAGCATGATCAAAACTTCCGCGATTGTATTTTTCCTTCAAATATCAAGTCAAGAGAGTGACGCACATCAAAAAAGAAGTCTTCCAAAGTCTTCCTCACGTAGCTGGATATTCATTAAAAATAAAGTTCAACCACACATTTCCGATATTACAATCCGAAGGAAGCTTATGCAGCGACTGTGTTTGTCCACAACCAGGCACAGCGCAATATCTTGCTATCTCCGGCATGTTTATTGCTCGGTAGCGTGATCCGTTTAGCTCCACGAGTCGGTGGGCTACAGAATCAGGCGTACATATTTGTCTGTTGAGGCGGCGTTTCAGCATACGATGATCTCAAGGGTCGACATATTCTGAGATTGAGTGTTTTCTGGGCCTGATGTCAATAAAAGCTTTTCTTTGACTAACAAGGAAGTTTTAAGCTCTGAAACGTACAGGATATTCTTATATCACGATTAACTATTATATATCAAATGCTCAAGGGAAAGTTGATTTCTCAATTCATCACCCCTTCAAAAAGCATGTGGTTTGTTCATTTAACTAATATTATAGAAGTATTTTTTTCTGCCACAGAATAAAAAAAAGAAAGAAGATAACTGTGACTTTTTAATCTCACCAGCTGAGTTTTCTCCCCCCACAATTGCAAGTTTATAATAATAATTAAAAAAAATATTCCCTTAAAAGAAAGTACCTTTGTTATTTTTTAATCTGTGGTGGAAACAAGCTTCCATATAATATAGCGATGTATGGTGCTGATGTGTAAATATATTATTAACATTATTATTTGTTTGCTTTGCACCTCTGATGGCTGTGCTGGACTCCTGCAGCTCTAGTTCCATGTAATGCAGCTGTTTTTTGGACGTGGGGCTGGTGGGAATATTCACGTATGTTACTGCGTCTCCCCTGAGCCTCTCCATCACTGCTGAGCCATCCCCTGCAAACGCAAACACTCCACCTGAAACACACAGATCAGACCCACATCAAAGACACACACACACACACCTAAAGAAAACACCACAGACCTCGAGCAAAGTGAGTTCACCTTCAGTGAGATGATGAGAAATCCTCTGTGAAGCAGCACAGCTGCCTATAAGCTCAAACCTGCTCCGCTCCTCCAACTGTGACAGAAAGGGAGAGAGAGAGAGAGAGAGAGAGAGAGAGAGAGAGAGAGAGAGAAAGATGTTCATTCATGGAAAAACACACCTTTATTAGTCTGATTCCTGTTTAAAATTAACATGTCCACACCAGTTTATTCTGTAACTTGTCTGTACAGGTTCAGTAGTTTTACAAAAGCGAAAGAGGCTGGAACCTTTATGCTTTACAAACGGCAGTTTTCAGACAAATGCTTGCTAATAACACACTAGGTGCGTTTACATGGAGCGCTGTAATCGGTTTAAAAGTCCAATCCGAATGAAAATGGTCCATTTAAACACCTCAATCGGAATAAAAATGCCCAAACCGAATGAAATTGTAATCGGTTTAAGAGGGGTGGGATAAACCTTTTCATGAACCAATCAAACAAATAAGTCCACCATGTAAACGACCTGATCCGATTACTTTGAATGTACGTCTTTCTGTGACGTGATATACAGTGCACACCTCCACCACTGAAGAATGCACGCCGCACTCACACCAGGCTATAATGTTGACGAGAGGAAAGTTATTTTTTAAACTTTAAACTGTTAAATTTTTTATTTCGTAACAAGTTGTGAACATAATGTTGAAATAATGACACAGACATTGCCTGGCTACACCATCTCATCTTGACAGCGTTTTTCCTAGGCTTCAACTGCGCCTGACAGAAGAATTGAACAAATAATGAATAGCTTTTATAAAACTGTAATTTGGGTGCATTTTGTTGTTAATTTTGTGTTTTTCAAAATAAAGAAATTTAATTAATTTTGAGTCCGCATTCATCATTCACAGCTGTTGAAATAGCCATTGTATAATTGAAAGCATCAGCACATGTAAACACCAAATCGGTTTAGATAACGTCTCATGTAAACAGTCCACTGAATCTTTCAATCGGAATGATTTTAATCGGAATGACAAAAAAAAGCGCATGTAAACGTGGCTACTGTTGCGTGTGGCATTCAGTTGTATTTCGCTCATGTATCGTTGAACCCTTTGATGCTCATGCCATTAAATGAAAGAAAAAATTCAACAAAAAAAATGACAAAAAAATATTAAATATAAGGTATTTTTTAAATGCTAATGACTAATGACATTAGACCAAATTGATCCTAAATTCTAAGCAAAATTCTTTACATTTTGACCACTAAGTAGTGCTGTTACTCAGGTAACCACCACAATTATTTGTCTCAAAACCCAAAGCATTAGTAATATACAGCTACTGTAAATGGCTAATAGACAATATGGCCAACAAAGATGGTTATGATGACATTTGCCAAGTTTCATTTCAAAGCTTTTGTCAAAGATAATGCCTCACCAGGGTTAATCGAGCACCGGTGTGTCGTTTGCACTGTGCTGGGTTTCATTTGTATTTTTGCACACTTCTATCAAATGTAATTCAAAAGGAATATTGTTACCTCTGGGCTCCTCTCTGTTTTTCGGCCGTCCATAATCTCATAGGCAGGATCTGTTCTTCCTTTGTCCGGCCAGATTCTCTCTCTGTTATCTGCACAAAGATAATCACAGAACAAGGTCAGAACAAAACACACTTACCATGTAGAATATATGAGTGACATGGGTATGCTTTGTCCAATTTGAAAAGCATATTCTTCTTCCTATATTAACATTTCTTGTTAATCATGTTTTCATAGCTGATTTGAATGAAAACTTATACACTGTTGGTGCACGAAAAAACAGGTCGGTTTACATACATGTATGCTTAGTTTCATGTCACTAAAGACACACAATAACATAACACAATATATCGTTTTTTTCAATCACTAGGACACATTTCTCAATACTTAGGTCACTTTTTCAAAACTCTTCAAACAGTGATCACAACAGCAGTTGATGTGGGCTAAACTGTGGATCATTTATCATTGCTTAGGCATGAAAAGCATTCAATGACTACATCTTTCAAATGGCATGAAAACATTTCTTACTTAAACACAACCACTGCCACAATTCCATGTACCTACAGGCCAATACTTTAATACTCTTTTCAAAACTGTTAACCTTAAGATCAAACATAACACAAAAAATGAACAAGAAAGCAATTTGCAACATTTCTGCAGTAATACCATACTGAAATACATTCAGAATCTAAAGAAAATAAATAAATAAATGTGACCTTTTATTTAAATAATATTATATGTTCAGCATTATATTATCAGCAAGGGCAGTACTTGTGTTCAATTATGAATTGTGCATAGAAAGAAGTGCTTGCGTTCACGTTTGCATAAAAATGTTTTGGGCCTTATTGTGAATGTAATTTAAAAATCATTCAAAGTGTATTGATTTATAAAATCGGCCATCATACTGGCCTTACAGTAATATAAATATAATATTTAATTAGTATATCCCAAACTTTACATATAAATGCATCCCAAATACACATTGGCACATGACTGATCTTGGCTCAACACTTTTCCCTATTACCCTCGATCATGCGTATCAGCTCTGAGAGTGTCTTTTAGACAGTGACAGATTATGCACAGGGAACAACAGCAACTCAGCCATGAAGTGGTAAGCCACGTAAAATCACAGAGTGGGGTCAGCGCATGCTGAGGCGCACAGTGAGCAGAAGTCGCCAACTTTCAGTCAATAACTACAGACCTCCAAACTTTGTGTGGCCTTCAGATTAGCTCAAGAACAGTGCGTAGAGAGCTTCATGGAAAGGGTTTCCTTGACCGAGTAGTTGCATCCAAGCCTTACATCACCAAGTGCAATGCGACACTTTGCATTGCACTTGGTGATGTAAGGCTTGGATGCAACTATCTATGCAGTTATCTATGCAGTGATGTAAAGCATGCCGCCACTGGACTCTAGAGCAGTGGAGACGTGTTCTCTGGAGTGACCAATCACACTTCTCTGTCTATCAATCAGATGGACGAGTCTGGGTTTGGCGGTTGTCAGGAGAACGGTACTTGCCTGACTGCATTGTGCCAAGTGTAAAGTTTGGTGAAGGTGGTATTATGGTGTGGAGTTGTTTTTCAGGGGTTGGGTTTGGCCCCTTTGTTCCAGTGAAAGGAACTCTTAATTAAGTTTGGGGATGATACCTTCCTGTTCCAACATGACCGCACCAGTGCACAAAGCAAGATCCATAAAGACATGGATGAGCGAGTTTTGTTTTGAAGGAAATTCTAACTAATGTTACTTTTTACCTGACTTAAGGCTCGCTCTCTCTTCCAGGTATTGCAGGTGTTTTTTTTTGCAAGTGTTTAACGCAGTAATTCATTCAACAACATACACCTTAATATTCTTTTTAAAACACGTTTAGAATATTATTATATTTTGACCACATGGTGTATTTCCTGCTACTTGCACCATACTAAAGAGCCCTTAACATTACAGGTTATATTACCAACTGTAACATGCATTACTTAAAAAGAAAAGTAGCTCAAATATCAATGTGTAAATTCACACCGATCAGGCATAACATTATATCCTAATATTGTGTTGGTCCCCTTTTTGCTGCCAAAACAGCCATGACCCGTCGAGGCATGGACTCCACTAGACCTCTGAAGGTGTGCTGTGTTATCTGGCACCAAGATATTAGCAGCAGATCCTTTAGGTCCTGTAAGTTGCGAGGTGGGGCCTCCATGCATCGGACTTGTTTGTTTGCACTTTGTATTCTGACACCTTTCTATCAGAACCAGCATTAACTTCTTGACCAATTTGAGCTACAGTAGCGCGTCTGTTTGATCACACCACACAGGCCAGCCTTCGCTCCCCATGTGCATCAACGAGCCTTGACTGTCGTCGGTTCACCACTGTTCCTTCATTGGACCTCTTCTGATAGATACTGACCACTGCAAAATGGGTACACCCCACAAGAGCTGCAGTTTTGGAGATGTTCTGAACCAGTCGTCTAACCATCACAATTTGGCCCTTGTCAAACTCTCTCAAATCTTTACATTTGCCCATTTTTCCTGCTTCTAACACATCAAACTTAAATTTAAAGCCAACTTGTTTACTATAATATCACTTCGAAAATCTTTTTGAAAATAAGTTTTGAAAATAATAAAAAGTTACATTGGATAAATTCTGTCTTGTTTTATATCCCATAATGGCTCAGAAAGCCAAAAGTCCCAAAGTCAGAAATAACACATCATGCCATGCATCACTGACATCAACCATTTATCGAACTCGCTTTCAAGTCCTTGTGTTTCTTCACCCATCCAAACCCTCAAAGAAGACGAATGGAAAACAACAATATAGATGAGTTTGCAGAAGAGGAAAGTTAATTTTTTAACACGATTAGACAGAGACTTCCGGAATGAGGAGAAGGAGAGTTGGGTTAGAGATGAGACAAAGTCCGGTGTGAGAGGTTTGGGGTCAACGTTCTCTTACCTTCTTCAGGTATTCGTTGCAGAGAGACTGGCCTACTGGAATGCTCAATGGAAGAGCAGATGGACTCTGGGATGTTCGAGTTGTTTCTATTTGGTTCTCTGCTCTGATCCTGGACAAAAATTCCGAGTCTGGATGGAGGAGTGAGTCTAAGCAGCCGGCAGTTTCCCTCTCCTCTCCTGCACTGGAGGCAGTTCTCGTAGAGGACATTGTGTACACTGTGAATGGGGCGTCTGGATAATGACATCGCCTCATAAACGCTGCTACTGTCTGATTTCCCAGCAGGATTGTAGTGTGCCAGGAGATCAGACAGACAGGAGATGTATCCCTCAGATCGCTCCTCCTCATTGGTCTGTGAATGTTCAGATAAGGGCTTCAATGGATCCTGAATGGTCAAAGATGACTCGCTGATCTCCACTTGGTCCTGACTGGTGGCTGGTCCAGTGAGACAGGCTGTATATTCACCTGCTGAAGTAACACCTGCTGCTTTGAGAGTGCGTCTGTACTTTCCTCACATATAAATCTCATTTTATATTCCCATTAAAATGCTCTGTATATTACTTAATAAATGCGGGAGTTATCCAGACCTTTGTGAAAAAGAAGTGCACTTAATTGTATCGAATGTGCACTTTAAATCTTAAATGTATATTTTTTAAATACTATATTTGTGTATAATATAATATTAATTAAATAAAAGGCCACTTAAGTATACTTAAAGAGAGTAGACTTTCATGACTTTTTTTGTAAATGTCAAAAAAAAAAGGTTTACTTAAACATACATTTTAAATCATTGCTTCGATAATATTTTGTCATGCTTTAAAGAAGTACACTTATTTTGATGTTGACTAACATACTAAAGCATGTAACATTTGATCAAAATTTTAACTAATATTTAAACTAAATATATAAAGTGAATATATTTTAAATGTACTAAATTGCAACTTTATCATTACAAGTCTGTAAAATATTTAAATACACAACATACAAGTTTCTATAATACATTAAAGTATATTTTAGTATACCAAAATTGCTTGTCGGTACATGTGGCAGTACACTTTAACTATATTTCAAAGACAATAGAAGTTATTACGAAATTACATATAAAGATGTACTTAACTCCTACTTAAATGGGTCAACAAACACTCTAAAGTTCAGCTAATTGCATTTGACATAAATTAACATGCAATTTAATGTTCTAAAATATTACATTCTGTTCACACGTATATAAGTATAATTTCTTTCTGTAATAAGTACACTGTTTAAAAGTATGTTAAAGTGTACTTCTTGTTGTCACCCTTTAAGCATTTCACTATGGGACATGCAGAATGAGGGAGAGGTTGTAAAGAGATATACTGGCTGCAGGAATCTTACTTGGCACAGTGGGCAGTAAATTCCCTCCAGGATGAGGCAGAAATGTGCCCTGTTTAACAAACACACAGATAAAATCAATTAACAGTTACATAACACCATAATCAATGCCACAAAGAACTAAGTCTGTTCTTATTGCAGTACACTAGAGGGTGTCGCTTCCCAACACTATAGTATGGAAGCTTGTTCCCGCCACAGAATAAAAATAAATAAATAAGGTCATTGTGATATGGCCATGTAATTATTTAATGGATACAAGCTTTCATAATATAGGGCAGTACACTTTGGGGGGGAACAAAATTGAACTGTTTTCATTGAAGTACACACATGAATATGTCACTTCTTTTTATGGAAGCACACAGAAACATTCTGGAGCACAGAAACTAGTTTTCAATGCTGCCTCGCGACTTTTATAAATAAAATACTGTAGATATGCTACTGAATCACTACATCATATTTCTCAGCAACAAGGGGGTAGTATCACTAGTTTTGAAGTAATTAAGCTCATATCTTCTAAGTTAATAGAGAGAGAGAGAGAGAGAGAGAGAGAGAGAGAGAGAGAGAGAGAGAATTAATTCATGCTATACTTAATTCACTCAAATAAATGTATATACAGTATATATATATATATATATATATATATATATATATTCAGTTTGCATTAGGGTGTTTTTGTCATTTCATTTTATTTCAGTTAACGTTTTATTTTTTTATTCAAGTAATGACATTTTTAGACTTTATTTTTAGTTTTAAACTATAATTTTAAACTCAGTGTGTGAATGAATGAATGAATGAATGAATGAATGGGTGAATGTGAGGCAAAATGTAAAGCGCTTTGGATGGCCATAGGTCTGTTAAAAGCGCTATATAAATGCAGTCCATTTACCATTTACCATAATAACCCTGAGTAGTGTGTGTACCTTGAGTCCTTTGCAGATGGGGCAGGTAGTGAAGAGCGATTTAGAGCCGGCTGGCGGAAGTGAACAGTTTGCACAATCACAGCAGCTTTTATTACAAAATAATCCCTGACACTCCTCCCCTTTTATTAAACTCTCCTTTGTCTTTGACTCCTCCCTTTTACCAAGCTCTAGATAATTAATCAGAGCTGAGCCAGAATCTGATTGGCTGCGAGATTCTGTATATTCTTCAGACTGTTTTTGACCGAATGGCTCTATGAGTCCAGTATCATTTTGAGATCTGCTACTGTCTCTATTGTCCTCGGGAGCTCTAGTGATCTCCAGCAGACTGCGGGGAGAGTCATAAAGATATCGTAGGGAAGAGGGTATCTGGTACTCATGGTTGCACGTGCACAGATGTTTCTCTGGGACAGCAGGTGGTGGCAGGTTGAACGGCGTGCCGTATTCCTCCCCCGGACTGGCAGCATCCAGACTGCTGTTGTAGGAAGAGAAGCTTCCCGTGTAAGATGAGTGGCTTCCCGTCGCAATGCCGCTGTCGGATGAGTTCTGTCGGCCGGTTTCATTTAGCTTACGTGACCGAACAGAATCAGTCGGGACTTGGAGTCCAACGGAGAGTTTCTCCTCGACCAGAGATGATTGTGGGTGAGGTGTTTCTGCAGAGCTGGGCGGAACCAGATCGGTCCACAGCACAGGGCGACCACTAATGCTGCAATCTGTTTCCGAAGTGTCAGATGAACCAGATATGCTGCGGTCGTCTCCTGTCATCGAAGAGCTGAAACGGGAGCTGGAAGCTTTCAGGACAAAAGAGAAAAAAAGCAATATTATTCATCTTGACTGCACAAATATTTGCTTTTCTCCTCACAGATACCTAAAAAAAGTGCACTTATTTGCAATGAATGTGCACTTGTAGGCTATTTTTAAATTCCTCAATGTATATTTTAAAAAACCTGTACATGCAGATAATTAAATATTAATGCAATAAAATGCCACTTAACTCTTTCCCCGTCACTGACAGAAATTTCCGGCTTTCCGTGTTTTCGTTGTTATAAGGTAGGGGATTTAAGTGTACTTTTAGGGTGCTTTCACACCTGCCTCATTTAGTTCGGTTGAATCGTACTAGAGTTCGTTTTCCCGTTTGGTGCGGTTCGTTTGGTCAGGTGTGAAAGCAGCAATTGCACTCGGGTGCGCAGCAAACAAGCGTACCGAGACCTCCTTGAAGAGGAGTGAGAACGTGATCCGACCTCGAACAGACACAACTGCAAAAAGTACTGATAATTTTTGGACTAAACCAGCTGCCGTAGTCAGCTGCGCTGTGCATTATGGGATGAGGGAGTGTTTGTTGACAGTTTGCACTTTAGCATGGCAGCTTGCGGACAAACTTGGTGTAGTGAGGAGGTGTGGAGCCTCATAGAAATTTGGTCTGATAACCATATTAGGTCCCAACTTTCGAAAACTCACAAGAACAGCGCGATCTTCGCTTGAAGTGACGAGTGATGCACGCTCGCCGTTTGCAGTGCATTAGAACGTTTTTTCAAGCCGCATCGGCGCTTCACTATAGAAATGTATTGTTTGCATATTTTGGTGTATACAAACAATGTACAAAAACCAGCCCGCGCAGTCGCAGTTTAGGAAAAAAAACGCCATGGCCAATGAGTGATGTGGATGTTGTCATGTGACTGCATTTTGGTTCATTTCATCTGGTTCGGACCAAAGCAATCAGTGTGGTGTGAAAAGGAACCAAAAAAGCTGAAAAATGCTACAATGTATAATTGTTTGCCCTTGGTTCAGACCAATGAATCGAACTAGAGATGTGAAAGCACCCAAAGAGACACTTATTTTGATGTGTTGAATAACCTACTAAAGCATATGCGAAGTGCTTAATTATAATGTTAACTGTAGTGCGTTATTTGCTATTATACTACGGGGGCCGTTGAATGCTTGAATCTGATTGGCTGGTGAACGTTCTGAGGTGTGCAATTATTTTCTGGGAAACGCACAGCGAACGTAGTTCCGGGCAGCTCTCTTGACCGCAATACAGTTCCATATCACGTCGCCAAATGATTTCAGTTATTTCAAATGTCTTTACAGCCTACAACAGCAAAAAAAACAAAACCCACAACGACACTGACCAATCAAATAAATATAGTAAACAATAAGATAAAAAGGAAAAATTATTTCCATGTTTTATTTCCACAAAATTACGTTTAATTATATAAGAAACGCACATTACTCTCGTTCTCCCGCTCTCTCTGCTCTCTCTGCTCTCCTACTCAAACGCGCAGAAATGTGATGTCAGCGCTGCTCGATTTTATCATTAAAATAGTTTAGCAACTTAAAAACAACATGACATTTCTCACTAGCAAGGTACCGTTAATAAAGGAGCTGTTCTTACAGTTCCGTATTAGTTGAGGCTGTTGAAAGAGACGCAGGCTCACTCTCTCTCTCTCTCTCTCTCTCTCTCTCTAATAACTTGCTGCATTAATAACTGCACTAGTCTGCTATCAGTGGCACAAGCCTCCACAACTAGCTTTAAAATGACGTTTCGGAAGTAACAAAAGAGCCGTTGGATGAGACGCGGAAGAAATAGTCCTACTCACAATAGCGATTTAAGTACAAAAACCGGACGAATCCATTTAAATATATCATCTGACCGATGTCTTGAGGTGTGGTAACCGTAGTACAAGCGGAATAATTGACATCTGCTTCGCGTCGTGACCGCATCACCACCTCGGGTGTGCATTATTTTTCTAATAATTCAACGGCCCGTTGTCAATTATTCCTTACTTACAATACATAAATGTTCTAAATTGCAACTTCATTATAACAAATGTATACTTATTACATAACAAGTTAATAGAAATTACATTACAGTATTTTTAGTTTATCATAAATGCTTCGGCAGCACACTTAACTATATTTCAAAGACAATACAATTATTTAATTACATATAAAAATGTACTTAAGTCCAATCCTATAGACCGCCGACAGCCCATGATGTCATCAACGTGTGACCCTGAAATATATAAGGGCGCCTTACAAACATGACATTCACCTTATCACTGGGACTGTTTGGTAGGCAGGCCTCGAAGCATGGCGAAGAGACGCAGTGTTTCGTTCCCTGTTCTCAGGGAACATAGGTTACATATATAACCTGAGACGTTGAATTTTTCGAAGGGAACTCGCACTGCCTCCTAGGATGCTTTGGGGAACGAAATACCCACACCGCCATGCTGAAGGGAGCGCATACCAGTGGCAGTGACAACTGTCAGAACCAGCAAATTCAAACACTCTCCCTCGAGTCACACTGGGCTGTCAGTGACAGCATTCCTTACAGTCATAGCCCAAGCTATAAGCCTCAAGAGGAAACCTTCATACACTTTACATTAAGTCCTACCCAGGCTGCTCAAAGGTCTGAAACCAACCACTTCAACAGAAGTGGTCCCTTTAAGGGAATGTGGCTAGGGAACCCGAGGGAGCCACAGCCAATCACAATTATGGGAACATATTCACCCGAATGCCACCAGGGAGGCCTGACCTGGTGTCACTTACATTGGACACCTCAGTCTGGCCAATCTAAAAAGCACCTATATTTCAAAGCGCTAAGGAGGCCGGACCCAAATTATCTAAATGGGAGGCCTCACGAGAGGCCTGCAACTGTCTGACCAGACTCAGGAGGCTGAGTACTCACAAGCAACCCTCAGTGAGGGGAGCACCGAGCCCGACCTGGTAGGTAGACCAGGCTGTAGGCTAGACCAATAACCAGTAGCAGAAAAGTGATCACTTGTGTCATCTTAGGGTGCGAACTTGCCTTCAGGTGCTGCCTGCTAAGGCCAGATCAACTGACAGCAAGCATCCACTAGCTGCCAGAGTCATGCTAGCTGTTTAGTGCCCAATCTTGGGAACTCTCCTTCAGGGAGGCCTGGTGAGGCCTACTACCTGATAACAATACATGCTAGCTGCCAGAGCATCCAAACTCGGGAACTTGGAACTTGAGAACTCACCTTCAGGGAGGTCTGATGAGGCATACTACCTGATAGTAATACATGCTAGGCCTGGTAGGGCCTACTAGCTGATAACAAGGAGGTCTCTAGGCCTCTAACTACCTGGCCGCAGCTGCTATGCATGTCCCTCAAGCCTCGGGACTCTCTTCCAAGGAGGCCTGCTACTTGTCAGCGAGTCTACTGCCCGGACTGCCAAGGCCAACCACTTGCAGCAAGCTTGCCTAACAAGCCCTTCTGGGGCCAGCCGTCATGGAGGTCTGCTGAGGCCTACTACATGACAGTGCAGTCTTTGCTGGCAAATAAGCTGATACACACCACAGTGCCTACAGACCTGGTACGTAACTACATTGCCAACGGCAGTGTACTCAGCAAAATAAATAAATCCTTTAAACAAGGGGAGTACAACTTACGCCACCCTGCCTAAATGGAGGCATCTGTGTGCATGGGTGTCAGCTCATGGCAATGCTCTGGCTTCAAGGGAGTGTACTTCTAGAACTTGCATGACGTGAAGGTTAGACATTTCCACTCGACCTGAGCCATAGTGGTGTAAAGCAGAATGATACAGAGCTGAGAGTGGAGTACTCAGAAACACCCTGCTTTAGTAGGGGAGTACTAACCACATGACCCTGAAATTTATAGGGGGAGGGCCTGCCAGTAGCTCTAGATATGCCTGGCGGCCTACGTCAATGAAGCTAGCTCTGAGGGGTGGGGTCAAGTGAACCAAACAGTCCGCTTGACCCCGCAACCCCGAGTACCAGGTCTGTTGGCACTGTTTGAACAGCTTATTTGCCAGCAAAGAATGTCCTGTCATGTAGTAGGCCTCAGCAGGCCTCCATGACGGCCGGCCCCTGAAGGGCTTGTTAGGCAAGCTTGTTGCAAGCGATTGGCCTTGGCAGTCCGTCAGTAGACTCGTGACAAGTAGCAGGCCTCCTTGGAAGAGAGTCCCGATGCTTGGGGGGCATGCACAGCAGCTGCAACCAGGTAGTTAGCTCAAGAGGCTTCCTCTGGGCCAGAAAGTCTGGGTTCATAGCAACCAGTTTTAACATGCTATCAGGTAGTAGGTCCCACCAGGCCTCCCTGAAGGCGAGTTTCTGAGTTTGAATACTCTGGCAGCTAGCATGACTTGCTATCAGCTCTAGATGTGCCTGGCAGCCTACGTTCATGAAGCTAGCTCTGAGGGGCGGGGTCAAGCAAACCAAACAGTCTCTTCATGAAGCGAAAGATGGCCTAATCCTGCCCCACAACCAAATTCTGCCTCTGCACCAGCCTGCATTACTCATCTAACCCCAGAATGCAGAAACCTTGGCCGAACGAGTCTCACCATGAGAGGCGGCTGATATTAGGGGTGCTAGAAAGCCGACATTCACGTAGTCAAGGCCCAGAGGCGGCAATGCTTTAGCAAAGCGTCTCCATCATCCCTAGAATAGCCTAGGCCAACTACCGAGGCGGCCCTGGTGAGGGCCAGCCTGCAAGCATAGATCTTTACTTGAGGCTTGGAGGAGCAGCAGCCTTAAGAGAAAAACGCTCTCATGAGAGAAGCCACTCAGGCAAAACAATGTCAACGGCCCCATGGGCCAGATATTAGATCTGACTGAAGCTCCAGTGTTAGTCTCTAATTTACATATACTCTCCACTGCTTCTGCTTTTGATTTCACTGCACACAGCGAAAATGAGCGGTGACCCAACCATTAAATTGACCAAAGGAAAAGCCAACCCATACTCACATACGAAGCCGATATAACTGGTGGTTCTATTCTTATCGTTCTAGCCACCTAAAAGGGGAACTTCATGGCCCTAATATTCCTTCCTCTTCTTAAATTTATAGACTTTTAAACACATAACCCCCTTAACTCTATACAGGGAACTGAGGTCTGCAGAAATACATTTTCTGTTTTCTTTCTCTTTTTAAAATGAAAAAAGGAGACCTTCCAGCTCAACCTGCGGCGTGCAGAATGAAGATTCACCAATTTAGTTTTATAAACATGAGGTCTATCAGCCTTACAAGCCAGAAAGGGGCGCTCTCATTGACCAAGCCAAGGCGGGCTGTAGAATATAATTTCCACTTATCACGGGCCCAGACCCAGGTCTGATGTAAGAAGTGCCTGGGGAAACGATGAAGAAGAAAGATGGTCAGGTTGTTAGTTCACCCTCGGGGAGGAGACCCATTACCGACGTGGACTCCATCAAATCCTTCCTCTTCTGGGAGTCCTGCCTCTTTTGCGACCTACTCCTCCTCTAAGGGGGTGTGCACGAGAGGCGACTCTGGCTCTCTGGCCCTGTCTCCAACCCTCAGAATGGCCCCCTCAGAATGGCCCTGTCTCCAACCCTCATCCACATTCTGAGGGACCCTGGCCCATTATATTCGGTGGGACCCGGATCTCACCGGTATGCAGGTTTTAAGCGCAGCTGAACGCGCCTTCGCTTCCCCAAACTTTCCCACCATCGCCCTAACGAAGGTGGTGAAAAAGTTTGAAACTGGTGAATCGAGGAGAAAGCCCTTTTCTTTCTCCCAGATATCAGCCATGTTCAACGACAGATGTTTCTCCATGGCCACCATCGCTGCCATTGATCAACTAATCGCGGCAGCCGTTTTGATTGGTGGCATTGAGAGATAGATCTGTGGTGCGGCACAGTTTGACCACCGCATCAGGGGACAAACCCACCCCTTGATCGAGATCGCTCAGCAGATCTGCCTGGTACACTTGCAACACTGCCATGGTGTGCAAAGCAGCATGAGCCTGACCTGCTGTTGTGTATGCCCTGCCATTTAAGCGAGATGTCGTTTTGAAAGGCTCTCAGTGCCAATGCCTACCCAGATGCGAGATAGTTCGCAAACTTCCCGTCAAATGGTGGCATCGACACATACCCATATTCACCTATCCCCTCAACATCAGAAATTAACCTGCTGATGTTGGTGTATATGGGCCGAATATGGGCTCTTCCATGCCCTATCTATCTCCGTGTGCAGCTCGGGAAGAAAAGGAAGGCTCACTGGAGCTGGAGGATTATGGTCGGAGAGAAATCGATTGTCAAGCCAACTGTGAGCAATCTCTCCCCTAATGCGCTGTGTAGTCTGTCTGCAGCGTGTTCCATTACTTTTAACAGCTCTGCATACATGGGTAGAGTGGCTGAATCCGGAATCCTCAGGATTTATTTTCTCATTTTCACCACCCTCACCAGCCATCTCATGCTCATCCATGAAAGCACTCACTGCTGGGCCTCGTCAGCCGTCGGATCATCTGAGTAGATTACACCCCTCTCAAGATGATCAGCAAGCTCCATCTGGGAAACCCATGATGCGCGTTGCCGTTCTGTGTCGGCACGAGCGGGACCCGCAACACCTGTCCCAGATACTGGACTCTCCTCCCTCGAGAAGAGAGCCAGATGAGAACAGAGTGTTCTCAAGGGAAAATGCTCACAATTTCCACAGGCAGCTCCCTCAAGAACTGACTGTGCATGCTTGTGTGTGTTTTCCGGTGTCAAATATCTAGGACACTTTTGAGTCAGTACACTTCTGAAAACACTTGGTCTTCTCTGTGCGTTTCATATTGAATTTGTATTACCTTAATTCAAAGCGCTTCAGACAGAACAGTCCCTGAAGACGAAAAGATGAATGTCATGTTTGCAAGATGCCCATATATACTTCCGGGTCGCACGTTGATGACATCATGGGCTGTCGCCGGTCAATAGGATTGCTGTGATTCAAAAGTAGTTTCAGACACCTGTCACACTGAGGAATTCCCCAAAGTGTCCTAGTACGCAGTGTGAGTTCCCTTCAAAAGGGAACTTATTTTTCCAAAAAAAAAAAAAAAATTATCTGATGCCACCAGATTGAGGTTCACCAGAGTAACATTTTGGATGTGGGTTTGGGGGTCACTTGTGAGACAAAGGTGGGCAAGACAGGAGACACATGTACCTGTGCTGTGAGACAGCAGACTGAGCCTCCGTTCCAACTCCTCCGCTTCATGGTTTAGTCTGTCCTGCACTAACGCTGCATTGACACTGGGCTCTGAGACACAGAAAGAGCAAATTAAAAAGAGCTGTGAGAGACAGACAGCCAACACAAATACACAAATCAAGCCATTCGCCTGAACACTTTATTGGCTTAACCCCCTCGAGTTGGTGGTCGCGCTGGCGCGATCGACTCGCTTTTTTTCTTATCAGTGCCAAAGAGACTTGAATAACTTGTTGTTTTTTATCATTCAGGCAAGCATTATACATCATTATAATCTGTTACGTTTCAATTTTTTTGTGTACAGTCACAATAAAAACAAAATGTTGTGCTTTTTGCAAAATAAAGAAAACAAACATGATGCGCGATCTGCAGCCTCTTGATGATGTCTAATCTGATTCTCTTCAGAAAATGACCTGTAGCTTAGTGAAAACTTATCACACAAACATGAGACATATGTCTAAAGAAATGTTAAAATGTCAGGTTTTAAATGATCGAAAACAAATATTCTGTGTTTATGTATTCTGTTTGAAAAGAGAGAGATGTCAGTCATTCCCATTCACACAGGAGGTCTGTAAAAATCAACTAAATCAACTGATTGACCATGGCAAGCCTATTATAAGTGTTTATGTTTTAGACCTAGTGGGATGGTTTTCGTGGTAAATTGCATAGTCTACATTATGCTTGTTTGTGTCTTGTCATCTGTAAATAGGGAAAAGGTGCCAGCTACTTTGTAGAGGCAGTGGCATAGGTTAGTTGTCACAATGAGCGAGAAAGGTTGGAGCAATCACAAAACACAGAACAGAGGAGAGTTTGCTGGCAAAAAGAGAGCTTGTAATAAAACTAGAATCAACATCGGCTTGGCTATTCGGAGATGGCAAGAACTGAGAAACGCGAAGATGGTGTTTTTATTATTCAACCGGTGAGTAAGGTATTTTATTGAACAGATAAATTGCCATATGTAGCTCTCTAACGGAGTTCATTGTAAAGCATTGTCTATTGTGAAGGGTTATTTTATTATGGTTGTTATAGCCCTGTGCTGGAATTTATTTTCCAGGAAGTACAGTGTCTTTTAATGGGTATAGCTAAAGTAATGTCTTCAGCTAGTCAGTTTCAGATCCTTTCCATCTAAACTGGTTATATTTCTTAAGCCTAGTACTGAACGTTTTATGATTAGTAGGACAACCTTATTCATCCACACAGTCACGCAGAGCCAAAGCACAACCAAAACAATGTCCTTCCGCAAAATGCATGCAAATAGTTTTTTTTTAAACCGCTAGAGGGTCAAAAATTATAATGTGGCCTACAGGTTGTTCACATTCTTGTTCACACTCTACAGGTTGTTATTGCATTATATAGAAGGTAAAAATATTCTTTAGCGCATTGGGAACATGCATTTTGTATTACATTCTGAAAATTTACTAAAATTGCTGAGAAGCATCAGCCTTCGTCCCATATTAATCCAATCCTGTTTCGAGTATGGCTAAAGAAGATACTGGTCCATTGAACTGATGTTTTGAGATTTAGGACTAGAGAAAATCACTGCATCACCATTTAAAACGGGTCATTTCAAAAGGGTCAGTGCTTTTTAAAACAATTACTGATGTTGTATCCATTTTTGTCTATTTATGGCCTAACTGATTGATACACATTGTGTGTACGAGTAAACTACAGGGACACGTTTACCACATGTAAGGGGGTTACAACAGATCGCCTCAGTGTTTATCTAACACTTAAAGTGCTATTAATAGAGCAGACATGTGGATGAGATGGCAAATAGCCAGAGAAACACTGACGCTATTAGATATTTGCCGATCATCACAGATCAACAGGCATCCTAAGGGACATAATAAACACTAATGTGTCTGAAGTTGTTTCAAACATTTTGCATGCAAGTTTTCTGACTTAATTTATATGAAAGCAATGGCCTAACATTGGTTGTCTGTGTATTTGTCTTCAGCTAAGTATCAAGGCAATGGCCACACCTGCTATGGTACAGGAACAGCCTTGCTTACAGTACAGTACTGCGAGAGAGAGAGGATGAGGTTACAGCGTTCTCGGAGTGATTAGGAATGCTTGCGTATATAAACTGTGACTTTGACCCCTTGATCTCCCCTGCCGTCTCAGAATAGGAGAGAAGCTCAGGTTCTGATTGGTCAGGACAAGGTGTGAAGAAATCCGATTGGCTGTGCCAATATGTAAACTCTTTTTAGTGTCTTAAATGTCCCAGTAAAAAGCCATGGGGCTGATCTTGCATGAATTATACCAGAGGCTTTTAAAATTGGGGATTTAAATTTCAGAGAGACAGAGAGAGAGAGTGAGAGAGAGAGAGATCTAAAGATATATATATCTTTATAATATCTCACTTGCTATTTGTAATGCAGTATAAATGGATCTCAAAACTTACGAAAAAATAAGTATACTTCAAGTTTTATTTTATTAAGTAAAGTTCAAGTATATTTTAAATATAATTTAAGTAGTAAGTATACTATCAATGTACTAGAAGTATACTTGTAAGTGTACCGTTTCAATACTACTTGCGACTAAATTGGCCTACTTTTTAGTATATAAAATACTTTTTAGTATACTTTGAGTGTAACAGTACAGTAGTAAACTTTGAGTACAACTAGTTTTTTGTTTGTACTGCAACTACACTACA
The DNA here is from genome assembly GCA_023566225.1 of Romanogobio albipinnatus. Taxonomy (NCBI): domain Eukaryota; kingdom Metazoa; phylum Chordata; class Actinopteri; order Cypriniformes; family Gobionidae; genus Romanogobio; species Romanogobio albipinnatus. The sequence goes on from CM042239.1 coordinate 61,258,185, forward strand.
AGTGAACTTATAGGTATACTGATAGTTATTTATAACTAGTTAAAAAGTTATAAATATAGATATTTTTCTAACAATAATGCATTGCTTTGCTTCAGAGGGCCTTTATTAAGCCACTGGAGCCATATGGATTACTTTTATGATGGATGGATGTATTTTTTGGGGCTTCAAAAAAAGGTAGCATTCACTCCCATTATAAAGCTTGAAAGCCAGGATATTTATAACTCTGATTGTGTTTGGCTGAAAGAAGAAAGTCATATACACCTAGAATGTACTTAAGTAAAATATAATGTGTATATTGTCATTAAAATATGTGCTGTTGAATGTACTGAAAAGCATTTATGGTGAACTAAAATATATTTTCATGTTATTTCTGTATCTTTCTATACTAAAACTTTTTGTTTGATATTTTTATAAAGCACACTTTTTTGAAGTATACTTAAATGTCTTAAATTATTAGTTCACTTAAGAATGAAAATTCCCTGATAATTTACTTACCCCAATGTCATCCAAGATGTTCATGTCTTTCTTTCTTTAGTCGAAAAGAAATGAAGGTTTTTGAGGAAAACATTCCAGGATTTTTTTCCATTTAGTAGGCTTCAACGGGGTTGAAGTTGATGGTCAACATTTTCAATGCGGATTCAAAGGGCTCTACAAGATCCCAGCCGATGAATAAGGATCTTAACTAGCTAAACGATCAGTCATTTTCTAAAAAAACAAAACAATTCTACACTTTTTAACCACAAATGCTTGTCTTGCACTAGTGTCCACGACTTCATGCATTACGTAGTCACGTTGGAAAGGTTGCATGTGACGTAGGCGGACGTACTGCCCCAGTGTTTACACAGCGAAAGGACAACGACTAAGTCAAACGGTCTTTATAAAAGAAAGGTTACACAACAATGTCGGATGATTCTGAAGTTGAAGAAAAAAATTAGATGGAGCCCTAACCAACCTTTTTGAACCGGAGAACACATACGAACATCACATCACAAATGACCTTTCCAACGTGATTACGTAATGTTTCAAGAGTTCATTACTTACAAGTAAATTTAAATGCGCATTTGCGCACTTCGAGCTTAGAATTTGGCCCGAACCCACACTGTAAAAATAAATTTTTTGGAAAAAATTTGAAAATTGGCCCAATAAATGACTTCCAAATAATTATCCCCATGCAAAAATATGCATTGTACTAATCATAGCTTAATTTCACTCAAAATTAAAATGGTATATTCACCGAACATATTTAATTGTGCTCAGTCAATCTATGAAGTCGAAGTGAAAAATCCATGTTGGATGAACAAGTCCTACGTCCGAAAAACTGTATACGCATGCGCAAAATGCGCTTGAGGAAAACCGTTTCTGTGGAGATTTCAAAAGCGGGAGCGCGAGCAGACTGCAGAGCCAAACCCAAACCAGCAGGTGCTGAAGACCGAAACAAACATTCCCAAGAGAATAGAGATATTCGTTGTCACAAGATGTTGGTGAGTATATTGAGCACCTAAAATGATTCTCCAAAGTTTTGCTTCATGACCCGTTTTGTATAATCACAAGTTCATGCATTCATTGGTTTCATGAGTGTGTTCTCGATTACCGCATAATTATTTAATGGTAGCCAATAGTTTTATTTTCCTCATGTCTTATATGTATAAAATTATAGGTAATAAGTCAATTAAGTCATTTGTGTGATATGTGCACCACGCGACTGTTGAACACGGTGCGTTTGGCGTCGGCCTCTTTCAGGGCTTAAGTTATTGCCTTTTAATATCAAACACGTCAAGCTCGTGATTTTCTTATTCGTCCATCCATTCGTCTCGTCCTCATTACGAAGTAACTTCTGTTCTGTCTCTTGCCAGATGTGATGCAGCGAAACTTTGCCATTAATGTTAGTTTTTATTTTTATTTGCAGGTTTTTAGCCTATGCAGTGCCGCGTTTTCTTCATCACATTAAGACATCCTGTTTTGCAGAGACTCCTTATTGCAAATAATGTATTTTCACCAAATATCCTGTGTTGGAATTGACTTGTTAATAAAGTAATGTGATAGAATGTAAACCCTGTTGTCTGTGTTCTGTATTTTGCTTAATATATTTATGTTTTTAGTCATTTTTGTCTTTTGGGACAGTGAGAAATAAACAATTGTTACTACAATTTAAAATATTTAATTGGACCAACCTCACAGTTTCACTGTAAAACATTTCTCCAATTTAAAATTTTCTAGTGACTGGTCACATCTACATTTTTTAATTGGCCAAATTGTATCAATTCACAGAAATTCAATTTGGCCAACTGAAAAATTTAGATGTGATCGGTCACTGGAAAAAATTTAATTGGAGAGGCTTTACATTTTTTACAGTGCAGAGTACAAAAAAAAAAAGACGATCATTCGCTAGATAAGACCATTATTCCTCAGGCAGGGATCACGAAGAGCCCATTTAAGCTGCATTGAAACTGCAATTTGGACCTTCAACCCCTTGGACCCTGTTGAAGACCACTATATGGAGATAATTTATGTTTTCTTTTAAAAACCTTCATTTCTTTTTGAACGAAAAAAGAAAGACATGAACATCTTGAATGACATGGGGGTGAGTAAATTATCAGGAAATGTTAATTCTGAAGAGAACTAATCCTTTAAGAAATGGTCATGAAAGTGTACACTAATGTGGCCTTTTATTTTATTCATAATATTCTAGTTTGAATATATGAGACCACTAGAGAGAGACAAATCGTCAGATGGACAGATAGAACACAAAAAGTCAAAACAGACAGATTAACCAGTTTGATGTATGTAGCTTAAGGAGTTTGTCTCCAGATGAGGCTTTAAACTGATATAATGACATACTGTATGAGTCACAGTCATACAGCACTGACCTGGCAGCAGTGGCTTCAGTCCAAAAGGGCCTCTGGACGGGGAAATGCCACGAACAATACAGTCAAACAGAAAACTGATCTGCTCACCCTCAGCACAAGACAAGAAGAACACGCCAGCCCCTACACACAAATACACACAGATGTTAAAGGGAGAGAATCCTGTCAACATTCACTCATGTTCATCTCACTGCCAACCTGCATGATTGTCAGTCCATGGAACATAAGAAGAATGATATTGGATCATTGATTATGTTTACATGCACCATCATAATTCTATTATAATGAGATTTAAGCAATATTGTGATTACATTTACCTCATGTAAACACAACAATTCGATCAAATTGATTTGATTAAGCTCCTTATCATAGGAACCATAATCGTAGTATAAAACATGTGGCGTATGTTGACTTTTATCGCAATTAAAGCACGTGAGTGGAGCGGGAAGCGATAATTTTTCCTCCGGAGCAGAGAGCACCTTTCTTTCACTCCACTCGCTTAGTCCGCTATAATGCGGTATACTGATGGTAAAGCATCATAAGCAGCCCATAATCACTACAGGTGCTGGTCATATAATTAGAAGAATATCATCAAAAAGTTTATTTATTTCACTAATTCCATTCAAAAAGTGAAACTTGTATATTAAATTAATTCATTACACGCAGACTGATATATTTAAAATGTTTATTTCTTTTAATTTTGATGATTATAACTGACAACTAAGGAAAATCCCAAATTCAGTATCTCAGAAAATTAGAATATTGTGAAAAGGTTCAATATTGAAGACACCTGGTGCCACCCTCTAATCAGCTAATTAACTCAAAACACCTGCAAAGGCCTTTAAATGGTCTCTCAGTCTAGTTCTGTAGGCTACACAATCATGGGGAAGACTGCTGACTTGACAGTTGTCCAAAAGACGACCATTGAAACCTTGCACAAGGAGAGAAAGACACAAAAGGTCATTGCAAAAGAGCACATTAATAGAGAGGTGAAGGGAAGGCAAAGATGTGGTAGAAAAAAGTGTACAAGCAATAGGGATAACCACATCCTGGAGAGGATTGTAAAACAAAACCCATTCAAAAATGTGGGGGAGATCTACAAAGAGTGGACTGCAGCTGGAGTCAGTGCTTCAAGCACCACTACGCACAGACGTATGCAAGACATGGGTTTCAGCTGTCGCCTTTCTTGTGTCAAGTCACTCTTGAACAACAGGCTCAGAAGCATCTCGTCTGGGCTAAATACAAAAAGGACTGGACTGCTGCTGAGTGGTCCAAAATTATGTTCTCGGATGAAAGTAAACTCTGATTTCCTTCAGAGTCCCAGAGTCTGGAGGAAGAGAGCTTGAGGTCCAGTGTAAAGTTTCCACAGTCAGTGATGGTTTGGGGTGCCATGTCATCTGCTGGTGTTGGTCCACTGTGTTTTCAGAGGTCAAAGGTCAACACAGCCGTATACCAGGAAGTTTTAGAGCACTTCATGCTTGCTGCTGCTGACCAACATTATGGAGATGCAGATTTCATTTTCCAACAGGACTTGGCACCTGCACACATTGCCAAAGCAACCAGTACCTGGTTTAAGGACCATGGTGTCCCTGTTCTTAATTGGCCAGCAAACTCGCCTGACCTTAACCTATAACCTAGAAAATCTATGGGGTATTGTGAAGAGGAAGATGCGATATGCCAGACCCAACAATGCAGAAGAGCTGAAGGCCACTATCAGAGCAACCTGGGCTCTCATAACACCTGAGCAGTGCCACAGACTGATCGACTCCATGCCACGCCGCATTGCTGCAGTAATTCAGGCAAAAGGAGCCCCAACTAAGTATTGAGTGCTGTACATGCTCATACTTTTCATGTTCATACTTTTCAGTTGGCCAAGATTTCTAAAAATCCTTTCTTTGTATTGGTCTTAAGTAATATTCTAATTTTCTGAGATACTGAATTTGGGATTTCCTTAGTTGTCAGTTATAATCATCAAAATTAAAAGAAATAAACATTTGAAATATATCAGTATGTGTGTAATGAATGAATATAATATACAAGTTTCACTTTTTGAATGGAATTAGTGAAATAAATCAACTTTTTGATGATATTCTAATTATATGACCAGCACCTGTATATTGCAGGTATTCTGAAGTAATCTCTGATTTAGACATAATAACATTTGATCTGTTTTGTCATCAGTGTTTTTTACTATACGATTATAGTTTCTGCTAATATTTTGAATTAGGTTTTATTTCTATATTTTATTATATGTTTTAATGACGCTATGGAAAGGAGAATGATATTGGATTATTGATCAGTTTACAAAATACCATTAAAAGCAAGAAGGGCCTCAGTTACCATGGATACCAACTGATAAGACCGTTTATTGCTTGTTGCTTAAGAATGTGAGGAGCTAATGAAGCTTCCTCGACCATGACGGAGTCAAACTAACCATGCAAGTTCATCATATCTTCTTCTCTCAACACGGAAGGAATCGATTGCAACTGCAAAACCATCAGACTGAACTATCAACAGTGTCCTGCGACAGTATGTCCGGACGTTCTTCAACCGCTCAGGCAAATGCAAGTAACGTATGATATACAAAATCACTGTTTAGTAGGTTAAAGCTGTGAACCCCTTTGTTCAAACAAAGGAACTTGAAGTCATAACTGATGGTTCTCTCAGGTGTTAGACTCTTTTTCATTAGCTTTATTCCTCTGTTCTAATCCGGTTTTTCAGTCATTTTCACTTTCCATTCTACCCCATGTATATGTGATTTGTGTGTATGCATTTTTGTTAGATTAGTTGTGTTCGTGATTTAGTTAATAAAACTTGTGCACAATACATGTTTGGTTCTGACTCCCTGTCTGCAAATAAATTGTTTCTTAAATGATCGATTTTGTTACACGCTCTAAGCGTTGTAAATGCTCAGGAAGAATATTTTTTTCTGTGGCCATGAAAAATGCCCTTCTCTTAGAATTAATTAATAATCAATACTGAGTGTTCACAGGATGAACTGATTGATTGTAATGTTAATGTAGCTACATCAAGTTAATCTCATATTATCATAATGAATAATCATAATAAGTTATGAATAATTATTAATATTTCCCCTTTGAGCTAACTCGCTACATTTTCTTCTTGAGGGAAGCAATAATATATAATAATAAGGGAAGCCTTATGCAATAAATAAAAAAATCGAGTGACTCGGATCTCACATTTCCTGAGGCAATGCGTAGATTATGGGTCTGCACTAATAATATACTGGAGGAAACTTAGCAGATGGGATATTCCTTTCTCTCTCTCTCTCTCTCTCTCTCTCTCTCTCTCTCTCTCTCTCTCTCTCTCTCTCTCTCTCTCTCTCTCTTTCCTCCGCTTGCAAACTAATTATGTGTGTTTGCAAGCTGTGTCATAGTGTGCTTGCAGCAGGGTACAATAAAATGCAGGATTTAATAACAGCATTGTTTTTCAAAACTCTAAATGGTAACAAACTCAGAATAAACAACTTAAATAAATATAAAGAAGCTGTGTTGCTATTAAAGCCACCCTCTGAGAGACTGGGAGTCGAGTTGGCACTTGCAGCCAAAGTCCTCCTAGGGGCAGACGGATCTGAGGACCATCATCTTCTCGAGTCAAGTCAAGTCAAGTCAACTTTATTTATATAGCACTTTTAACAATGCAGTTTGTTTCAAAGCAGCTTTATGGTGTTAAACAGCAAAATAATGCAACAGAATTTTATTCAGCTGTATAGCCATTCCGGAGAAAACGGTGATGTCATCAGTTCATTTCAATTATCATACAGTGACAGTGTGGGCTTTAGATCAGTAATTAGATCAGTAATTTAGTTTATATGGTTAATTTAGTTTAATAATTCGATTTATTTGTATATTTAGATGAAAACATTAAGAAAAATGTAGTGAAATTTAGTGTCCCCAACTGAGCAAGCCAAGCCAGAGGCAACAGTGGCAAGGAAACCAAAACCCCATCAGGTGACCTAATGGAGAAAAATAAACCTTGGGAGAAACCAGGCTCAGTTGGGGTGCCAGTTCTCCTCTGGCCAATTAACAAACAGCGTATGATTATTATTCTGGCAACTTTACAGGTCAGAGGTCATAATAGATCGGAATATTCGAAAGATCAGAGGCAGCAAGCCGGAGACGGGTTTATTGAGGATGACATATCGATTTAACAATTATTAAATTGTAATATTCGAACAATCGTAGTGATCACGCCGGAGACGGGTTTATTGAGGATGCCGTGTCGATGAGGCAGTTTCAGGGGGAGTCTAATTGACACGGTCTCTGCAGACACTTCAGGGTCATGCGTTGGTTATGTCTGGACGCAGGTCCACCATCTGATCTGGATATGGCCCGGATCCGGCTGACTGCAGTAAACCTCGGGATAAAACAGAGAGACTATCATTAGCGTAGATGCCATTCTTCTGATGATGTCACGAGTACATCAGGTGTTATGGGAAGTGTTCCCGGTTCTGGCTGACCTAGTTAATGCAGCCTAACAATCATTTAATTGAAAAAGTGTTTTGTGTATGCCATAGTAAAGAGATGTGTTATTAGTCTAGATTGAAACTGACAGAGTGTGTCTGCTTCCCGTACAATGCTAGGAAGACTGTTCCAGAGTTTAGGCGCTAAATAGGAAAAGGATCGACCACCTGCAGTTGATTTCGATATTCTCTGTATTATCAACTGGCCAGAATTTTGAGACCGCAGTAGACGTGATGGAGTATAATGTGTTAAGAGCTCGCTCAAGTACTGGGGTGCTAAACCATTTAGTGCTTTGTAAGTAATAAGCAAGATTTTAAAATGTATGCGATGTTTAATAGGCAGCCAGTACAGTGTTGACACAACTGGGCTAATATGGTCATACTTCCTGGTTCTAGTAAGAACTCGAGCTGCTGCGTTTTGGACCAGCTGGAGTTTGTTTATTAAGCGAGCAGGGCAGCCACCCAGTAGACATTACAATAATCTAGCCTTGAGGTCATGAACGCATGAACTAACTGTTCAGCATTTTGCATTGAGAGCATGTGGCGTAATTTAAATATATTATTAAGATTGTAGAATGCAATTTTACAGATGCTAGAAACGTGGCTTTCAAACTAAAGATTGGTATCAAAGAGCACACCCAGGATCCTCACTGACGACAAGGACTTGACAGAGCAGCCATCAAGTGTTAGACAGTATTCTAGGTTACTACTTGTGGAGCTTTTTTGTCCAATAATTAAAAATTCATTTTTTTCTGAATTGAGTTGCAGGAAATTACTGGTCATCCAATGTTTTATATCAGCTATGCATTCTGTTAATCTTGTGAATTGGTAAGTTTCGTCAGGGCATGAAGAAATATAGAGCTGAGTATCGACAGCATAACAATGAAAACGTCTCGGTTACGTATGTAACCCTCGTTCCCTGAAGGAACAGTCACTGCTGTTCCTGCAAGACCCACTCAGCGTGACTATTGGATAACGCTGGGAAAGCGTGCCCGTCTCGGGAGATGGTACGCTGCAGAGCCACATCCTTCAATGGAAGGAGAGGTGGAAATACGCATAAGGACTAACCTATCAGGGTGGTACAACATATAGAAGTCTCTGGGGTGGATCCAACCTGGTCCCAGGGGGGAAAGAACACACCCAGAGACGACAGAATGTCTCTGTCCAGGGAAAGACACGGAGCTAGCCGAGTAGGGTAGCTGGTACCGTGGAAAATACACATATGGGGTAGCCGTTAGGGGACCGCAACATATGGAACCCAGCCTACACACACGTTCCACAAACATACAGGTGCAGGGCTAGCGTCAGACGGCGCAACATCTGACACCGAAGGGGTGACAGAGGAACTCACAGGGTTAGCCGTTTCCGGGGAACTCAACTGGAGCAAAATAGATGCACGAATCCGGCCCAGAGGGCGGGAGTGGCGTTGCAAGCCGACGCTAGAACATAGAAATCCATTGGGGGCAAGGATGCGGGAAGATACTGGCTCTACACGGAGGCTATAAAATCTACGTGTTAGGTGTCGCCCAGCCCGCAGCTCTACATATGTCTGTCAGTGAGGCGCCTTGCACCCCAAACGACAAGGCACGTCTTGGGACTGGTAAGCCAAGACGATGGCATACACTATCCAGTGGGCCAACCTCTGCTTGGAGACAGCCTTTCCCTTCTGCTGGCCTCCGTAACAGACGAAGAGCTGCTGTGAGGATCTGAAGATCTGAGTACGGTCAACGTAAGCGCGGAGAGCGCGGACAGGACATAACAAAGCTAGGGCTGGGTCTGCCTCCTCCGAAGGCAGCACTTGCAGGTTCACCACCTGGTCCCGAAAGGGAGTGGTAGGAACCTTGGGCACATATCCAGGCCGGGGTCTCAGGACAACGTGAGAGTTGGCCGGCCCGAATTCTAGGCACGATTCGTCGACCGAAAGTGCATGCAGGTCCCCTACCCTCTTGATTGAGGCCAATGCCATCAGGAGAACATCAATCCGGTCTTCATGGACAGGATTTTTAACTCAACTGACTGCAAAGGCTCAAATGACAGACCCTGGAGTGCTCTAAGCACCAGGGCTAAATCCCAAGAGGGTAACGAGGTTGAACGAGGATGATTCAGTCTCCTCGCACGTCTGAGGAACCTGGCGATTAAGTCGTGCTTACCTAAGGATTTACCGTCTACTGCATAGTGATACGCCGCTATTGCCGTGACGTACACTTTGAGGGTGGAGGAAGACAGCCTTCGCTCCAACCCATCCTGCAGGAAGGAAAGCCGACGTTAATCAAACATTTCCGGGGGTCTTCCCGGCGGGAAGAACACCACTCAACGAACAGGTTCCACTTCAGAGAGCTGAAGCGATGGTGTCTACCACCGCTTGTGGCAGGCCACCTAGAACCTCCGCATCCCGTCCAGGGACCAGACATGGAGATTCCAGAGGTCTGGACGCGGGTGCCATAGAGTGCCCCGCCCCTGAGAAAGAAGGTCCTTCCTCAGGGGGATTGGCCAGGGAGGGGCTGTCGTAAGGAGTGTGAGTTCGGGGAACCCTGAACTTGCACAGAGTCTGCAAGTCTGCAATTAAACCAGCACTGTTGTAGACATTCTCCCCCCGGTCCTCCTCCGGGGGGAGGAGGGGTGCGAACACCACCTTCCCTGGAGCAGCTCCTCTTCTCCCTGGGCTCCCCGTGTCAGGGCCGCTTGCCCTTACGCTTGCCTGCAGACTTCGCGAGCCCCGACATGGGTTGGGCGCCCCCCTTACGACTGGCGCCCTGCTTCCCCGATTGTGGAGGCTGCTGCTTGGGTTTAGCAGGGGCGGAGGCAGCCGCAGGGGGACGCCCTCGGCGACAAGCAGGCGGAGGCCCTGCGGTACTCCATACTGAACTTGTGATCGGTGTGACATCTCTTCATTTACTGCTACAAACTGATAACGGTCACAAAGCAATTCCACTAATGCCTACATCATTTTCGAGTCTATTCAAAAGAATTTTGTGGTCAATAGTATCGAATGCAGCGCTACGATCGAGTAACACTAATAGAGAGATACAGCCACGATCGGATGATAAGAGTAAATAATTTGTAACTCTGATGAGAGCAGTCTCAGTACTATGATACGGTCTAAATCCTGACTGGAAATCCTCACAGATACCATTTCTTTCTAATAAGGAACATAATTGTGAAGACACTGCCTTTTCAAGTATTTTTGACAGAAAGGGTAGATTTGAGATTGGCCTATAATTGACTAATTCTGTAGGATCAAGTTGTGTTTTTTTAATAAGTGGTTTAATAATAGCCAAGGAAGGTTTCAATCCTGATGCCGCAGGGCTCAGGACTTCGAGGGCAAGCCCCTCCAAAGGAAAGGTGGCCCACACTGAGTTTTGGTGTTTGCTCATGTCTCCTCTGTGCCCTCAGGAGGCTGGTCTGCCCACTCCACTGCCTTTGGTGTTTCGAGGAACAGTGGTTTCCGGTTTTGGCCCAGTCTCCACCCGGGAATGTTGCAGAACTGGGAGGCTCACTCTCCTGAGGAGGATATTGGAGAAGTATGTTTTGTTGTTCCCTGTTGTTCATCTACTTCAGGGCATCAGACATATTACAAAGCCTACACCAGAGATCAGTCTCAAGAGACTGATACTGCTTTCAGGCAAAAAGTCATGCCACCTCTGGTGCCTTGGGGTGCAGTGGTTGAGAAACAGTTCCAGAGACTGTTGGGACTCATGACAGATGTGTCATACGTGATACATTTTTGGCCCTCTGGACATGAGACCATTGCAGTGTTGGCTCAAGACCAAGGGGTATCCCAGAGGGGAGATGATGACTATTTCTAGCTTCCTCCTAGACCTCAGTGGTGGCTATCATGTTCTTGTCTATTCAGACAAAACATCCGCTGGAGCTGGATGCCATGGTGCAGACGTGGCTGAGGCTGCATCTGTACGCTCTGCACCCAGAAGTTCTAGAGAGAGTTCACTAGCATGAGGCTCGGCTACAGCTAGTAGCCCTGCCAGGGCTCCATACTGTGACCAAAACGGTTGCATTTGCAACCAAAAATATTAATTTGCAAGTGATATTTTTGCTGAGATCGCCATTGGCGACCATTCTGTGATGAGTAGCCCATCCCATCTTTTGTTGTGTTTTGACGTAATAAAATGAGATGATGCGCAGAAAAGTTACAGTGGAAAAAAGCTCACTGAATCTGAGCGCCAAAATACACATCAGAAACGGATGTCAAAACGTAAAATATCATGCTTTTTTAAAGCCCTCATCTCTATCGAGCAACAACACTGACGGCTGTGCCAGCATGAGAGATATCCAAAGCGACGGAGACGTGTCAATGAATGAACATCCAAGTAGCCTACTCTACTTGTAAAAGTGCAGGAAGGCAAGTGTCTATTTTGTGCACACAATGTGGTTAACCACAACAGATAAACATGTAAGCTGTGTGGACGCTAACTAATCAGTAACAATTCTCGTTTTTAATTGATACTGATATGGATTCTTATTCTCAATATATTTTACTCTTATATATTTAAAATTTTTCTGTTACTGCCTTAACTTCACAGGAATACACAAAACGTATCACCACCCTGCCCGGCCAGCTATTTTAAATAGTGAATAAAATTAATTTCTTGCTTTGCATTGTTGACTATCTTAACTTGTTATCTGAAGGAAAAATGAGATCACAGATGTTTTTGATCATGCTTATTTGTCCACAGTGAAGTTTAGCGAATGTATGTGTCTGCGTGGATATTTCTGAGTGTGTTTGTGATGAGCGGATCGAGGTTATATCCACAGGTCAGGCGGACCAAATAATAAAACATAACATTGTAATTGATAGCGGGTGGATGAGAGTTTTTGCAAGAGGATTAATGTGTTGATATTATTAAAGACACGGAACTCTCATTTCACTGTAAAACGCAATGAACGTGCATCACTCTTTCACTTTCAAAACCAGCGCCTATTCAGGGAAAATACAAATCAAGGATAAGATATGCCTACAGCACCTCCTAGTGGACAGTATATAAAACACAAAGGAAAAACCCTACATAAGATATTGCTTAAAGGTGTCATTAACTGGCTTTTAAAAAATTGTTATACTGTTGTCTGAGGTCAAATTATGACGTTTGCGTGGTTTTTACATTACAAAAACATCATAATGAATAAGTAATAGGCTATTTTCTGACCTGGTTTTGAGGCTCTCTGAAAAACGGTCGGTTTTGATGGGCGTGCCACACTGAAGACTTGGAAATAAATGCCCACAGCTAGGATTGGATAAGATTAGCATATTTAATGAGCTTCAGCTCCACTGTCAGTACATGTGAGGAATTGTTTTGAAAGCATGTGGGAAAAGTTGATTTCTCAATTCATCACCCCTTTAATAATTTTACAGTTTTACCTAAAAATATACACTAACTTAAAGGTCCCGTTCTTCGTGATCCCACTGTTCAAACTTTAGTTAGTGTGTAATGTTGCTGTTAGAGCATAAATAATACCTGTAAAATTATAAAGCTCAAAGTTCAATGCCAAGCAAGATATTTTATTTAACAGAAGTTCCCTTTCAAAGCCTCCAGCGAACGGCTGGCTTGGACTACATCCTGGTACTTCCTTCATAAATGACGTCAGTAGAACAGTAGAACAGACTAACCTCCGCCCACAAGAATACGCGCAAAAAGGGGGCGTGGTCTTGTTGCTGTCCCACGTGGAGAAGAGGACGTGTCGCATGGAGAAAAGGAAGTGTTGCGTTTGAGTGCGTTTGTCGCCATGTCGTCGAGACGCTGTTATTTTCATCCCGGAGTCAAATCACCTTTGTTTGGCTTTCCCAGGGACGCTGTAGAGATCATTGAGCGCATACATCACCCCGTTAAGAGGCGTGACCTTTCCACGTGCGCTAAGCTGCTGTCGAATCACAACACAGGAACCGTGACACGTTCGCTAAGCTGCGGTCAAATCCCAACACGGGAACCGCTGGCACAATCAGAACTCGTTACGTATTTCTGAAGGAGGGACTTCATAGAACAAGGAACTCATCAACCCGTTTTTAGTACAGTGAAAACAGCGGTATACAGATAAGTAAATTGCACATGTTATATTGCACACTGTAAACACAATCAAAGCTTCAAAAAAACACGAAGAACGGGACCTTTAATATAAATTATTCTGATAAGAATTTTCCAACATAATGATTGGAAATATTAACGTGCTTAAAACTTTTTTCTTCAGGTACTAATTTGCTGAATTTACCAAATTAAAAACAAAAGGAAGGAAAGTCAGGTAACATGTGGGAGCATTTTAGTGAAGTAGTTTAACAAGACGAATCAAGTGTTGGGTAGCCTATTTGATGTGCAACAGCTGTGAAGTGCTCCATGTATATGACAATAAATAAGCCTACAGTGGAGAAAACTGTGAAAGTTGCTGTATGTGCGTGTGTGTGTGTGTGTGTGTGTGTGTGTGTGTGTGTGTGTGTGTGTGTGTGTGTGTGTGTGTGTGGTGTTGTTAAAATGTTAAGAGGCGCATAGATTTAAGTTGTTGTTGTTTCAGTTCTACACAGGCAAAAAAGCGATGTCACGTGTTTTTTAGGCCAAAACATTTTTTGTCACATACAGCAAACATCTCCTCACTATCCGCTAGCTGCCTGTCCCCTGAACATACTATAAAAAAACGCAGTCTCTGTAGACAGCACAAGCTCCAATAACGGCAACAAAAACAAGCTTGGGCAGTCTGGACAACGAAACATTATAAACAGTGCTCCAGCCAATAACCGATAAGAATGATTGATGGGGGTGGAGGTTTGGGGTTAGTGCGCGTTCACATGAAGGGGGAGAAGAGAGAAGCATAAAGAGGGAAGTTCGAATTATATGATTTTGATATGGCCGACACACGACCAGAGAGACAACATTCTGATGAACAACTTGCAATGAAAAGGGAAAAGGAGAAGGAACGCGCAAAGTCCCGAATTTACATCGGAAAAGCCTTCGAAAGGTGGCAAGAACTCCGGCGACAGAAGGGCTTCCAATCAGGAAGCACGGAGGCGAGGGGGAGGAGGAGGGAGGGTCTAGCTAGCCTCTGTTTTGTTTGACAACACTTCGTCAACAAGAAGTTACTCCACCCAGGATCGCGTAGAGCACCTTTAATGAGAAAGAATGGAAGAATGGTTGTCTCTCCAGGATGGCTCTCTTTAGGATATTCCTTTCAGGAGGAACCTTCTGTCACAAGCTAATAAGGTAGATTCCATCGCCAGTCATGGATGGGACCTGTTCCAATGAGACGTCACTTTGGAGTACATTGCTGTACGGCTCATTTTGAGGCAGTTTCAGATTTATGAATGGATGGATTTTTAACACAATAAGGTGGTAATGTTCACACACTGCAGACACATAATTATCACTGGTAATGCATGAACATAAAAAAGATGAAGATATCTTTGTGAGATCTTCCAAAAATGCTACAACACTCTTGCTACACTCTCAGCCATCATCATACAAACATCAACAATGGTGACAATCAACACTATTCAAGTGTAAATAGTAAAATTATCCAGCTGCATAATTTATGTGTGCCGCAATGCATGCTGGGAGTCATAAATAAGTTTTGTCTGCTGGCACACTTTATGCACTGCAGCATGAAGCATGTCACCATTGTTTCAGATGCTAAGTGTTGATGTAATCGTTGATGTCTGTGAGTGTCTGAATAATACTGTACGTATTACATGCATGGTGGTCTAGTGGGTTAAACCACTGAACTGATACACAGAAGGTTGCTGGTTCGCTTCCAGCAGTCACCACCAGTGTGTCCTTGAGCAAGGCACTTTACTCCATGTTGCTCCAGGGGGATTGTCCCTGTAATAAGTGCACTGTAAATCGCTTTGGATAAAAAGTGTCTGCCAAATGTAAAAGTGCATACTAATTCCTGCTCACAACATGTTTTCATAATTTTTCAGAATATCTGATCGTCAGATACACTGTACTGGGAAGACCACCCACAACCACATCGGAACTGACTGGATATCACTCTAAAGTATCAAATGATCAGTAGCAATATATTTATATGTATTAATGACAAAATACACTTCTCATCAGTGATCAGATCATGATGATATAGTCATTAAACACAGGCAACATTACCTGATGCTGTTCTGTCTCTACTTCCTCTGTCATAGGAAAAGTGTTTTCTTAAAGGTGCACTGTGTAAATTTTAGCGGCATCTAGTGGTGAGGCTGCGAATTGCAACCGCCCAACGCTCAACCCTCCCCTTCGAAGCACTTAAAGAAGCTACGTGGCCAACACAGGACAAAGATGTCATCTGAGACAGGAGAAAGTAGCTAGTGCTCTGTAGAGCTGTTTGTCAATTTAGGGCTACTGTAAAAACATGATGCCGCAAAATGGTGACTAAGGGGACACGCGGTGTAGGTAGATAGAAATGGCTCATTCTAAGGTAATAAAAACATAACAGTTCATTATGTAAGGTAATGATACACCACTGAAAACATAGTTATGTATATTATATTGCATTTCTGTCAATAGATCCTCACACTGCAACTTTAACACACTGTTGAAGCAGCAAGAGAAAAAACTAAAATAAGAAATCAAGGGTCAAGTACCCAACTAAAGCAAACACATCCCCCCTAGTGTTACTTCAAATGTTTGTTCCTCTTTCCTTTAGTGAATCTACTCATTAACAGGTGTCATCACTAATGGTCACACTGAGCGATGTTCAATAAACACAGAGGATTTAGCATCCAACCTTAAGACTTTAAGACAGAAATGTTGTGATCCTTGATATGTAAAGGACATTTGAAGAATGTTGTTCAAAGAATGTTTTCTGCCTACATGAGACAACCTCATTTCCTTTGAAGTTAGTTGTTTAAAGGATAATGTTTAAAGGATATTCCAAGAATGTTTTTCTAAGAATTTTCTAACATTCTATTAATGTTACTGGAAGAACTTTGTTCGTAACTTTAAGAGAACCTTGCCAAAGGTATGAGAACATTCCCTGTTAGCTGGGAAGACCACCCACAACCACACTGCAACTGACCGATGCTTCACAACCACACAAACCCTGTCAGCTGTGACCACACACACACACAAAATCACATTTAAAGGGGTTATATGATGCGTTTTAATTTTTTCCTTTTTCTTTAGTGTGTTATGTAGCTGTTTGTGCATGTATAAGTTCTGCAAAGTTACAAAGCTCAAAGTCTCTCACAAAAAAATTTATTCTATCTAAAAGAGAAGGCAGATCCAGACCTAGCTAAAACGCCTCGATCGAATTCTCCTTCACCAACCAACGTCACTAGGTGGAAATATTTGCATGATGACGCCCAAATACATAAGTAAAAAATTAAAGTAGTAGTGTTGTTGCCGCCATTGTGTGGAGACCGTGTGCTTCAATGCGAAAGTAAAAGCAGCACTTTATTTTATGTGGCCTTCTGAAATCAGAATCAGAGCTTTTCTGTTTAAAGAACACGTATTCTATTCTGTGTTTTACTTAAACTTTGCAATCTGCGGATGATCGGAAAACACCAATAAACAAGTAAGCTGCAGTTGAGCAATCTCCATTTGAGATTTTATGCTTAAAGTGTCATTCAGTCGGTCTGTGTTCTGTCACGACTCATAACATTTACATACATTTAGTCATTTAGCAGACGCTTTTATCCAAAGCGACTTACAAGTGAGAGCAATAGAAGCAACTAGAACAGTCAAAGGCTACAGTATGCAAGTGCTGTAACAAGTCTCAGTTAATCTAACACAGAACACACAGGACAGAACTTTTGTTTAAATTTCTTTTAAATAAATTAGACAGACAGAAAATGAATAGAATGTTAAGTGCTATTCTTGATTGGTCAGGTGTTGCTGGAAGAGACGTGTCTTTAGCTGTTTTTTGAAAATGGCTACAGACTCGGCTGCTCAAATTGAGATAGGCAGGTCATTCCACCAGGTGGGGGCAGTCCAGGAAACGGTCCGTGAGAGTGATTTCATGCCTCTTTGGTATGGCACCACAAGGCGTCGTTCACTGGCAGAACATAAGCTCCTGGAGGGTGTGTAAGTCTGAACAAGCGAGTTTAGGTATATTGGTGCAGAGCCAATGGTTGCTTTGAAGGCGAGTACCAGTGTCTTGAATTTGATGTGAGCGGCTATTGGCAGCCAGTGGAGATTGATGAAGAGAGGCGTGACGCTCTCTTCGGCTCGTTAAAGATCACCCTCGCCGCTGCATTCTGGATCAGTTGCAAGGGTTTGATAGTGCATGCCGGAAGACCCGCTAGAAGAGCATTACAGTAGTCCAGTCTGGAGAGAACAAGAGCTTGGACCAGGAGTTGTGTGGCCTGCTCTGATAGGAAGGGTCTAATCTTCCTAATGTTCTATAATGCAAATCTGCAGGACCGGGTTGTTGCAGTAATGTGGTCAGTGAATTTTAGCTGATCATCAATCACAACTCCAAGGTTCCTGGCTGTCCTGGACGGAGTAATAAGCAGCTTGTGCTGTTTGTGCGACTCAATCTGCCATCAAATCTTCTCAGTGATGAACTGTAATAAATCCAAGCATGGATCTCTCGACTATTTGCAATTGTGATTGCTGAATAACTGCACTTGTGTGAGCTACTGAAATGAGCCTTGCTGTGAAACAACCAATCAGAGCAGACCTCAATATTATTATTCATGACCCTTCCAAATAAGGTAATAACAGCCCATTTCATTCTAGGGACAAATCCTAGGGTTGTAAATGGACATGTAAAACCGCATCGGGAGTATTTTTGCCCTTACCTAAGCCACATACCTTCTAGAGAACAATTTAAAATATTGTATCAATGCATTCTATGGCACCTTTTATGGATAGTACAATCCTACCACTTTTATACCATATCATGCTTTTCACCCAATAAATAATTTTGTGGACACATGAAATACTGTTTTGAATTTAAAATCTTAACTGTTTATCATCTTATAACCCATTACAGTGGACAAAACAATCATTCCGGCAACAAGATGAACACTAGAACAATATTACAGTCCCTTTATCCTGATATATATACAGTATTATTAAATTAACTCTAATACTGAAGAGCTCAAATTTAATTTTTAATAAGAGACAAACTCTTAATTCCACACTCTGATTCGAGAGACACGAAAGAAGCGCCGACAACAGTGTTGCTATTGACGATGGACATTATCATGAAATATATCTCTGAAGGTCGCGACCTACCAATTAGAACCAAGTTTTCCAGAGAGCTGTGTAATAAATTAAATTTATTAATTATTCTGCTTCGCATCTGGGTACTGATCACCCTGTTGGGGTTTATTTAGTGATAATAACCAGCTGGATGTACATTATTGCTTATGTTCAGGGGTTGGACAATGGAACTGAAACACCTGGTTTTAGACCACAATAATTTATTAGTATGGTTCAGGGCCTCATTTTTATTGAGGTGAATACATCTTGGGAGTGACAGATACAAGTCCTTCACTGTGGCCAGAGGTATTTTGAGCCAATCCTTTTCCAGAACAGTGGCCAGCACATGTGATGCTGGTGGAGGAAAACGTTTTCTGACTGGCTCGTCCAAAATTCCCCAAAGTGGCTCAAAATTCTGGTGTCAATCTGGTGTCTGGTGTCAATCAAACAGTCAATCTGGTGACTGTTCAGGCCATGGGAGAAGTTCAACTTCACTTTCATGTTGATCAAACCATTCTGTCACAAGTCTTGCTGTGTGTATTGGTGTATTATCATTCTGATACATGGCACTCAGTTTAGGGTACAACATTTGAACCATTAGGTGCACACGATCCTCCAGAATGGTTCGGTAGTTCTTGGCATGTCCATCAACATGTAGGAAATGCAATGATATTGCAACCCAAACCATCACTGATCCACCCAGTGCTTCACTCTGGGCACCAGAGTATGTGAGTGGAGTGTTCCCCTCCACGCATTCAATAATCACTCCGCTTCAGCTGGGTTCACCATTTCCCACTCCCACCTCCACTCCTCGCTCACTGATAGCAGAGACACCGCTTCGTCTTGCTCCGAGGAAATTTGCGGCTAAAGTATTTAAGTAAGCTCTGGTTTATAACATAGCCTACATTAAATGAAAAAAATTATAAACAATAGGAGATTTCAATGTGGTTTATTGAACACTAGTGTGCAATGATTTACTCCAACGAAATGTCAAGCTTATTAGGCTTTATCAGCATTAAAAGTTAAATATCATTGCTGCTTTTTGCAGTGCAAATTTTGTTTGGAAAGATGAAAATAGTATGTTTTCATCCGTTATTTTATCCACGGGTATCTACATTACAGATTTCTGCTCATTCAAAATCAGATACAGATACCTGTAAGCAAATAAGCACTGTAAGATGACATTTTTTGAGTGCATTAGAGAGAACAATTGTGTGCGAATAAGTGCTACCTGTTTAAAATGTGCTTTCACCCAGTTGGTGTAGAAGGTAAAAAAAAAAATCCTGGAACTATAACATCCCGCTCATGTCTATCGCCGTCATCATAACCTTTACATTCTTTCTGATTTGAGTGATCCATCTGTATCAAGCTAGTTAAATGTATTTAACGTGTGAGTTCTGTCTAAAAATGCAGTTATATCATGGGCCATTGGCATGAATTGCACTCGTGATGGAGCAGTAGTGTAGTGCTCTCGGAGCATGCCGCACATATATAAACCTCCAACACTATATTAGCCAGTGTTTCAGTTTCATTGTCCAACCCCTGTATGTGATAGTATACAACAATATACTCAATGTTATTTTACTTCCGACAACAAACTTACATGTCAGACAAAATTTGGCCAGTTACTTTGTATATTTTTTACTTTGAAAAAAGTCCCAAACCATTAAACTTTACATGTCACAAAGCAACGGAACATGTTAACTAACCAACCTTGATTCCTTGAAATTGCATTTTATCTGCCTTTTCTTCATTATATCGGCATACTCACAGTAACCACAGCGTGTACCTCCCTCAAACACAAAGCCATTGTTGACCGGCCCGTATCGCCGCAGGTCCAGCAGATTCCAGTGGCCAATGATGACAGCCGGCAGGTCTTTAGCAATGACCAAGACATTGTTGCATAAATGCAGAGTCGCCGCTCCGCTTTCCAGTTTAGTGCCGGGCAGCACAGAGACGCTGAAACTGTGGACTGACAGAAGAGAAAACGTTATTTTCATGTACCTTTCCTTAAGATGTAAACAATAAAATAAAGCTGAAGGAAAAGTAAGTGATGTCTTCCTGTGCAAAACTCACAATATGTTAGAGTGTGGTTACCAAGGTGTTATGGGTGGTTTCTATGTGATTTCTGTGTAATAGTTTCTAAATAATTCTGGGTGGTTGCTTGGGCATTACAAGGTGGTTACTAGGGTGTTCTAGGTGGTTGATAGGTGGTTACTAAGGTATTCTGTGTGGTTGCAAGGGCGTTGCTAGGTGGTTTCTAGGGCGTTCTGTGTGGTTGCTAGTTGGTTACTAAGGTATTTTGTGTGGATGCAAGGACTTTGCTAAGTGGCTTTTAGGACGCCTGTGTGGTTCCTAGTTGGTTGCTAAGGTATTTTATGTGGTTGCAAGGGCTTTGCTAAGTGGTTTCTAGGACGTTCTGTGTGCCGTTCTGTGTTGTTGCTAGTTGGTTACTAAGGTATTTTGGGTGGTTGCAAGGGCTTTGCTAAGTGGTTTCTAGGATGTTCTGTGTTGTTGCTAGGTGCTTTCTAAGGTATTTTGGGTGATTGCTAGGGTTTTGCAAGAGAGTTGCTAGGACACTGAAAGGTGGTTACTGAGTTATTTTGGGTGTTTGCTAGGACATTGCAAGGTGATTTCTAGGGCATTGCCAGGTGGTTGGTAGTTGACTGCTAGATATTTTCTACGGAATTCTGGGTGTCTGCTAGAGTATTTAGGGTGGTTGATAGGTGGTAACTGAAATTCTGTTTGTTTGCAAAGGCATTGCAAGGTGGTTACAAAGGTAATCTTTGTAGTTTCAAGGGAATTGCAAGATGGTTGACAGATGGTTGCTATGTAAATTATGGGTAGTCTCTAAAGTATTCTGGGTGGTTGATAGGTGGTTACTAAGGTATTCTGGGTGGTCCTAGGGTTTCTGAATAGTTTTTAGGGCATTGGTGGTTTCTGAAGTATTATGGGTGCTTGTTCAGGTTACACTTTCACCGTTACACCGTTACAGGTTACACTTTCACCGTAAGCCGACTTGCATACCGCTGACTGCCGGAAGCTAGTTATTTTAGTCTATAAAGTTTTAAATATGGATACTTTTATTACACAAATGCACCACTTTGCTTCAGAAGGCCTTTATTAATCCCCCGGAGCCGTGTAGAGCAGTTATATGATAGATGGATGCACTTTTATGGACTTCAAAAATGCTATTATAAAGCTTAGAAGAGCCAGGACATTTTTATTATAACTCCGATTTTGTCTGAAAGAAGAATGTCATATACACCTAGGGTGACTTGAGGGTGAGTAAATCATGGTCTATTTTTTATTTTTGGGTGAACTAACCCTTTAAGGTGTGCCTTTAGCCCTCTTGTACCCTACTCCTTGCCTTAGTAAACAGCACTAACTAGTAATCTCTAGTAAGTGTTCCTGATGCCAGGAGATACGTCACTCACTTACTTTGGTCTGTGCAGTAAATCCCGTCTAGTAACAGCTTCTCTTTGTGTGTGTAAAATGTGATGAGGGAATGCAGGCAGGGTTAAACCTGTCAGCACTAACTTTGAAAAAGATTTATGAGGGTATGCATCAAAAAAAGAAGCAGCTACACACACAAACAGACACACACAGCTGACTGCATCACATGCCTGCTCACAACTACAAAGGGCCCTGTTTACACCTGGAATTGAGAAGCTTTCTAGTCGATCGGATCACAAGTGGACGGCGCTAAATACAGGTGTAAAAAGAGTCTAAAAAGTTTTGAGTTTGTCCACTTTCAGCCACTTCCAAGGGTAGTTGAAAACGCATTCGACAAGATTGCTTTCGTAGCGTAGATACTCATGTGGTCGAATAATATAATATACATGCTGTATATTGCATAATGCATATAGTTCATGTAAGCTTGCTAATACATCCTTGTTAACAAATGAGACGTGCAAAGTGTTACCTATTAAATTTACATACATGTTTATAGGTTATAGCTAAAGAAACATTTATTTATAATATTATTTTAATGTTTAAATTATTTTCTGAGAATGTGTTCTGTTAGAATAATATATTCATACATTTACATATTTACTTATAATAAAGTTCAGCACTGTTTTACTTAAGAGTGTTATTTATGTTTTGTTTGTTTTTTTAAATCCAGTATCCATTTTAAAAACTATCGGTTGATTAATTGGTTATCGGCAAGTGCGGTCCAACCTAGATATCGGTATCGGTAGAATCTACTATCGGTCGACTTCTAATTATAATAATATAAACCTAAACTATTTGACTAAACTACCCCTTTATCATGGAAACAGATACATATAGTTGTGAGTTATCAGTCAATGTGGATTTTTAGTGACCATGGGTTTTATGGGTTAAATGTTGAACTCTGACCTTCCCCGAGGCAGTAGCGCAGTCGCAGGTCCCAGCTCTGCAGCGCCTCCCTGCTGTCGAAGCCAAGAACGGTGGTTTGACTGAGACACAGGATTGAGAGAATGAAGGGAACGCCGTCAGCGCTGACACACGCCTCCAGACCGCAGATGTGCTCCAGCATCACGCTGCTCCTGTCCTTCCCACCGCGCTCCTTAAATACGTACAGCACCAAACAATCTGACACACACAGGTTTACACATTAGCTTTCATAAAGGACATATTTAAAGAGATTTATTAAACTTGACATGCAGTCATGAAGGTATGAACGGTCCACTTGACTTTGATGACAAAGACATGACTTTGGTTTAATAAAAGACTTTGATTAGATTGACTTTGAATAAGATTTTTTAAAAATATATTCCTTCTAAATATATATATTTTTTGTAAACATTTATAAAAACATTTAAACTTTAGTTAAAAAAAGTGAATTTTAATTTAGAAATGAAAAACATAATAGAATAGAAATGGTATGTTCCAGTCGATGTATATATGAAATGCATTTGAATGAATGTGAAAAAATGCCCTGTCTTTGAGTTCCTTCGGTTTTTGAACACGGCCCTGTTTTTTTGTTGTTATTTTTAAAAGAAATCAATACTTTATTCATCAAGGATGCATCATATTTATGAGTAAATGAAGAGAAGTCATACCAATCACAAGTTCCCTTTCGTTCAGTCACTATGACGTAACGTTAGTGACTAACGAATGGGTGTTTCGCTTAGAAGCCAATTACCTTCGGGGAATCTAACAGCGCCCAATGGCAGTGCCAATGCCATGGGCATGTGGAATTTGCATGCGTAACTCCGCCCCACATAGTGGGTATAAAAGGACGTACGCTGGCAACATCGCATTATGTTTCTGCTTTGGAGCCAAGAGCATCTCTTCTGAAGTCTTCTCTTCAGTCTTCGAGACGAGCGGTTCTCCAGGGTGTTGGTGTGACGGCGCGTTCCAGCGATCTCACATTGCCTGCCTGCTGATCTGTGCAGTGATCTGCAACAGCTGTGTGTTTTCCCTGGGCGCTTCGGCACTCTGCAGAGCTTTTCTCCCACAAAAAGAGCTTGCGCGTGGCACGTTTTTTTCAAGACGGTTCGCCCGTGCACTTCCGGGTGCGATCGATCTTCGTTGCTGTCTATGGGCACATTCACTGCTCGACGTGTTTGGGCTTCAGCACATTCGGGCAGTGTTTGTGGATGTGTCATGTTCCCACTGCGGGAATCATTCCTCGGGCCACGCCCCCCTCTTGCACATCGCTTCCCGCGAGTGCTAGACTGAAGCGGCGAGACCTTCTCTGGCGCCCCGTTCGTTTCGTTCATACTCTAGATAGCAGCGAGATGTCGGTCGCCGCATCTCAAGGTGGGCTAGAGTCCTTTTGGGATGACGATTAGGCTGTGCTCCGCCTTCGGGTGTGTCAGCGCTGCCGAATCCGACCTAGAGTTGACAGACATGTTATCTCGGGCAGCCACGAGCCTCAGGCTAGTGTGGAATTCAGCCCTGTCACGAGCGCTCGTGCACGATTGGATTTTGTGGGGCGGCACCTGACAGCTGTTGGGCCCCGCCCCCAATGCCTGTGGGCTCGTCTACTTCAGGGGCGTGGTCCTGCAGAGCTACGGGGCAGGCCGCCGCCCCTTTGCACATGCACGAGGGTGGAGCCAACCCAGGGCTCTTCAATGAGTTGCGTGCCGACACTGATCCCACCCCCCGGCAGTGAAGGTGGCCACACGCTCCCTGGGTCGGGCAATGTCCACTGGTGTGGCTGGGAGAAACACCTGGCCTACCTGGTGATGCAGAGGACGTTGAGTGGGCCCGCCTCCTCAACTCGCCCATATCCCAGGCTGGCCTCTTCGGTGGCGCGGCTAGCAGCGCTTGGAAATAACTCATGTCCCTGTCTCTGAGGACCCAGAGACCGGTGATGGCAGTGTGCGCCGCCTCCGGGCCGCACCGCTCTCGTCCCTCTCTCTCGCCAGCCTCCTCTCAGAGCAGACCCCAGTGGAACGTGCATCCTTCCCTGGTCTCCTCTGTCAGAACGCAGCAGCTGACTGTGCCCCCACACCGGGACGCTATGCCTCCCACGTCTGGGCCAGTCACGCTGCCCCGCTGCCCCACCCGGGGTACGTCTGTGGTTCGAGTGACCCCGCTGGTCAGTTCCTGGGAGCCTGGCTACAGCTTCCGGGACTGTCTGCTGGGTCGCGAAGACCATCAGGCTCGGCTACGCGATTCAGTTAGCGCAGGCTCCTCCCCGCTTCTGGGGAGTCCGCCCACCATGATGGGGCCTAATGACCCAGTCATGTGTGCGGAGGTTGCCACCCTACTGGCGAAGGGTGCGATCGAGCCTGTCCCTCCAGCCGAAATGAAGTCCGGCTTCCTCAGCCCTTACTTCATTGTACCCAAGAAAACCGGTGGGTTACGACCAATCCTGGATCTGCGCATCTTGAACTGATACCTTCACAGGCTTCCGTTCAGGATGTTGACAGCGAAACGCCTTTTCGAATGCGTTCGTCCTACTTCCATGTCTCCATCCTACCTCGACACAGACCGTTCCTACGGTTTGCTTTCGAGGGGCGGGCATATCAGTACGCGGTCCTCCCATTCTGGCTAGCTCTGTCCCCTCGCGTCTTCACGAAGATTGTCGAGACAGCCCTTGCGCCGCTCAGGCAGCACGGGGTTCGCATACTGAACTACCTCGACGACTGGCTCATAATGAGTCACTCTCGAGCGCAGGTTTGCGAACACAGAGACCTAGTGCTCCAGCACTTAGCCCGTCTGGGCCTTTGGCTCAACTGGGAGAAGAGCAAACTTTGCCCCGTGCAGAGGATCTCTTTTCTCGGTATGGATATCGACGCGGTCGCCATGTGCGCGCAGCTTACGAGCGAGCACGCACAGTCTCTGCTGACTTGCCTCCGTAAAATCGAGAGCAAGAGGGCGGTTCCACTGAAACTGTTTCAGAGGCTCCTGGGGCATATCTGCAGCTGCGGTGACGCCGCTCAGATTGCTTCATATGAGACCGCTTCAGCATTGGCTTCACGAGCGAGTCCCGAGATGGGCATGGCGGTCTGGCACGCTCCGAGTCCTAGTAACTCGGACCTGCCTTCGACACTCACCCCGTGGTCGAACCTCAGTTTTCTATGGGCTGGTGTGCCCTTAGAACGAGTTTCCAGGCATGTTGTTGTGTCAACAGATGCCTCCGCCACGGGTTGGGGTGCCATGTGCAATGGACATGCTGCCGCGGGCTTCTGGACAGGACCCCAGCGCCGCCTGCATGTCAATTGCCTCGAGTTGCTGGCAGTACGGTTCGCCCTGCACCGCTTCCGAGCATTGCTGAAGGGTCAACATGTACTAGTCCGGTCACGTCGTAGTGACTGAACGAAAGAGAACATCTCGGTTACGTATGTAACCCTCGTTCCCTGAGGAGGGAACGGAGACGTAACGTCTCTTTGCCACTTCCGCTGTGCTGCTGGAACGTGGAGTTCAGTCTTGGCTCCGCAGCAGATAACATAAAGCGATGTTGCCAGCGTACTTCCTTTTATACTCACGATGTGGGGCGGAGTTACGCATGCAAATTCCACATGCCCATGCCTGGGGGAACTTGACTGGCCTGCACAGAGTCCTGACCTCAACCCGATAGAACACCTTTGGGATGAATTATAGCGGAGACTGCAAGCCTGGCCTTCTCATCCAACATCAGTGCCTGACCTCAAAGGGTGGGCCAACTCCATATTAAACCCTACGGTTTAAGAATGGAATGTCATTAAAGTTCATGTAAATAGAGTTTGACCGTTTCATCGGTAGCAGATTGATGAAACAATCGGTTATCAGCTAAAAAAAATGTACCAATAGTTTTTCTGGATTTTGTCCGTTGCTGGAGCAGCTGAGAAGGGTCTCCTGGCATTATATAGCACGAGAGCGGCCTCTATAGGCGAAATAAAAACTATTACTGACGCCTCGTGTTGTTTATATTGACAAGTGAGGTTGTGCGCTGCACAGAGACCGCTAACACATCAGATGCGCGTTTAAATCACAGACAGCGAAATGGTATGAATACAGAACACTACAATACATATCATTATTAAGTAATTAATTTGTTGACTAGATGCTGCATTAGCAAGGAAACAACAGCAGTGTGTATATACTTTGTCGAGGCTGAGAGGACGCTCACATTAGCAGAACCTAAAGCAGTTAAAACAATATGACAAAATTACACAAAAGTCCAAACCAAATGTTGCAGATATAAATGTAGTGTCGTGAGAAAGCAAACTGTATCGTCATGACAGAAATATAAACAAATCAGAAATGCATTCGATTTCAATACATATTTTGTTATTTTGATTAGATAATAATTGTGTTCTAAAAAAGCATGACTGTTTGGATTTAGATTAAATGGTAACAATAAGAATCCAATTGTCACATTAACTAAGGTTAATACATGCTGTAGAAGTATTGTTCATTGTTAGTTTGTTAATTTCAACATTTACTAATACATTTTTTAATTGAGTTTAAATTTTTATTTTATCTGTTAACCTTAGTTAATGCACTATGAACTAACATGAATGATCAAGGTATAATTGTATTGCTCAAATATTAATACATGCTATAAAAATGTATATTGCATAATGCACATAGTTCATGTAAGCTAGCTAATACATCCTTGTTAACAAATGGGACTTGCAAAGTATTATCTATGAAATTTACATGCATGCTTCTAGGTTATAGCTAAAGAAACACATTTTACTTGTAATATTTTAATGTTTAAATTATTTTCTGTAGAATTTGTTGTGTTGTGAGAAATTCTCATTTTAATATATTCATATTTAAAGATGTATTTCATTTAGCACATTTTCATGGTTCAGTACTGTATTTTTATTTCTTGCAATAAAGTTCAGCACTGTGTTATGTGATGTTTTTTTGTATTGTTTTTTTTTTTTATTATCCAGTGTCCATTTTAAAAACTATCAGTTGATTAATCCGTTATCGGCATGTACAGTTCAACCTAGTTATCGGTATCTGTAAAAACCACTGTCGGTCGACCTCTACATGTCAAGGAAGGTGTCCCAAAACTTTTGGCAATATAGTGTATATCTGAATTACGACATATGCTCTCAATGCAAAATGCGGAACTGCTAGTTCATGGTTTCATGACCTCAAGGCTGGATTACTGTAATGCTCTACTGGGTGGTTGCCCAGCACGCTTAATAAACAAACTCCAGCTTGTCTAAAATACAGCAGCTGGAGTTCTTTCTAAAACCAGGAAGTATGGCCATATTAGCCCGGTTCTGTCAACACTGCATTGGCTCCATATTAAACATCATATCCATTTTAAAATCTTGCTAATTACTTACAAAGCACTAAATGGTTAAGCTTCCCAGTACTTCAGCAAGCTCTAAACGCATTATAGTACTTCATTGCGATCTCAAAATTATGGCCAGTTGGTAATACCTAGAATATCAAAATCAACCGCAGACTGTAAATCCTTTTCCTATTTAGCACCTAAACTTTGGAACAGTCTTATCATTGTTTGTGAAGCAGACACAAACTAGACTAAAAGCACATCTCTTTAACCCTCTGGTGCTCTTCGTTTAGGGGTTGCATTGTTTGTCTTCCCGGTCATAAGTGACCGGACACCAAAACATTTAACTTCCTCCATCCCAGTAAAACCAGTGCAATTTATTTTTCTTCAATAATATATTTGTATTTTGAGATGATTTGATGGTATTTTTTAATATGTATGTAATAATTATGGTCTATATTTGCCATTGAAGATTATACAAAAATGTTTTTTTTTGTATTTTTTTTTAATTATTGCAGTATTTCGGGTTAAAATAGAGACTAGGCCTTCAAAATATATATTTTTTTGCAGGCAGATTAGTGCCCTCTTTTGGAATTATTTTAAGAAATCATGCAACCATGTGTGTAATCACTAGTGGTCTCTATGGAGAGGCTTGAGAATTCCCTAGTTCTCTTTTGAACACATTTAATGATTTTTTTTGATGGATTTGAAAATATATTTTAAAAATCTCAAAGACTATTTATTATAAAGTTTAAGATTTTTTTTTGTTTTTTTTTGTTAGAAATATAGATTTTTTTTTATTTTTTATGTGAATTAGTGTTTTGGCAGATTTTCCATTCATTTCCTATGGTGGTCATTTTTGACCGAAGAGCAAAAGTGGGAAGTATTTTTAAGACCACGTAGCATGCTCAAATCATGCCCTTGTGTGTTTACATACCTAATGCTAGAAAAGTCACCAAGTTTCATATAATTCTGATGAAGCTGTGATTTTTAAAAATTCAAAATGTAGTTCATAGGTTCAGTTTTTCATAGGTGTGTGTGTGTGTGTGTGTGTGTGTGTGTGTGTGTGTGTGTGTGTGTGTGTGTGTGTGTGTGTGTATAAGTGTGCGTGTGTATGTGAGTGGATGTGTCAATATCACACTCTTGATGTTTTAGAGTGTCACCCCTTTACTGCTGTGTACTTTTTATCAACATCGTAGCCGATTTGTAGATTGCACACACACATATTCTGAGAATTTTTGTGTTTTTGCCGATTTCCCATTCATTTCCTCGGTCATTTATGACCGAAAACAATGAATGCTACTTCTTTTTTTTAACGACCAATTAGCATGCTTGAATCATGACCCCAATTTTTTTGTGTGTTTACATACCTAATGCTAGAAAAGTCACCAAGATGAAGCACTGATTTTTTAAATTTCAAAACAGAAAATTTTCCGAGGGTTAACCCTAGCATACACAGCAACATTATCAATTTCTATTATTCAAATCATTTAAATGATTGCTAGGCTGCATTAACTAGGTCAGCCGGAACTAAATAAGAAGAATGGCATCTACGCTAATATTAGTCTCTCTGTTTATCCCAAGGTTTACTGTAGTTAGCCGAATCCGGGCCGTATCCAGATCAGATGGAGAACCTGCACCTAGACATGACCACATCGCAGCCCTGAAGTGCCTGCAGAGATAATGTCAACTTGACTCTCCCCTGAGAAGGCCTCATCGACACGACAGCCAGTGGCACTGATCCTCAACAAACCCATCTCCATATTGGCGTGATGAATCCGATCTTCAAACAGATGGAACCGGATTAAATATTTGAATGTTCCAATCCCAATCTGACTTCAGACCTGTAATGCTGCTTGAATCATCACACTGTGTCCGTTCGTTGGCCAGATGAGAACTGTCCCTGTCACCTGATTGATGGAGTTTGAGTTCTTTGCTATTCAATAATATTACTGATCTGCCTGCATTGACACCATTGTATGAGAATTGAATTTAATGTTTTATCCAGAGCTGCTGTATAGATAAATTAACTAAAAACTTTTTTACAACAGAAATTAATCAACACTGAATTTACTTAAGCTGGACTATTTTCTTCTAGAGCTGGTGTACAGCCAAAACAAAATTTGTTGCATTATTTTCCTATTATCACTATAAAGCTGCTTTGAAACAATCCATATTGTAAAAAGCACTACATAAATAAAGGTGAAATAAATACAAATAAAAAACGAAATGAAATAAATTTCATTTTAAAATATATCACAATTATTTTAAGAGACTTCTTTCAAAAATATTTTAAAATGTTCTGACCCCAAACTTTTGAATGGTAGTGTAGTGTATCATGTGCCATTGTACCATTTATAGGTCTACAATGAACTACTGCAACCTTAACCATATTTAAATGTAAAAAGAGGTACACGTAGAGGTGCATGTCCAAAGAGCAATTCTTACAATTCTAAGATGCCCTTACAAAAATGAACCATTACTACAAATAAAACAAAAAAACATGGTTATTGTAGTTAAACCATGGTAACCACAAATTAACCATGGTTTTGCTACTCTAACCTAGCCTGGGAAAACCCAGACAACTTCCGGCAAATTTAGATTTGCTCTGCAAAATCTGTTACTACTGAGAATGGTCTGGTTTTAACCAGGCTAACTCTAACCATGGTATTTGTGGTAAAACTGTGGTTATATAAATGGTAATCAATAATATGGTTACTACATTTGCACTATAATAAAACCATGGTTATTTTTCGCCAAACATGTGATTCCTGCTACTACGAAAGCAAACAAACAAAACAACCTTTGGCATGTCACACACACACACACAAGTGTGAACAGCTGTACAAACGTCTTTCTGCACACATTTCTGCTCTCGCAGCTGATCTATTTCAATAGAAAACTTCTTCAGAAAACCACTGCACCACTTAAACACACACTGCCTCGCGACGGCAAGACATTTCTCTGAAGCAAGAGTGCTGTTGTACGGAATAGTGAAACATTCCAGTGCGGTTATATGAAACTCCTGGAACGCAAATTAGTGGACCTGAATTAACGGCTGCATGACACAGTATAAGTCGTGAAGTCTGTATGTATCCTACATGAAATAGCCTATAATGCCTATATATAGCGTATGTATGATGTGCAAAAAAGGCATATTTCAAGAAAAAAACATTGTTGTTCATCCATGCTCTCACACTATTATGTAAAACATGCATAAAAACTCATAAAACCTCAGCAGCATCACCCATGAACACTAACGTTCATAGAGTTTATTTTTCTGTATAGATCACAGTAAAACACAAAATAAATTAATTTAGAATGATTTATACGCTTCAAACACAGAATATTAAGTCTGGTAACAAGATAACGAATAGATTATATTCCATTTGTATTCTGTTCTATTTCACCACTACATTTGATCCTTTTAGTTTTTATTGTATTCTAACATGTTTACAATATTTCCCAGGCTGCTTGTTGAAATCCTATCTCAGTAATATTTGATAAATCTAAATCTATTTTATTAAAATGATATAAAACTTCACAGTGACCAATAAATGACAATGATGTAGCAGCATCACAACGATCATCTGTCTGTTTTACAATACATGTTTGTATATTTATAGATAAACTGTGACAGTGTGATGTCTACAGTGCACTTAGATTCCCAAGTATGAACCGAAGTATAAATACACACTGTTTGCTGGTTTATTTTGCTCACTTTTACTTGTGACAATGTAGATAATGTTCAGTGTATTTTTATTTTATTAATGTGCATTTTACCTTTATGTAAAATCATGTTTTCTGACCATTGTTGAGTTTGTGTTGCTATGAAGTGTGTATGATCAAGATGAACTGACCTGCGACCGGTGAGGGTTTGCGCAGAACCAGCCAGCGGCTCCTCCACTGCGAGAGAGAAATCAAAGCAATCTTTACACACAATCACTCACGGACACATTATACACACATTCACGCTCACGCGTGCGATTTCCGTACTTTTTTGCCGTCTCTGATTTGTGCGGGTCCCTCCGCGACCACGGTATCGCTCATCTTACCCTCATGACAGCTGCGCGTGCGCGCGCCCGCACGGCTCACTTTCAAGATAACTCCGGAGAGCGCGACCCCGCTGCTTCAAGCACGCGCCCAAATAGCCCACATATGTCAGGGGTCAGTCAAAGGTTACTGTGTCGGTGCAGAACAATTATTTTAGGTCAAACATAATTAACCCTTAGATGCATTTGTCATGTGACCTTTACAAAACGTGTCATGTAACAAATGTGATTATGTGGCATCTAAAACATGAATGAGGTATTTTATAATGGTCAGATCAGGTAGAAATAATGCAGTGTCACTAATTTGCACAAATTTCTAAGCAATACAAATGTAAATCTCCTCAGAAAAAGAAAAAAATGTCACGGTACAGTACAATACAGTAATGAGAATATAATGGAAATAATATTTGATTAAATACAGAATTATAAACAAAAAGTAAACCGTTTAAGTAACGAAAACTGTGAGGTTATGTCAAAATGCTAAATAACATTATAACTAGCAAAATACAATTTAATGTCTTTTAGTTTTGCATTGAACTGATATTAATATCTAGATGATGTATTTAGCCATAGATATGTCAGAATATTAGGAAGGTCGACATAGGGATTAAAATAATATATTGGAATAAATTACTGTCAATGATTGCTGCTACTGTATATTATGAATTAACAGCAAATTGTTGCATTGAAGCTGCATCTGTCTGTTCACTTTATGGTGGACACGCAGATGTATTGCATTGCAGTTATCGATAACAATTGCTGATGTGATATCTACGTATTAATATCATTGTCATGACCCGGACATGTTCTTGACAGATTCTGTGAGATTCAGTCAAACACGGTCTAAAAACACTTTCAATACTTCATGCAGATAAAAAGACACATTTACTTCTCAGCCATCAACTTAAATTTATCGATATGAATAAAAAAAATATAAAATATAATACATAAACGTACATGTCACAATAATGCATGTATATATAAATACAATAGCATTAATAACACATTATCATCAAGTTCATTCATGAGTTCACACTTACAAATAATTAGAGTAAAAGAGTATGCGTATTTGGCGTGCTGCCTGAGGGGATCGAGGGTTCTGAGCATGTGGCCCGAACCCAGAGTAGGCTACTCCCCCGTATCCCTGGTTGGGATAGGAACCAGCAGAGAGTGAGGATTCGGGGCGGCGGAGGGACCTGAAAAGACCGTCGAGGAACAAGTCGGCTATATATATATATATATAGGCCTCCAATCGTACTGATTGGGTAGATCACTTGAACAAGCTCCTCCCAAACTTTGTAACTAAAACACCATTTAGTATTACTCAGTAACATGAACACTGTAATGGAAAGTGTCAACAAATACATTAACAATAGTCACAGTTGATTTGTATGTTGTCTTGGGCATTGATTCCCGATGCAAATGTTTATCTTTGTTCTGTTAGTTGATGTTGTTTTTTTGGATCTTTTGATGATGCTGTTTATCCAGTCAGTATATTTGGGCACAAGGGTATAAACGCCTGGTTTTCCTGACCGTCCACATCCGTCCCCCCAACTGATGATGCCGTAAAGGAAACTCACACCATCACACTCACAGGCTAAAGGACCGCCGGAGTCTCCCTAAACAAATCACATCACGCACATTAAAATGATACATGTGGCTAATTTTTTCAATGCTTTTTAATTGTTTCAATGCAAAATGGTTTCTGTCACCCAATTCAGCAAAAATCATCAAATCTTTTTTACTTAGTCAACAAAAACTGTGACACTTACACTAAGGTCTTATTAGATAATGCATTATCTAACATTAACTAACAATGAGCTATGCATTTGTTACAGTAGTTATAGTTAACATTAGCAAATTATTGCTGGTTCATGCTCATTAAAGGGTTAGTTCACCCAAAAATGAAAATTATGTCACCCCCATGTCGTTTCAAACTTCCGTTCATCTTCGGAACAAAAATTAAGATATTTTTTTAATGAAAACTGAGATTTCTGTCCCTCCATTGACACCATACGCAACTACCACTTTGACGCTTCAAGAATTTGACAAAGAAATAGTAAAACTAATCAATATGATTCAAGCAATTTAGTCCAAACTTTCTGAAGAGATTTAATCGCTTTATACGATGAAAAATTTATTTTCAGTGTTTATTCACATACTGTATAAACATTGATCAGTGAACATAAACAGAAGCTCAACCTGCTCAAACCTGCTTGACATACAAGAACAAATCTCATTGGTTCTTGTGGAAGCTTAAACGTGCTGTGTAACACGAGAATAAACCTCATTGGTTCTCACATGTCAAGCGAACATGCTTGAGCTTCCGTTTGCCACAACTTATGTGTGAGTTGATGAATGTTTATATGTGAAAAAAAGCAATAATTTAAAGCGATTGAGTCTCTTCAGAACCACTCAATTCATATGGATTAGTTTTACAATCTCTTTATGAACTTCTTGAAGTGACACAGTTGTAGTTGCTTGGTCTCTTATTAAAAAAAAAATCTTAATTTGTCTTCCGAAGATGAACAAAAGCCTTGCATGGTTTGGAACAACATGAGGGTGAGTAATTGGGTTATTTTTGGGTGAATTAACCATTTAATAAATATTAAAAGATATGACTTTTGATTTTAGTAATAGTAACAGATAGGACTAATAATAGTAAAATGTTGAAATGAATATAAGCTAGTTAGTAAGTAAAGTATTTTTATTATCTAATGTAACTTTACTGTAAAGCATTATCAGTACTCTTACTGTAAAAACTTGTATGTATACAGTATATACAGTCCATTTTGCACATTTACAAAATGTTAAATTTATTTTCAAAACAGCTACATTATTGTAAAGTAATATTGAGATTATTTATAAAGAATATTGAATATACGTCTAAAATAAAAAGTAAAACATTTAGACCTGCTTTATCAATGTCATTACCAGGCATAAACAATTCAAATCTGCAATCCAATATTTTTGTTGTTGTTGTAAAAAAACTAAACAAAAAAAACGTTTTTTTCTGAAAAAAATTTAAATATAAAAAAAGATATTTAGAAAAAGAGAAAGATACATCATATGTTACTAGTGCTTAGTGTTTTGACGTCTTACCTGGCAGGCATCCACACAGGAGTCACTCCCGGCACACAGCATCCCAGGCCGGACCTCTAATCCATACACTTCTGGACTCGAACACTGGTCAAACGGAATAATCTTCACCACTCCCTCAATCAGGTCTGAATATGAGTTTGCCTCTAAACAAACATACACCAGGTACTTTAACAAATTAAACTTGCTTCGTTTTGATACATTTTTCAGAAAACAAGACTTAATATCTATGTCATTTAGCTTCTCAAGACAAAAATACGAAATACAAAAAAAGTAAGGAAATCTTTAACAGCGCATTCAGAATAACGCTGACCTCAAACAATCACAATACCTTTTTTACACTAACATTTCACAATGCAGTGTGATACAGACATTATTTTACATGCACGCGCACACACACACACACACACACACACACACACGCACACACGACAAATAAGAAACACCATGGCAGGTGTCAATTTAAATGTATGGCAGAAGTGTTAGAAGAATTAAAAATAAGTATAATATAATACATATTAGTGGCATATTATAAATAAAATATAAGTAAAATATAATTAGAATAAATAAGTATAATACAATTTTTATTCTTTAAAAATAAGTTGAAATAATGTAAATTGATAACTTTAACAAACACACAGACTATCGATTAACAGCCTCGGATAGGTCTGTCTTTAACAGTTTATTCGTTTTTGTAAAAAATGTATTTCCCTTTGGAGAAAATGAAAATAGTTTTACTCATTTGATTTAGTCTATTTAGTTTTGTATCAAATGCAATGTGATTTCTCAGGATACTCAAAATGAATGCATGTTTTAAACAGCTTGTACATTCAAGTTATTCACCATTCTAAACACAGTGAGTTGCCTTGCTGTTTTTATCTACATATAATCAGCATCATCATAGAAAATAATCTTAAAAAAAAACAAAACATGAATCACATTTATAACAATTAATGCTAAACATTTCTGAGAGTTGTTAGTCACTCACTTTCGCTCATGTGACCCCAGCCTGAGATCTTACAGCAGAAGTGATCCGGGAACGTTGTGTCATTCCTCGGCAGGCAGATTGGCCTGATGAATGGTGTTTTCTGAGCACAGCGTCCGTTGACCTTCTTCAGCTTCAGTAAGACTATGAAAACAGCTTTTATTACACACAAAAAACAACACAACACACACATGCTTGCTCTCCAAATTGCAACGCAGTGGCACGTTTTGCACTGGCAAAGGGCTTTCTTATTTAATTGTATTTTTATTTTGGATAATACAAAACATGGGTTTTATCTATGGGCTTTTGGAGATATGAATACAATTGTAAGGTTGAAAATAACCAAAGATATTTTAAATAAAAAAAAGACATTTGCTTTACTGTTGGCAACCATCGTCTTACCAAAGAAATTTAAAATTGACTCAACCCCCTCCTCCCTTAACCTCATCAGTAGGGCCATTTGGAATTTCTAAGGACAAAGGAAGGCTTGCAGGCCAAATGTTTGTCACACCTTTAGTACAGTGGGAGAAGCTTCGTCTGATTGGTTACTTTCAAGCGTCTCACGTTATGGTCTGATCGGTCAGTTTTGAATGGGTCATATTTGAGTTTGGTGACATCAGGGAAAAGGATAAAAGAAGATCGCAACGATAGCTCTGTCTCTTTTTATTCTCTGCTTTCTCTATAGAGAGCTGCTCTTTGGCTCTGTTCTCTCTCTCTCTCTCTCTCTCTCTCTCTCTCTATCTCTCTCTCTCTCTCTCTCTCTCTCTCTCAAAGGTAACATTCTATGCATAGGCCTACTGAGTACAATTAAGGGTTTAAGTTTACATCCATATGAAACTATTTTAAGTGTAACCATAACTAGAATTTGTGTTTCCATTAAAAAGAGATTTCTGTCTATTATGTAATTGATTATGCAAAATCCATAATATTTATTATGGATTTAAAATTAAATCAATTTTGCCCAGCGGAAACACGAACGCGCAACGGCCTTCAACCGCAGCTTGTTACCGGAATTGGAGCGAGATTTTAGCGGTCTTACACTATTGAGAGAAAGGGAAATGGTGAGATCTGGGAAAATGGGAAATCTCACACTTTTCAAACAGCACAAGTGGTGGTGAACAGCATGTTGGAGCGTGTCTGTGTCACACCAGCCCACGTCTGCATCTGTATGTGTTTTACACGCATTTCCTTGGAAACTTAAAAAAAAACACAATTTGAATTTCCTCTGAAAAGTCATAAAATGTAAAAAATTAGGAAAGGCCTATACATAGGCCTATATTTTGTGGACAAAATGCATTTTTGGTCCATGAGGAAAACAGCGGATAAATTACACTAAACTGTGTTTTTCTGAAAATGTAAAAATGCTGAAAGTTTTCTGTGATGGGTAGGTTTAGGGCGAGGGGAAGGGCATAGAATATACAGTGTGTACAGTATAAAAATCATTATGTTAATGGAAAGTCACCGTAAACCACATATTCAAGAATGTGTCTGTTTACATAAAACATGAAAACCCAACGTGTGTATGCGCGCACGTGTGTGTACAGGCTCTCATTCATCTGAAGTCACAAATTATCAGACTGCGTTTATATATAGTTTTGAATATTTGCGACCATGTTACTAAAACCTTGTTTAAATAATATAATACCATTATGGAATTGACAAAAATGCATACATTGTAAAAAAAATAAAAATAATAATAATAATAATAATAGTGCTGCAAATTTAGACTAAAATGTATTAGTTAATTGATTGGCTGAGCTTCACAAATGCATTTAATACTGCAATTTGTTATTTTTTATCTTTATATATTTTTATCTTCATATAATGCAATTTTATTTTACACTGGAAAAAGAAATGTCAGACACACACATACATGTTATGTTCCCCTTCGAGGGAACTCGAACTGCGTCATCGTGACGACACTTTGGGGAACGCCCCTCGCGTAAAGCGTCTGAAGAAACTGTAGAATCAGCCCAATCCGATTGGTGTTGCTTGATGACGTAGTATGTGACGGCATACCCGAAAGATACAAAGAGATGTCTGAATGTAACAGAGATAGCTTTTTCGCTCTTACCAACGTTGTTTTCACAAGCATACAGGGCTCGCGAATTCCATGGTCGGTCCCGTGCTGTTGAGGCAGCACGGTTGATCTATCATGGACTCGCAGATGGGTCTGTCAGGGGAACTTGAGAGTGCTTATGCATCTTCTCCTTCCCGGTGACAGCTCCATTGTTCTCCTTCCCCGCGTGGAAGCCCACGCTGCGGCTTCTTCCCCCGGGGTGGAGGACCCGATGCGTGAGCCGTCTGATTCTGAGGAATTAGATGGGCTCCGTATCGAGGCTCGCCTTTCCTAATGCAGATTCAACCTCGAGTTGCCGAGGCGGCGCGCAGGTTTGGGTCTGTTATTAGAGTGATACAACGTGACACGGTGAGAAGGGATACTGTGGGTGCGAGGCATGCAGTCAGCTCCTGAGGGGGCGGGCTGTTTTCATTCAGAAATATCTCGACGCGTACTGCCGTGCGCCTTCGGGTGTTTCAGCCTCGCGCCCGTTTGGCTTTTTTCTCGAGGGATGAAAGCCAGTTGTATTATAATGGCTTGAACCGCGTTGCTGAGGCAACGTGTGGTTTACGAGCCGTATATAATACAATTAAGCAGTATTGTCTGATAATTGTGGCTGCGTTTTATTCTGAGGAATTAAATGGAATATGATCTGACTTTGAGGAGTTAGATATTCAGCCTATTATTCAGACCATGTTCACCGTATTTGTGAAATGTGATACTGTTTGGCTTTCTTCTCGAGGGAGGAAGGCCAATTGTATTATAACTGCTTGAGCCGCGTTGCTGAGGCAACGTGTGATTTTCGAGCCGTATATAATATAATCGAACAGTATTCGCTTTCACCTTACTATGGCTGCATTTAATTCCGAGGAATTAAATTAAAATATTATCTGACTATAGGAGTTAGATGTATTTTTTACTCAGCCTATCATTCAGACCAGGTTGCACGGTTGGGTGATTATGATTACATTTAATTCTGAGGAATTGAGTGTCATGTTATCTGACTTTGTTAAGTTAGATACTTAATCAGTCTGTCGCCCAAGCGTGTTTGACTTGTCTGGATATCCATCTAAGATTGGAGGTTGCGGCCCTGTCGAGCTGCTCCCTTAGATGAGGCCCCTGCTGGCCGGCCCCCTCTCCCGGGTAGGAGCGATCGAGGTCGCCTCCCCTGAGGAGCTTTTTGGGAATCGATGTTGTGCTCCCGCCGTCTAGTACGTTTCGGGCCACATCGTCTCTCAGCGCACGCGCGCTGCACCAGCCGCCTCTAGCAAGACCTGCGGCGGTCCAGTAAACGCGTACGCACACCGAAAATCTTCCTCGATTTCGCCCTGCCGGTTAGCCGCTTCAGGGGGTCGGGGAGGAGGCTCGGTTGACACCCGAGGCCAGCCTCGAGAGGCTGGTTCCCTTAGCAGATTATCTCGGTGCATGGTTATGCCTCCGAATATATCTGCATGGGCCCTGCGTACTGTAGAACGGGTTACAGGCCGCAGTTCAGTTCCCTCCCCCGAAGTCTAACGGGGTGGTCTGGATTGTGGTCGGCCCAGAGCAGGTGCGGGTAATGGAACAGGAAGTACACTCCCTGTCGGTTAAGGAGGCTTTGAACGTATTCCTCCGCCAGTCAGGGAGTCCGGGTCCTACAGCCGGTACTTCATAGTTCCTAAGAAGGATGGCAGTTGCGTCCAACTTTAGATCGGAGGTACTTGGATCGTTCTCCGAGGAGACTCAGATTCAAGATGCTTGAGTGTCGTGGTTCAGATCCAGTCTGAGGACTGGTTTGTCACGGTGGATCTAAAAGAGGACACATACTTCCATGTTCCATCCTTCTGTGTCACGGGGGATTCCTGAGGTTCGCTTTCGGGGGCGAAGCGTATCATTATCAGGTTCCTCCATTCGGGCATCACTGTACAGCAGTTTAGGACTGCTGGGACTTGTGGCAGCTGCGTCCAACAGAATTTCTCTTGGCCTGCTGCACGAGACCCCTACAGTGGTGGCTGGGAACCAGGGAGGTTTTCCTTGAGGGGAAGACCATTCTGTATGATCAGGGTAACGCGCAGATGCCTTCGTTCCCTCGTCATATGGAAGAGACCTTGGTTCCTGTCCCGGGGGCCAGTGCTGGGAGCATCATGTTGCCGGGAAACCGTTTCAACAGACGCATCCCTCACTGGTTGGGACACGGTCATGGAAGGCCGCTTTTTCAGAGGTCTGTGGGAGACCCAGCATTCTTCCTGGCACATCTACTGCCTGGAAATGCTGGCGGTCTACGAAGCTCTGAGGAGCTTCCTCCCGGACCTCCGCGGCCACCATGTCCTGATGCGGAAGTGAACCAGGGGGCTTTCCTTGAGGGGAAATTCATTCTGTATGATCAGGGTAACGCGCAGATGCCTTCGTTCCCTTGTCATATGGAAGAGACCTTGGTTCCTGTCCCGGGGGCCAGTGCTGGGAGCATCATGTTGTCGGGAAACCGTTTCAACAGACGCATCCCTCACTGGTTGGGACACGGTCATGGAAGGCCGCTTTTTCAGAGGTCTGTGGGAGACCCGGCATTTTACTGGCACATCAACTGCCTGGAAATGCTGGTGGTCTACAAAGCTCTGAGGAGCTTTCTCCCGGACCTCCGCGGCCACCATGTCCTGATACGATCCGACAATATGTCGGCAGTATCGTATCTAAACCACCAGGGGGGCCTGAGGTCGCGCCCTCTTTGCAGACTGGCGCATCAGGTTCTCTTGTGGTCCCAGGGGAGGTTGTCATCCCTCAGGGCGATGTACATCCCCGGGGACCAAAACTAGGGAGCAGACATCCTGTCGAGGCAGGGGCTGAGGCCCGGGGAATGGCGACTCCACCCCGAGGTGGTGGAGGCTATGTGCGAGCGGTTGGGCCCGGTGGAAGTGGATCTATTCGCGTCTCAAGAGACGTCCCACTGCCCGCTGTGGTTCTCCCTCACTCATCCGGCCCTGCTGGGGCTGGATGCCATGGCACAGATGTGGCCGAGGCTACGTCTGTACGTTTTTCCCCCGATCACTCTGCTCCCGGGAGTACTGGAGCGTGTCCGTCGGGAGGGCATCAGCCTTCTCTTAATAGCACCCCGGTGGCCCACTTTAGTATGGTTCTCCGACATCATTTACCTGCGGGACGGTCCCCCATGGCAGGTCTCTCTGAGGAGGGACCTGCTATCTCAGGCCGAGGGCACGATTTAAGCCTACCCCCGGCCAGAGGTGTGGGGTCTCTGGGTCTGGCCCTTGAGGGGGCCCAGTACCTAGTAGAGGGCCTGTCGGTGGGTGTCGTAGAGACCCTACTCAGCTCCAGAGCTCCTTCCAGCAGGAGGTTGTACAGCCTAAAGTGGAATGTATTTTCCACTTGGTGTAGAGAGCGGGAGGTGAACCCAGTTAACTGCCCGGTGGCTTCAGTGCTGGAGTTCCTTCAAGACCGCTTCTCCGCCGGTCTTTCCCCGTCCACACTTAAGGTGTATGTGGCTGCCATTGGGGCTTTCCACGCACCTTTAGGTGATGCGACATTGGGATGCCCCAATAGAATGGATGCCCATTCTACTAGGAGCATGGCCTCCTCTGTGGCCCTCCTTTCTGGAGCCTCTATGCAGGAGATCTGCGAGGCGGCGGGGTGGGCCACCCCTCACACCTTCATTCGTTTTTATAGTCTGCATCTCCCTGAGACGCCTGGTGCGAGAGTGCTCGCCCCCTAGTTGTGCCTGGTTTCCGGCTTCACACTGGGGTGGGTATGATTGGTGCGGGATAGTTGGTACTCGTTCCCCAAAGTGTCGTCACGATGACGCAGTTCGAGTTCCCTCGAAGGGGAACATCTCGGGTTATGACTATAACCCTTGTTCCCCGAGAAGGGAACGAGACACTGCGTCTCGTGTCCACCCAATCATCAGAGCGCTCGCTTCATCGCAAAGAACGCTATCTCTGTTACGTTCAGACGTCTCTTTGTATCTTCCGGGTATGCCGTCACATACTACGTCATCACGCAACACCAATCGGATTGGGCTGATTCTACAGTTTCTTCAGACGCTTTACGCGAGGGGCGTTCCCCAAAGTGTCGTCACGATGACGCAGTGTCTCGTTCCCTTCTCGGGGAACAAGGGTTATAGTCATAACCCGAGACGTTTCAGTTTGTGTTCAGTTTCACTCTCCATAGACAAAATTATTTTTATACTGTACAAACTGCATTTTCTATCCCCATATTCTAACCCAAAACTTAAACCTAACCATCACACTAGCATTTTTACATTTTCAAATAAGCATAATTTAGTATGTTTATTAATCCATTTCCCTCGTGACTGGCTGGTCTCCACAACGTAGCAGGTGATTTCAGGTTTTACCATCCTTGTGGGGACATTTGGTCCTCACAATGTAGGTTTAACTAGTACACACACACACACACGCAGGATTTTTAATTATGTTAACGTTTTTGTATTTGGAGTCCAAACTCACCAATATCATTTAAGGTCGGTTGATACAGAGTATAATCGGGGTACAATATATAGTCCTCAACACCAAACGTCCTGGTGTTCGGGCCGGTGTCGTTAAAGTAATGCTGGCCAAGAACAACCCGAATCTGTGACAGCAATGGACTGAGAAAGAGAGTTAGGATTAAGTTATAATTTCATAAAGATGCAAATGTATATAAACAGACACACACATACTTGCGCAGGAAGCAGTGAGCGGCGGATACGATCCAGCAGGATGAAACCAGCGTTCCCGCACAGAACTCATCTCTGATGTACAACGCTGCCATCCAGGGGTGAGTGCCAGGCAATGCAGACGTCCCACCCAGGATACGACCACGATTGATCCGTTTCTTGTGCTTCTTCCCGCACGCCGGTGTCCTGGTAGGTGTGCGGGACGGCCGTGGTGCAGCAGCTATGACAGGACCTCTGCGAGAGGCTGACAGCAGGAACAGAGAGAATATTAAATTAAAATAATCCAATCACACCAGACTGAAGTACATTGAATATTCAAGTCATCAAGAAATTGAAATTTTTTTATGGAAAATTGCAGTATTTATTATAAATGCACATCATTATATATATTTTTATTTATGAGCCCTCGTAATCTTTAATATAAAAAAGCTTCCTCTCCCTCTTTCAGCACCATCTCATCTCTGATGACGTGTTCACTGGCACGGGGGCGGGACAACCTGTCACTCAAATGAAATCCCCCAATAGCAAACCACAACCGTCCAATCAGTTCCCCATGGACAAAATAAAGTCTCGTCCTACATTTTTTCTCATCGTAGAAGCCTTTTTACTTAGATAGATGTGTCACAATAGGGAAGAAAAGACTATTGCAACTTCCGTTTAAAGGCGTAATAGGCCTATGTAAAAATTGTCAATAAAATTGGCAGTAAAATATTCAAAAACCGCTAGGCCAGTGTTATATATTTTGTTCAGTTGAATACTTACAATATCCCAAATGTTTCCAACTATTTGTAAATCGTGAGAAAATTGCGATCTTAACCAAGGAATCGGGACGTGTGAGGGAGTCGCCTGTCAATGGCGTCATATCTGCGTTACCCTCGGTTTCTGCTTTTACTGCCGTAGAAACCATGGCAACAGACGTGGACAACTGCGTAACGTCTAGCGGCACACTGTTGTAGTTTCGTTCAAACGTTATGGACCATGGCAAGCAGACTTTGGAACAAAATGATAAATCAAAAGAGGACCAATATAGACGTGGCGTTTTGGAGATGACGAGAGCTTCGAAAAACTTTTACTTGACAGACATGCCGTTCTTGCATGTGTTTATTAGACAGGTGAGCAAATGTACATTAAACAAATCAATGTGATGTAGCTCAACACAATGTAATATTAGAATATCATCAGTATGATGTTCTAATGTTAATGTAGCTTACTGCTAGTCTCATAGAGCCAAGAAACTAACACACAGAATAACATTATAACTTTCAACACACTCAAATGCAGTTTAGATAGTGTAGACCAAGTGAAACAGCATTGCATTTCCTCACAATTTTTAATTGTCAAATAAAATGACCAGTATGAGTAGTAATTCAGCACTTGCGGGTAGTTCGGTAGAATGAAATGTCCTTATTTCTTTATAACCCCCGGGACTAGCGTGTGGTGCTGATATCTGTCTCTTATTAGTAATCGCGCCCTGCTTCA
The DNA here is from genome assembly GCA_023566225.1 of Romanogobio albipinnatus. Classification (NCBI taxonomy): domain Eukaryota; kingdom Metazoa; phylum Chordata; class Actinopteri; order Cypriniformes; family Gobionidae; genus Romanogobio; species Romanogobio albipinnatus. The sequence goes on from CM042239.1 coordinate 61,302,683, forward strand.
TACCACAGCCATGCTAAAAAACATGAATGCATTCACTCATCCATAAACATTATTTCCCCATAAACATTATTAGATCCATCGGTATGACGACAAGTTCCATGATTCCACACTCATTCACTGCATCATCAATCAATCAGTCTGTCATCAGCTGGTGACCATAACTAAGAAAAAGAACATTTTCAAAAATGACACCAATTAAATATAATCTATGTGTAATGAATGAAACCATATATAAATTGCATTGCATTAAGGGACTAGATTTAGAAGTCTCTTGTGCTCGCCAAGACTGCATTTATTTGATCAATAAACAGTAAAAACAGTTATAAATCATTACGAATAAAACTAACTGTTTTATATTGTAATGTATTGTAAAATGTAATTTATTCCTGTGATGCAAAGCTGAAATTTCAGCATCATTACTCCAGTCTTCAGTGTTACGTGATCCTTAAGAAATCATTCTAATGTGCTGACTTGCTGGTCAAGAAAAAATTCAAAATTATTATCATTGATGAAAACAGTTGTGCTGCCGTGTCACAAACGTGATATATGTTAGTTTTGAAGGTCCTTTACGTGAGTAGAAAGAACAGCATTTATTTGAAACATAAATCTTTTGTAAGAGAGCTTACTTTTGATCAATTTAATGTGGCCTTGTGCATTGTGCAAAAAGAACAAAAATCTTACTGACCCCAAATTGCTGATCAGTAGAGTACACCAGATAAATAAATAGTAAGAATGAATACGTAACAGTAAGAGCAGCTTGCTTTAACATGTTTGTCGCTGATCACTCGTGTCGCTCATGTCTGTGCTAGAATCAGGGTAAATTCATAACACGTTCCATAACACGTACATGCTGTCAAGTGCTCATGACCAATAAATCAATTGCTTCAGGCAACACTGGTTTAGACTTCTTCTTCCAACGCCTTGAAGCAGTCAGTGAAAATTTTACAGAATTTTTAGGAAGCTTTATCATTCTTTTACTTCTCATGAACATTTATTTGGATCATCAGGAATATTCTGGAGAAGCTGAAGGATCTTTTGCTCTTGTGTCCACGCATGTGCAGTTGTACTAACTTGGTTGTTTCGAGCAGGGCTGGATGTTGCAGTACTCCCAGGAAATGGCTCTGTCTGTCATTGTGTAACACCACGGAAGCGTATCTTGATCAGGGTTCCTGCCAAATGAAGTCACATGGAAACATTTCAGACAGCACAACATCAATGCTTTAGTTTCTGCAAAATCAAATACAATTATATCTATATTTAACAGAGAATAATAAATACTAGATTTGTACATTTTCAGGAGATTACATGAGTGGCACTTGCACATGCTGTGATAATGACACGGTTGTGTGGCTGGTTGCCAGGTGCGGTGCTCGCTAAAGTGTTCCAAAAGGTTGTTAGGGCATTGCTATGTGGTTGCTAGGTGCTTGCATGTGATCTGGTCTCTGGAATTTGTGAAAATTGTACATCCGATTGCTTAGAAAGGTAAGCACACAGTTACGTAGAAGTATAATACTACCCTTTACACTTTAGCAGACTTATTATTACAATTATATACTTTAAAATATATACTTAAGTGTGAACTGAATATATTGTTTTCAGACACTTAATTGCATGTTAACTGAAATGAAAATGTATTTAAATTTATATTAAATGCAATTAGCTGAACTTTAAGGTGTTTTTTAACAACATAGGTAGGATTTAAGTACATTTTCATTTGTAGTTTCATAATACTATTGTCTTTGAAGTAGTTTAAAGTGTACTGCTGAATGTACTGACAAGCATTTATGGTAAACTAAAATATAGTTTAATGTAATTTCTATTGAAACCTGTATGTCAGGTATTTAAAAATATTTATATTATTATAATTACACATCTGTAGTGATGAAGTTGCAATTTAGTGCATTTAAAATATATTAACTTTAAATGTAACATTGAATAACACAATACATTTCAAATTATAATCAAGTACTTTATATGTGCTTTAGTATGTGTTGGCTAACACGTCCAAATAAGTGTACTTCTTTAAAGCATGACAATAGTTCACTAAAACACAATTATATGAAATGTACTGTAAATGAAACTTTTAATTTGATATTATTCAAAGGTGCTCTTTTTAAAAGTGTACTTTGTGTGTTAAGAAACATAGTCATGAAAGAGTAATCTCTTTAAGTAAACTTAAATAGCATTTTATTTAATTAATATTATATTACCTGCAAACATAATATTTAAAAAAAAAGATATACTTTTAAAACGTGATGTGCACTATAAGTGCACATTCAACACAGTTAAATGCACTTTTTAAAGGGATAGTTCACCCAAAATTGAAAATTAGCCCATGATTTACTCACCCTCATAAAACAAATGCATCTGTTTGTCAAATAACGTGCTCCACACGGCTCTGGGGGGTTGGTAAAGGCCTTCTAAAGCGAATCGATGCGTTTGTGTAAGAAAAATATCCAACTTTATAAAGTAAAGTTCCGGCCGATCTCCTTCCGTGGAAAAAGTGTTGAAAGTGCCTCTCGCAATTCAAAATGGTAACTGGTAACTGGTAGCGTAAGAATTTTAAACTGCAGGCACTTTCAACACTTTTTCCACATTATAAATTGAATATGGAAGGCTATCAGCCGAAACTTTACTTTATAAAGTTTTAAATATGGATATTGTTCTTACACAAACGCATCTATTCACTACAGAAGGCCTTTGTTAACCCCCCAGAGCCATGTGGAGCACGTTATTTGATGGACAGATGCATTTTTTATGGACTTCAAAAAGCTTGGATAAGACTTTTTTAATATAACTCTGATTTTATTTGTCTGAAAGAAGAATGTCATATACACCTAGGATGACTTGGGGGTGAGTAAATCATGGCCTAATTTTCATTTTTGGGTGAACTATCCCTTTAAGTTACCTTTGTTTTATTATAAAATGTAAATCTTATGCGTATCACTATAATAACAAGCATGATGATGATGATGTACTAAATGCTAGCAGTCACCTGCAGAAAGCATGTTCTCCGAGGCCCCTGAGGGTGGCGCTGTCCACTGTATCTACTGTCAGCTCATTGAACAACAGATCAGAGTTCCATGGCAGGCAGGATGATCCAGAGACGGTGGCATTGGCTACACCACGGTACTGTGCACCTGAATCACGGTAACACTGCTCTCGTGGGTCTGATGACACACACAGGGAAAGATTATTATATATTTGCATGTGTATGTTAAAAGAATGGTTCATGGATGACAATGACATCAATTCACCCCTAGTTCCTTCTAGATTTTCCTATGGGGCTTTATAATGTTTTTGTTTTGTTGTTTTAATTTATGAGTAAAATAAAGCCTGTGGTAAACAGAAATTGATGATACTTTGAAGTTTGGTTCAACAATGTAAACTGCACACACTCTCACCCCAAACTGTCTAATATAGTTACTTATACAATGACATAATATATTGTATAATGACATGGATATTACAACGTAAACTTCCTGTGTCCTCATAAACCTAATGGCTTAAAAATCATACCAAATGTTTTTTTTTTTTTTAAACCCTAAGGTTTTCTGTAATGGGTAGGTTTAGGGGTATGTTTAGGTAATATAATATACAGTTTGTACAGTATAGAAACCATTGCACCTATAGAGTCTCCGTAAACCACATATACAAGTGTGTGTGTGTGGACAAGGTATACCCTACTTTATGTATATACACTATATTGCCAAAAGTATTGGGACACCCCTCCAAATAATTGAATTCAGGTGTTCCAATCACTTCCATTGCCAAAGATGTATAAAATCAAGCATCTAGGCCTACAAACATTTGTGAAAGAATGGGTCACTCTCAGGAGCTCAGTGAATTCAAGCGTGCTACCATGATAGGTTGCTACCTGTGCAAGTCCATTCATTAAATTTCCTCACAACTAAATATTCCACGTTCAGCTGTTAGTGGTATTATAACAAAGTGGAAGCAATTAGGAACAACAGCAACTCAACCACGAAGTGGTAGGCCACGTAAAATCACAGAGCAAGGTCAGCACATGCTGAGGCGCACAGGGCTCAGAAGTCGCCAACTTTTTGCAGAGTCAATAGCTACAGACCTCCAGACTTCGTGTGGCCTTCAGACAGACCGGTACATCGACCGCATTACTGCAGAAGCTGCACCGATCCATCTGTTGATCTCCCGTTCCATCCTTCCCTCACTCGTGAACAAGACCCCAAGATACTTGAACTCTCCACCCACCTGAAGTGGGCAAGCCACCCTTTTCCAACTGAAAACCATGGTCTTGGACTTGGAGGTGCTGATTCTCATCCCAGCCGCTTCACACTCGGCCGCAAACCATCCCAGTGCACGCTGAAGGTCCCAGTTTGAGGATGCCAACACGACAACATCATCCGCAAAAAGCAGCGACGAAATCGCATGGTCCTCAAACCGGACACTCTCCAGCCCTTGGCTGTGCCTAGAAATTCTGTCCATAAAAATTATGAACAGAACTGGTGACAAAGGGCAGCCTTGCCGGAGTCCAACATGCACCGGGAACAAGTCTGACTTACTGCCGGCAATGCGGACCAAGCTCCTGCTCCGGTCGTACAGGGACCAAACAGCCCTAAGCAGGGGGTCCCGGACCCCATACTCCCAGAGCACCCTCCACAGGACACAGTCGAATGCCTTCTCCAAATCCACAAAACACATGTGGATTGGTTGGGCAAACTCCCTTGAACCCTCCAGCACCCTGGAAAGGGTACAGAGCTGGTCCAGTGTTCCACTATCGGCCGAATTCTCCTCTCCAGTACCCAGGCAGAGACTTTCCCGGGGAGGCTGAGAAGTGTGATCCCCCTGTAGTTGGAACACACTCTCCGGTCCCCCTCGTTGAAAAGAGGGACCACAACCCCGGTCTGCCAGTCCAGAGGTACTGTCCCCAAACGCCACGCGATGCTGCAGAGGCGTGTCAGCCAAGACAGCCCCACAACATCCAGAGACTTGAGGTACTCAGGGCGGATCTCATCCACCCCCGGTGCCTTGCCACCGAGGAGCTTTTTAACTACCTCGATGACTTCAGCCCAGGTGATGGACGAGTCCACCTTTGAGCCCTCAGCCGCTGCTTCCTCAACTGAAGACGTGTCGGTGGGATTGAGGAGATCCTCAAAGTATTCCTTCCACCGCCCAACAATATCCCCAGTTGAGGTCAACAGCTGCCCATCTCCACTGTAAACAGTGTTGGTAGGGCACTGCTTCCCCCTCCTGAGGCGTCGAACGGTTTGCCAGAATCTCTTCGAGGCCAACCAATAGTCTTTCTCCATGGCCTCACAAACTCCTCCCAGGCCCGATTTTTTGCCTCCACAACTACCCGGGCTGCAGTCCGCTTGGCCTGCCGGTACCTATCAGCTGCCTCAGGAGTCCCACAAGCCAGCCAGGCCCGATACGACTCCTTCTTCAGCTTGACGGCATCCCTTACTTCCGGTGTCCACCACCGGGTTCAGGGATTGCCGCCTCGACAGGCACCAGAGACCTTACGGCCACAGCTCCAGGCAGCCACGTCGACAATGGAGGTGGAAAACATGATCCACTCGGACTCAATATCTCCAGACTCCCTTGGGATCCGGTCAAAGCTCCGCCGGAGGTGGGAGTTGAAGATCTCTCTGACAGTGGGCTCGGCCAAACGTTCCCAACAGATCCGTACGTACGTTCCCAACGTTCCGTACGTTTGGGTCTACCGAGTCTGTCCAGTTTCCTTCCCCGCCATCGGATCAAACACACCACCAGGTGGTGATCGGTTGACAGCTCCGCCACTCTCTTCACCCGAGAGTCCAAGGCCGGAGAGCCGATGAGACGACCACAAAGTCAATCACCGACTTCCGGTCTAGGGTGTCCTGGTGCCACGTCTACTGATGAACAAGCCGTGACAAGCACAGAAGTCCAATAACAGAACACCACTCGGGTTCAGATCAGGGGGGCCGTTCCTCCCAATCACGCCCCTCCAGGTGTCACTGTCACTGCCCACGTGGGCATTGAAGTCCCCCAGTAGAACGATGGAGTCTCCAGTCTGAGCACTTTCCAGCACCCCTCCCAGAGACTCCAAGAGGGCCGGTTACTCCACACTGCCGTTCGGCCCGTAGGCACATACGACAGTGAGATACCTATCCCCGACTCGAAGGCGCAAGGAAGCGACCCTCTCGTTCACCAGGCTGAACTCCAACACATGGAGGCTGAGCTGGGGGGCTATAAGCAAACCCCCTCCAGCCCACAGCCTCTCACCATGGGCAACTCCAGAGTGGTATAGAGTCCAGCCTCTCTCAAGAAGTGTGGTTCCAGAGCCCAAGCTGTGCGTGGAGGTGAACCCGACTATCTCTAGTCAGTATCTCTCGACCTCCCGCACAAGATCAGGCTCCTTCCCCGCCAGTGAGGTGACATTCAACGTCCCTAAGGCCAGTTTCCGTGTCCAGAGATCGGGTCGTCGGGGGCCTCACCTTCGACTGTCACCCGATCCTCTATGCACAAGCCCCTTACGATCCCTCCTGCAGGTGATGAGCCCACAGTAGTTCATATGTCCTCATATTTAAAACAGCTTTAAAAACATACTCAATTATGTTTTATAAAAAAAAAAAAATGCAGAATGTTTCCTGTGATGGGTAGGTTTAGGGGTAGGGGTAGTGTAGGGGGATAGAATGTACAGTTTATACAGTATAAAAACCATTACACCTATGGAATGTCCTCACTTAGATAGCAAAACAAACCTGTGTGGGTGTGTGTCTGTACTCACTGATGTTACAGTATTGTCCAGTATATCCAGATTTGCACCCACACACCTCTTCACGAGTGGCCTCGATCATTCTACAGACTCCGTCATTTTCACAGAGATTTCGCAAACACACTACACACAAACAGAAAGAGCAATGTTCAAAAGGAAAAAATAATAGCTCCAGGGGATCAGGTGTCAGTAGTTTCAGTGAGTCGTACCCGTGTAACGTGCACGCTTGCAGCTGACCCCTCCATCGAGGCACGTGCACAGCTCTACGCTTCGCTGGTAGATCCGTCCCCACGATTCTCCAATGTCATAGTGTTTCAGATGCAGTGGCTCGTAGCACTTCTCTAGAAAACAAACCCCTAGCTGTCAGAAAACAAAACACTCTCGACTCTTTCACCAATCAGATCAACCCTGAAGAAACAACTCCACCAATATCAGATGACAGACAAAAGAAGAGGCACAAAAACTTCATGGTTCACAGGACATGTGATAGTGTTAAAGATGAGAAATTTCCCAAACATAAAAGAGAGCGACACATGAATGAAGAACAACATGTGACATAATGCTTGAAAAAAGAAAGCTTTAATACACACACACACAACGCACACACACACATGTAGCTACTTAGATGAGAACAGATTGTACACTATTATTGTTAATTATTACTGTGACAAATTATCATTACTGCATCGCAAGTAAACAAGATTTTTTTTGAGACAGAAAGTTACTGTATGTTTTCATAGTACAGTGATTTTTTTATATTTGTTATATATATATATATAAATGTATTGATTCCTTTTGTGAAAAGTAGTACAGTAGTAGCATACATTTAAAGGCTTTAAATGTAAGGAATGACACACTACAGTTAAAATTATAATCAGATACTTTACATGTGGACTCTACATCAAAATAAGTGTACTTCTTTAAAGCATGACAAAGGATTATTAAAACATGAAACATTAAAATGTGAAGTAAAACATTTAATTTACATTACAAAGTGCACTTAAAGTGTACTTAAGTGTGTTATGTAACAGTCATGAAAGTGTACTCTTTTTAAGTGATTAAATGTATTTGATTAATTTTACATTATCTGCAAGAATAATTTAAAAATGACTTGAAGTACACCACAAATGCACATTAAATACAATTAAGCACACTTCTTTTACACAAGGGATGATGTGAAGCCTTTAAAACAATATCCCAGGAGGGCAATGAATTTGTATAACTCCACTCATGATTGTGCCATATGAGCGGCATTTAATACCCAATAATCCTTAATCACACTGAATTATCATTACATTATGTGAATATGGCCAATTCACTGTGTTTCACTCACTTTCTTCACACAGAGCTCCAGTAAAGCCATCAGGACACACACAATCAAATGAGTCCAGGTAAGTGCTCGTGACACAAATGCCCCCGTTCAAACACAGGTTTTGCCGGCAGAGACTTGGACCCCGACGTAGAGGAAGAAACCCTGAGGAGCGAATAAAATAAAGAAAAACGTGCTTATCATCATGACAGCAGGGCTGATTCATCAGGCAGCTGATTTTTCTCAATTCTCAAACCTTGAATGAGTCAATGAGTCATATACAGTATCTGTTTTCCAGATCATAAACAAATGCAGTTTGCATTACTCTCACCCATGATTACAGAATAGTTATAGGTGCATGTAGATACAGTACAGAAGCATTTCTGCCCATTCAAACTCACAGCACTTTTTGAGCTGAATTAAAGTGAATTGAAGTAAATTAATAATTAAGCTTAAAAATGTCTTGTATAGGGAGCCAAATAAGCCAGAACTTCCACTAGCGACCCTTCAAAAAAACAGTGCATGACGTGAGCAATGAGCATATACACAAACAGTGTGTTTGAACCAGAGCACACTCTTGAAAACAAATTCTGTACATCTGCTGTTATAAACATAGAGGTCTGCGTCATACAAACAAAGTGTATCATTTATGCATTAACATAAACACCTCTCTCTGAAAGTAAAACATCCTGGTAAACCCACAGTTTTAGTCATAAATCCATCTACAAGCGAGAAATGTAAACTTGACTGCAGACTAAGGTTGGATGATATATACATCATGCATTTAATGAATTTGTTAGTGATATAAAATAATATTGTGAATATCGTAATTATTTAATATTGATGATTTTTTATTTGGCCAGTAAGGTTCTTTACAAGTCATTAAACTAGTTTGAGTATGAAAGTGTTAAAATAGTTTAGTTCACTTCCATGCAGTGTTGTTATTGTTAACTAAAGCCAAAACAATTAGATATTGTTAGAACATATTATTTCAGATTTATTTAGGTTTTAAGTCTTTAAATCTCTATAAATATTAGATGAAAGTATTGGGAAAGTTCACAGGGATAGTTCATAAGGGATAGTTCACAAAAAAAATGAAAATTCTTTCATCATTTACTCACCCTCAAGTTGTTGTAAACCTGTATGAAGTTTTTCTACACAAAATAAGATATTTTGAAGAATGTTGGTAACCAAACAGTTTCTAATCCCCATTTGTTAGATTTTTTTTGTGTGTGTATATACTAAGTCCATGGGGACCAGAAAATGTATGGTTACTAACATTCTTCAAAATATAATTCTTAAAGTTCAACAGAAGAAAGGGTCACACTTTAGTTGAGGGTCCAATTCTCACTATTAACTAACTACTTTTGCATCAATAAACTCCTAATTACTGCTTATTAATAGTTATAATTAATAGAGATATATGGATGGAGATAAATATCACTATTTATTTACTATTTACTGTAATATGCGTATCAATTCCTTTGTTGTATTCATTTAGTTAATACTTGTGAATGACACGCCTTGTTTATGGCATATTACACGTTTATTAAACATTACATCATTTGATTTTACTTGGCAACAAATTGACTGTTTGGTTCATCTGAAATACTGTTGATGGGATATCTAATATCATCAAAAGGCTGATGCAAGTGAGAGACAGTTTACATGAAAGAGAAAAAAATGATTTCTTACCATTAAACAGTCGCGTGGGTAAACTGCAGAATCCCCACTTCTGGTCACGGTCAAAGTTGTGTGTGAGAGAACACCTACAAGTCAAATTGAAAACACCATGAGCATGACACACATCTGAATGACTCAAGACTTGCATAAATGTGGAAGACGGAATCTGAAACAGTGGTGGATGGCCAAAAACGCTAATCTGATCTGAATGGGTCACTCACAGCTCTAAATGTAAATGCCACTTTAGGCAAACACCAACATAGACATGTTGCATGAAATTCCCCTAATCTTAACAAACATGAACAAAAATAAAAAAAGGTAAAAAGATTATATTGTCACAATAAATATGAGTTTACTTGCAATCAGGATGAACATAGTGTCTGCCACATATAATACAATATCAATAAAATAAAAGCCGATGGAAAAATAAAACCCTAACAGCTGATGGAAAGTAATCTGATGGGACTCAAGCAGAAATCATGTTCATGGATGAGCTAATGCATTGAAGTTTTATTAACATTACTGTAGCTTGAAGCAGAGCAGGGCAGAGAGCCTAGGACATTTTATGTTGCTGTTTTTATTATGCTTATATGCAGCAGTCTTGTTTTGTTTATTTTATGATTAAGGTTATGTTTAATGCCCACCTCCTTCTTCCCTGAACTTGAACTTTGTAACAGTTACGTTTGATCACTCAAAGTCACATTATTTTATTGCAAGTGCTGAATTACTACTCATACAGGTCATTTTATTAGACAAATTAAAATTGTGGGTTACTGTAGCGCTGTTTTATTTGATCAAAACAATCACACTAAAAATATATTGAGTGTGTTGAAAGTTATGTTATAACGTTACTCTGTCCGTTAGCTCGGTGGCTGGTATGAAACTCTTGTTGCACATTGCAGTAAGCTAGATCGCTATTAATATATCATATTAATAAAAGCTGAATGACTTGTTTTGCTAAATGGCATGCAGTTAATTCGCTTTGGGGAATGCCTTCAGCATGACTGCGTCTGAAGCATGTATGCATCTAGTCCAATCTTGATTGGTGCTGCGTCACCTTGTGATGTGTGCCGGCGTAAGGTGGAAGCTATAAAGGGAAACCAGCAACACAACAGCATCAGCTTTTGATAGGTTGAAGCAAGCCGCTCCCAGGCATTCCCGGCAAGCTCCCATGACAAATGCCTGTCCTGGTGTGAAGCTGTACCGGTACATCTCAGGACAAAAGAACTTAAAGTCCCTGTAAAGTCAAAACTAAACATGTGTTCTGAGTTTCTCACACCACAGATAAATGTGTTATTAACCACCCAGCCAAATTTGAATCATAAAAAAATCCGGGAAGTACATAAAATAGCTTATCTAAAACCTGAAAAAATGAGCAGCATTCTCTGCTCTCAAACGCTGGGGGTGTGTCCGCTGTCGGCGCCGAAACCACGCCCACTCGCGGGAAAGCGGCAGTAGCAGTAGCACACAAGACAACACTCACTGATCACGAGCGTCTATGATCACGACGCACCAGATGTCGGTGGGACGGGAGGATGACGGCCTGGGCGGGGGATAGTCGGTTCTGCAGCAGATTATCAGTGAATCCCAGTTGTCTCCGGTGAAAGTTTGTAAAACGATCCGGTGTAAAGTCACTGCAGAGGCAGGTGTCGGTGATGATCCTCAGCTCTCTCCATCAAGGGTGCTGTTCACAAAATTAATCCACCTCTTCATCGTTTTTGTTTTGTAAGCTGTTATGCAAGTTGTTGACTATAGTAACTAACAGTACTAACAGTAACTCGCGATCGAACTGATGCGAATGTGCTCTAGTTATGATCGTGTTAGGGGAGGAGTCAGGCTCGGTGCGTCATCGAGCCACCGTTTTAGCCCCGCCCAGAAAATCCTGAACACAGCAACGGTGAAAAACTGTTTAACGGTCTAACTTCTGAATTCAGTACTTCATAGTTCACAGTCTTTGTAATGTGTTTCAGCAATACATTTCTAACATTTATAATGTGTTTAGAAACAAATCTCAGAATTGCCTTTACAGGGACTTTAAAACCTTTACTTATAGAACTTTATGAATGCATCACAAACTTCCTGCAGGGATGCCACTGACAACAATGCTCTGGAAAAAGCAACGTTTTAGTGGAGTGTGCCCTGACTTGAAGAAGTGAAGGCAGACCGCGCACTTCATAAGTTATAGAAATAGCTTCCACAATCCACCATCTGATTGTCTGTTTAGAAGCCAGGCACCCCTTCTTACGGGGCTCGAAGCAAACCAGCAGCTGGTCAGTTTTCCTTCACTGAGAATTCTTATGTTTATAGACCTCAAGAGCTTTGACAGGGCAAAGTAAATGTAGCTTCTCCTGTTCTGCCCACACATGAGGAGGAGAATGGAAAGCCTGAAGGACTGTAGACCAGGCCACATTGGTGGATACTTTAGGTACATAACCTGGCCTCATCCTCAATATACCACAAAGGAAAGAAGACACCAAATGATGCTTCCCCAAAGATCCACCACCCACAGGTGCGTGGAAAGCTGTAATGGCCGGCACATAAATGAGGAAAAAATGGCAGAAAAGTGGTCTTACAGAAACTCTAGCACTGAAGCCATTGGGCAGTTAACTGGGTCCAAACTGTGCTCTATGCGGCCAGAATGGGGCTACCAGAAGAAGACGAACCCCGTCGTGGCATACTCTATCTAGAACTCACAGGAGCAGAGCAATCGGGGGAAATGCATACAGGCTCAGATGATTGAACCATTGCATCCAGTCCCAGAGGAGCTGGATGTGTGAGGGAGAACCATAAGTTCTAAGAGAGAGAGACAGTGAGTTGTCTCTCGAGACGCAAACAAATCCATGTTCGCTCGTCCAAAGTAAGCTCCACTGTCTCAGGGTGGAGTCTCCATTCCCTGGGCCTCAGCCCCTGCCTCGACAGTAAGTCTGCTCCAAATTGAAGTGCCCTGGGATGTACAGGACTCTGAGAGATTAGCCATTTTCCCTGGCACCACAAGAGGATCTGAGTTTGCATAGACAGCGCATAGAGTTTGCATAGACAGCGCAACCTCAGACCCCCTGATGCTTGATGTAAGAGACCATTAATTCTTTTTTTTGTGTATGCATTTGCTTTTATCCAAAGCGACTTACAGTGCCCTTATTACAGGGACAATCCCCCTGGAGCAACATGGAGTAAAGTGCCTTGCTCAAGGACACACTGGTGGTGACTGCTGGGATCGAACCAGCAACCTTCTGCATATCAGTTCAATGGTTTAACCCACTGGACCACCATCTCACATGGTGTACCAGACCACTGACGTATTGTCCATTCTCACTAGAAAATGATGGCCTCTGAGATCTGGAATTAAATGCCATAGGGCTAGCATTCCTGCTAACATTTCTAGGCAATTTATGTGCCATGAGAGATGATGTTCCTTCCAGAGGCCCTGGGCTGAGTGGCCATCCATGACTAGAAAATCCCAATTTTTAAGGGTTAGTTCACTCAAAAAGTTTAATTTTTAATTCAAGACCTTCGTTCATCTTCGGAACACAAATTAAGATATTTGTGATGAAATCCGAGCGGTTTCTGAACCTCTCTATGTAAAGCACTTTGAATTTACCATTGTGTATTAACTGTGCTAGATAAATAAACTTGCCTTGTCTTAATGTTATGAAGCAACAAGAATAATTTTTGTGCGCAAAAAAAAAAACTTTATTCAACAATCTCTTCTCTTCAATGTCATTCTCTACGCTATTCACATAGTGAAAACAGTACAGCGCTTCCAGGTTCTACGTTTTTTTAAAACAACGGACGCGTGAGCTCCGGAAAAGGTGACAATACTAAACTTTGTCATTTCAGCTCACTGTAGAAATGCACCAATACAAACATCCGCCTACTGCATGCCGCGTCTGACAACACCACGTATCCGCAAAACGCCCACTCCGTGACACTAGTAGTTTTGGGAGGTCTACCACCCCCCCTGAAAGGGGAAACACTGATATGAGACAAATGTGTTAAAAACAACAAAATATCAGCGTCTAATCATGTTAGAGTTTCCTGTTTCATGTTAGAGTTTGACAACCTAAAACTAATAAAATATCAACGTCTAATGATGTTCGAATCTGACGTCAATATGATGTTGGCTTGAGACGTTGACTCAACATTAGATTTTGGTTAGTTAATACCACAACCTAAAACCAACAAAGGATCAACGTCTAATGATGTTCGAATCTAACGTCAGTATGATGTTGGCTTGAGACGTTGGCTCAACGTTAGATTTTGGTTAGTTAATACCACAACCTAAAACCAACAAAGGATCAACTAATGATGTTCCAATCTGACGTCAATATGATGTTGGCTTGAGACGTTGGTTCAATGTTAGATTTTGGTTAGTTAATACCGCAACCTAAAACCAACAAAGGATCAACTAATGATGTTCGAATCTGACGTCAATATGATGTTGGCTTGAGACGTTGGTTCAATGTTAGATTTTGGTTAGTTAATACCGCAACCTAAAACCAACAAAGGATCAACTAATGATGTTCGAATCTGACGTCAATATGATGTTGGCTTGAGACGTTGGTTCAATGTTAGATTTTGGTTAGTTAATACCGCAACCTAAAACCAACAAAGGATCAACTAATGATGTTCGAATCTGACGTCAATATGATGTTGGCTTGAGACGTTGGTTCAATGTTAGATTTTGGTTAGTTAATACCACAACCTAAAACCAACAAAGGATCAATGTCTAATGATGTTCGAATCTGACGTCAATATGATGTTGGCTTGAGACGTTGGTTCAACGTTAGATTTTGGTTAGTTAATACCACAACCTAAAACCAACAAAGGATCAACATCGAATGGTGTTTGAATCTGACGTCAGTATGATGTTGGCTTGAGACGTTGGTTCAACGTTAGATTTTGGTTAGTTAATACCGCAACCTAAAACCAACAAAGGATCAACATCGAATGGTGTTCGAATCTGACGTCAATGTGATGTTGGCTTGAGACGTTGGCTCAACGTTAGATTTTGGTTAGTTAATACCGCAACCTAAAACCAACAAAGGATCAATGTCTAATGATGTTCGAATCTGACGTCAATATGATGTTGGCTTGAGACGTTGGTTCAACGTTAGATTTTGGTTAGTTAATACCACAACCTAAAACCAACAAAGGATCAACATCTAATGATGTTCAAATCTGACGTCAATATGTTGGCTTGAGACGTTGGCTCAATGTTAAATTTTGGTTAGTTAATACCACAACCTAAAACCAACAAAGGATCAACTAATGATGTTCGAATCTGACGTCAGTATGATGTTGGCTTGAGACGTTGGCTCAATGTTAAATTTTGGTTAGTTAATACCACAACCTAAAACCAAAAAAGGATCAACGTCTAATGATGTTAGAATCTGATGTCAATATGATGTTGGCTTGAGACGTTGGCTCGATGTTGGATTTTGGTTACTTTACAACACAACCTAAAAACAAACAAAATATCAACATCAGCTGACGTTGGTATTGGACGTCAAATTAACATTGGCATTAGACGTTGAGCTGACGTTGAATTTTGGTCACCTGACGTCACAACCAAAATGTAACCAAATATCAACGTCTTATGACGTTGTGTGCCTGCTGGGATCCAGGGTTATGTCTTCTCGAACAGTAACCTTGGAAACGGTGGTCCCAGCTCTTTTCAGGTCATTGACCAGCTCCTCCCGTGTAGTTCTGGGCTGATTTCTCACCTTTCTTAGGATCATTGAGACCCCACGAGGTAAGCTCTTGCATGGAGCCTCAGTCTGAGGGAGACTGACAGTCATGTTTAGCTTCTTCCATTTTCTAATGATTTCTATTGTGATTTCTGGATTTTTTTTTTGATTATGTCTCTCACAGTGGACATGCACCTACGATGTAAATTTCAGAGCCCTTCATGATTTCCAAGTGGGAGAACTTGCAAAATAGCAGCGTGTTCAAATACTTATTTTTCTTAATACTTATTTTATATATATATATATATATATATATACAGATTTTCTTTCATATTGTTAAATTATGGATAATATGTCTGTTTTTGTTTGTGTTCCGAAGATGAGCTAAGGTCTTACTGGTTTGGAACGACAAGAGGGTGAGTAATTAATGACAGAATTTTCATTTTCGGGTGAACTAACCCTTTAAGCTCTCACCTGGGGCGGAAGAAGCCGTAGAGTGGGCTTCCGTATCCTGAGATTGAGCAGAGGAACCAGCGGGTGAGGGCTGAGAAAGGGCAGAAGCCATCTCAAACCCATCCAGAAGCAGGACCCAATCCGGCCAGGTGAGAGCAGAGCGTTCTGAGAGGGAGCGCCTCACAGTGTACACAGCCCTCGAGAGCTGACTGTTCAAGCTCCACACCCAAGCAGCATTGACACAGATCATGTGTGTCCCCACCCATGATGTAACGAGAGCAGGGATGCACACACAATCTAAACTGCTTGTTATTCATTATTTCTTTCTTTTTTCAGGCAACACCAAATAAGACTGACAGTCACATAGAGCACTTGTTGTGTTGCCAGCTTCCCTTTATAGCTTCCGCCTAACGCTGGCACACGTCACAAAGTGACACAGCAACAATCAAGATTGAACTAGTTGCACACGTGCTTTAGATGCAGTCGCGCTTAATGCGTTCCCCAAAGCGTCAGCTGGGTTGCAGCGCGAGTTCCCATGAAAGGGAATAAAAGATTAAAAAAATACCAAACAGATACACAGATATCCAAACAGTTGCTCACCTGTCTAATAAAACACATAATATATTAAAGCGTCTTTGGTATTTCCAAAATAATAAATCGAGGGTAAGGCAGACATGACATCATTAATAGGCGATGTAATGACACGGGACATTACACTGGTCAAAACTGCTCTGGATTTAAACATTATTGGAAACATTTGGGATAATGTAAGAAAACAAGTCAACAAAATTAAAAAAGTATGCTAAAAACATGCTTGTTCACCACGGTCAATGTCCAAACTGGACAAAAATATCCCTATATCCATATTCCGGGTTTTCTGAGCTTAGTGTGATGTAGCAGATCGACCAAAAATCCCAGAATTTAAGCCGTGAACAAATCACTATTTAGTGCTGATTCAATTCAGTTAAAGGGGTCATGAACTGCGTTGTTTTATTGTTTTATGATGTTTCCTGGGGTGCACTTGTGTTAGAATGCTTTTTACAGAAAAAATTGTCATAATTTATAAAAAAAATCATTTTTCCTACACTGATTTTAGCCTTCTGCTCTGAACGCTCTGTTTTAAGGGGCGCGTCTGCTGTGAGACTTCAGTGTAAACGCCCACTGCTGTGATTTGGTAACGTCTTTCCATTTGAAATAGTATTACTCTCTCTTTTAGCGCATTTTTACTATTACAGCTCTCATGGTTAACTAATCATGAAAAGTGTTGCATTACATTTAGATCTATGGCATTATATTAAGATCTATAGACTATGGCACTATATTTAGATTGTGGAATGAACGGTTGAAAATTGAAGCCGATCACACACATGTTGAGCGCATGAAAACAGTGATCACATTATGGGTGTCGGAACCATTGTATGTGGGTGGGACAAGGTGGGTCCAGTATTTCTAATTCAGCACATGTCTGTTTACCTACCCCTAACCGTTAAACACTTATTATTAAACACATGTTAGACGCTTTATTTCCACTTATAAATGCCTTTCCGATCTGATATGTGATGGGAAAAGGGAGTAGAGTGAGTTTGGCTAAAGGCGGATTAGAACCTCGAGTCGATTTGCGTCAAAACTTAATGCCATGCGTCTTACCCCTACCCTATTGCCACTCTCAATGATAGCGTGACCAGACGTTTAGCAAACAAGACGCTATATTTGTACTTAATGTAAATGGCATCTACTCCAGTAAAAATTTTCTGAGAGAGGACCCACCCACATTTTTTTTTTGCTTCCGACGCCCATGGATCTCTTCATTGCAACTCATTTTTCTGTACACTAACGCATGCTTTCATCTTCACTAACAGTGCAAATGTGATATAGTTAAGAGATTTGTTTAATAAAACAGGAGTCACTGATAAACGCATCACTGATAAAACTCTCGCAGTTTAATTGACAGGTTCAGCGAGCGCTGTTCCAATGATTGCCAAGGGAGCTTTCTTTGATCGCTTTCTTTGTAGAATTTAATCACCATTAAATAACAGATTATTTTCATTCTACTAAGAGAAATAACTCAAGTTGATGTTTAGTCTCTGGTTTGATTTACTGACACAGAGAAAAAGAACATCTGACTACATGAATCATTACATTTCAGATCAGGCATAAGAATGAACACAGTTACTTACATGTTGCATTACTGTTGAGCCCAGGCACTGCACAATATTTTGTAATCCTCAACGGCATGTTTATTGGTTGGTAGTTCGATCTGGTTTAACACTAGGTCTATGTTACATGCGCAAATCGGTGGGCGGGGATAAACAGGCAGTGATGAAGTAGGCGTTGATCTTCTTCTGCAGAGGCGGTGTTTCACCACACTCTGGTACATTCTGAGATTGAGCGTTTGCTGGGCCTGGTGTCAAAAAAAGCTTTTCTTTGACTAACAAGGAAGTTTTCAGCTCCGAAACTTACAGGAAATTCTTATATCACGATTAACTTTTATATATCAAAGGCTGAATGAAAAGTTGATTTCTCAATTCATGACCCCTTTAATGAATCTGACTAATCTGGTTCTTAAGTGCAACTCAATGACTCAGTGCAAGTCACTTGAATTTTCCCACTTGAATTTCGACATCACTAAATGGCAATAAATGGCAAAAAGCTGCATAACAATTCTTCAAAATTCTCTTTTTGCGTTCCACAGAAAGGAATTATAGCCCATGGGTTTGGAAGAATATGAAAGTACATAAACTAGGACAGATTTATCCGTTTTTTTGGCATTGCTTGAAGCAAATACACGGTGTCTCACAACACTCAGCCACAAGCAAACCCTCCTCCATATTTATGGAGTAAAACTCAGTCAAGAGTTGCTCCATATGGAGATCTGCACACACTTGCTCAGCAGCAGTGACATTAATAACCGCACCGCCTCCTTGATCTTTCATCATGGCCCTGATCTCTCTGCCTGATAAAACTCACTCTTTCTCAATGTTTATAACAGTTTATCACATTGGTATGTGTAGTCATCTGCTCCACTCACTGACAGAGGAAACAAAAAGAGCGATGGAAATGATGACAAAAGATCATTTTTAGTAAACTGAGTAGTGTAGAGTCAAGGGTTAAGGGAAGAGATGACTGGGTTTGATAATGGTTACTCAAGATGCAGATGAGTTTGCACTATTTTTACAGGTTACATCAGAATTAGGGCTGGGTTATGATTTTTGGTTGATGGTACAATGTGGTTTAAATTGGTTAAGGATGTGGGTTTGGATTTGTAAGGGAACGGCTATAGGTTGCTAAGTAACTGGTTTAAGATGGGTAACTATCATGGTGCAATTGTTTAAAATAAATTAGGGTAATGCTTCACATTAGGCCTTATTTGTTAGCATTAGATAATGCATTAGCTAACATGAACTAACAATAATAAACATACACTGATCAGGCATAACATTATGACCACCTTCCTAATAGTTTGTTTGTTAGTTTGTTACATTTATATAGCGCTTTTATTGTGTTGGTCCCCCTTTTACTGCCAAAACAGCCCTGACCTGTCGAGGCATGGAATCCACTAGACCCCTGAAGGTGTCCTGTGGTATCTGGCACCAAGATGTTAGCAGAAGATCCTTTAAGTCCTTTAAGTTGCGAGGTGGGGCCTTCATGGATTGCACTTGCTTGTTCAGCACATCCCACAGATGCTCGATTGGATTGAAATCTGGGGAATTTGGAGGCCAAGTCAACACCTCAAACTCATTGTTGTGCTCCTCAAACCATCCCTGAACCATTTTTGCTTTGTGGCATAGCGCATTATCCAGCTGAAAGAGGCCACAGCCACCAGGAATACTGTTTCCATGAAAGGGTGTAGATGGTCTGCAACAATGCTTAGGTAGGTGGTACGTGTCCAAGTAACATCCACATGAATGGCAGGACCCAAGGTTTCCCAGCAGAACATTGCACAAAGCATCACACTGCCTCCGCCGGCTTGCTTTCTTCCCATAGTACATCCTGGTGCCATGTGTTCCCCAGGTATTCGACGCACACGCACCCGGCCATCCACATGATGTAAAAGTAAACGTGATTCATCAGACCAGGCCACCTTCTTCCATTGATCCGTGGTCCAGTTCTGATGCTCACGTGCCCACTGTTGATGCTTTCGCCGGTTACGCAGCCCCATACACAACAAACTGCGATGCACTGTGTATTCTGAACCCTTTCTATCAGAACCAGCTTTAACTTCTTGAGCAATTTCAGTCACAGTAACCTTAGCTCCCCAAGTTTTGGAGATGGAGACCCAGGCGTCTAGCCATCACAATTTGGCCCTTGTCAAACCCGCTCAAATCTTTAGGCTTGCCCATTTTTTCTGCTTCTAACACATTAACTTTGAAGACAAAATGTTCACTTGCTGCCTAACATATCCCACCCACTAACAGGTGCTGTGATGAAGAGATAATCATTGTTATTCATGTCATGTGTCAATGGTCATAATGTTATACCTGATCGGTGTATAACATTAACTAATGCATTAACTAATACAACCTTATTGTAAAGTGTTACCATGTTACAAAAGTTAAAAAATACAATTGATCATTGTTTGTTAATGTCAGTTCACAATGCATTAACTAATGTTAACATACAACTTTTATTTTAAAAAATGTAGAAGTAAATGTTGAGATTAACATGAATGAAGATTAATAAATGATGTATTTATTGCTAGATAATATTAACTTAAGTAGAATTAAGTAGATTTTTGTTGTTCAAAAACTTGTAGTAAGATTGGGCCAATTGTTCAAAACATTTAGCCTAGGAATCTAGACGCACCCTAGCAGCATAACATTTATTTTGCTGCGAGTGTAGTCTAGCAACTCTCGGTAGACCTGAGAGCTGGAAAAACCAAACTCTGGTCAGGCCAATCACAGTGTGTGTAGAGTCGGTGGGCGGGCTTAACATAATGACGGCACGTCACGACAGAGGTTCTGCGTGCTACTCGTAAACAAAGAAGCTGACAAACAGCGGCCTTTTAAATCGGCTTTGACCGTGACTCTGGAAAACTTGGAGTTAAGCTTTTCTTTGAGAAAAGAACAAAGAACGGCACTGAAGTCATTCTTAAGAAAATAAGATATGTTCGATGTTTTGCCTACCGGATACAGCGAAAGTCTATCAACTAACGTTAGCTCGGCTTCGCCTTTTTCTTTGCTCTGGTTCGTTGTGGCACTCATGGTGCTATCCAATTGTGTGCAGAGGGAATTTGAAAGACAACCGTTTAGCCCTGTCAATGATGAGTTTCCAGACCCAACATCTTGATGTGGGTCTGTTTTATCAGGCTACAAAACATTTAATCTGGATCAAAATGATCTGGAATTGGAAATCCCATGTTGTGCTATCCAGGATCAGGTAATCCATCTTACTTTTGTGCCGGTTTTTCAAAGCAAAATTGGATTGGATCACCCTGATCCAGATACACACCTTTTCAGATTACCAAATCTCGATTACTAGTGCTCTACAGAGCCCCTAAAGCAGGGGTCTCAAACTCGTGGCCCCCCTTCTTGACATCAAAGTTTAGTGTTAGTGCGGCCCGCGCGTTGCTCTGAAAAGCACCGTTTTGCTGAGTCGTTGCGTGTGCAGCGCTTGCTGCCTTCTTTGTGTGTGTGTGTGAGAGAGAGAGAGAGAGAGAGAGAGAGAGAGAGAGAGAGAGAGAGAGAGAGAGAGAGAGTTGGCTCGCTCGTCCCTCGTGCAGTATAATTAGTTGACACCGCGTGATTGACAGGAACAGACGAACAAAGCTGATCAGACAGTTGAAACGAATGTGGTCTAACAGCGCTCGTCAATGTCAAGAATATCAGGACTAATAATATATTTGACGCAAATTAATGCAAATATTGTTTAAAAATAGTCCCAAAAAGATTATTTCCCAACTAGAATTAGACCTAGAATTTCGCTCACTGTTCTGTATGACCTGGTTACGGCCTTGCTGTGAATTAGTCTATTATTTAAAACATATATTTAGTATAATAATATATTATTATTATATATATATTTCGTTCAAATTCAGAGGAACAGTTCATGTTCAGAAGAAACATTCATGTTGAAGAACTGTTAATAATAAAGATTGAGAAGATTGGATCAGTTGTACTACTTTTTTTTGGAATACTTGAAACACTTTTTATGTGGAATACTTGATGCGGCCCAGCCTGACCCAGAGTCTATCTCCAGCGGCCCCCAGGTAAAATGAGTTTGAGACCCCTGCCCTAAAGGGACATGGTGATGGAAAAAATATGAGTTGGGAAAAAAAAAATTTCAAATGCTGTAGCGTTCACCCGAGAAACCTTGCGTTCGCTCGCAAAGAACTTTTGACTGGTTCATCTCTTATAATTGATAAGAAGTAAAAAGTCTTATAAGTGATTAAAAAAAACACCTTAAATTTAATATAATATTTTTGTTTGATATTTACAGCTGTTTGGGGATTATTTTATGGCGGCGAAATCTTTTTTTTACTTTGACTGTAGGCTAGAATAAAATAAATATGTGATAAAAAATAAAATAATATGTGTTTGTGTATTATATGATACAAATGTTGTATTTTTTGACCTGTTTTAAAGTTTTACTACATTTTCTTCCTGGAATCCACCTTGAAATCCTACAGTTGAAATCCTACACCTTGAAGTTGGGATCAGGATAATCCTGTTTTTTTGGATCAAAATTATCCAAATCCTACTGACAAGTTTTGAACAACACAAACTGAAGGTTTGATCCAGATTAAAACTAGGATTGGATTCCGTGATCTAATCTGATTTCAGATTCCTTCTTTCCCTTTTGAACAACCCATTTTCAAGATTTGATCCAATCCGATAACCAAAATCCGATCAGTTTACCTTTGACCAACTGGCCCATTGGGATATCAAAAAATCAGGATTATACTGATCCCAGCAGAAGGGTGAATTTCAGGAACAAAATTTATGCAAATTTTCTCAGGTGAATGCTATGCGAAACGTCTGAGAGAATGCAAAAGCGTTTAAATATTTATTTTCCCCGTCTCATATTTTTTCCATCACCATGTCACTTCAGGGGGTCCGTAGAGCACTAGTAATCCAGATTTGGTAATCTGGAAAAAGTGTGTATCTGGATTAGGGTGATCCAATCCAGTTTTGCTTTGAAAAATCCGCACAAAAGTAAAATGGATTACCTGATCCATGGGATTTCCACATCCAGATCAGTCTGATCCAGATTACACTTTTTGAACAACTGGGCTCTGATTACAGGTTATGCTGATTTGGTGGTAAAAACGGAATGGTACTAATCATGGAACAGAGTATTACACAATTATCCGTAACCGAACACTTCAAAAAAGCCAAATTATTTAATAAACAAACGCATTCTAGGCATGCAGATTCTTTGTAGGTCTGGTTACGATTTAGGCATCTGGGTATGAGCTGTTGTATTGGGGTGTAAGAGCTGATCTTTGATGGTCAGTGGATTAAGGGATATTTATCTGTCAAAGAGAATGGTTAAGGGGTATTGAATGTGTACATGCTATGCATGTGTGTTAGCACTTACCAGGCCTGGTTATAGTTCATAGAGATACACTGGTGATAAATCGTCCCACCAAAGCGAAAAGGAAACTTGCACTCTTTGCCATCTGTTGTGAGAACTAAAGCACACAAACATCCAAACCCATGAACCAACAGTTATTAGAAACAGAAACTTTGAGGACTGATAGCAATTCGAGAGCAATTCATACCTTTCTGAGTTGCAGTGTTAGACTGTCCGGACACTAAAATTTCAATACCAGGTGGCTGCTTGCGCTTTAAAAGAGAGAGAGAGAGAGAGAGAGAGAGAGAGAGAGAGAGAGAGAGAGAGAGAGAGAGAGAGAGAGAGAGAGAGAGAGAGAGAGAGAGAGATTGCCAAGATGTATCCCAAATAACTAGGCTACCATTCAGCAAAACTCATGGGACACTCACCAATCCAGCACACTGCAAACGGGGCAATAAAATAAGATATGGCAGCAGAAGAAGAAGAAAGTCTCGACGAGTCAGAACTGGAGAAAACACAGAAGAATCCAAGCAAGAGATTTGTGAACGAGGTGTTCTCTGCATGGCAGATCTTTGGACAAGTTTCACCAGGGGGGGAAAAATCACTAGATAAACTCAGAGAGTGTCCGTCCCAAACGCAAGTGTCATCTGTAGGATTCCTCCATTATATCCCGGGGCGATGGATGCGTGGAAGCTCACCGCAGGAAAAGCCTCTTCAAGGGAGTTCCCACGAGAAAAGCCTGTGATTACACCTTGCGGAGTGGACAGACCCAGCCCAGCAGCCTGTGATGTAATACCGATCCTCATGCTTTGATTTAGGGGTTGTTGTCAGTGACAACTGAATCCACCCACGAGTGATGTTGCGCCGCGAGAGACACGCGGAAAACCTGAGAGTTTTGCGCGGCACGTCACGTTTTAGTGAATGCAGTTAAACATTCATAGACCGAAACTAGCCTATACGTTCAGAGCGAAAGCTGGGAATCCCTCCGCATATGTGTGCATAACGGACAACATAAAAAATAAGAGTTACCGTTACTGAGAAACAGATGTAGTAGTAGTAATTTTAAAACATAATAACAAATATAATAATACAAATAAAGAAGACAATAGTATAATGCATGAGCTAAATAAGAGCAGAATTATAAGCTTTCCTCATCAGAATGAGCTAAATATAATAATAATAATAATAATAATAATAGCCTAATAATCAAGTAATTGATCAACCCAATTTAAAATAAAATAGCCTAAATTTAGTATTAAATAATAGCTGTTCTACACTTACTTTTTGTCAGATTAATCAAATCTAAGCAAAAAGTGTTTTGTCTATTCTCTAGCTTTGAAGCCACAGTGACGCATGTTAGTTCTTTTAAGGTGGATTTTCATTCCCTATATCTCCACTGCAGACAGCACACTTCCTTAAATCTCAGTAATAGCACAGGCAAATCATTGGTGAAGACGTGAGGAAATGGCCTATGTATGTTTACTCTGCATTAAGGGAGAGTCTGGGTGTGACAGTGTTTGGAAATGAAAGTCAAAAATGCTCTTAAATTACAGCATGCCTTTGTGCTTCAAGTCACCGTTTTGCTTAGTTTGCTTTCTGCCCAAAACGGCGGGATTCAAAGTCACTGGTATTGCTAGCCCCACCCTTTGAAGTTTTTCTTACACTTTTTTGGGGACGAAGGTCACATAGCAGTAGCAGAGTGTGAGATATTCTGTTCACAGCAGCAGTTGTGTCAAAGACAAAGATAAGTTAAAAGTACATTTATGTGAGAAGCATTCTATCAATTACAATAATTGTTAATAAACTGCACTGCGCCATGGTGCAGTTGAGATAGAACTGCTTTCAGAAAGGTAAGGTTTGACAGTTAAAGACTGCATATAGGCCTAGCATTGACCGGAAAACCAAAAATAGCCAATTGTTTAGAGGACAATTGTGCTTGCTAACAGAGTGCTAATTGACCAGTTTACAGTTGGGCTATTGATTGGTCAGTTCTGCAGTGATGTTACACATTAGTCAAATCTTTATATGATGCCTGTTGTCAGAAAAGTTCCCTTTCGATGTCGGTCACTTCATCATTGCGTCGAAAACACTTTTGGGGAAACTCAACAAGAAATACTGAAATACCTTATTGAGGCCATTGTTCAAGCATGCAAAATAAGGGTGGGCTCACTCCCTATACAAGGCAACGCTGAGCGACATTGCCTCAGAATCTTAAGGCTGATATATACTTCTGCATTGGACCTGCAGCGTAGAATCTACGCCGTGGGCTACTCGTCAATTTTCATTTATACTTATGCATCCTTGTCCGCGTCGACATGCAGTTACACATGCAGAGGGAGCATATGTACCCCTGAGGGAGGGGTTCTGGCAGACCAATCACAGCGCTTGCGGTCCACATAGAATTGACGTGTTGTTACATTTTTGGAGAGGTGCACATCAGGGTACATCCTAGGCTACGCGCGTGTGCAACACAGAGCCTACAACGTAGCTACGGCGTACACTCGACGCAGAAGTATAAACTGGGCTTTACTCCTTCAAGAGAATTCATACAAGAAGCCTCTCTCACAATTGAGTCAGTGCTAACAAGGGGACGAGGACCTTCTGCTCCGATCCCCTTCAGCCAATGATAACTTCGAAAACTTCATAGATTACATTAAGCAAGTTTAGCAGCGCCAGTGCAGGTCCCATGATCTACCGTCAAGCTCCCAGACGGGCATAACTCTTGCTTCTTTTCTCTGGACCACGCCCACAGAAGTCACCCTTGATAGCTCGAGCTGCCCTCGCTGCAGCACCATTAGCATGAGGATTTTCTACCTTGGACAGCCCCGGGCATAGGCAACGCTCAGATCTTCACGTAACAACCTTGGCTTCTCATGCTCTCCTCACGGTAGTAGAGCTGTGCACCAGACTTGAGATAAGAGCAAGGGGTTCATATGCTGGCAGTCTGGCACAGGTCCTGCGTGCCTCCCGCACTCTGAACGTGCTCATGATGTAAACAGACCATCAGCGGTGTTCTGTATTGCATAAGCACAAAGTGTTCCAGTCAAAAGCGCTTCAGCCCCTCACACGATATAGACAGTGCCCCATCTCAGTGTGGCATTCTGTCTTGTATAGAGCCTAAATAGCTCCAGTTGCTTACTTACATAAACAGCCCAGAGCTGTCATGTACAAAGCAGCCAGGCAGGCAACCCCAACCTCTGCAAAATTATGGCTTATTACTGCATAAACACAAGTTAAGCCACTGTTTTCAGTAAATGTGTGTAGTAACCGCCACAAACCCCAGCGCTCCCACCACTCACTGAATTCCTATGATACATGCACGGGCGTTGCCAATTTTTTCATTAGGACAATTAGACCTCCATGTACATCAGCACTGCTGCCATTCATGAGAAAGCACCGGCTGTGCCGCTGTTCCCATGTGGGTGTGTAGCTGCTTGGCTATCTGCTATATACACCGGCATGACTGTGCCGCTGTTCTCATGTGTGGGTCTATAGCTGCTTGCACTGTCTGTTACACCAGCATTGCCGACGTTCATAGCCTTTCCATGATAAACCAAGGGGGTAATCCAACCCCCGGAAAGCATACCTTCCATAGGGGCAGCCATTGCTAACCAAGCCATCACCTGCTGTTAGCATCCCATTGACTCCCATTCATTTTGGTGTCACTTTGAAAGCGAATATCTTTACATCTGAGGCGTTTAAAGACTCCATTTGACCATTGTTTATTTTTAAACAAACATGACAATGTATAAAATGCTCCATTACCTTGTATCTTACACTATCGCCCTGTAGAAGCCATTTTTGTAAAAAATAGGCTAACGATTGCGTCATAACCATGCGACTCCGTCGCGCTGTAATGTATAAACCCGAGGAGAAGCTTGTAGGCAATCTTTTACTGTCTATGAGGCAGTCGGGGGGACGTGGAGGCATAAATGCTGATAGAGATGTCGTAAATCCTGCTTCATTCATCAAAAGTTGCTCCTGCTCACTCTCTCTGTCTCTACAAGATTCGGTGATTCAGAATTCACTTTGCACAACTACTAGAAGACATACAACTGTCAGACAAGTTGTTCACGTCACATCTACGTCGTCAAGCTCAGTCTGAGGCTGCGCAGTACGCTCAGCCATCAGGAAGTGAGTGCTTCTAACTGACTTCAATTTTCCCCGTTGAAGCCTATGGGGTCTCTGTGTCCATTTCTGTGATAAACCACCAGCTGTGCCACTGTTCTCATGTGGATGTAGTGCTGCTTGTGCTGTCTGCCATATATCGTCGCTGTCCGATGAAAACCACGTATGTCCATTTTGCCGATTTTGAGATTTTTCGACGGATTGAATGTCCAGGTTCATTTGCGTATACAGTATGCGTCACATATCTAAATGGCCAATGAAAAGTTGTGAAATCATGTCATCTGATTTTCATGTATATCCATTTGGTGTCAAAGCTGTCAATCACGCCGCGTATCTCCCGCCCTGTGGAAGCATCTCGCCAGTCGCCGGTCTCGCTGGTCTCGTGAAGTTGTTTCATCGAAGCTCAGCACTGGATAGCCGATAGTACGACATTGAAGCTCTCCGCAGTTTAGTTCTAATCTAGTTCTTCACAGATTAGTTTGCTTGCTAGTATGTAAATAAACTCGGTCTCTTTGATAAGATTCAGCCTTTTTTTCTCAGTCAAACTGATCAAATTATAGCCTGTAATGCTACTGTCATGATTGTCACTAGAACATGCCTCACTCATACTGCTATCACCGCTTGCCAGAGGCTGAGAATATCCAGCATGTATTCCTCTGTATTCCTCACGTATTCCTCTGCTGAAACGCGACTTTGCCATTCTAATTAATGATCGGAAGAACTCGTATCGACCACCGTTACTGTAAAATATGCACGTATGTCCATTTAAACTCAATTTTGGTCAAATGTGGATTATATCATTACACTGGCAAGAATATGGTTACATGTAAAGATGCCGTACCAAGTATGACAACGCTACATTCAACTGCTTTTGAAATACAGTGTTTTTTTCACTTCCTGAAAAGTAAGCGTTTTGGACATACGTGAGTTTCATCGGACAGCGACGATATGCTAGCATTGCTGCCGTTCATAGCCTTTTTATGATAAACCACAGCTGTGTCGCTGCTTCCATAAGGGAGTGTACTGCTGAGTGTACTCGGCAACGGAGCCGATTGTCTTTTGCCATGACTATGCTTTTCTGATAAAGAAATGCAATAAAGGCAAACACAGCCTGCCACTAGCTTGCAGGGTAAAGCAGCACCTCGCTCCAAGCAGTGGACTGTTCTGCCTCTGTACTTAGCAAAGGTCCAGACACGCAGATGCATGGCTCTGCAGGGCATCTTAGAAAAGACTGTGATAAGTTTATCAGCAGACCGCTCTGTTCTAACGTGTTATGTCTGTATCAGCTCAAAACGCCCCACGAGCAGAGTTTCACACTTCTCGCAAAATGCGAGATAGAGGTTGTGCCTCTCTAGGATCCGTGCTTCTAAGTTGTGCACACATATGTTCAACTAGGTCCAGTACCTAGCAATACCATGACGAGAACACCACCTCTGCCCTCTCATTATGTGGGTGACTCAACAAGGTCCGCTTGTAGCGACTGAGTGTATGTGTGTGTGTTAGAGACGCTGGCGAGTCCGCTGTCTTACTGTACAGAAAGCCTCTCATCAAAGGCGCTTCCTGAGTTCTGCCTTCGATCTGACAAATTATCTTAATTTGCAGTTATGCCCTGTCATGCACACAAAGCATGTAGATACAGCACAACCTCCTTGCAAAGCGAGCTGTAGGTTGCTAATCAAACAGGGTTTTAAAGTAATTATTTTTCTGGTTCCCTAGAAGGATGGCGGACTACGTCCCATTCTACGGACGGCTGAACCGTGCTTTATCAAACGCTCATTCAAAATAATTACATCAAAACAGATCCTGGGGGCTGGTATCTCACGCACATTCACGAGGTGCATGAATGCAGTTCTCTCCCCTTTTCGACTGAGCGGGGTACATGCTTTGAACTACCTCGACAATCGGCTGGATCTTGTTCATTCACAGAATGTGTTGAACATCCCAAAAAAAATCGCTTCAGGCCACTCAATGCATTTCTTTGCGAGCCGAGCTCTTACATGAGTGCTCGCAAGTCATAATGAACTCACCAATGATGTTAAGATTAGGGAAAACCCTCCCTTTGAAATGCTTTCAAAGAACACTCTGGCTGATAGCTGCTGTGACATTGTCAGCTGGGCCTGCATCATATGAGGGTGCTTCAGCTCTGGCTAAAAGACATGCTTGGCACATGAATCTGCTGTGCATACTGCTAACCCCCAAATGCCTAGATGCAATGCCCCCCTGGAAAAGTACAACTATGTACAATCAGGGCATAACAATGGGACAGGCTGGGAGCCCTTTTGCGATGACAGACCGGCTTTCGGTGACTCTGAAAGCACACAGAGGGCATGGCCTGGACCTAGTGGGGATGCTGACACTTCATATAAATATTCTGTTTAAATGCCGGCTTGTGCCGCTTCTCTGTAAAAGAGCATGGCCATAGCAGACAGGCGGCCAGGTCTGCTACACTCTTTTGTCACACTAGAGCAGTGCCGGTGCTTCAGCCACCTCACAGATCTCATTGTTGAACCGCTGATACATCAGTGATTCATCTAGGTCTGATAGGCCTCGCAGCTTATGTCAGTGAAATTATTGCCGCCTAGGAATGAGCTCTGTCTATGACTTGTTTCTAACCACACTGTCTTTCTGTTATGAAGCACCTACTTTAGGCCCTATAGATACTGCATGAACCCAGTTTTCTCATGAGTATGGGCTTGAGTATCATATAATTTCAGCTAAACGGGGCCAGTATTGGTCTTCTGTATTAGTGGGAACTGTCATTCAGATATGTCCTGTTTGTGCAACATCAATTAACTAAACAGTATTTTCATGTTGTAAAGCACTTCATATGAGTCAAGCTTGGTTCATGCTAAGCAACCCTTCGCAGTGTGACGGCGGGATTTTATACATTCCCCAAAAGAAGTGAACGAAATCGAAAGGGAACGTCTCCGGTTACTTATGTTACATGGTTCTCTGAGATTAGGAGACGAGACATTGCGTTTCATGCCGTGAACACTATTACTCATGGTTTTTCGCGAGTTTACGTTTGCTTTCAGTCGCAAGATTTTGAGGCAATGACGCTCAGTGCTGCCTTATTTTGCACGCTTGAACGGCATTGGCCGTTGTAGAACAACGCGTTATTCAATAAGGTTTCAGTATTTCTCTGGGAAGCGTTTTCAACGCTTTTGTCTTGTTCCCTCATCTCAGGGAACCGAGGTTACATTAGTAACCAGAGACGTTATTACGTGTTTGAAGTCTTATGAAACAATGATCGGCAAAGTTTTTTTGTCAACATACATTTTAGGTTAAAATGTATGTTTTAGGTTTAGGTACATTTTAGGTTAAAATGTATGTTCTCAGAACTTTAGCTAATGTTGTGGCAAGGTTCTCTCACATTACAAACAAACATTATTCCAGTAATGTTAACACAACATTTTGTCAAAGTTATCTGGTCTTATCTGGGTTTTTTTTATGTTAATTGTTTCAGAAAGTTCAGAGAACATTCTAAAGTATTGATCCCATTATGTTTGTAAAACGATAAAATTCCATGAACTTTTACATAGACAAGAAAAAAAAAAAGTTCAGAAAATATTAAGAAATAACAAAATAACTTATGGGAACAGTAGCAAAACATTCTTAGAAAAAATGGTAGCTGGGTATATAGGAGAAATTTAATTTAATTTTTATTTAGTAGATATTTAATGCAGCATATCAATATACATGCAAAATAAAAACTGCTATACACAGGCCTACAATGATTAAGAAATATTCAAAATAGTTTTAAATGAGATGCCACAGTGGAGATAATGCTGACACTTCATATACTCACAACTCTCAAGCATTTGATTGATTTGGACGCCATCTAGCGCACAAAAGATGCACATACATTCGAGTAGTAATGACACTTTCATGTTCATTCATTTAATGATTTTATTCATTGCCGCATTTAGACAGACAGACAGACAGACAGATAGACATTCAGGCAGACAAACAGAGACGGTTCCTGGGAATTTACGGTACGTTTCACTCAGAATAACAAGGAAATAATCTCACTGAATTCTTGCTATTTTTTTTTATTTTTATTTTTTTCGTTTCCTCCGTATCCCGATGGGGAATTCCGTCTCAGTGGATACTGGGAAAGTCTCACTGAGATTCCAGGGAATCCCTCTGAATGGGTCTATAAAGCTCTCTGACTCTAAATGCTCAGCAATGAGAGTTAAGAGAGCTTTAGATGGATTCTCGTATCTGTAAAGAAACTTCTGTAAAGACCTCGATTCCACGCAGCGGTTGATCCAGCCAAGGTGAGGCGACACTCATTTTTAAAAATTAAAAGAAAGAACAAAATATAAAAATAATAAGCGAAAGTATTTTCAATAATTGAGCAGACCTATCATAGGCTATATATGATATAGGGGTGAATTCAGGTTTATTAGGACACTTTTTCCAAATTATTTAAATGGAAAATTGTGTCCCAATCTGGATTCACCCTATATATTTTTTAATTGCAAAATGCGATTTAATTTTTTAGAGTAGTCCGTATAGTCATTAAAAAATGTTTTTTACATAAAACAGTCTGTTGTATTTCCTCAATAGCTACTGACCTTATATTGGAGCAAAATTCGTACAAATATTTCTAGAAAGTACAGTACATCAGGTATATCTGAAGTAATTTGGTAACACAAGTTAATGTATTGACAAACATGAACTAACCATGAGCAATACATTTGTTACTGTATTTGTTCATCTTCGTTAACGTTCGTTTAAAATACAGCTGTTCAATGTTTGTTCATGTATTCATGTATTATTTAATGTATTAGTAAATGTTGAAATTACATTAACAAAAAATGAATAAGGTGCAGTTTCTTTATTAGTTCATGATAAAAAAAAATGGTTAACTAATGAAACCGTATTGTGTTACCTGTCATTTTTGTCTTTTATAAATAGTATATTCTATAGTATGCCAAATAGGAGAATAGTCAAGGTTTAACCACTTTTAGATTTAGGGGGTTGAAATCACTTTGACCAACATCCTCTTGAGGTGAAAAAAATGATTTGTAGGACAATAATGAATTTTGAGGTAAGAATTATACATTTTACATCTGGTTATTTTATTTATTTGATTTGAATGTTAGATGCTAAATTATTATAAAACATGAATCAGCAGATTGTCTGATTAATTTGGTATGTGGTGTGTATTAATTGTGGGATATCTCAAAGATTTTTTACAATTTATTGTTTTCTGGGATCTAGGTTAGGTTTAAATGCATATTTCCAATTATATTGTTGCTAGCTGTTGAGTAATATCAAGAACACAATAAATCCACAATGACATTCAGAGAGTGAAGAATGGAGTCAAACTAGTTGTTAAGGTTGATGTTGATTTTAAGATGTGTGTTCTCGGGTCATGAGTATTTCTATAAATGTTACACTCTCAGAAAAAAAGGTACAAAAGCGGTCACTGGGGTGGTACCCTTTCAAAAAATACACATTTGTGCATATAAGTACCTTAAAGGTATGTATTGGTACCAAAGGTTTACATTTTAAAACCATTTTAAAGGGTACCGCCCCAGTGACAGCAGAGGATTAGGGGCAAGTTGTCAGTTTATTCTAAATGTTGTAATATATTTATTCATCAAAAATGTTGTGGAAGATGAGCGAGGCACAACCTAACTGGGCTAGTTGTTACACACATGCTTTAAAACTTCCCACACATGCCAGCATGACGAAACGTATTGTGTTTACTAGTTGCCATATCAACACTATATAGAGAACAAAAATGTGCCAAAATGAAATAATCTTTGGAAGATATCACTGAACATTTATTTAACCATAGCAAAAGTACATTTCTTACTTACGTTCATTTTTCAAGTTCATGAGTTCTTTAATGCTGATCTAACCAGCAGAAGACACTAACCGGATTTAAATCCCAGTTGTGTTACAATGTACCCCTATTATTAGAACTTCATGGTTGAGAAACCATGAGGGGGAAAAAAGTGAATAATGACAAAGAGTTTTGAACTATGCTGTTACTGTATAGCTGTGTTTTGTGTTGTGTTTGTCGTCAAACTCAAAATTGCATTTTTAATTATTAAAAAATGTCATTATTTTATATGAAAAAGTAAATAATTGTATTTTATTGACTAAATATTTTAGTTTGTCTTGCATATTTTTTGATTATATCAGATCAAATTTTAAGCTGTCATATGGTCATGTTACAATGTGCCCCTCACATGTTACAATGCCCATGGGGCATGTTGTCACATTTCACTTCCATTCTTTCGGGGTAAATCAAAAAAAAAAAAAAGTATACACTGTATTAATGAAAACAATCCATATAATTGTACTAGATGTGTGAAATTAATGTGGGGAAAAAAAGAAATAGCTAATCTGAACCCGAGTGAATTTACACAAACTGAGAAAGTCAAAGTGTTAGGTTGTACCCCGCTCTCCCCTATTTTAGATTGTATGCATTATTAGAAGCAATAAACAGCAGGTTCATATGGTGTGACAACTTGCCCCACTCTATCACCCCATGTGCTGTACAGTGTGAATTTGGTCATATTTGTTTGACCTTTGATTTTTGAGCTACACGAATACATGAACTTTTGCCCTCAATGATAAGAGCACAGACTAGTAAAATACATAAAAATAAAGCAGCAGGACGTTCCTTCACCACTAGAGAGCTGATTCATGCAGTGAGTAAATGTGCGTCATGAGTGTCTGATCACAACCATGTGTGGATGACAAAACGCTCTGCTGGGCAGGGACAGTGTGACCAGACTCGCTCGAGCTGAACGCCAACAACTTTATTATCCCCATATGAGCTGGACGGCGAACGTTTTGTTTTCCTAACATGACACACAACCAGACTCGGCAGTTATGGTTAATTTCGGTGAGTCAAGCCTCGGCCTGCATAGCGGACAAGAGAAGCCATGAAGATCTGCCCGTCTGGGTTACTCTAGGTGATTCACACGTGGAGTTCAAAGTACTGTGGAGTGTGTATGATTCAGAGTCATTTGACACACACTTCAGACTTTCATTCTGCTGAGAACACAAATAAACCCTTTAGTAGAATCAGTATAACCAGCTGTTGGTTAACTCTAAAGCCATATTTGATAGGCTTCACACATTTCTAAGGCCTCTAAATTATCAACATGATCAAATCTTTGTTGGAAAAAACTGAAACCTGATTAAAATCTGTTGTAGTTACACAATCTATGTAGGCCTTCTGCCATCTGATTGATAGTTTAGGTAACACTTTATTTTAGTGTAAAATCAAAAGTTGTATTTGTTAACATTAGTTAATGCACTAAAATAAAGTGTTAGGTACCAAATGAAGTGTATAGTTTATAATTGTAAAAACATCCAAAACGTGGTTCATATGTCCTTTTGCTGTGAAATCTTTACAAATTTTTATAAAGTAAGCATAAGAATAACTTTTATATTGGCTAATATTTCAAGATGAACATTGGACTGAATCATGTCCAATGTTTTATAATTTTTTTAAATCATGTTCAAATGTGATCCA
The DNA here is from genome assembly GCA_023566225.1 of Romanogobio albipinnatus. Taxonomy (NCBI): domain Eukaryota; kingdom Metazoa; phylum Chordata; class Actinopteri; order Cypriniformes; family Gobionidae; genus Romanogobio; species Romanogobio albipinnatus. The sequence goes on from CM042239.1 coordinate 61,337,698, forward strand.
TCAGGCTTTTGCTTTGAGGGACATTTATGTTCATCTCTCAGTATTGCATTTCTTTATGTTTTAAAACTACAGAGCTTTGATCATAAAACTAAGCATTTAAATATCATCTTACGAAGAAGACATATTAGTGGGAGATATAGTGACAGCTAATATTTATTAAATGCTTTTTCTGTTATACTATTAAATATCTCATTGATTTCCATTACAAGCTATCAGAATTTCATCTTACTTTTTGTCCATATAAATATCAGCATCTGCACGAACTGTATATTGTTACTGTTTGGGCCTCGCCTCTGAATAAGTTGTTTTTCCTCCTCAAGTTTGAGGTCCATATTCTCACTATCATACTATCATGAATCATGAAAAGCCTGATGTACCAAATATGATACTCAAAAGAAAACACGTATGCTAACTTTTTTTCTTTACTTCGTTTTTTTTTTTTTTGGTCAATTAAATTTTCCATTTCTTTTAAAGATGTTTCTGACTTATTTCATATTTCAGGCTTTACAGGGTAATTGTTGTTGTTTTTTCGATTCAGAACTTGCCTTTAGGGAAATGTGTACCTAAACTGTAATTAAGGCACACACGCAGCCTACCATTTGAAGAATTAAGGCGTATAAGACTGAAACAATATGAATATCGCAGTGTTTATTTTTTTTTTTTCAGTTTTTGTAGGTAATGGAAAATTAAGAGCCATGGTGCTGCTAGGCGTTTTTGGGTTTGGCGGTATTTGATGTTTGTAATGTGGGAGGATCCAGGTGGGATTCAGCTATGGGGTTTGGCACAGGAAGTGACTCACCTCACAGAGGAATCAGGCCAACAGTCTGACAATTATTATTATCATTATAATAATTCACGCAGTTGTCAGGAGAATGATCTTCAAAGCATGAGAGAGATGTTTTAAAAGTATCTTTAAAGCATGTTAGCCGAGCAGACAATCGGTAACACTTATACAATAGGCCTATGTTAATATTAGCTAACTAGGCTACATTAGTTAACAATGAACTAACAATGACATTTTTTTTTAAATCATTTATTAATCTTAATGTTAATTTCACAATTTAGCTACTAATACATTATTACAATTTACAGCAACGCCTATTAGTTAACTTTAATGCAAAACTAACGTCAACAATGGTTACAGTATTTATTCACCTTTGTTAATGTTGTAGTTCATGTTCATTTTAATTAAGGTCCATTAAATTATATTGACAGATACAACTTTTAATTGTATTAATGCGTTAGTAGCCTATAGCCTACATGTTCAAATTAACCTGACCAACGATTAATAATTATACATAATAAACATAGGCTAACAATTGGAACCTTATTCATATTCAAGCCCTGCGCTAATATCAACTATCAATTAGTAGTTACTTTTTATTTTTTATTATTAACTAACGTTCATAGATTAAAAGCTATAACAAAAATGTAGGCCTATGCTATTAACGTTATGGGAAAATATTGTAAAGTGTTACCTAGTCAGTCAACATTATACGCTGTATAACTGATTAATAATTATATGATACAAAGGATTTTAAGTAAGATAAAAAAAAAACATAGAATTAAAAGATTCTATACACTCTAAAAAAAAAAGGTTCTATATGGCACCAAAAATGGTTATTTGTCGTAATCATAGAGGAACCACTTTTGGTGCTATATAGCACCATATCTTAACATGTTCTGTATATTCGACTTTGAAATAGTTTTGACTGATGCGTTTTCCGGGCATAGGCTACTTATGCACTTGTTAATAAAGGTGTGGACTGTAGATCTAAGTGAGTGACAAAGCATCGGGTCAGATTCAGCAGAAAAAAACAAAACAAAACGGAAAGTCAGTCGAATTATTAAATGATTCATCCGTAAAATTGAGCCTGACTCAGCACGAGACCCCCTCCAAGAGTCTAGCTCACATCCCAAGAGAAGCAGGACCCCGTCTAGACCGAGAGCACGCGTGATTCACACAAACGCGCATGAAAAGAACCAGCATTGCTTTGTATTTAAAAGCATTTGGAAAGCATCTTCAGGCCAGTGGAACCTGAATGACGCCTGACGTGCGCGCTTCATTATTCTCCTCTAACATGGATGGGCGCGGCGCTTTGCTGACGCGATCGCGCTGAAACACACCTGAACACACCTGAACCCTGCCGAAGTTTGCTGACTCACCTTATTCTGAAAAAAAGCCCTACAGAGGAAGCAGCTCGATTCATTCCAGCGGGACCTTTGTGATAGAGAGATAATTGAAATACCTACCGGCAGCAGAAACGACATGGAGGAACAGCTTGATTAGAGCAGCAGAACGTTTTCAGACTCAAAAGCAGCAGGGTAAGTTGATTTGTATTGCTCTTCACGGAGGTGAATTTCACAAAAACTTGTTTTTTCAGACTTGCTGCGTTTAGGCTATACCTTAAGGCAAGACCATTGTTTTTTTTTAACTCTTGAATGGAGCCAGGTTTTTTTCCCCCTATTATGAAGGTTTTTCATAGCCTACTATTTACCTGATTTATTTCCTAATAACATGGTGAAAATGTTTTTATTTATTCTGACTGTTGAGAGTATTTTCTGTTTTATGGTGTGATAAAAAGAAATAGGCCTATCAAAAATCCCCTCTGTAAAAACCTTTAAATCTAATATGTCAACAAAATTAAATAATAGTTTTGAACAGGCTACCGCTTTATCCAATGTTTAGATTTCTGTTCTGGAAATATATGCAATCAGTGCATACTTAATTAGACAATGCCTAATTTGGATATTCAAACATAAAAAAATAAAATAAAAAAACTTGTAATACAAAACAATTCATGTACTGATTAATCAACTGGACAAGGCAATATTAGTTAAAATGTTTACTCTGTTCACCTGTCTTTCCACCTGACCCTTCGAAATGTAGTATTTATTTCTAGGTGTAGCCTGTTGTCGAATTCAGTGTTTCCCAGCCTGTTTTGTCTTATTTTCTTATTTATTAACTCCATCAGTAAGGCTCAAATAGGCTAACCCTCACAAACCACATATATATTCATTTTAAGTTTTAACTCACAATCAAGTATTGATTATTACAGTGATTCACTTTTAAAACAAACCAATACTGTGGGTGAAAACAGACTTAACATGCTTCATAAGATGCAGTTTGAGAAATATTAAAAATACTATTGTAAAAAAAAAGTGAGTGAAGAAATTACACTGCTGAAGAAAACTGCCTCTGTTTGGTGCTTTTATGTATTTGTACATATCACCCACACAAATTTAGAATGCGCACATATATTTATTTGTATTTTTCCTCAAAATGTGTTTAATCATCAACAAAAGATTATTTGAATAAAATAATTGAATATCTTTAATACAAGTTCCTCCTTAAACCTGTGCTTGTTTGGGAGTCTTGATTCTGTCATGTTTTTTTTCTACATGCTAACACATGAACATTTTTTCTACAGCTGTAAAAATGCGGTTGATTTGCTGTTGTGAAGTTGTTCATCAGGTCTTGAGGAGACGGCAAGGTTTTCAGATCGGAAGACAAAATATGGCAAGATGTTGGCATAGCTGTTTGTGTTTACGGCCCTGCTATGCCTCCATATTGCCATTTTTTACTTCCAATGCCTGCACAGCAAAAAGAAATGCAACCAATCCGTTCGGAAATGTCTGTTATTAATTATTTACAGTGGCTGTTCATGATGATGACTTGTCTAAAGTAGAAAAAAACAATCACATTTATTTAACCCATTTAATCACACATTTTTTCCCAGAAATGAAAATATCCAAATTACTTATTCAATCGTCAATGACAATCCTCAACGTATTTAAAAATGTTTACTTTATTGTAACATATAACATTGTTATATTAGTGCAACCAGCATTAAAACATCAATATTGTAATTTATTTGTAACATTTGAATTTTTTATTTAGTGCATTATTCACTGTAATTTTGTCATTGCGAGTATGCAAGTATGTATACCTAAATGCACTGTATTATCCCACCGGTCACTATTGTTGCCATCAACATGTTTATTCTACACTCACCTAAAGGATTATTAGGAACACCATACTAATACTGTGTTTGACCCCCTTTCGCTTTCAGAACTGACTTAATTCTACATGGCATTGATTCAACAAGGTGCTGAAAGCATTCTTTAGAAATGTTGGCCCATTTTGATAGGATAGCATCTTGCAGTTGATGGAGATTTGTGGGATGCACATCCAGGGCACGAAGCTCCCGTTCCACCACATCCCAAAGATGCTCTATTGGGTTGAGATCTGGTGACTGTGGGGACCATTTTAGTACAGTGAACTCATTGTCATGTTCAAGAAACCAATTTGAAATGATTCGAGCTTTGTGACATGGTGCATTATCCTGCTGGAAGTAGCCATCAGAGGATGGGTACATGGTGGTCATAAAGGGGTGGACATGGTCAGAAACAATGCTCAGGTAGACCGTGGCATTTAAACGATGCCCAATTGGCACCAAGGGGCCTAAAGTGTGCCAAGAAAACATCCCCCACACCATTACACCACCACCACCAGCCTGCACAGTGGTAACAAGGCATGATGGATCCATGTTCTCATTCTGTTTATGCAAAATTCTGACTCTACCATCTGAATGTCTCAACAGAAATCGAGACTCTTCAGACCAGGCAACATTTTTCCAGTCTTCAACTGTCCAAATTGTAGCCTCTTTTTCCTATTTGTAGTGGAGATGAGTGGTACCCGGTGGGGTCTTCTGCTGTTGTAGCCCATCCGCCTCAAGGTTGTGTGTGTTGTGGCTTCACAAATGCTTTGCTGCATACCTCGGTTGTAACGAGTGGTTATTTCAGTCAAAGTTGCTCTTGTATCAGCTTGAATCAGTCGGCCCATTCTCCTCTGACCTCTAGCATCAACAAGGCATTTTCGACCACAGGACTGCCGCATACGGGATGTTTTTCCCTTTTCACACCATTCTTTGTAAACCCTAGAAATGGTTGTGCGTGAAAATCCCAGTAACTGAGCAGATTGTGAAATACTCAGACCGGCCCGTCTGGCACCAACAACCATGCCACGCTCAAAATTGCTTAAATCACCTTTCTTTCCCATTCTGACGTTCAGTTTGGAGTTCAGGAGATTGTCTTTACCAGGACCACACCCCTAAATGCATTGAAGCAACTGCCATGTGATTGGTTGATTAGATAATTGCATTAATGAGAAATTGAACAGGTGTTCCTAATAATCCTTTAGGTGAGTGTATGAACACACAAAACTGGATACTTATGAATTCATATATTAATTCTCGACACCTTAAAGAAAATGTGTACCAAAAATCTCTGTCATACCTTATTTTTTGGAACTTTAATGCAGCCATCATCTTCTCATAGTGCAAGTAAACTGGTCATGTTACATCAGTAACATTTTTAGAGCTTTATAAATGAAAACATTCTATACGGTCACTATTGTGACCGATGGGATGTTAAATAGAAAATTTAGATATTTTTTTACAAAACTCTCATACTTATAGAGGTCTATTTAAAGAATGCATTCATTCATTCATTCTTGTGTTATGTAACATTTTCTTATAACCCTTGTAATGTTTATATATAACCATTGTAATGTTTTATTTCATTCTGAGATTTTAATGTATTTACAATGTATTTATATATAATTGTATATCAATGATAAATAATGATGATTACAAAGTAATTGTGTTTGTGTTGATTTGTTTTTTATTCTATTTTCAGTAAAGATCAACTCACCAAAAGTTTTTAAGCATGCCGAATTTTGTTTGGTAATGTTTGTTTGGTATAATACTTTACTTCAATGGTCCACTTGAGACAGTCTATTAACTAAATAACTTTTCAACTACATGTCAACTAACTCTCATTAGAGTATTAGTAGACTGTATTCTTAATATCTGCTAACCCTTTATTTTGATGCTCTGCCAACAGTCATTCTAACTTTGCAACTACGTCAACTTATACTAAGTTATACTAATGAATTGTGAGATGGTGGTCCAGTGGGTTAAACCATGGAATTGATACACAGAAGGTTGCTGGTTTGATCCCAGCGGTCACCAGCAGTGTGTCCATGAGCAAGGCACTTTACTCCATGTTGCTCCAGGGGGATTGTCCCTGTAATAAGGGACAAAGTAAGTCGCTTTGGATAACAGCGTCTGCCAAATGCATAAATGTAAATGTAACCCACACCCAAACACCAAATTGTTCTAAACAGTACCAAATGAAGGTTCATCAGCTTGTAACAACAGCAGAACCCATTTTGGTGCTAAATAGAACCCTTTTTTATAAGGTTCTATAAAGAACCATGCTATGAAAGTGATATATAGGAGCTTAATGGTGTTATAAATAACCATAGTTTATTTTCATTAATATTAGTATCTTTATTATTAATATTAGTATTATTCAAATTATTTTATAGATTGTCTATGTCCTGATCTTATAATATCTTGCCTCTATTTGGGTTTTACATTTAAAAAAAAAAGTCATTTAGGTACTTTTTTTATTGACATGGCAAAAAAAAAAAACTATTGACATGGCAAAGTGTAACAAAAAAAGACTGTACTCTAACAACAGTTAGTAAATTATTGACATTGAACATGATATAAATGTAATGAAGACCAAGTTCCATTGAAATATCTTCACAATCTTCTATGATGTATTTACGTCCTTTATTCTGAGTGGCAGTTTCTCTCTGCAGATGATGAGGTAATGGTACGTGACAGCATCTGGAATACACAATTGAGTTTAGACTTACAGTGTGTCTCTTCCAGTTGATTATGTAAAAACAATAATGTTTATTAAGGCCAGAATTACTCAAAAATATACAGTATGTGAGCCCTTTACTGTGTTAAAAGGAAAAAGTGATGGGATAGATTTAATGGGGTTTTCTTTTGTGACTGGGTATGTTTACGCATAAAGTAATAATTAAGAAAATATAACAATATAGATCATAACTTCAATACCTCTGTTACTTACTTTGTGGGGAAGGGAAGATAAGTATCCTTAATTGAACAGCGCTGCTCACACGTACATGTTCTGTTAAACTAAAAAGAGAAAAAGACATGATTGGTATTTTATTTTTAATTTTTTTGTTCAAATGTATTGATATTAGAAATAATTTACTTGTTGAGAGTGTGCTGGCAGTCAGTTGTATAGCTGAGCTCCAGAAAACCAGTAACAAGGACAGTTACAGATTTAAAATACAAAAAGGCAGAATGAAGAACCCTAAACTCTAATTCAAACAACCATTTCAGGATATAAAGAGTTCTCCAGGAAAATACGGTTCTAAATGGAACTGTCACTACGTTTAAAGAACCATCTTTTTTTTTTTTTTAAGTAGGCTAGTTAGCAACATGCACTTACACTGATCTTAAGAAGCATTTTCTACTTGATGTGACTGTTAAAAATGAACAAAAAAAATGAAGTTGCTAACTAAACAGAATCTGGTTGGTAATATTTAAAAAAATACCAGATTAATTCAACTATTAGGAATAATTTAATTAAAACAATGAGGGTTTGAATCTCGATTATGGGCACCATTGTTAAATGTAAACACAAAGCTTTACTGAATACAACAACAAAAAAATAATGCATTTGCATTCATTTATTATTGCCACCATTTACAGAGTGTCTATTTAGCTACACCAAATGCAAATAACGTGCCTTGTTGGCAAGTGCTATTCGCAATAGCTCTGCCTAACAATGCCCGTTTGGGAAAAACAAGATATAAAAAATAATAGACGCATATTAATGTTTTCAGTGGCATAGTCAGTAAATATATATAGTCAAATAAATATAATAATTTACACTCTATGTTATTATTGCATCCTGTTTATGTACAACAACACTGAGGTGCAAATAGTATGTATCTCTCAAAATAAAATATAAATAGCATCTAATTACTATTCACACATATTGCAAAAAACGACTTTTACATGGTGTAAATATATCAATATTTTCACTTAGTATGCTATTTCACTTAGTATCTACAGCTATTTGCACTTAGTGTAAATATAGTCTATTGCTAAGAAAATATGGTATTTTCACTTAGTGTAAATATAATCTAGTTGCTATTTACACTTGGCGTAAATAACATCTACCGCTATTTGCACTTAGTGTAAATAGCATCTATCACTTTTTGCACTTAGTGTAAATAGCAATTATCGCTAAGAAAATATGCTATTTTCACTGAGTGTAAATATAATCTAGTTGCTATTTACACTTGGTGCCTTATATTTATGGACCAAGGGGCTAACTATTAAACACAAAAAAAGGGGGGAAAATGTGAAGTATGAAAAGTGAAAATTATGCTCATTTGCTTAGAACATTTATTACACACCCAGATATGAAGCATGGACACCAGAGTAATCCTTCAATTTAATCTTTCATGGTTAGTCAGCGAATGCTCATGTGAAGGGTGTATTTGGGATTAAACTCGACTGGGAACAGGAATCTGATGGTAGAGGAAATGACTCAACTGAATTCAGTCTCAGAACCGAACCGGTTCAAACACGACTACTTCTGCATGATGGGTGGGCCCTGGTTTGGATGGAAAATCCAGTTTTAATGTCTTTTGTCTTGTCAGCCATTATGTATAGGCATTCTTAGGTTTTATAGACCTAGTCTGAACTAAATGAAACTTTCGGTTATCTGGTATTTTAAAGAAAGAAATTAAGATATAGTTAAATTAAAATTACAGTTGTATCCTCTATACTATTTTTTCATAATAATCACTCATTCACAATTTAAGTCATTATGTGCTGAAATTTGATTGGATGTTGGTGGCCATTTTGTTGATTTGCCGAATTTATATTTTATGGATAATTAACATCAATGCAAAAATTGTCATAATTCAAATATGCAAATTTGTCAAATTCAAATGGCAAGGACTCCTATATGCGACAGAGACATGTATGGAGCAGGCACCCTAATACATAATGTGTCAAACAGAGATATATTTATCATATAGCTTTCAGTATTAATAGAAACCATCCATATTGTGATAGTTATATTATGTTAAGACCAGGGGTGTAACGGTACACGTATTCGTACCGAACCGTTTCAGTACAGGGCTTCCGGTACAGTGCACATGTGTACCGAACGGTTCTGAATGCAATCTTTAACAGTTAACGGCTTGTTTTAAGCGCGGAACACACTTCAATCCTAGTTCCCACACGAACACATTAAGTATTCAGTCCATTTTATCATGAAATTCAAACGACAAATGCCGTTTTTGACGCTCTTTAATGTGATCACTGTATAGGCGCGTCATCTTTTCCTAAAGAATAAAAATGAATTAATATCTTAAGGTATGTTGAGGATATATTAACACTATGTAATATTGAAACGTATTATATGTCATTTAATCGCTCAATCAGTGTTTCAACCGCGGAAAGACGTCACTAAAACAGCTTGTGAACAATGTCACGTAAAGCATCATATTCACCTCAGAAGTCATTCTGTGTCCACAGCTGTTAGTTCACTAGAGAAATTAACTCTATACTATATTAATAACTATATTAATTCTACTTAACCTTGTTTATTTAATGTATGTTATGAATAAATATGTCATGAAAATGACATCCACAAATGATTAGGCTATATTTCAACAATGAATTGGAGAAAAAACTATTTTATCATTAGATTTAGAAGTTAATGCAAAAACTGCCTTATGTGAAGTTTACATGTTTGCATACAATATGTTATTTGAGTGTTGATTATTATATCTAAACATAAACAGCAGCTGAATGTTTGCTAATAGTTTGGGCTCTGTTGTGAACCCTTTAATATTATAGTAATGTGTGAGTAATGGCTCCCTATATAGTTTACAGCAATATCTTTAAGAAACTTTGAATTCATTTAAGGACAGACACAATTTTTTTCAGTAAACCACTATTTAATAAAAATAAATAAATAAATAAGCAAATTTGGAAAACTGCTATACCGAACCCGTACCGTATCGTGACTTCAAAACCGAGGTACGTACCAAACTGTCAGTTTTGTGTACTGTTACACCCCTAGTTAAGACAGATTATAACTATGCACGTTGTTGTTGCACATGCACAATATGTTATTTGAGTGTTGATTATTATATCTAAACATAAATAGCAGCTGAATGTTTGCTATAGTTGTCATGCATTATATTACTTTTCATTGTTAAAATTGCAATAAATTCAAACAATTCATTAGTTGTTCACAGTTGCTGTGAATTATCTTAATGCATTTGCATTTAAATGCATTTGCAGAGTCATTTAATTTTAAATTACATTTTAATTTACCTGAACTTTAGATTCAGATTTATTTAGAAATTCACATGGACAATTAAACATTTACTTTAAACTTTAGCTTAACATTTACTAAAACCTCACATTTTAATATTACTGTGATGGACAATTAAGAATCAAATCACTGAGAATCTGAAATTAGTGAGGGTTCTCTAGTAAAGTGCAGATGTAATGTGTAAGTGACAGCTTCATATGAACAATATATTTATATTAATATTTTTCTATTAATCTATTAGTCTGCATTTACATTGCACGTTGCAGTTTTGCATCTATTTTGACATGCCCTATTTTTGTCCCGTGCTATGGTTAACACTAGGCTATGTATTCTTTCTTTAGATATATTGCATGTAATATTCATACAACAAAATCTTCTGGGGGCCATAAAACTTTGTGAAAATGATCAAAAACGGGCAACACTTTAGCTATATTAAGCATTAGTAATTAGCTAATTCATAATTTATAAAGCAATAATATACATTAATAAGCAGTTTATAAGTACAGCTAAATGCTTTATTCTTGATTCATAAGCATGTCTATAAAGTGTTTAATAACTGTATTTTCATACTTTATTAATGATCAATTTATTAAGTATTACATTATTTACAAACCAATTAGGAGTTGTCAGTGGTTCAAAAGATCATTTAGAAAGTAAGGTGATTAATAAACTATTTAAATGTACATTTATACATACTTATTATTTATTACATATAGTAATAGCTAATGTGTTAATAAAGGCTTTATTAACATGTTTTTCTACTGTAATTCATTATTAATTCAGGTAGTTATACAACATTTAGTAGTTGTCAGTTAACTTTTTTTGTGAGCTCATCTATGCCTCCCTCGTAAAAGTTTTTACAAAGTAGATAGGGTTACAACTGTAATTCCTCACCATCAGCATTAACAAGTATGTCCATCAGCAAACTGATGTGTATATTTCTAATTTATAGCAGTGCACATGCGTGAACTGTATCAATAACAGCGCATACGTTAGCCCAGCACTAATGTGAATGACTGATGTAACATTAAAGTTTGCAAAACAATTCTTGCTCCATCCTTTCTCTTTACTCAATGTAGTAAGAATGACAGACAATCTGCATTAATAGACAAAGTTTTAGGTAATAAAACTGCTTAGTAGAAGGATTTCAGTAAGACAGTAATAACGCGGCTTAGCCGGAAACTTATACAATATAAAGCACAAAACTATTTTAAACACCCGGTAGAAAATATGAATGTAAACGTTCTGCAAAGTTGTAAAGTCAAACGTGCATGATAAATAAAGTTATTAGGCTTGTTCGACTTGAAGCAACGCTGCACAGACCGATCAGTATATGACATCAAAGTACCGCCACAGCGATTAGAGAGCAGACGGTTCCATATGCTTTTGAATCACTCTTGCGGTACTTTGATGTCATCGATTGGTCTGTGCAACGCCGCTTCGAGTCGAACAAGCCTAATAACTTTATTTATCATGCACGTTTGACTTTACAACTTTGCAGAACGTTTACATTCACAAACAGCTATATTACACACTGCATGTAAGGGAGTATTCGACAAAACCATAATAGGGGCACTTTGGAGTTCAAAAACAATATATAAATAGTAAACTATAAGTATGATAAGTTCACTTAAAGAAAACTTACACTTGCAGTATAAAACTACTAAACTAATAGTTTACAGAGAGTACATACTTCAAAGCGTACTTCCATAAATTGAAAAAATATGCTACAAGTATTAGTAAACGTTTAACTTGTAATATATTTGCAGTACAAATGATAAACGTAGTTGTAAACTAGTTGTGTACTCAAAGTTTACTACTAAGTACATTTATACACTAAAAAGTGGGCCAATTTAGTCCCAAGTAGTATTGGAATAGTACACTTAAAAGCAGGGCTGTCGCTAGAGGGCAGTTGTAAATTCCAGTTCAATTACATTTAGATTTACATTTATGCATTTGGCAGACGCTTTTATCCAAAGCGACTTACAGTGCACTTATTACAGGGACAATCCCCCTGGAGCAACATGGAGTAAAGTGCCTTGCTCAAGGACACACTGGTGGTGACCGCTGGGATCGAACCAGCAACCTTCTGCATATCAGTTCCATGGTTTAACCCACTGGACCACCATCTCTCAATTCCTCAATTTGAATTGAATTTAACATACAGAATGCAGATATGCAATTCAAATGTGAAAGTAAGGGAGTACTAAAATGGATTGAATTTCAAATTGTAAATGTGTAATTAGAAAAGCAAAGTTGGTCAAGACAAACTTGAAAGCTTAAAAAGCATTGAAGTTTGATGTTTTAGGCCTTAAAACAAGGGTCTTTAAAGGGATGGTTCACCCAAAAATGAAATTGTGTCAAGTTGTTCCAAACCTGTATGAGTTGTTCTACTGAACACAAAATAAGATATTTTGAAGAATGTTTGTAACCAAGCAGATAGAGCAACCATTGACTACCATAGTATTTTTTTCCCTACTATGGTAGTTAATGGTTGCTCTATCTGCTTGGTTACAAACATTCTTCAAAATATCTTCTTTTGTGTTCAGAAGAACAAAGAAACTCATTCATGTTTGGATCAACTTAAGGGTGAGTAAATGATGACACAATTTTCATTTTTGGGTGAACTATCCCTTTAACTGGGGGTCTGCAGTGGTACTAGTACGCAAGGGGTTCAGCAATCCATGTTTGATCACAATTTTTTTATTTAAAAAAAATAAATCTGAGACAATCCCATTAATCTGGATCAGATTCAGAAAGATGATCAAAACATAGATAGAGTAGATCACGTCCATCAACATCCCCAAAGCTTCACGGTCGTTTCCTCTTCACGGGTCGACATTTCATTCTGTAACTTTAGGCAGTTTTGATTTATATGTTTAATGTTTGACTGATGTTATTTTACATGTGCATAAGCAAATGCTTCAAACGCTTGTTTCTGCTTCTTTACCTGTGTTTTGATCTGGAGAGTCTGTACTCTTTCAGAAGATGCGTAATAGCTCCCCCTACCGCATAACAGTGAAAACATTGCGTCAGGAAGTGCTGTGTCATAAATGAAGGAAAAATCCATCAATGGTGGGGAAAGATGCGTAATAATCCCCCCCACCTTAATTTTTTCTCATGACTATAGATGAATCAAAATCTCCTCTCAGTACTTTTGATGGATGGCTACGCTAATTTTAATTTTGTCATTTCAACATTTCATCAACATTTGTGAGATTTAGTCAGTCGAAACAGTTGAATTTGATCTAATTTTGTATACTTGAAAATAGTAATTTATGACATTGCATTTTGTTGAATATCAAAGTTTTTTGTGTCGATTTGTTAATGAGGGTTTTTAGATTTGTGGAGTAAAAGTTAAAGGACCCTGTCATAAACCCGGTGCAATGCGGCACCAGGCACGCCGCAAGCGTTTTTAGCTAGTTTCAGTCTGAAGCAGTTATCATTTTCACATCCAGTGCCATGTTGTTTAAATAGAAAATGCACTCGCGCCCATCTCTTCGTCCATGGTCGTGCTGGTCTATAAACGAGGTGTGTTCAGGCGCGATGTCAGTGCGTTGCTATTTTTGAGGCCTATAAAAACCTGGTCAAAAGTCAATAGTGCAGTCTTTTTTGTGTTATTTAAAGGGCGCGTTAATAATATGCGCCTATAGGCGGGTGCACAACCTGCATACACTCTGCTTATTTCACACACAGGGATATGCAACAGCACATAAACATTTTTAAATATGAAAAATAAAATGATTCCTCTCTGGAGAAGTGTTCAGTCTTTCCGCTGCAAATTCCTCCATGTAAATAGTGAATCTGCCATGTGCAAGCGCACCTGGCTTTTAAAGGGAATGGGAGATAAGACTCTGATTGGTTTATTGCATGTAACGTCCAAGACACACCCATGACTCATTAAGAGACTAGGGACAACCCTTTTAGACCATATGCCAGGCGCGGCAACCGTTTTTCCCGTCGTTAAACTAGCAAAAAGTGAATTCGGACACGCCCTTAGTGAACTTGCACCGTACGCTTCAGACCATGCACTCAGATCGTTAAAATAGGCCCATAAGTTTCTTACCCCAGGTAGGGGGCCAACTTACCCCAGTAATAGGCTACTCAATCAAAAGAGTAAACAAGCAAGCCAAGTATACTTAGAATAATTAATTGTACTTTTAAGTATATCGTAATCAAAAGATTGAGGACAAGAATAGGCCAAATATACTTAGACCTTTCTGTCAGTTTAAATCAAGTATAGCCTGCTTAAGTGCAATTTTAAGTGTATTTCTGAGAAGTACATCAGAAGTAGACTGAAAGTATACTTTCTTATTGTGTTTAAAATAAGTATACTAATAGAATAAACTCATTTTTTGTAAGGGCAATCCCAATTCCCACTTCTCATTTGGGATTTGGGACTATCCTATTAAATGTAATATATCTTGGAATTACAGTAGGCCTATCTAATGTCCAGACAGTTTGGGGGCAGACAAATAATGAAAAATAAAATCACAACAGTGAGCTAAAAACGAAATACACTTCACATTCTTACACTTGCTGACCACTGAATGGTGCTGTTCCATTACATAAAGACATAAAAAAAAAAAAAAAAACCTGCAACACTGTAACCTTCTGAGAATGTGTGCACATTTTTAGTTATACTTTGAGGACCAGTTTGAGCTAAATCTGACAAACCCCTTTGAGGGCATTTTAGACAGCTAGGTAAATGTGTGTGTCCTGGAAGCATGCTGGTTAGGGTGAGGGTGGGTTTACTGAAACCAAACTGGGCATATGGGTTTTCTCACCTTGAGAAACTTGTGTGTGTACAGTTTTACGACCTTTGCCCTCGTGACACCTCTCACCTGGCAACAGCAGCCAACCTCGCCAGTTGGCTCCAAGCTGCCATCTGTGCACCATCGACCACATCACAATGCAACACATACACACACTTCATCTTCTGCAGTAATGAGTAATACACATACACACTAGATCAAACACATCACATAACGACATTCAGAAACGCACAACACATCCACCTACTCAAGATATGTCCCGCTGAACACCTGATCAATCAGTCCTTTATTCCAGACTGTGTCTTTCATCTTTTCAGTCTTACACACAGGGAAGAAACATACGGAACCCATTACCACCACATAAAAGACATGCTTTTGTAAATCTTAATCATGACATAAAAAGTCAAAATGATGATATACTAATTAATAATTATGAGATGAAAAGTCAAAATTCTGACAAGTGGAAATTCTGACTTACTACTGTGCATAGGCATACGTTTAAAGGAGAACTAATCTTGATTGTTATACCTTTGTGAGTACTGTCTATAGAAAAAAACCGAACCGGATTGGTGCTTGCAACACGGAGCTGTTACAGTTAATGCCCAGAGCTCCCACTCAGCTAACACGGCAGCTATGGGGGCATATACATAAAGACACAAAATGTAATTAAAATGTGTCCAACATAGGGCCCTTACATGACAACGAGATGCGTTTAGCAACTTAGCCATTGTTTAAACTCACCGAAATAGTGTTTTAGACGGCAAGCAGTAGTCTCGCGCTGAGAACCTCCCCCCTGGACTATTTACATTTTACCGGCTACAACTAAAAGTTCCCACAGGATTTCAGCGTGAGACCACTGCTCTAAGACACTATCTCGGTGAGTTTAAACAATGGCTAAGTTGCTAAACGCATTTCGTTGTCATGTAAGGGCCCTGTTCATGTTGGACAGACATTTTAATTGCATTTTGTGTCTGTTAAGAGGCACAAAGACACTCTTTATGTATATGCCCCCATAGCTGCCGTGTTAGCTGAGTGGGAGCTCTGGGCATTAACTGTAACAGCTCCGTGTTGCAAGCACCAATCCGTTTTTTTTTTTTTTTCTATAGATAGTACTCACAAAGGTATAACGGTCAAGATGAACTTAAAAATTCACTGGAGTTCTCCTTTAACTTTTTAAATCTCATAATTAATGACAGTATGTCATATTTTCACATTTTAATCTCATAATTTTGATTTATGTCATAATTTCGATTTAATATGTTAATTTTAACTATCATTATTTTAACCTTTATAACTTACTGTCATATTGACTTATGTAATCATTTTGATGTAATTTCTTATGTTATTATTATATTATATTATATTATATTATATTATATTTGAGGGCCGCTTTCAACACGTCATAAAGCTTTAACACACTGCTAAATGGCGTTGATCTGGTGAACCCATGAAGGAGTGTCCATTGATTTTTACTATGTGGTCCGTTAATACTTGTTATTGTATAATACAAAAAGGAGAATATTATTTAATTTCTCTTAATTTACAAATTGTCTCTTAAACTGGCACACAACAAGCATACATTATTTAATTTGCCCTCATATTTAGTTTGGTATTAAAAAGCAACTCTTATTATGAAGCACATGTTCATTTATAATTGATACTATTTATTATATAGTATCAATGCCATGTTGTCATTATCATGTGACCTATCAACATAAGTTGCGTTGCTTCACTGCCATTCATAAATCCTCTCCTTTGCCCAGTAGGGAAGTATGGGATTTCAAATGCAGTCTAGGTAAAGTGCAATAATAAGTGAGCATGTTCCATTGTCACTTTTTGATCTTTGTGTCAGCATACAACACTACGCCAGTAGTGTATCTACTAAAGCAGCAGCCAATGAGCGTGAGGATTCTCTCCACTCCGGGGTGCGTTTCCCGTACAACGACGTAGCTCACTGCTTAACAATAGCTGTGTCTCATTTAATTTAATTTCGAAGGCTGCGTCCTCCGGAGAACACATCCTGTGGAGGATGCGGTATACGGAGTGTCCTTAATCAGAATTAAATGAGACGTCCTTCATAGGACACACAGGCAGGAAGTATCATGTTGCTATGCCAACACGTTCACAGCGTCGTTGCGCTCTCATGCTAGTTATATGAATTAAAATTATTTATTTTATTTAATTTGAAAATGACTATGACAGTGTTAATTTCGTTGACAAATAATTTTCGTCAACGACCTTTTTTCACTGACGAAAACGAGACGATAACTAAATAAAAACTAGTGTTAGATGACAAAAACTATAACGAAAATCAACTGTCATTTTCGTCAACAAATAAAAACGAGACGAAAATGTTAAGGAGGGACGATTAGGGAAGAGATCCAGTCAGAACTGATGTCCTGTGTAACAGATGCGCACATTTGATTTGAACGTACTGATCTAACCGCTGGAAAACACGGCGCTGTTGCGCTTCTACAGGCTCACTCACGCATCCCCAATCCAGCGCTCCAGAGCGGCTCACAATCAATGAATAACACACATTTATGACAGGCAATTGGTTATGAACTAATGCTGATGAATAATGACAATGTTTACTTTACGATGTTTATATAGTAATTTGTTTTAGACGGTTGTAACAATGCATATTTTATCTCCTCATCTGAACTTGAATGAGCTCCTACAACTGCAATAGTAAGGCGAGATTTCAAAATAAGAGTCCCGGTGTATTTCCAGCTGGTTTATAATTAAAAGTCACGCATTATATATTCGTTTTTGCTTACACAATAAACTGTATTTAGTTTCATTCCCATTTAATTCATAGTCAGGAGGAAAGACCATTATTTGACACATATTAAATAAAGTATCAGGGTTATAATAGTTAACTAAAACCATAAAAAAAATCTTCGTTACTTAAAATTAAATAAATGTTAACTGAAATTAAAAAAATAAATAAACAAACTTATTTGAAGCTTTAGCTTAACATGATATAGGCTACTAACTAAAACAGAAATACAAAGTTATAAAAACTATATAGATGTTTTTAAAAACAAACAAAAAAGCGAATTGAGCTCTCTTTTGTGTATTTTTAATGTAAAAAACAAAATGTCAGTTCAAGTGACAGTCGGTTATGTAATACTTAAATGCTTAATGTATTACAATTTAACTAAACTCATTAGATTTTAGGAGACTAAATCTATTGTAGATTTAGTCGACTAAAATCTTATGATATTTAGTCGACTAAAACTAAAAACAATTCAGGTGACTAAAATATGACTAAAACTAAATGGCATTTTAGTCAAAAGACTATGACTAAAACTAAATCAAAATATGCTGTCAAAATTGGACTGGACTATGAAATGTTTCTTGCCTTGACAGCAAAGTACTGTACTAAACACTTGTAATCCTGTTTACCACAACTATCTATTTGAGGTAATACCAAGCCTGCAGCACTCCTCTCAGAAACTGAAGCCTCCGGGCCTCGATCGCCCCCCGGTGGTTGGTCCCAGTATAGCTCCTAAACCCCACCTCTCCATGTATTAGAATGGATGCGAGACACACTAAACAATTCAATTACACTTCAAATAATTGTTTCCTAAAGATTGTTTCTGTCATTTTAGGCAAGTTTTTATCACAATGATTTCATTTCAAGTGTTCGTTTTTCAAATAAGTTTAGTTTTAGTTAGTTATTTGATACTATAAAAATGGGGGGTGTGCGGTCATGATGGACAGCTGAAATTGACGGCTTCTCTGAGTGAAGTTGTCAATAAGGCACTAACAGACTTTTTTTCTGGATTTTGGGGAGGAGATTGGAGCTTTAGCTTTAATTTCTACATTTCTATAACTGTTTATTTCACACCAACATAATGATTTGTTCTGCATCTGTGAGAGTGTGGGCGGGATTTTGATAATCGCGCATCTACTTCCTGCTCTCTACTGCGCAACTCTGGTCCCAAGATCGCTACTGCGCAGACTCGGTCCCAAGATGTCAGCGCCATGTGTGGGCCTACGAAAGCTTCAACTCTGGTCAGCGGAAGTCAATGAAGTTGCGTCGTCCATATTTTTTTACGGTCTATGGGTAATACAGCCTAAAAACAAAAACAAGCTTGAAACTACTTAAAGGCCCACTGACATCAAAATTGAAGTTTTTTAGTTTTTAGTATGATTATGTTAGCCTTAAGGTTATGAATAAGCTGGTGTGTTCATTTAGGGGATATAAGCATTCAAAACTTACAGTCTCTCACTTCCGTTAAAATGAATCACAGATTTTGGTGACATCATCGCAGACTTCATCTTCTCATCAAATCTTCTGTCCAATCAAATTCTCTCTAGAATCGCCCGCCCCCTACACTATAAATAGACACTGAAGGGCTGAAATAGGTCAGCTGTTCACACACTATATTATACATGGTGAATGGCACATAGCGCACTATATATGCGATAGGAAACAATTCACACAGTGTAATTATGCTTTCAGTTGAGGTGAATGAAGTCTGGTTTCACGTAAGTTTCACAATACTTTCACACACGCACCGCACACACATAGTCTAGACCAGAGCCGTTGACTGGAGACGCGAGAGTGCCTTGCGGATCATATGCGTCAGCGCAGACAACAAAACATATCAGACCCATTTGAATTCTGCACAGAATGCTGTATTTCAAAGCGATATGGAGGAGATTATGATGAGAAATAGTTAGAGATTAGGAGGAAACTGTGGCTTTACCAAACAGAAAGGCTCTAGTCAAACTGTGGTATTACCAAAACGCTATTGGCTGTTTCAAAAAAGGGGAGGAGCTGCTAACAGCTGGAGCCGTTTCAGGGGAAATTACGTCAACACACTGCACGTTTCAAGGCACTTCAGTGGGCCTTTAAATTTAAACACCACATCTTTGCTTGCATGTATATCTGCCGGCATCTGCATTTTTTCAAATCATATTTAAAAAACATGACGGTTGTTAATGGCGACGCAAAGAATTGTGGGTTATCTGCAGCAGCGAAGGATACACCTCATGCACACTCTGAATTCCTGTGTGTCCTATTTACTTTTCTGAAATGAGACAGCCTTAATGATGCATGCAGCCTTGAAATGCGACCTCTGGAGGATGCAGCCTTTCGAAATGAGACACAGCTTTTATACATAGTGCAATGTATCGTTGAAGAAATCAACTAACTACTGACGACTGTTTCCCGAAACCGTATTGTCGCAAATTTGTCATTCAACTTCTTTTAATGAATCTGTTTAATGATAGATTTTTTGCTATAAACTATGAACATGGTCTCTGAGGACTAATTCTAATTTTTCTCAGTTATTTTGCTTTATTTACAGGTGCTGGTCATATAATTAGAATACCATCAAAAAGTTTATTTATTTCACTAATTCCATTCAAAAAGTGAAATATATTTTATAAATATTATATTCATTCATTACACACAGACTGATATATTTCAAATGTTTATTTCTTTTAATTTTGATGATTATAACTGACAACTAAGGAAAATCCCAAATCCCTTCAGTATCTCAGAAAATTAGAATATTGTGAAAAGGTTCAATATTGAAGACACCTGGTGCCACCCTCTAATCAGCTAATTAACTCAAAACACCTGCAAAGGCCTTTAAATGGTCTCTCAGTCTAGTTCTGTAGGCTACACAATCATGGGGAAGACTCCTGACTTAACAGTTGTCCAAAAAACGACCATTGACACCTTGCACAAGGAGGGCAAGACACAAAAGGTCATTGCAAAAGAGGCTGGCTGTTCACAGAGCTCTGTGTCCAAGCACATTAATAGAGAGGCGAAGGGAAGGAAAAGATGTGGTAGAAAAAAGTGTACAAGCAATAGGGATAACCGCACCCGGGAGAGGATTGTGAAACAAAAATCATTCAAAAATGTGGGGGAGATTCACAAAGAGTGGACTGGAGCTGGAGTCAGTGCTTCAAGAACCACTACGCGTAGACGTATGCAAGACATGGGTTTCAGCTGTCGCATTCCTTGTGTCAAGCCACTCTTGAACAACAGACAGCGTCAGAAGCATCTCGTCTAGGCTAAAGACAAAAAAGGACTGGACTACTGCTGAGTGGTCCAAAGTTATGTTCTATGATGAAACTAAATTTTGCATTTCCTTTGGAAATCAGGGTCCCAGAGACTGGAGGAAGAGAGAAGAGGCACACAATCCACGTTGCTTGAGGTCCAGTGTAAAGTTTCCACAGTCAGTGATGGTTTGGGGTGCCATGTCATCTGCTGGTGTTGATCCACTGTGTTTTCTGAGGTCCAAGGTCAACGCAGCCATATACCAGGAAGTTTTAGAGCACTTCATGCTTCCTGCTGCTGACCAACTTTATGGAGATGCAGATTTAATTTTCCAACAGGACTTGGCACCTGCACACAGTGCCAAAGCAACCAGTACCTGGTTTAAGGACCATGGTAACCCTGTTCTTAATTGGCCAGCAAACTCGCCTGACCTTAACCCCATAGAAAATCTATGGGGTATTGTGAAGAGGAAGATGCGATATGCCAGACCCAACAATGCAGAAGAGCTGAAGGCCACTATCAGAGCAACCTGGGCTCTCATAACACCTGAGCAGTGCCACAGACTGATCGACTCCATGCCACGCCGCATTGCTGCAGTAATTCAGGCAAAAGGAGCCCCAACTAAGTATTGAGTGCTGTACATGCTCATACTTTTCATGTTCATACTTTTGAACAGTTGGCAAAGATTTCAGAAAATTCCTTTCTTTGTATTGGTCTTAAGTAATATTCTAATTTTCTGAGATACTTAATTTTGGATTTTCCTTAGTTCTCTGTTATAATCATCTAAATTAAAAGAAATAAACATTTGAAATATATCAGTCTGTGTGTAATGAATGAATATAATATACAAGTTTCACTTTTTGAATGGAATTGGTGAAATAAATCAACTTTTTGATGATATTCTAATTATATGACCAGCACCTGTACATATTCAAGCATAGGCTCGTCCTTACGTAGCCTACTAGAGAATGTATGCACATGCACTTTAAATCTCTTGACAAACTAAAAGACGTAAATTACATTATGCATTCGAAATAAAATATATAGATTGTACTGAATGTCAGCTTGCTTATTTTGCTCAAGATAAGGATTTATTAAGTCCACATGTCATGCAAACAAGAAACTATGCTTCTAACCACAGGTCGAGAGCTGTCGTTCCAACCACACAACTTTGCGATGCTATTTGCGAATGTTCGTTGGAACTATGGTTCAGATAGCTCTAAACAAAAGCACAATTTATGGGTCAAGGGCATCATAACCTCTCTGCAGCCCTGGAATGATTCTCTCTCAACAGGTTCTGGTTTATCTTGTCTTCCATCCACATTCATCTCAGGATCTGAAATTAGCAGCTCTGCATCCATATGGCACACAAGGACTTGTGTGTGTGTGAGAGTGAGAGAGAACAGATTGTTGTGGAAACCTTCAGTCCTGCCCTGTGAACCCTGATGCTACGGTCACCAGCAGGAGGGCAAAACGACTGCTGATAGAAGGGCAGCTGACACTCTCACACAGCTGTTAAATACACACATGCTCCAAAATTAACTTTTGCCATATCGGCCAATGGCTGGCATTACATTTATTCATTTAGCAGAAGCTTTTATCCAAAGCGACTTGCCAATGAGGACAAAACAAAGCAATTCATCCAAATGAGGGAACTGGCTTACTCCCGTCTTCAGTGTCACATCATTCTTCAGAAATCATTATAATATGCTAATTTGCTGCTCAATAAACATTTGTATAACTATTGATGTTGAAAACAGTCGTGGTGCTTCATATTTTTTTGAAAATATTGTTCTTTGCATACATTTTAACCATCCATTAATTAGCAATTCATAGAAAAGGTGAACATTTGCCTGTAAAGCCTGATTTTAAAAAGCTTACAGAGTGCTAATTTTTGACCCTATACATGCACACATGCACATGGTGCGCACACACACACACACACACACACACACACACACACACACACACACACACACACACACACACACACACACACACACACACACACACACACACACACACACACACATATACACACACACACACACACACACACACACACACACACACACACACACACACACACACACACACACACACACACACACACACACACACACACACTACAACTGTATCACCATTCCCAGAGTTATCTTCGCCAGTGTGATAATTATATAATTAAGGATAACAACTAAAAATGTGTTGATTAAAAATACAATAAATTAGATTTTTTAATTGGATCATTAAACCCCTCACACTTTTTAATTTTTAACAAGTTGGAATCATGAGAAAATATTTTTATGTGTGTGTGGCAGGAATTCTCTGGAGAGAGAGTGCCCTTTTCTGAAGCTGCTATGATCCGTCAATTAATAAGAGTCCCTTTATAATGTGGTATAAAGTCAGAATTGTGTGTGTAAAGTTAGAATTGTGTGGTATAAAGTCAGAATTGTGGGTGTAAAGTAAGAATTGTGTGTGTAAAGTCAGAATTGTGTGGTATAAAGTCAGAATTGTGTGGTATAAAGTCAGAATTGTGTGTGTAAAGTTAGAATTGTGTGGTATAAAGTCAGAATTGTGTGTGTAAAGTTAGAATTGTGAGATATAAAGTCAGAATTGTGTGTGTAAAGTTAAAATTGTGGGTATAAAGTAAGAATTGAATTGTGCGATATAAAGTCAGCATTGCATGTATAAAGTCCAAATTGTGTGTTTAAAATCAGAATTGTATGATAGTCAGATTTGAATTATGTGATATCAAATCAGAAGTGTGATATAAAGTCAGAATTGTGTGATAGTCAGATTTAAATTGTGTGGTATAAAGTCAGAAATATGTGGTACAAAGTCAGTGTTGTGTGTATAAAGTCAGAGTTGTGTGTATAAGATCAAGAGAAAAAATTGAAAATAGCCTTTTGACATTGACGTGGGCTTTTAAATAGCCCCTTTCTTTTGTTTCTTTTTTTTGTTTTGTTTTGTTTTGTTTTCTGTTCAGTTATTAACGTTTGTATTTGTAATTTCATGTATGTGTATATATTCTTTCTCCTACGAGAGTTTTGTATTTTGCTGTTTTTTGTCAAAAAAAAAAAAATATATATATATATATATATATATATATATAGAAACATGGGTAGAGTTTTGATCAAACATCTTCCATGTCAATGAATCGCAATCCTAAAAAAAAAAAAAAAAATAAGAGTCCCTTTGTTTCCCCTTCAGTCTGGTTTCATACAGTTAGATTCACATACACACATATCGACAGCTGTCATTCATAAACATGTCAAAATCTATGCTCTGTCCAAAACCTGTCCCAGAGGCTGATAAAACGCTTTCTTGCTGAATAAAACCCAACATTTTACTGTGGGCAGCTCAAGGTAATTAAAATACCCAGCCACCCTTTTAGAATAAAAAAAATCTAATCTACCAGAGCACATTGCCCTTTGAATGGGTTCATCGGACCTCACAGAATCTGTACCTCGCTGGTTTGAGTTCTACTTCATGGGTAGATCTTAGTCATTTGGAGGGGAGGAGTGTTTCAGTCACATCATCTTAATACTAGGGTACCTCGGGTTCGGTGCTTGGCCCTCTCCTTTTCTCAATATACACAACATCGCAATTATATTCTTTTAAAGTAAATTATTTCTGTAATAAGTTCTATTTTTAAAAGTATGCTAAAGTGTACTAGTTGTTCACATGGAAAATTATTTAACTGAAATTTCATTCGCAGCAACAGTTCAGAATTTCTTTATATAAATTATGTTTTAAATTGTGTTCAACTCATACAAATATACTGAAATTGTTTTAAAAATGAATCAAATATAGCAAAAAGTAAGTGATCCACGCAGTGGTAGTCGACATTGTAAGACGTGTTTCCCCGCTGCTCGGTGAGAAAGTGCTACATTTACTCATTTATTGGCACAGTTTTGTAAAACAATTTTGAAAAAGTTGTAAAATAATTTTACTGACATTAGTAGGATCTTTTATATCGACGGTAAATCACGAATATATCGTCATCTCGAACGAAAAAGGACGTGGGTAAGAGCGGCCGCGGTAAAACTGCACACTCGTTGGAGGATGTTGATGGGACCTCAACAAACACTAATTCTGCTGACAGTTAATCTATGAACTTAAATTTCGTCCAGGGCATGCTGGAGTCGGTCAAAAATTATATATGCACGAAAATTGACTCCTTGTCAACGCCAACGGATCTGCGGTCAGAGATCGCCACAGTCAGACAAGAGGTTAAAGACTGGCTAGGCCCTATGCAGCAGAAAGTGGATGCCAACACTGACACGATCAAAGAACTGGAACGTTCAGGATCCGATCACAGTGATCGTATAACTGAAATGGAATCAGTTATCTCCACTGCAAAAACAGGTGGGACAACTGGATGCCAAATGTGAAGATCTGGAGGGAAGATCCAGAAGGAATAATATTTGCCTTGTTGGATTACCAGAGGGAGCCGAGGGTTCGCGTTCAGCTGACTTTGTTGACATCACACACTGCGTGAGAGGCCAAGGAAGGGGGTTCTATTTTTCTTTCTTGCATTATAATCTCACTTTCTCACAAAGTTAATTGTGGTTGTTAAAAAGAAGATAACTCTGGGAATGGTGATACAGTTGGTGTGTGTGTGTGTGTGTGTGTGTGTGTGTGTGTGTGTGTGTGTGTGTGTGTGTGTGTGTGTGTGTGTGTGGTGTGTGTGTGTGTGTGTGTGTGTGTGTGTGTGTGTGTGTGCATGTGTGCATGTATAGGGTCAAAAATTTGCACTCTGTAAGCTTTTAAAAATCAGGCTTTAGTAAGATATTACACCACCTCCAACATCTACGGACCCACATTGTCTATCTTCAGGAAACGCAAAAATTCATGACCACCTATTGTTAAGGAGAAGATGGGTTGGTCAGGTATTTCACTCCAAATTTCAGGGTAAATCCAGGGGTGCGGCAATTCTTATACACAGGTCAGTTCCCTTCATATGCTCTGATGTTATAGCTGATTCTAATGGGAGATTTGTCATTGTCTCTGGTAAAATCAATAATTTTCCAGTTCTCCTTGCTAATGTCTATGCACCTAACTGGGATAACGATAATTTTTTCAGACATTTATTTTCTGTACTGCCTGATACCTCTTCGCATCATCTTATTTTGGGAGGTGATTTTAATTGCTGGATAAATCCCAAACTCGACCGCTCCTCTGTTAGACATAACACGCTATCAAAATCTGCACAAGTGATTCAGTCTTTTATGGAGGAGTTTAAAGTCTCTGATCCTTGGCGTTTTTTTAACCCGTCTGGGAAAGAATACTCATTCTTTTCTCAGGTGCATCATACTTTTACACGGATTGACTTTTTCTTGATAGATAACAGGTTAATTTCTTCTGTTGAGACATGCTCATACAACGCTATCGTTATTTCAGACCATGCACCGGTTAATACGAAGGTTTGTATCAGGGAGCTTGATGGCACACGGCCACCTTGGCGTTTAAATTCCCGTTTGTTGACAGACGAACATTTTAAGGAATTTGTGTCCAATCAAATAGATGTGTTCATATCAACAAACAAGTCTTCAGATGTTTCAGCATCCCTTCTTTGTGACACTGTGAAGGCATACTTAAGGAGGAAATAATTTCATACACTGACTGCATATAGAGAAAAAATGAGGAAACGTAAAATATCAGAGATTGTTCAGAAACTTGTTCATATAGATAATATCTATGCAATTTCTGCCTCCCCGGATACATACAATGAGCGTCTTGCTCTACAGGCTGAATTTGACATTCTTTCATCATGTTATGCAGATAATGTAATGCTTAGATCCAGATCCAAGTACTATGAAGAGGGTGATAAGGCAAGTAAGCTGCTGGCCCATCAATTAAAACAGGATTCATCCTCTCATCTTATTCCTCAGATTTAAACTTCATCAGGGGTAACAACAAACCCCCTTTTAATTAACCCCCTTGCGTTTGATGTCTTTTTTAGTGAACTGTACATACCCACTGTTGACTCTGCTGCTCAGTTAGAAGAACCTGTCACAAAATGGTAAATGTCCAGGGCCGGATGGGTATATCCAGTAGAGTTTTATAAAACATTTTTAGACAAACTGGCCCCCTTAATGATAGATATGTATCTTGAGTCATTTGACTCACTCAAGCTCCCCCAAACACTTAATCAGGCTTCTATCTTCTATAATTAATTTTAAAGAAAATAAAGACCCCCTTCACTGCACTTCTTATCGCCCAATCAGTCTCCTTAATGCTGATTTCAAACTCTTATCAAAGTTGTTAGCGTTACGTTTGGAATCCATCTTATCATCCATTATTTCTCCAGACCAGACTGGGTTTATTAAAAATAGCCACTCTTTTGTTTAATATTGTATACAATCCCTCCTCTTCTATTGTCCCAGAGGCTGTAGACGCCGAAAAAGCCTTCGACCGGGTGGAGTGGAAGTATCTTTTTTACACTTTAGAGAAGTTTGGTTTTGGCTGCAGATTTATTTCTTGGGTGAGGTTACTATATTCTGCCCCACAAGCTTCTGTCAGGACCAATAATACTCGTTCAGCATACTTTCCCCTCCACCGATCCACTCGCCAGGGATGCCCTTTGAGTCCACTTCTCTTCGCCATTGCTATTAAGCCCCTCTCTATTGCACTACGATCTAATTCTTCTATAATGGGCATAAAAAGAATGGGCACAGAACAAAAGGTGTCTTTGTATGCGGATGATCTTCTTCTCTACATTTCGGATTTGGATAAATCAATATCTGCAGCTCTTAATCTCTTAAAATCCTTTGGGTTGATTTCTGGTAATAAATTAAATCTAAGCAAGAGTGAGATTTTTCCATTAAACTCTGCAGCTAGGAATTACGCTTTACATAACTTTCCATTTAAGATCTCGCAACATAGATTTACTTATCTTGGCGTTTGCATTACAGATAAATTTAAAGACCTTTTTAAATGTAACTTTGCTAATTTGCTGCTCCCGATGGAGAAGGATTTTGATTGCTGGTCATTGCTTCCCCTGTCCTTGGCTGGAAGAATTAACTCGGTTAAAATGAATATCCTTCCAAAATTCTCTTATTATTTTCAGTGCATACCCATTTTCCTTCCTCTACACTTTTTCCGGAAAATTGATTCCCTGATTTTGGGATTAATTTGGAATAAAAAGATCCCCAAAATTCATAAGGCATTCCTTCAGAGACCTAAAATTATTGGGGGTATGGCTTACCTAATTTTCAGTTTTATTATTGGGCTACAAATCTTAGGGCCATGCAATACTGGTTAAATCAAGATCATCCCAATGATTCATCTGTGTGGCTTACCATGGAGGCTATTTCATGCATGCCCACTTCGCTAGCAGCATTATTTCATGCTCCCATTAAATGCTCATCCTCTCCATATACCAAAAATGTTATTGTTAAAACTACATTAAGAATTTGGAAGCAATTCAGACACCATTTTGGTTTACAAACCTCTTCTATTTCTGCACCTATAGCAGCAAATTTCGTTTTCCCACCATCATTATTGGATATAACCTTTTCTCAGTGGTCTACATTGGGTATTATAACATTTAAGGATCTTTATATAGATGATGTATTTGCATCTTTCCAGCAACTACTTGAAAAAAATGCTTTGCCAAAGCACCATTTTTTTTAGATATCTGCAGGTTCGCAGTTTTGTCCGGGACACATCCCCTCACTATCCTAACCTCCCTGGTGTTACTCCCATTGACTCCTTCCTCAAATCTATCCATGTTATGAAATGTATGATCTCCCATTTTTATGAAGCAATCTGTGCCTTACGAGAAAGCTCACTTGCATCTATTAAAATATCAGTGGGAGGAGGATATAGAAGAAAATATTCCTGAAGAACAATGGGAAAAGATTTTACACTGTGTGCATTCCTCATCCTTCTGCGCCAGACATGGTCTGATGCAGTGTAAAATCCTTCATCGCACCCACTGGACCAAAGTTAAACTTTCTAAAATATATTCCGATGTGGATCCCATGTGTGATCGCTGTCATCAGGCTCCCGCGACTACTGCACATATGTTCTGGTCCTGTCCATCTTAACACAAATATTGGTCTCAGATCTTTAAAACATTATCTAAGAATCTTGTTGAATGTTGAACCTTTGGCAGTCACAGCTTTATTTGGCACCCTCTCCATTTTGCGTGCCACGCCAAAATATAAGACTGATTTCGTAGATTTTGTTACACTCCAGGCAAGACATCTCATTTTAATAAATTGGAAATCGCCTACACCCCTTACTCATTCGTCATGGATTAAAGATATTTTTCATTTAATCAAACTAGAAAAAAATCAGACATACAATGAAGGGATATTCTGATAACTTCTATAAAATTTGGGGTCCTTTCCTGGATTGTGTATAAGTGAATGTTCTTAAACTCCTGTCTATCTCTCTCCTCTGGCATTTAAGAATCTTCTTCTTACACCTGTTATTCTAATTTGTAGATGTTCCATGCGCCACCCCGCGTTGCGGGTATAAATACGGAAGTGGAAGTACTGCATAGCTTTCAACTTAGGAGCTGAGCATTACATGTTCCTACGAAGAGTGTGTTTACACAAACTAAACGAGTCTCTACGAGAAGATCAGCTTACCTGTTCCTGTGTCGGTGTGACGGTGCTTTACAGCGGTGGTCGCGAGCAGAAGAAATCTGTCGGTTCGCTGGGCGTTTCCTCTGAGTGCTTACAGTGGGCTTGCACCTTTAAACCACTGTGAGCCGCGGCTATTCCCCTGTGTGCCTCGGCACTTGTTGGAGCGGTTCTCTCTTCTCTCTATCACTAAAAGAGCAACACGGTTTGACCCTCCGTCTTTTTCAAGATGCCATTCAAACCGTGTGTTTCTGGATGCGGTTGTTTTCCTGTCCTCATTTGACGGCCACGATCTCTCTCACATATAAAGATGTGAGATTGCTTTCGTGGGTGATTCATGCTCTCTCAGGAGAACTGCTGGGCGAGTTCTCGACAGTGTCGCCAAAGAGGCTAGCCTGACAGACAGGGGCGTTGAGGAACCAAACTTTGTCAGGCTCACGCATATCTGCCAGGTTTAGCCCCGGCTTGCGGTTGGATGCGGTTGTTTCCTGTCCTCATTTGACGGCCACGATCTCTCTCACATATAAAGATGTGAGATTGCTTTCGTGGGTGATTCATGCTCTCTCAGGAGAACTGCTGGGCGAGTTCTCGACAGTGTCGCCGAAGAGGCTAGCCTGACAGACAGGGGCGTTGAGGAACCAAACTTTGTCAGGCTCACGTATATCTGCCAGGTTTAGCCCCGGCTTCCTGGACCACTAACGTGGACATCGCCTGACCCAGGGAGCAGTGACTTCCGTCACCCGGAGAGCGAGGTCCATCACTGCACGCAGTTCCTGCATAACCCCTGAGTCAAGACTACCCTCATGCATGCAGGAGAGAGGGTAGTGAGAGAGCGAAAAAATATATACAGATTATGTCCCTTTGGCGTTCCATATTTTGACACCAATAGCTCCACACTGCTAAATTCTTCCAATTCTTCAGGAGAGCATGGTCACGTCGGCGTGTTGTTTGTCTCACCTTTCTCGTAAGGGCTTGAGCGTTCAGCGCGCCGTGTGCCGTCGGGTGCTGGCTGACAGCGGGGGTTGCCACGGCAACCCAGCGCGTCACTCGGCACTCTCTAGATGCGCGGTCCAGACTATGAAACCTCAAACGGGGTTGAGTACCTTTGCTTATTCCCTGATCTAGTTTCTTTTCTGGTGCTCCAGAAAAGGATTATTTTGGTTAATAAGCCTTGGTGACCTGAGGATTACAGTGGGGCATCCCCGCCGGGTACATCTCTTCGGGCCCCCACTCCTCTATCGCATCATGAGCATGTTGAGACTTTGTTCGTGGGTGGTTCATGTTCTCTCATGGGAACATGGCCACGTCGGCGCGTTGTTCGTCCTGCCCCTTTAATAGGGGCTTGAGCGTTCAGCGTGCCGTGTGCCGTCGAGTCTGGCGGCCACACCCACTGTCTCCCATGCCTGCTGGTAGCCCAGATGGGATTGCTGGTCCTTTTTTAAAAAAAAAGGGGGACCCAGCATTTCATTTGTGGCTCTGGCAGAGGACAGATGTCAATTGCTGCATCGGAGAGAGGGCTGTTATGTGCTGGAGATGATGACGCTGAGTTTCCCACTATAATAGTGTGTGCTCATGCTGAATCAGATTCGGTGTTGACAGCCATGCCTTCCAGGGTGGCTGCCTGGATGTGTATTGGAAGAATTTAGCAGTGTGGAGCTATTGGTGTCAAAATATGGAACGCCAAAAGGGCCATAATCTGTATAAATTTTTTCGCTCTCTCACTACCCTCTCTCCTGCATGCATGAGGGTAGTCTTGACTCAGGGGTTATGCAGGAACTGCGTGCAGTGATGGACCTCGCTCTCCGGGTGACAGAAGTCACTGCACGCTCCCTGGGTCAGGCGATGTCCACGTTTGTGGTCCAGGAAGCCGGGGCTAAACCTGGCAGATATGCGTGAGCCTGACAAAGTTTGGTTCCTCAATGCCCCTGTCTGTCAGGCTAGCCTCTTCGGCGACACTGTCGAGAACTCGCCCAGCAGTTCTCGGTAGCCCAGAAGTGGATGGAGGTGGTTAAAAAAAACAAAAAAAAAAAACATCCTGCCCCGACGACTAGCTGCTGCTTCCACCCAGTCGTCGGCTGCAGCACCTCCATCTGCTTGTCGCCGAGGGTGCCCCCCCTGCATCTGCCTCCGCCCCTGCTAAGCCAAGCAGCAGCCTCCACCCAGGCAGCAGGTGGCCGGGCGCAGGGGATGTGCCCAACCCGTCCAGGATACCGCGAGTCCGCTAGCAAGCACATGGGCGAGCGGCCCTGGAACGGGCAGCCTAGCGAGATGGCAAACTGCTCGGGGAGACTGTGTCCACACCCCTCCCTCCCACGGAGGAGGACCGGGGGGAGAATATTTTTTCGGTTCGGTCCTGCCGCTGGCTCTCCGGAGTCCAGCGGTACCCACATTCAGTTTCCTCCCTCCCTGGGCCCTGAGAGGGTCAGGTTGGCAGTGTGCGACGCCCCTGGGCCTTGCCACTCCTTTCCTCCCCTCTCCCCCTTCGCCAGGGGGCAGCAGTGTGGGCACCGAGGACACCCCCAGGCCTTCTCACCCACACTCTGCCCCACCTGGAGTACTCAGACAACACTCCGGGCCGCCTCCGAGCCTCCCGAGTCGGGTCTGAGTGCTCCACCTCGCTGCCTCACCCCGGGTACGTCTGTGGTGCCGATGATCCCGCTTGTTCGGTCTCTGGGGGCCTGGCTAAAAGGCCTCCCCAGACCGTCATGCTGGCTCATCCGTACCATCAGACTCGGCTATGCGATTCGGTTCGCACGCCGGCCTCCCAAGTACAGGGGCATCCTCTTCACCTCAGTGCGGAGCTCGGATGCCTATGTCTTGCGGTCCGAGATCGATGTCCTGCTGGCGAAGGGCGCGATCGAGCCGGTTCCTCCAGCCGATATGAGGTCGGGGTTCTACAGCCCCTACTTCATTTTTCCCAAGAAAGGTGGTGGGTTAAGACCAATCTTGGACCTGCACATTCTGAATCGGGCCCTGCACAAGCTCCCATTCGGAATGTTAATGCAGAAATGCATTCCTGAATGCATCCGTCCCCGAGATTGTGAACACAGGGACATGGTGCTCAGTCACCTCAGCCTGTTGGGACTTCGGGTCAACCGAGAGAAGAGCAAACTCTGTCCCTCGCAGAGGATCTCTTATCTCAGTATGGAGGATTCGGTCAGCCGGACGGCGTGCCTCACTCCGGAGCGCGTCCGGTCAGTGTTGAACTGCTTGAATACGTTCAATGGCAGGACAGCGGTCCCACTGAATTTTTTTTCAGAGGCTCCTGGGGCATATGGCATCTGCAGCCGCGGTAACGCCGCTCGGATTGCTTCATATGAGACCGCTTCAACGCTGGTTACACGACCGAGTCCCGAGATGGGCGTGGCGCAGCGTACAGTACCGGGTCTCAGTTACTCCTTACTGTCGCCAAACCTTCAGCCCGTGGTCGGACGTCTCGTTTCTCCGGGCCGGTGTGTCCTTAGAACAGATGTCGAGGCATGCTGTGGTTTTCACGGATGCCTCGTCCACGGGCTGGGGGGCCACGTACAACGGGCACGTAGTTTCGGGTCTGTGGAGGGGTGGTCTACGCTCCCGTTGCATGCTCCGGCTCGCCCGCCATCTCCTCCTGTGGAGTCAGAAGTTTGTGAGGTCACTTTGTGCCATTCACATCCCAGGTGCGCTGAACCAAACAGCCGACGAGCTCTCTCGTCAGTCGACACCTCCGAGCGAATGGGGACTCCACCCCCGGAGCGTCCAGCTGATATGGGACCACTTCGGGGTTGCACAGGTAGACCTGTTCGCTTCCCCGGAGTCGACCCATTGCCAGTGGTACCACTCCCTGTCCGGAGGTACCTTAGGCACAGATGCACTGGTGCACAGCTGGCCCCGGGACCTACGCAAATATGCGTTTCCCCCAGTGAGCCTTCTTGCACAGACTCTGTGCAAGGTCAGGGAGGACGAGGAGCAGGTCTTGTTTGTTGCGCCCTACTGGCCCAACCGGACCTGGTTCCCAGAACTAGCACTCCTCACGACAGCCCCTCCCTGGCCGATTCCCCTGAGGAAGGACCTCTTTCTCAGGGACGGGGCACTCTACGGCACCCGCGTCCAGACCTTTGGAAACTCCATGTCTGGTCCCTGGACGGGACGCGGAGGTTCTAGGTGGCCTGCCACAAGCTGTGGTGGACACCATCGCTTCAGCTAGAGCCCCCTCTACGAGGCGCCTCTATGCTCTAAAGTGGAACCTGTTCGTCGTCTGGTGCTCTTCCCACCGGGAAGACCCCCGGAAGTGTTCGATTAACGTCGTGCTTTCCTTCCTGCAGGATGGGTTGGAGCGACGGCTGTCTCCCTCCACCCTCAAAGTGTACATCGCTGCAATAGCGGCGTATCACGATGCAGTAGACGGTAAATCCGTAGGTAAGCACGACTTAATCGTCAGGTTCCTCAGAGGTGCGAGGAGACTAAATCCTCCTCGTTCTACCTCGTTACCCTCTTGGGACTTAGCCCTGGTGCTTAGAGCACTCCAGGGTCCTCCATTTGAGCCTTTGCAGTCAGTTGAGCTAAAAATCCTGTCCATGAAGACAGTCCTCCTGACTGCATTGGCCTCAATCAAGAGGGTAGGGGACCTGCATGCACTTTCGGTCGACGAATCGTGCCTAGAATTCGGGCCGGCCAACTCTCACGTTGTCCTGAGACCCTGGCCTGGATATGTGCCCAAGGTTCCTACCACTCCCTTCCGGGACCAGGTAGTGAACCTACAAGCGCTGCCTTCGGAGGAGGCAGACCCAGCCCTAGCTTTGTTATGTCCGTCTGCGCTCTCCGCGCTTACGTTGACCGGACTCAGAGCTTCAGAACCTCTCAGCAGCTCTTCGTCTGTTACGGAGGTCAGCAGAAGGGAAAGGCTGTCTCCAAGCAGAGGTTGGCCCATTGGATAGTGGATGCCATTGTCTTGGCTTACCAGTCCCAAGACGTACCTTGCCCATTCGGGGTGCGGGCACACTCAACAAGGAGTGTTGCTTCTCCTGGGCGCTGGCTCAAGGTGCCTCGCTGACAGACATTGTAGAGCTGCGGGCTGGGCGACACCTAACACGTTCGCTAGATTTTATAGCCTCCGTGTAGAGCTGGTATCTTCCCGCATCCTCGCCCCCCGGGGCCAGTAGTGCTAAGTACCCGTTCTAGTGTCGGCTTGCAACGCCACTCCCGCCTACGGGCCGGATACGTGCGTCTATTTTGCTCCAGTTGTGTTCCCCGGAAACGGCTAACCCTGGGAGTTCCTCCGTCACCCCTGCGGTGTCAGACGTTGCGGACCGTCTGACGCCAGGCCTGCACCCGTATGCTTGTGGAACGTGTGTGTAGACTGGGTTCCATATGTTGCGGTCCCCTAACGGCTACCCCATATGTGTATTCTCCACGGTATCTGCTACCCTACTGGCTAGCCCCGTGTCTTTCCCTCGACAGAGCCCGCTCTGTCATCTCTGGGTGTGTCCCCCCCCCCCCCCTGGGATCAGGTTGGGTCCACCCCAGAGATCTCCATAGTTGCACTACCCTAGGTTAGGTTAGTCCTGATGCGTATTTCCACCTCTCCTTCCATTGAAGGATGTGGCTCCGCAGCGTACCATCTCCCGAGATGGGCACGCTTTCCCAGCGTTATCCAATAGTCACGCTGAGTGGGTCTTGCAGGAACAGCAAGTGACTGTCCTTCCCTGCCGGGAGCCCTGTCTCCCACTCCAACTTAGGAGTGGTCCAGCGAGCTCAGGCAGGGCGCTGGAAGGGCCAGCTTCCTAGCGTTTTGGTAGGGATCCCAATTCGTCGGTCAGTTCCGACGTACGTCGAACGTGAAAGACTGAAAGGGAACGTCTCGGTTACGTATGTAACCCTCGTTCCCTGAAGGAGGGAACGGAGACGTACGTCCCATCGCCAGGTGCTGTGCTTCAGCTGAAGGCCCGAGCCACACTTCTCGGCTCCTCAGTTGAAAACTATGCGGTACTTCCACTTCCGTATTTATACCCGCAACGCGGGGCGGCGCGTGGAATGCGTGAACCGCATGCCAATGTTCATTGGCTCGTTTTTAATACACTCGAAGTAGATTGGTCTCTGAAACAGATCCCAATTTGTCGGTCAGTTCCGACGTACGTCTCCATTCCCTCCTTCAGGGAACGAGGGTTACATACGTAACCGAGGCGATTTTTCACATATTTTACATTAGTGTCGGTTTCGATGAAGCCACTGCTTCTGAAATACGCTGTGATTGGTCAGCTGGCCCAGTGTGCTGTGATTGGCACCGCTTAGCATGTGTTCTGGAAATGTCATGCCCCTTACCTGCGAGTTCCCTTTCAGTCGGTCACATTCGACGTACGTGACTTTTGGAGCTCCGGTGGACAAACAGATGTCGATCGCTGCATTGGAGGGGGAGTTTCAGTCCTCGGAGGATGAAGGTTCGGCTGTACTGCCTCCCTCTGGGAGAGTGGCAACGGCCGCACCGGACCCAGAGATGACGACTATGCTTTCCCGGGCCGCCGAAAGGGTCGGGCTTGTGTGGAACCGATGTCCCGAACCCTGTCCCGAACCCTCTAGGTTGGATGATTGGTTTCTCGGGGAGGGTCGCGCTGGTTCTCAGCGTCCCGCCCCGGTGCCTTTTTTCCCGGAGGTGCATGAGGAGCTCACGAGGTCGTGGACGGCACCTTTTTCTGCCAGAAACCGACCGAGTGACTCCTCCCCCTCACTACCCTTTACGGCGGGCCAGCCAAGGGGTACGTGGGAATCCCGCCAGTGGAGCGGGCCGTCGCGATGCAACTGTGTCCGGCGACCGCCTCCAACTGGCGCGGTGACCCGCGTCTCCCGTCCCGGGCCTATAAGTTCTCCTCCAGTCTGACTGGGAAGGCTTACAAGGCCTGTGGACAGGCTGCGTCCGCCTTGCATGCCATGGCGTTGCTTCAGGTCCACCAGGCCCAGGCACTCATGCACGAGGGTTGACGAAAGTCACCGCCCGTTCCATCGGTCAGGCGATGTCCACGCTTGTGTTCCAGGAGCGCCATCTCTGGCTCAACCTGGCCGATATGAGGGAGACGGACAAGTATCGGTTCCTGGACTCCCCCATCTCGTCAGCCGGGTTGTTCGGCAACGCGGTCGAGAGCTTTGCCCAGCAGTTCTCAGCTGCCCAGAAGCAGACGGAGGCCATCAAACACATCTTGTCCCGGCGGTCCGCTGCTGCCTCCACCCTGCCGCTTCGCTGCCCCGCTGCGGGTACGTATGTGGTGCCGTTGACCCCCCTTGCACGGTGTCTGGGAGCCTGGTTAGCGCTTCCCAGCCCGTCTCGGTGGCTGCTCCGTACCATCAGACTCGGCTATGCGATTCGGTTCACCCGGCGTCCCCCCAAGTTCAGGGGTGTTCACTTCACGCCAGTAGTGAAGGAGAACACCCCGTGCTCCGGGCGGAGATCGCAGTCCTACTGGCGAAGGACGCAATAGAGCCGGTCCCTCCAGCCGATATGAGGTCCGGGTTCTACAGCCTGTACTTCATTGTAGCCAAGAAAGGCGGTGGGTTACAGCCGATCTTGGATCTGCGGTTCTTGAACCGGTCCCTTCACAGGCTGCCGTTCAGAATGCTAACGCAGAAACGCATCTTCAGGTACATCCGTCCCCAAGATTGGTTTGCAGCGATTGACCTGAAGGACGCGTACTTTCATGTCTCGATTCTCCCTCGACACAGGCCCTTTCTGCGCTTTGCGTTCGAGTAGGGGTGTCCATGGTTAACCGATTAACCGATTAACCGTTAAAAATTGCGTAACCGAGTGAAACATTTTGCTCGTGTTAAGTGGCGTCAATGGCGTGCTTTGAATTTAGTTGTAATATATTTTTGCACCACTAGAGACCGCCAGAACGCTCCCAGACATTTGTAATATCCACAAGAAGAAGTCATGAGTTTTCTAACATGAAGCGGGCAAAGAAAAGTACAGCGTGGGAGCACTTTAAAATTGAGAGTGACGGGGCAAAATGCAAGTATTGCAATGCAGTGCTTAGATATACTTCAAGTACAACCTCGTTGTTGTACCATCTCAACAGCCAACACCCGGGGATCATTAGAGAGGCGGCCACGGGGCCTGCGAGTACCTTCGCCCAGCCTACCATCCCCACGATGCTAGCGCAAAACACGTGCAGTGGTGCTAAAGCCGAATCTATAACACAGGGGATTTGCAGAATGATTGAAAAGAACTAGGCTATGGCCTTCTACTAGGCTATGGTTCGTTTCTTCATTCGGATCTATTTGCGATGCGATCCATTCCATTCTAAACAAACAAAGCAGTTTATGCTTCGTCCTTGTTTCATTATTAATTTAGATAATAATTCATAAATGCACGCATAATTATCAGTGAACTTTATAAATGTTGCAGATGTTTTACATGCATGCACAAACAAATGCCTTTAAACTTATGTGTGCAAAATTCAGCTTGAAATGTCTTTTAACAATTTAAAACGAAAAGAAATAGGCTACTCTCTGATTATGTAATCGATGATGTGCATTTCTCTCTATAGTAGGATTGCCACCCGTCCCGTAAAATACGGAATCGTCCCGTATTTACAAGCAAAATGACGTGTCCCGTATCAAACCAATCCCAGTCAGCAAATTTCCTTTGGCACAGATTTGGGCCAGATAAACAGCTGAGCTGTGGCCCAGATAAGATTGTGTTTGCCGGCCCATATATGGCCCTCATCTTCTTTGCCAGAACTGAACCAAAGGAGTGCCATAACTCCACCAAGCATGAGCCAAATAATACAATTTAATGTGGCCCATGTGTGAACCTTGCATGCAATTTTAGTATGGTTGAGATCTGTTAAAATCTATGTGGCCCACATGCAGCTGACAGTATGTAAAAGTCTTATTAACTCAAAGGAAAATTAAACACTCCACAACAACAAATGTGCTCAAAACAATTTATTTTGACAAGTGTTTAAATAATTACAGATAGACGGTTGTACTTAATAATTACAGTAGCATTCAGTTGAAAACATTTCATAAAAATAAATATAATTACAGCAACACAGTTGAATTTAATAATTACAGTAGCATTCAGTTGAAAACATTTTAAAATAAATATAATTACAGTAGCATTCAGTTGTACTTAAAAAAATGTTTTCAACGGAATTCTACTTAAATTATTAAGAATAAATATGAATATATATATAAATAACATTCAAAGAGTGTTAGACTTAAATTTTTTACACCAAAATTCATGTTTTTTTAATCGTCTATCAATGTTATGTTCAACTAGTCAACTAATGTTCAACTAATGAGAGAAATAAAAAAAATAACAAATCACAGTAACTTGGTAAAGAGAACTTTAAAGAGAAATTGAGAAAGTTAAAGGAAACTTGAAAGGTAAAGAGTTAAAGAGAAGTGATGTTGAGAAGATGTGCAGGGAAGTCTCTAATGAGGGTCGGCAATGTGTTGTTGGGCCTCCCGTTTCTTCAATCGCTCCAGCCATTTACTGATGTTAAATTCAATATCTTTGAGGCTTTTCCAGTTAGGGGATTCTGCCTGACTGCACCTGCAATAAAATATAAATTTAAGTAATGTTAGCAGCAATACAACCTGGAAGCTAGAGCTGCAGGATAATGAAAAAAAAATATATATATTAATGTAAATTAATTCCTTTAATATTTTAATTGCAATTATTAACAGATTAAACACCTCTGATTGACCACTGTATGAAAGTTTTCCCCGTATAATTTCAAAAAGGAATTGCAAATTGTATTTTTCAATATGTGGGCCATAATAATACCATAATTCCATATGACAAACTATTTAGTTTTAAAAAAAAATACATTTTAGAATACTTTTCCACCAACCGGTTAAAATTTACAACACTGCATGTATTCTGCTTTACAAAAGACATGCACACTCTAATGTAAAAACACACCAACACAGATAGCAAAAATGTCACGTTTTAGTCCAAACAAGACAATAAAAGTGAGCCAA
Source organism: Romanogobio albipinnatus (assembly GCA_023566225.1). Classification (NCBI taxonomy): domain Eukaryota; kingdom Metazoa; phylum Chordata; class Actinopteri; order Cypriniformes; family Gobionidae; genus Romanogobio; species Romanogobio albipinnatus. Next base: position 61,377,303 of record CM042239.1, read on the forward strand.
AAAAAAAACACCTAATTACTTCTTGTGAGTACAAATAGCGATGCAGATTAAGACTAGCCGATTTCATAGATAGACATTGACTTGGGACTATATTATGGGGAAGCACAGACGAAGCACTGCTACTTGGGCGCAGAGATATCACGCAGCAACACATTAAATCCCACAACTTCCGTCAACATACCGATGTGAATATTAGCTGACTATTTTTTCTACAGTAGACATAGTGAATGGCGGTGAACATGGCTGATTTTGTGAGAGACGAAGAGGGTGACTTCTCAGACAGTCAAGATCCAGAACCATACCTCTATGAAGAAGAGGAGAGTGCTTTGAAAATAGAATGACAGGAGGTTTTATTTTTAAAAACGGTGACACGTTCCTTTAAGTGAGCCAGGGATGTGATCAGCTAATGCCAAAAAAAGAAGAAAAAACAGAATAGCTAACCCCATCCCCTGTAATTATTATTAATATTTTAATTAATTTAATAAAGACATATCTTACTATTGCAATAATATACACTGTAAATGAAAAATGAACATTTATAATGCATTCATAATAATAATAATGTTACAATAATATTTGGATTGATTCTGATAAACAATTATTATACTAAAAAAATGTTTTTAACTTTACAGAACAACAGTAAAATTACAATACTAACATTCATGGATGTCTTGCTTTCAAAAGTTAAACCACTGGGCTTTTATTTTGGCAGAAAACCGCAGACATTTCTCTTTGTTGACAACAGATTTAATTATTAATAATTCTAATTACGGATGGTTGGTGCACGTTGCATTCCCGAATGCAAATTATAAGCGGCTCAAACAGAGCGCTTGCAGAGAAGCATTTAATGTGATGCAACGCAACTAGAAAAATCTTTAGTCGAGGACAGTCCTACATGGATATAGGCTGATTTATACTTCTGCATCGCACCTAAGCCGGAGCCTCTACGCAGTAGGCAACGCGTTGGTTTTCATTTACAATTACACATGCAGAGGGAGCATGTGAAACCCGAGGGAGCGGTTCTAGCAGACCAATCACAGCGCTTGCGTTCGCATAGAGTTGACGCATTTTTACATTTTTGGAGAGGTGCACATCAGGGTACGCCGAAGGGTACGCGCGCTCCAAAAAGCCTATGACGTAGCTACGGCGTAAGTTTGACGCAGAAGTATAAATTGGGCTTTAGGGCCCTATCTTGCACCCAGTGCAAATGACTAAGTACACTGATGCATGTATCATTCCTATTCTCCACCCGACGCAGAGCTCACTTCTCCCTCCACAGACACACGTCGGTAAATTAGGGAATGAACTTGCGCTCGCGGGGCGGTTCAGCGAGAAGAGTGTTCCTGCACTAACGTTCCCTGGTGATATTCTGCAGTTTTACAAAACAATTCCTCCACAGACCCGGAAAAATAGTGTTTAAAGTCAGTGGCGCATAATTCAGACTTCAATTTTAATGGCGCATGCTTGGTGAGTGCATAACGCGCATTCACTTAGCAGTTCCCATTTTTGCAAACCATTTATAATTACAAGGAACAATATTAGCTACCACGCGAGGAAAATAATTGTGGTGAAATTAGATTATTTCTCAGAGGAGACGTGCTTTTAAACGGACAGACCGTTTTCAGGAGAAGAGTATTTCTCTTGTGAAAAGATGTGAAAAAATAGGCATAAATACACATTTACCCAAATTATTCAGGCTAATTGTAGTAATACAGGTGAAACTAGAAAAATTTGAATATCGTGCAAAAGTTATAATTTTGATGATTATGGCTAACAGTTTATGAAAACCCCAAATTCAAAATCTGAACAGAATTTTGACCCTCTGAAAAGTACAATAATGCATATAGTTATATATACTAAATATATTAGTTTCACCTTTTAATTTGAATTACTGAAATACATGAACTTTTGCACAATATTCAAATTTTCTGAGTTTCACCTGTGATGTATTATGCCATGCTCTTGGCAAACCCGCCATTATAATAGCAGTCCGCCATGGAACAAGCGCGCCAGCTCTTAAAGGGAATGTGAGATGATGCTCTGATTGGTTTATTTCACGTTACGCCCAAACCACACCTATGAATAATGAAGCTTCTTCAGACCAACACATTTTAGATTTGCAAGATCCGCACACACAGTTACTTGCGTTTCAGATCGTCAAAATAGGGCCCTTAGTGTTGTTAATTAGATGATGGAGATGATTTTACAGTTTCTCCTGCATTATGTTGATTATTAGGGACAAGAAAATGTATGATGTTTGAACATTTCGTCGAAGATTTCATTAACAAAATGAACACTACCATGCACAGGGTTGTCAGATAGCACAGATTAAGTAAAACACATGACCGAAAATGAATCAATTTAAGAGAAAAGTTTTTTAGGTGATTTAAGCTCCAAACCATTAATTTGTGACCATTACTATTACTGAGATAACAGAAATAACAATACAATGTTCTGTAAAGTGGATTTGAATAGTTTTGTATTGTGCAAAGTGCTATAAAATTAAAATGATTTCTAAAAAAGGTTCTCACCAATGACAACTTCCTTTTCACGAGTTCACACTTACATCAAATTAAATAGAGTTAATATTATGCGTATTTGGCGTGCTGTCCGGGGGAGGGCTCCGGGCTCGGAATTTTGCCCGAACCCAGAGTACCCGAAATTTGTTTATAAAACATCAATACGATCAGGCGTTGGACACCAACCTTCCCATTGACTCCTCTCCAATTCATCACACGTGCCACAGCAGTTGTAAAAGTGGCTTTCAGCACTCTCCACACTGTGTCTTTCAGGTCAAAGCCACCAACCAGACCCAGATACGTAATCTGATAGGAAAAAAAAACATTGTGTAAGTAAGTGGTTGAAATATACAGTGCTGGTCAGAATTATTTCCCCCCCCTGGTAAATATGATCAAAGATGGCTGTAAAAAATAAATCTGCATTGTTTATCATTTTGATCTTTAATTTTTTTATAAATTGGCACAAATCTAACCTTTCATTGAAGTAAAAGAATGGAAAGTGTGGGGGGGGGGGGGGAAATCACATTATGAAATAAATGTTTTTCTCCTAAACACATTGGGAACAATTATTTGCCCCCTTTTATTAAATACTTTTTGTAAGCTCCTTTTTCCAAGACGACAGCTCTGAGTTTTCTCCTATAATGCCTGATGAGTTTGGAGAACACCTGACCAGAGATCAGAGACCATTCCTCCATACAGAATTTCTCCAGATCCTTCAAATTCCCAGATCCATGTTGGCGCTTCTCTTCAGTTCACTCACTCATCATCTATAGGGTTCAGGTCAGGGACTGGGATGGCCATTGAAGATGCTTGGTTTTGTGCTCAGTGACCCATTTTTGTTCTGATGTTGGTGTTTATTTTTGGATCACTGTCCTGTTGGAAGACACAAACATGGCCCATTATAAGATTTCTATAAGAGTTTGTCAGGTTTAAATTTTTGGTAGTTGATCGAATCCATGATGCCATGTATCTGAACAAGATGTTCAGAAGAACGCAAAAGCTGCGCTACATTTAGAATTGATTGTGATTTATTATGGGAAAACTGCATAGGATGTGCGTGCGCACGGTTTTATAAATCAGAATATTTCTGTGCGTACGCACATCCTATGTTTCATCCGTACGCTACTTCTGACGCAAATCAAAAATACAGAAGAGTATTTCATTTTACACATGGGGTGATTTTTTATCCCTGTGTGTGCCAAACCCATCTTAAGTGGTTACTACCAAAAAAGCTAAATTTTTTTGTTTCATCTGACCATAGAACGTTTGAAAAGTAACTGACACTACTGGAACTTCAAATAGGACGGGTTCTATGGTCAGATGAAACAAAAAAATTTAGCTTTTTTGGTAGTAACCACTTAAGATGTGTTTGGTGCACACAGGGATAAAAAAGCACCCCATGTGTAAAATGAAATACTATCTGGTTCAGATACATGGCATCATGGATTCGATCAACTACCAACAGATAAAAAATTTAAACCTGACAACCTCTTATAGAAATCTTATAATGGGCCATGTTTGGGTCTTCCAACAGGACAGTGATCCAAAAACAAACACCAAAATCAAAACAAAAATGGGTCACTGAGCACAAAACCAAGCATCTGTAATGGCCATCCCAGTCCCTGACTTGGGGCCTCACGTACAAAGACTTGCGTTGAATTCATCCTAAAACATTGTGTACGGACAAAGCTGTAAATGTGCGTACGCACAAAAAAAACAGATGTATGAATCTCTGCGTACGAAGGATCCCACGCATGTTCTCTTTGTACATCCCAATTAACGTAAAATTGAGTGCAAATGCACGAGCACAACGCCCCAGCCAGTCTCCTCCCTTAAATAAAGCAATTTAAATATGGTAATGAGTCCACTTTGGCAAAAGAAAGCAGTAAGAAAATGGCTAAAGCAAGCGGCAAGTAACAAAAATTTACAGAAAGTGAATTGGAGGTGCTACTATCGGAGGTAGAAACGAGAAAAAAATATTTTATTTGGAACTTTGTCCTCCGGAATTAATAACAAAAGGAAAAAATATGAGTGGGAGAGTTTGGCAGTCATCATCCTGGGCCAGAAAATCATTGTGGTCCTTAAAAACTCGTTCTCTTCGGATTTTGCCACAAATTGTAATTTGTGTCATCGTTTACCGTACTCACCCTCAAGTTGTTTCAAACCTGTATGCATTTCTTTCTTTTGCTGAACACAAGGGAAGATATTTTGAAGAATGTCGGTAACCAAACAGTTGATGGACCCCATTCACATCCATAATAGGAAGAAAAAAAATACTATGGAAGTGAATGGGGTCCATCAACTGTTTGGTTACCGACATTCTTCAAAATATCTTCCCTTGTGTTCAGCAAAAGAAAGAAATGCATACAGGTTTGAAACAACTTGAGGGTGAGTAAACGATGACAGAACTTTCAATTTTAAGTGAACTATTATTTTAAGAACACATTCTTATTTTCAACAATCGCCTGGTAGGAGAGTTTAAACCTCCTGAAAGATATACAAAGCATAAAAACATTGCTTATAATTTGCATATTTGCTTATTTTAATAACAAAGTTAAACTATATTGTGATCATACAATTATATATATATATATTTATATTAAATTACTCAAATAAGAATTCGGTCATAGCACCAATAGGTTATGACAGTTTGGGGTTCATATTTGTGAGAGAATGTTAGAGAATGTAATTGCAACATAATTGATATGTGATTGTTGCAAAAATCTCTGCACAATCACACTGTGGCATGTAATTATTTATTTATCTTAAATAAAGGGGAGAGAATGGTCCAAATGCATGCACAAGCAGTCAATTGAAGGTTTAGTTTTTTTTCTTTTTAATTAATTTACAATTGATAACACTTTACAATAAAGTTTTATTTGTTAACAAACATTACTTAATGTATTAACTAACATGAACTAACCATGAGTGATAGCCTACATTTCTTACTGTATTTGGTAATCTTTGATAACATTAGTTAATAGAAATACAGCAGTTCATTGTTTGTTCATAGTCCACTGTGCATACAGTACTACAACGTTAACAAGTACAATTTCTGATTTGAATGTATAAGTAAATGTTCAAATTAACATTAACACATATTAATACATGCTGAAGAAGTGCAGTTTATTGTTAGTTCATGTTAACAAGGTTGTTGTAATGCACACGTATTCATTTGTTTATTCTTGTTGCCATTTTTTATTAATATTATTTAAAACATTGTGAACACAAATTAGGATTTAGGTTTTTGACGAACAGTAACACCGACGTCGGACCGCGTCGCCTGAATTCACATTACACATGCCATATGATACTATTTTAGGTGTACGACAGTGTACTGTTGATTTAGCAAACACATCTGAATTTAAAACGGGAAACCAGCGGACCGCTATACATTAACGTTACACTTTATTGTATCTGTAAATTAAACTGAGGAGAAAACTAACGTAATTCGACCCACTCCTCAATTAAACGAATAACTAAATACTTAATAACATGCAATATTGACACATAATGCTTAATATTTCAATTATATGACTTTAAAGTGCCAAAACATCGCTTACCTGAATGTACACAGTCGTGAGGAGTAAAGCAGAGTAAATGGCGGCTGCTGCCCGGTTCGCAGTCAAATTCGCGCCGTAGTTTCACTCCACCAATAGGAGGGAGGATGCATAGCAACCTGATGTGTGGAACGGCGGATGTCTGCCGCACTTGATTTCAGGATTCCTGTGTTTTTCCATGTATAAGCCAAATGTTTACCACAAGTCGGTGTTTCTAACTGTGTGCCATAGCTCAACCACATATGGTTCTCATGTGTTCGTTGTTATCTGGGCCATATACCTCAAAATGATTTGTGAACCAAGAGAGCATTTCCCGCAGATTTTAAAGTTATGGCAAAACAAATATGGTCCCAATTTGGCCCATATTTGTTCAGCCATGCCACATCTAGGCCATATGTGCCAGATAATACCCACATATGTGGCCCAAACGTAATTGCTATCTGGGATACGGGACGCGATTTGTCCCGTATTTTTACACAGGTCCACACATAGTTCAATAAACACATACGGATTTTGCAGTGTGGAGAATACTGATAGCAAATATAAAGAAATCAATTTCACAATAAGTAGTACAGGAGCTCATTTGTGCGTGATTGTGTTTTAGGTGCCGGAGTCTCGAGAACATGCGCTGTGCCAGTGTGCCTGCAAACTTGCGAGGTGTTTTAAAAACATGTCGGGCACGCGTCGCGTCCACCGTTTGAACGCAAGATCTCCAGATATAGAGCTGAATATCAAAAAGGTATCAATGGGTCTGTCCAGTAACTCACGATGAACCTCAGGCCAACTGCACACTTTATGCGAAGCATTTCAGTGTCTCAGACTGTCTGACACATCCGTGCTTCTAAAGGTAGGCCTATAGTTTTTTTAAATGGATAATATATTAATATAATATTCCATACATTATCAGAGCTTGGCAGACAGAGTTATAATTTTTTAGACAGGTTAATTAATAGATTATAGCCTTATAAATGTTATTATTAATTTATATTAATTTTATTCATCATACATAATAAATAATTTGATATTTGATTAATATTTGTATTTGACATTTATTTAATATTTGACATAATTAATATTTGACATTTAAAAAAATATTTAGATAAAAATGGGACAAATAATTACATGATAATATAGTCATAATTTAAGTAAATGAATAAAATAAAAACATTTTATTTTTGAAATTCAAAAAAGTGATTACTGGTTCAGAATGACTGCTTAAAGGGACAGTTCACCCAAAAATAAAAATTCTGTCATCATTTGCTCACCCTCAAGTTGTTCCAAACATGTATACTAGAGCTGCAACTAACGATTATTTTTTCTGTCGACTAATCTAACGATTATTTTTTTTCGATTAGTCGACTAATCTAACGATTATTTTTCCAGGTTAATCTTATTATTCTTTTTTACTGATTATTGTATTTCAAAGAGGGTAGTGAATTTGTATATTATTTTAACATGAAATCAATGAATGATGACAATATTAATTGTATTTCAGGAAGGGTAGTGTACATAGTATGCCATTTTATAATGAAATATATGAACACAAGAAGCTTTTTAAACATAATATATAATGATACTCATCATAAAATGTATACAGAGTAGGCCTAATTAGGAAAAGTTGTTTACTATAGTAGTTGAGTATGATTTACTTATTGATTTGTGTCAATAGTAAACGAAAATGCACTTGTATTTATCTGCAAAAGGTTCACATACAGGAGCTTTCAGCATAGTTTTAATTTATAACTAGTCGTCTATTTTGAAGATACATGTGCATAAACAACGACTAAAGCTGCCAGAAGTTTTTGCCCAAACTTCAAAGACACATTTAAATGATTAAAGCTAGAGGCATATCTTAACTTTAATGTTACTTTAATCATGCAAACTACCTATACAGCATGTTATTATGCATATGTGTTTGGGACAGAGGGGAACCGGGTCGCATTAACAGGAGATATATGCAGCCCATAATAAATAAAAGCACGGGACGTACTGGGGTCGGAGAAGAACCCCGGAAAATGTGACCGTCTGTTGCAATACACGCGTGGCGCGAGAGAACACTGGCAGCAGGGTTGCCAGGTTTCCACAACAAAACCCACCCATTCGTTACTCAAAACTAGCCCAAAACAAGCCCAATCGCGTTTCGGGGAGGTTCTCTGGTAAACATCGCGTTCGGGGGGTTAAATATGTGTGTGTTTTTGCTTCAACCCGCGGACATGAGACACAGCCCGCGGCAACAGTGCAGAAGTAGCCCAATTCCGCGGAAAAAAAGTGGACTTGGCAACACTGACTGGCAGTGTGAAAGCTCCCGCTCTCCACGCGCACAGCTTCTGCTCTGCCACCGCGTGCAGTGTGAAACCGGCGTTACAGAGCGAACAAAGCACAGTTTTATTCGGCTTCTGTTTAAAGTACTCCCACACTTTTGAATGTCGCGGTCTGGCTTTATATGATAAATGATCATTTTCACTATGCCCGGGAGCAGAAGCTGCAATTATTCTAGATCTTCTGTTCCATTCTAGAACGTAAATAATGTGCCGCCGACGCGTCGACGCATTTCACGCACGTCGTTGCAGCCCTAATGTATACATTTCTTTGTTATGTTGAACACATAGGAAGATAACTGTGGAAGTCAATGGTGCCCCCAAAGCAGCCTGCGTACAGGCTGAACTTCAAAATATCTTCTTTTGTGTTCAGCAGAACTCGTACAGGTTTGGAACATCATGAGGGCGAGTAAATGATGACAGAATTTTTATTCTGGGTGAACTATCCCTTTAAAGTGCACCAAATAGGCTACTAAAGAGTTATTTTGAAATAAATAAAATCAAATGTAAAATAATATAAAATGTGTTCTGTTGCAAGTTCACATACTTGATCTCATGTTTTCTTATATGGTTTATTATTGAGCTTTCAAATTGTAAATGTTGAAATAATCATTTCATGACGTATTCTTTATGTCTGTCCGTTATGCAATTGTTTTTTTTTGGGGGGGCGGGTGGGTGTCATGAATGGGTGTCCCTTATTTTGCCACACTGAAGGTGGCAACCCTACTCTATAGGCGTGTTCACTACGGAGATGGCGGTCGTCAACTTAATAAACTAAAAATAATAACCCCCCGATCACACAATGTCGTGGAATGTATACGCCAAAACTCATTTTGGCGTGCATATGATACGCTGTTTTTCGCGTGCATATGATACGCACTTTATGGCGTATATATGACACGCTCTCTTGGGTAGGTTTAGGGTAGTGGGGTGGGGGGTTCGTATGTATAATACGCCATAAAGTGCGTATCATATACATTCCACGACATTGCACACGTACTATTTATACGCATTTTTCGTGAGATCCGGCTGGGTTAACCGAGTATTAACCGCTAAGGGCCTCGGTTAACGGTTAATGAAAAACTTGAAAACGTGCAGCCCTACGTTCGAGGGATGGGCATATCAGTACCGTGTCTTACCCTTCGGCCTGTCCCTGTCGCCCCGCGTCTTTACGAAGGTCACGGAGGCAGCCATTGCCCCCATGAGAGAGCGTGGTGTTCGCATTCTCAACTATCTCGACGACAGGCTGATCCTTGCCCAGTCGTGGGAGCAGTTGTGCGAACACAGGGACATGGTGCTCAGTCACCTCAGCCAGTTGGGGCTTCGGGTCAACTGGGAGAAGAGCAAACTCCCACACAGAGGATCTCTTTTCTCGGTATGGAGATAGACTCGGTCGCCATGACAGCGCTCCTCACCGAGGAGTCAGTGCTGAACTGCTTGAATTCGTTCAAAGGCAGGACAGCGGCACCACTGAAACACTTTCAGAGGCTTCTGGGGCATATGGCATCCGCAGTAACGCCGTTGGGATTGGTTCATATAAGACCGCTTCAACGTTGGCTACACGACTGAGTCCCGAGATGGGCGTGGCACAGCGGAACCCTCTGCGTCCAAGTGACTCCGAGGTGCCACCAAACCTTCAGCCCGTGGTCGGACCCTTCGTTTCTATGGGCGGGAATTCCCCTAGAACAAGTGTCCAGGCATGCTGTTGTCTCCACGGATGCCTCATCCACCGGCTGGGGTGCCACGTACAACGGGCTTGCAGTTTTGGGTCTGTGGACGGGGCCTCAACTGCAATGGCATATCAATTGTCTCGAGTTGTTAGCAGTTCGTCTTGCACTCAGCCGCTTCAAAGTGCTCAGAGGCAAGCACGTTCTGGTCCGTACGGACAACACTGCGGCCGTTGCGTACATCAACAAACAGGGTGGTCTACGCTCCCGTCGCATGTCACAACTCGCCCGCCATCTCCTCTTAAGGAGTCAGCAGAGTTAAAAATCCTGTCGTTAAAGACAGTACTCCTGTCGTTAAAGACAGTAATTGACTGCATTGGCCTCCATCAAGAGGGTAGGGGACCTGCAGGCATTTTCGGTGCCTGGAATTCGGGCCTGGTAACTCTCATGTGATCATGAGACCCCGGCCTGGATATGTGCCCAAGGTTCCCACTGCTCCCTTCCGGGACCAAGTGGTGAGCCTGCAAGCGCTGCCTTCGGAGGAGGCAGACCCAGCCCTAGCTTTTCTCTGTCCTGTCCGTGCACTCCAGACTTACGTGGACAGAACGCAAAGCTTCAGGACCTCAGAGCAGCTCTTTGTCTGTTACGGAGGACAGCAGAAGGTAAAGGCTGTCTCCAAGCAGAGGATGGCCCACTGGATAGTGGATGCTATCGTTTTGGAGTATGAATCCCAAGATGTGCCCTGCCTGCTCGGGTTAAGAGCCCACTCCACCAGGGGTGTCGCTTCTTCCTGGGCGCTGGCTCGTGGCGCCTTGCTGACAGATATTTGCAGAGCTGCGGGCTGGGCGACACCTAACACGTTCGCTAAATTCTATAGCCTCCATGTAGAGCCAGTATCTTCCTGTGTGCTCACTTCCCATAATCAGTAACACCGAAGTGCCCGTTCTTGTGTCGGCTTGCTGCGCCATTCCCCTCCTTAGGGACCGGATGCGTGCGCTAACCGCTCCAGTTGAGTTCCCCAGTACGGCGAACCCTGTTGAGTCCTCCGTTACCTGTGGCAGTCGGATGTGGCGGAGCGTCCGACGCCAGGTCTAACACTCGTATGCATTGGTGGAACGGGTGTTAGGCTGGGTTTCATATGTTGTGACCCCCATGGCGGTCCCATGTGTGTGTTCTTCCACGGTACGGCTCCCTACAGCGAGCCTGTGTCTTTCCCTCGGCAGAGTTCGCTTGGCCGTCTCAGTAAGGTGTTGTTCCCCCACCGCTAACGGCCGGGGCCGCCCCTGGGACTTCTGTATGTTGTACTGCCCAAGGCCAGTCCATACGTGTATTCTCCACATGGTAACTCCCTCTGGGCATGATGTGGCTTCCGCAGCGGCCTTCACGGGCACACTTTCCCATCGTTATCCAATAAAGTCAGCTGAATGGGTCTTGCGGAACAGCAGCTTTTTTGACTCTCCCTGCGTGAATTTCCCTGCCCGCTAATAGACTGGGTCTGAGGGGCTCATCGCTGGGCCCTGGAAGTGGTAGTAACTATGGCGTTTTCCAAAGGGATCCCAATTCGTCGGTGACGTCCGACATACGTGACCAACTGAAAGGGAACGTCTCGGTTTCGTATGGTAACCCTCGTTACCTGAAGGAGGGAACGGAGACGTACGTCCCGTCGCCACAGTTGCTGTAGCATCACTGCATGGCCGAGTCACTAAGTTCGGCTCCTCAGTGAAAAACAGCGTGCATTCGCTCTCGCTTCCTGTTTATACCCGCAGCGCGGGGCGGAGCGCGAGATGCAAATCTCGCACGCCAATGTTCATTGGCCGGTTCTATATAGCTCGAAGCTGATAGGGGCTCCCAGAAGTGATCCCAATTAATCGGTGACATCCGACGTATGTCTCCGTTCCCTCCTTCAGGGAACGAGGGTTACCATACATAACCGAGACGTTTCTTCTGCTCAGATTTAAGGATGGCGTCAATTTCAAACCAATTCAAGCCTGTTTTTTGCTATAGTTTCAGCCCGACGCAGTTATCATTTTCACGTCCTGCGCCACGTTGTTTAAATAGCAAATGCATTAGCATCCATTTGTGAGCCCATGGGCGTGCTGGTCTGAAAACACGGTGTGTTCAGGCGCATTGTTGGCGTGTTGCTATTTTGAGGCAACTGAAAACGACTGTGCCATTGACCAACTGAAACCTGGTCTAAAGTCAATAGCGCAGTATTTTTTGTTATTTAAAGGGTGCACTAATAATATGCGCCTATAGGCGGGTCCACAATGCGTGTACACTCTTCATATTACACACAGGGACACGCAGCAGCACACAAACATTTTTAATTATTACAAATAAAAGGATTCCTCTCTGGAGAAGCGTTCAGTCTTTCCATTTGCAAATTCCACCATGTAAATAGTGAATCCGCCATGCGAGTGCTTTTAAAGGGAATGGGAGATAAGACTCTGATTGGTTTATTGCACGTTATGCCCAAGACACACCCATGACTCATTAAGAGACTAGGGACAACCCTTTTAGACCATGCTTCTGGGCGCGCAGACCATTTTTCCCGTCGTTAAACTAGCAAAAGTGGATTCGGACACGCCCTAAGTGCACATACAATTGAGCAATGATAAAGAGATAGAACATGAATGAGAGAAACAGGTTGTCTTTCTGCTGCGAGGCCTGTCCTTCCATTGGGCTCCAAGTTTCCTGACTCTCAGGTATCTCATCATCCACAATATTTACTTCAGTGGTAAAATTACAAACGTCTTTTAACTAACCTTGCAGAAACTACTCATTTGATTAAATGACATACAATTTTCTAAATATTTAATAAAAGCACTGTCCTGATGAATACTAGATTACATAATTAAAATTATTTTTCTTAAGCATTAATTGCATTGATGTGGTTCTTGTGAAATCATTAAAGCTGAAGTGATTTACTTGTCGGGCAGGTCTGAGCAGTGAGTAGGTGATTTAGGTCAAACTGTGTTGCTCTTTTAGAAGAAGAAAAAACACTCCGAAAAGGTGTATAGCTTCAGTTTAAATGTCTAAATTGTTGTCCGTTGGTGTCTTTCATCAGTTAAATGAGTGATTGAAACAGAGAGAAAATGTTTATTTGTATTTAAAATGCTTGAAAAGTAATTTAGCATGATGGACAAAATAATCATTCATATAATGTTACTGGCTAAGTATTGACGTGATTTAACTGCCCTAAACAACCAAACATGCTCCTCACAAGAACTTTAGTATTTGAGTTCAGTCAATGAATCATGGCCTGCAGTGTGTAATGCCAAGAAAAAAATGATTATTGCCGGGACAGTCAACACTAGTGCTGTATAATTTACCAAACCCTTATACAACTATCCGGTGTAGAATCACAAATAATACATTTAATTAAAATTAGTGCTGTGCAATCGTTTAATTGCGATTAATCGCCTCCAAAATTAAAGTTTGTGTTTACATAATATATGTGTGTGTACTGTGTATATTTCATGTATATATTTAAGAAATAAATATATTTAATATATAAATAAATCTATACATATATAATTTATCTTATATATAAATATTTATATATAATTATAAATATAAAAATATTTTCTTAAACATGTACATGTATGTGTGTATTTATATACATAATAATTATACACAGTACACACACATATATTATGTAAAAACAAACTTTTATTTTGGATGTGATTAATTGATTGCCCCGCATTAATTAAAATACATTTGTATAGTGTTTTTCATAAAACAATGATGAATTAAAAATCTCTAACTCCCTATAATTGAAGGTCAAAACTCTATTTAACTTGACAACAAGCCTGCAGCTCATGTGTGAGGGCTGTTTCTCGTTGTGTGGAGTGTATTTACATAAAAAAATATATATAAATAATATATTTTTTTCCTCCCTTCTCATATTATTTCCAGTTTTGCAAGCTATATATTCATATAATTGTATGAAAACGTTGAATCTCTGTGTAGAGGGTTTACAAAAAACCCTCTTTTTTTGGGATTCTCTTCTAATTAATTAAGAATGTTTACCGATGTACATTGACCTCAACTGTATGGAGTCCCTAAAGGGACATGGTGATGGAAAATTATGAGATGGGAGAGAAATATATATATGCATAACATTATTCCTAATATTGTGTTGGTCCCCCTTTTGCTGCCAAAACAGCCCTGACCCGTCGATGAATGGACTCCGCTAGACCCCTGAAGGTGTGCTGTGGCATCTGGCACCATGATGTTAGCAGCAGATAATTTAAGTCCTTTAAGTTGCGAGGTGGGGCCTCCATTGATCCAATGTGTCCCAGCAGAACATTGCCCAAAGCGTCACACTGCCTCCACCGGCTTGCCTTCTTCCCATAGTGCATCCTGGTGCCATGTGTTCTCCAGGTAAGTGACCACGTGATGTAAAAGAAAACGTGATTCATCAGACCAGGCCACATTCCTCCATTGCTCCATGGTCCAGTTCTGATGCTCACGTGCCCACTGTTGGCACTTTCAGTGATGGACAGGGGTCAGCATTGGCACCCTGACTGGTCTGCGGCTATGCAGCCCCATACGCAACAAACTGTGATGCACTGTTTATTCTGACACCTTTCTATCAGAACCAGCATTAACTTCTTGAGCTATTTGAGTTACAGTAGCTTGTCTATTTGATCGGACCACACAGGCCAGCCTTTGTTCCCCACGTGCATCAATAAGCCTTGGCCGCCCATGACCTTGCATTCTCATTTTGCTTGCAAAACATTTGCATCCCTCTGGCAAATTTTAATTGTTAAACTTTTAACTCAAAAAAAGATTAAAGTAGTTTTTCCTCTGATTTCATATTATTCCCATCCCATTCTATAACTCTTCTAGTCAAGACTTGAGCACTTATTCATAAAAGAGAATTTGTTATAGAAAAAGTTAAATGCAACCTCAACATACACTCACCTAAAGGATTATTAGGAACACCTGTTAAATTTCTCATTAATGCAATTATCTAATCAACCAATCACATGGCAGTTGCTTCAATGCATTTAGGGGTGTGGTCCTGGTCAAGACAATCTCCTGAACTCCAAACTGAATGTCAGAATGGGAAAGAAAGGTGATTTAAGCAATTTTGAGCGTGGCATGGTTGTTGGTGCCAGACGGGCCGGTCTGAGTATTTCACAATCTGCACAGTTACTGGGATTTTCATGCACAACCCTTTCTAGGGTTTACAAAGAATGGTGTGAAAAGGGAAAAACATCCAGTTCCCGTCGGAACTGACCGACGAATTGGGATCTGTTTTCAGAGACCAATCTACTTTGAGTGTATAGAAACGAGCCAATGAACATTGGCATGCGGTTTGCGCATTCCACGCACCGCCCCGCGTTGCGGGTATAAATACGGAAGTTGAAGTACCGCATATCGCTTTCAACTTCGGAGCCGAGCATTTGTTTATGTTCCTACGAAGAGTATTTTCGACTACGAGTCAAGAGAGAAAAAGAGGAAAACTGCCTACCTGCTTCCAGTGTCGGTGTTACGGTGCCTTACAGCGGTGGTCGCGAGCAGAAGAAAACAAACAGCTGTTCTCACAGCTTGCTGGGCGTTTTCCTTTGAATAAGAGCCGGGTCAACAGACTCCTCGGGCCCCTCCCCCCTCCACCTGTAGAGCTTCCAGAAGAGCGCGCTGGTCCTTCCCATGGGGGGCCAGCCGTTACTTTCGGGCTCTGACTGAGGACATGATATCGATAGCTGCATCGGGGGACGAGCTAATGGACTCTGGAGATGAGGATCCGGCTACGTTACCCCCTTCAGGTGTGGTAGCGTTGTCCGAGTCTGATCCAGAGCTCATGGCTATGCTTTCCCGGGCCGCCGCGAGTGTCGGGCTCGAATGGAACCCTCTACCGTGTCACGAACCCTGGCGGCTGGACGATTGGTATCTCGGGACGGACCGTGCTGGTTCTCAGCGCCCCGCCCCAGTACCTTTCTTTCCGGAAGTGCATCAGGAGCTCACAAAGTCGTGGACGGCGCCCTACAGCACCCGTACACGATCGACTGACTCCTCCGTCCTCACTACCCTCGATGGTGGTGCAGCTAAGGGTTACGTGGAGGTCCCCCCAGTGGAGCGGTCGGTAGCGATGCAACTGTGTCCAAAGACCGATACCGACTGGCGGGGTCACCCACGTCTCCCCTCCTGTGCGTGTAGGCTCTCGTCCGGACTAATGGGAAGAGCCTACACAGCGGGGAAGCTGCGTCATCTTTGCATGCCATGGCGCTGGAACTGCACGAGGGTAGTTCCGGCCCAGGGTTTATGCAGGAATTAATGTAGCAAATTAGCTCTATATGAAATGTTAATAATAAATAATAACTGGTTATAATTTATTATGAATATTTGGATTAGTTAATATAATTAATTTACTGTCGTAAATTAATATTACAATCAATGAACCTATTTGTCCCATGAACACTCAGGATCAATTGTTTATTAACTCTAAGAAATGTACATTTCCGGGACATGGGAAATGCATGGGAAATTCTTAATTTACAATACTACCAAGAGCAGTAACCAAGATCTAAATGATTAGTGACTCCAGTTATGAGCTTGAGACACGGACAACTTTACGTGTAACATGAACAAGATTTTATTAACTAGTCTAAACACTTAAACTACTCTAACATACACACACATACATACATACAGTTTACCAAGGGAAAAAGAGCTGAAGCAGAATACAGGAAAGCAAGAAGTTACAGCATTGTCTGAAATTCAGCAGATCAACAGCCTTGAGCAAACCATCAGTTTAGTTCTAACATACCCTTCTTAAAAAGGGGTAAGGATACTTAATGTATCAAATAATGAGACTAAGTTTGATACTTGCATGTCTCGCCCATTTGAATTAAACCGTCCTGATGCAATTTGCTGAGGCTCCAGTTGATCCTTGCTGATGTGGTCTTGATGAGAGAGAACCAGTGGTAGTCAGAGTATCTTTGGTGAATGGAAAGACAAGGCCGCAGCCTGGCACAAGCTTGGTCGGTCCTTAGAGGCTTCTAGTTCAGCATCATCTTCACATCAGCATTTCAGAAAAAGAGTAAGCCCCCGCTAAAAGCTGATCAGTGACTTTAAAGCGTGAAGATGGCACCCCCCCTGGAGGTGTAAGAGCCAATGAGAAGATTTCCCTTTGGAGGGAAATTTTACGACCCTTTGTGTTCTAGCAGGGCATTTGAATATGTACTTTCATTGGGTGTTTAAGAAAAGAATATTTAAGATTCTTATAATACTAATGCATCACAAAGTTAGCAACATTATGTAAATTAGCAACAGTAGCCCAGTCCAGGTCTCTGCAGCAGGTGCCAAGGCAGCAGGTGCCTTGAAAGTGTGTCACCTGTCCTTTGAGGCAGGTGGTTGCTTGTGACTGCAAGGAGTGGTTATGGGTATTGTGTAGTGTGAAGAGAGTTTCAGACTGACCTAGTGTTGGTAGCAAAAGGGCAGCAGGTGGTCATTAGCCCTTTGTTCTACACCCAGGGACCATGAGTCTGAAGTCTGCAGTGTTACTCTGCTCTGCTACAATGTAAATTAACAAATCGGTGACGAAGATTGGCTTTTTTAGAGACCAAACATGCCGCACATATAATGTTGGTTAAGCATAATATGCAAAGTCTGAAACATTAACCCAATTGAGTTTACAAGAATACAAACGCCACATAAAAGGGAAAATCATGAGATGGGAAAATTAGATACATGTTTACACATTTATCAAGTGGTTGTATATAAACTATATATAGGATTAACAGGGTTTTTATTCCTCTTCCTCTGCAAGAATTTAAATGAGGGTCACACCTCTCAGGACATTCTTTTCCGTCGTAAAACCCAGTCTCAGTGTGTGTCCTGTAACAAGACACTGCGTCCTGCCAGTGAGTTAGCTTCATTTGGGGAATGTTTCACAGGCCTTATTTGGGAGAGTGAGTTTGCTGGATTATTCATTATATAAATGAATAATATGTGTGTGTCTGATTGATCCAGACGCTACAGCGTACCACGACGGACCTCGCCCCCTGGGCGACGAAAGTCACCGCATGCACCCTGGGTCGGGTGATGTCCACACTTGTGGTCCAGGAACAAAGTGCAGTTCTTCAACGCCCCTGTCTGCCAGGCCGGCCTCTTCGGGTGACGCCATCGGGAACTTCGCCCAGCAGTTCTCGGTGGCCCAGAAGCAGACGGAGGCCATCAAGAACATCCTGCTCCGGCGACCCACTGCTGCCTCCACCCAGTCGCCGCCCCTGCTAAACCCAAGCAGCTGCCTCCACAATCGGGGAAGCAGGGCGCTGGTCGCAAGGGGGGCGCCCAACCCGTGTCGGGGCCCGCGAAGTCTGCAGGCAAGCGCAAGGGCAAGCGGCCCTGACACAGGGAGCCCAGGGAGAAGAGGAGCTGCTCCAGGGGAGGTGGTGTCCGACCGGGGGGAGAATTTCTTAAAACAACAATGCTGGTACCGAAATCCTACCACTGGCCCGCCGGGGTCCAGCTGTACCCACATTCTCAATAAAAGAGCAGTTTCCTCCCTCCCTGAGCTCCGAGAGGGACAGGTTGGCAGTGTGCGACACCCACGGGCCTTGCCACTCCTTTCCTCCCCTCTCAGTGTGGGCACCGGGGACGCCCCCGGGCCTTCTCACTCACACTCTGCCCCACCTGGAGTACTCAGACAACACTCCGGGCCACCCGAGTCGGGTCTGAGTGCTCCACCTCGCTGCCTCACCCCGGGTACATCTGTGGTGCCGTTGGTCCCGCTTGTTCGGTCTCTGGGGGCCTGGCTTGGCCTCCCCAGACCGTCACGCTGGCTCATCCGTACCATCAGACTCGGCTATGCGATTCAATTTGCACACCGGCCTCCCAAGTACAGGGGCATCCTCTTCACCTCAGTGCGTAGCAGCGATGTCCATGTCTTGCGGTCTGAGATCGATGTCCTGCTTAAGATAAGAGAGGTCAGGGTTCTACAGCCCCTACTTCATTGTACCCAAGAAAGGGGGTGGGTTAAGACCAATCTTGGACCTGCGCATTTTGAATCAGGCCCTGCCCTTCAAAATGTTAACGCAGAAACGCATTTTCCAGTGCATCCGTCCCCAAGATTGGTTCGCAGCGATCGACCTGAAGGACGCGTACTTTCATGTCTCTATCCTTCCTCAACACAGATCGTTCCTGCACTTTGCGTTCGAGGGGAGGGCATATCAGTACAAAATCTTGCCCTTCGGGCTGTCCCTGTCGCCTCGCGTCTTCACGAAAGTTGTCGAGGCAGCCATTGTTCCGCTCAGAGAATGCGGCGTTCGGATACTCAACTATCTCGGCGACTGGCTCATACTGGCTCAGTCTCGGGATCAGTTGTGCGAACACAGGTACATGGTGCTCAGTCACCTCAGCCTGTTGGGACTTTGGGTCAACCGAGAGAAGAGCAAACTCTGCCCCACGCAGAGGATCTCTTATCTCGGTATGGAGCTGGATTCGGTCAGCCGGACTGCGCGCTTCACTCCAGAGCGCATCCGGTCAGTGTTGAACTGCTTGAATACGTTGAAAGGCAGGACAGCGGTCCCACTGAAATTCTTTCAGAGGCTCCTGGGGCATATGGCATCTGCAGCCGCGGTAACGCCGCTCGAATTGCTTCATATGAGACCGCTTCAACGCTTGTTACACGACCGAGTCCCGAGATGGGCGTGGCAGCGCGGTCAGTACTGGGTCTCAGTTACTCCTTACTGATGCCAAACCTTCAACCCGTGGTCATACCCCTTGTTTCTCTGGGCCGGAGTGTCCTTAGAACAGGTGTCCAGGCATGCTGTGGTCTTCACGGATGCCTCATCCATGGGCTGGGGGGCCACGTACAACGGGCACGCAGTTTCGGGTCTGTGGACGGGGCCCCAACTGCGTTGGCATATCAATTGCCTAGAGTTACTGGCGGTACGTCTTGCCCTGGCCCGGTTCAAGAAACCGCTTCGGGGCAAGGACGTACTAGTCCGTTCGGACAGCACTGCGGCCGTTGCGTACATCAACCGACAGGGTGGTCTACGCTCCCGTTTCATGCTCCGGCTTGCCCGCCATCTCCTCCTGTGGAGTCAGAAGTTTGTGAGGTCACTTCGTGCCATTCACATCCCAGGTGCGCTGAACCAGACAGCCGACGAGCTCTCTCGTCAGTCGACACCTCCGGGCGAATGGCGACTCCACCCCTGGAGCGTCCAGCTGATATGGGACCACTTTGGAGTTGCACATGTAGACCTGTTTGCTTCCCCGGAGTCTACCCATTGCCAGTGGTACTACTCCCTGACCGGAGGTACCTTAGGCACAGATGCACTGGCGCACAGCTGGCCCCGGGACTTACGCAAATATGCGTTTCCCCCAGTGAGCCTTCTAGCACAGACTCTGTGCAAGGTCAGGGAGGACGAGGAGCAGGTCTTGTTAGTTGCGCCCTACTAGCCCAACCGGACCTGGTTCCCCGAACTTACACTCCTCGCGACAGCCCCTCCCTGGCCGATCCCCCTGAGGAAGGACCTTGTTTCTCAGGGGCGGGGCACTCTATGGCACCGCGTCCAGACCTCTGGAATCTCCATGTCTGGTCCCTGGACGGGACGCGGAGGTTCTAGGTGGCCTGCCACAAGCAGTGGTAGACACCATCGCCCCTCTACGAGGCGCCTCCATTTCCTGTTTTCATGTTTTCTTGGCACACTTTAGGCCCCTAGTGCCAATTGGGCATTGTTTAAATGCCACGGCCTACCTGAGCATTGTTGATGACCATGTCCATCCCTTTATGACCACCATGTACCCATCCTCTGATGGCTACTTCCAGCAGGATAATGCACCATGTCACAAAGCTCGAATCATTTCAAATTGGTTTCTTGTACATGACAATGAGTTCACTGTACTAAAATGGCCCCCACAGTCACCAGATCTCAACCCAATAGAGCATCTTTGGGATGTGGTGAAACGGGAGCTTCGTGCCCTGGATGTGCATCCCACAAATCTCCATCAACCGCAAGATACTATCCTATCAATATGGGCCAACATTTCTAAAGAATGCTTTCAGCACCTTGTTGAATCAATGCCACGTAGAATTAAGGCAGTTCTGAAGGCGAAAGGGGGTCAAACACAGTATTAGTATGGTTTTCCTAATAATCCTTTAGGTGAGTGTATACCATAAGCTTACAGGGGCTTCTTTGTTCCTTTGTTTTTTTACAGAGTAAAAAGGCATTTCCGGGATGACCCCACTGCAAAAACGCTGCTCCAATTTGGAAGTTGTAATACTATAGAACATCAATGAAATGAGAAATGGAGAGAAACAGCTCAAGTGAGTGTCTTTGGATCTGACTGCAGTAGGAAAGGTTGGATCTGTGAAATGAAACTCGGAGACTTGGCAGAGTGTGCAAATGTTTAATGTGTGTCTGTGCATAAAGCAATAAGCAGAACAAACATCTGAGCAGCAGACTCAAAGGATCATGGAAGTGCATACGAATGCAGAATAAACGGTATGATTAGGAGCGGATAAGTGATAAGATTTTCTGTGTGTGTTTGAGGTAAAACATTTTCTCATTGCATTTCATGTTGCATATATCACATCCCTCTCTGTCCTACACATACGTCTAACTGTCTAAAGCAGTCATTCCTAACCGCAGGTACATATACCCTTAAAGGACAAAACTGATTTTGATCATTGCTTGTACAAAACGGTAACAGTTTACAATAAGGTTCCATTTGGTAATATTAGTTAACTACATCAGTTAACATGAACTGCACTTCTAGCAATCTTGCTAACATTAGTTAATAATGCACTGTAAACTAACATGAACAAACCATGAACAGCTGTATTTTTATGAACTAACGTTAACAAAGATTAACTAATGCTGAACAGAGGTGTTGTTCATGGTTAGTTCAAGTTAACTAATGCATTAACTAACTAATACAACCTTTTTGTAAAGTGTTTCTGCTTGTACAAACCGGTAACACTTTACAATAAGGTTCCATTTGGTAACATTAGTTAACTACAGTAGTTAACATGTACTCACATTATTAAAATACAACTTAATAAGTTTTATCTGTTAATATTATTTAATGGACCTGAGCTATCATGAACTAGCAACGAACAGTTTTAATTTGAATTTTCAGTTCAACTAATTTTAAGAATAATGAAATGCGTTCAAACTTTAGTTTAAGGTCCGATTCTCACAACTATTAACTATGACTTTTGCCTCAATAATCTCAAAATAACTGCTTATTAATAGTTAGTGAGGCAGTTAAATTTAGGTATTGGGTAGGATTAAGGTATGTAGAATATGGTCATGCAGAATAAGGCTTTAATATGTGCTTTATAACAGCTAATATCCTAGTAATATGCATGCTAATAAGCAACTAGTTAATAGTGTTGTAGAATTGTACCCTAAACTAAAGTGTTACCATAAATACTTTAGCAAATGTGTTGCTTAATGCATTAAGTAATGGGATCTTATTGTAAAGTGTTACCTACAAATCTATAAAAGAGAAAATATGACTTACAGTATAAAATAAATGTACCTGAGCCTCATTGACGTGGTAGTACGGGTAGATAAGACAGAAAAGGTTAGGGAACGCTGCTCTAAAGTGCATGACATTTTATCCTGAGATTCAAAAGCAAAAATCAATGCATGTGGTCTTTCAATAAGTACAACCGACAACTAGAAAACAAAATGACAATAAAGCTGAAATTTCTCCGTTCTCCCTCTCTGGAAAAATAAACCCAAAATCACCCCAAAAATAAAGTGTGAATTATTAGTTCTTTACTCTTCCGCTACAGTACACAATGTAATTTTAAATATATAATCTCTTAGCATTTGGCAAAAATATAATGTGTGTGAAAATAAATGTGGAGTATTTAATTGTATGCAGTGCAAATAAAGCAGATGCTTCATTATAAATTCTTTGGATAAAAATTTTGTATAAAAACCACCCCTGAGCTTTTCTCTCTGATGTTTTAAACTAAATCTTCAAATCTTGCTGGCCTACATGATGTAAAATAAATAAATAAACCATGATAAAGTGTCTGTAACTGCCGGTTTCTTCTGATTGATGTTTGATTTATGTTGCGGATGTTTGTATTTCATCATTCAGATCCACTGCGTTCTCAAAAGCACCGTCCTCTTCATCACGCTGCTGCCGTGCAAAATTCACAAAAACCTGAGAGAAACAGAGAGAATGAGATAGAAAAAAAATGAATGGCTGCTTAGATTCAAATTTAGAACTTCATGATCTCAGTGTCTTTATGGTTATTATCGTAAACTAAAACAAACATAAATTAAAATAAAGCTGAAACAAAATAAAAATTTAAATTTTTGTTTGACTTAAACTAATTGAACATTAGAAATGTTGCCTAGTTTAAGTATAATCAACAAAAGCATTAACTGGAAATAAATAAAAACTAAAACTAGAATGGAAACAAAAATAAATTACACCTAAATAACAATAAAACACATTTAAAAAAGTTATTAAAATTTAAATGAGAGAAAATAAAACTAAAATAAAAACTAAAATAACACTGCTTTATAGTTTTTATTTTATTTTATTTTTTTACAATACACACATTGCCTTTTTCTTCTGTGGCATTTCTACCCTATAGAGCTCCGGAGCTCACGTGACCCATTCTGTTTACAAAGTCTCCATTTTGGCAGGCAGGAACAGCCAGCGCCAGCATGAGTTTCAAGGCAACGGAGTTCATTGCGCACTTTTAATTCAAAAGACAGACTTGTACATAGCAAAACTTAATAGATTAAACATAACAGATCCCTATAATGCCCCCCGGGGTGCTTGATAAAAGAACAGATAGCTTTCCTGTCAGGACACCTGTTGCACCAGCTGTGCGCAAGTTACAACTAGCCTAGCTTTGACGTAAATGGACACTAAGTTACAACTTATGCACTACTGAATAGTTTTGCATTGCACCATTAAACTTAGTTGAAGCCTAAATCTACGTATAAACTAAATATATACGGAAGCCTCTGATCAGGAGTAACTTTAACAGATAGAATAGCAGGCAGACTGAACTGCATAAATTCTTTACACGTATATGATAATGCTGACATATACATGCGCTTATATTTTAAGAGAGAAAACATGTGAATGGATTAACGTTATATGTTAGCGGTTAACAAGAACCCGTCCAAAACAACGCACCGCTGTGTGCATCTGTTCCATAGGTCCGTGTTGTGCATATCAAATAAGATCAGTCATAATCAATAAATGTAATTTCTTATTTTTTGGTTTCAGTATTTATTTATTGATCCTTAATTTAGTTTTAAATAGCCTACAGTTTCTGAATGTTATTTATATATAAAAACACTGACCCCACTTTATATTAGGTGGCCTTAACTACTATGTACTTACATCAAAAAATAAGTACAATGTACTTACTGTGTTCAAATTGTATTGCAAAACACTTTTGCTGATATTGAGGTGGGAAACAGGTAGGGTGTGGGACAGGTGTGGGGGTAAGGGTAGGTTTAAGGGTAGGGTTAGGTGTAAGGGAAGTGTCAACTGTGTAATTACAAATGTAACTACAGAAATTAATTACAGATGCAATTACATGCAGGTATTTTTTAAAATGTAAGTACAATGTAAAAACATGTATGTACACAATAAGTGCATTGTATCAAATTATTAATTAAAACGTTAGTACATAGTAGTTAAGGCCACCTAGTGGGTCCAAAACACTTATGTTATTCATGATTAAGTATCGTATTTAATGGGAAATTGTATCATTAGTTACTTGAGGCAAAAGTAGAATGAGGAATAAACTGAAATTCACAGCATTTCAACAACTTAATATGATAAAATGATTTCCCCTTTGCTTTCCCCCGCCTGTTCTGCACTCCACCATGTTGAAATAGTAAGCTTTAAAGGTCACATAGCATGAAAATTTCATTTTATGAGGTTTTTTAAACATTAATATGAGTTCCTCTAGCCTGTATATGGTCCCCAAGTGGCTAGAAATTTTGATGGGTGTAAACCGAGTTCTGGCTGTCTCTCTCTGCCTTTGAGAAAATGACAGCTCAGACGAGCTGATCTGGAATTTTCCTGTTATGATGTCATAACAGGAAAGGTTACCTCCCCTTCCTCTGCCTTGCCCGCCCAGAGCATTCGGAGAAAATGGATTTAGTTTATGTCAGCACAGGCTTTACAAATAGACTTTACAAAATGGATTCGACAGCACCGCGACAAACAGTGAGTAACAGTGTTCATTAATGCCTGATCTGTGATCAGTGATTTCTGATGTGTAGCTAATCATTCAAGTTCACTCAGACTTTCTTTCTAGATTGTTTAATGATCGCCGTCTTGATGCCCTAAGCATAATGCATCAGTGAATCAAGCCAGTGACTAAAACGATAATTTCTGTTAGAATCATGAAACAAATCCGTTATTTAAGTGATTAAACTACAGAGAGCGATCAAAGAAAACACTCTTTATAATGTCCGGAGCTGTCAATCACACGTTGCGAGTGTATCTGCACACTTGCCCAAACTGCCGTTATAAGGAATGACGCTGTTATGCAGCACAGCGAAGCTCTTACTGTATTCATATTGACGTCCTGTTTGTTGTTAGTTGTGGTGAAAGCCTTTTGTTAGAGAAAACACGCTGCAATGACAAGATCACTGCATTCACGCGATCAACAGACTGCATGTGTACTCAATGCTCGTCACGTGCATTTCATGTGATATGAATAGATCATAAAATAATGCTTTAATCCACACTTTGACAATTCGTTCATCTCGACGGCTGTAATGGTACATTACATGTGTTACAAAGTTTGTAGAATAAGGTGGAAGAAGACAGAGTCGACGTGACTGGGACTGTTTATTCAGAACTCTCAAACACAAATAAGCTTGCGCTAACAGCAGAGCGCTCTCAACAACTCAGTACAATAAAACGATACTCGGTTACTTAATGTAACCTCGGTTCTCTCTAGAAGAGGGAACGAGTATTGCGTAAGTTCCTTACGCTACGGGAAAGTATTCTTTCTTCGAGATTTCTGAAAAACCCAAAATTATCCTTAATTTTGTAACATTGTCAACGCAGTGCGGCAGCCTGGCAGACCATAGCAGGCTATTCCAGCGTGCTATTGGCTGCTCTGCTGGCAACTGCAGCAGCCTATCGGTGAGCCCGCGTGACGTGGCGACCAATGAGGGCGCTTCGCGCCCACCTGGCTTCATTTGCCTACAGGTGGGGCGTGGCCACGTGTATATAAGCAGGGCTCACGGGCTGCATATTCGGTTTTCGTAGTTCTGAAGCATAAAAGCCCGCGGGGCGCACGGCAAGGAACGCAATACTCGTTCCCTCTTCTAGAGAGAACCGAGGTTACATTAAGTAACCGAGTATCGTTCTCTTACGAGAGGTTCTCTCGTATTGCGTAAGTTCCTTACGCTACGGGAACATATTGTCAACGCCGTGCGCGCCTCGCATACAGCATATGTATCCCAGGGGACCGGGGACCATAACACTGCTCGGGCAGGGTGGCCGGTAAGGAAAACGGGCCACCACATATACAGACACTTCATTCGAACTGACGGGTGGTTACGACGGGTGGTTACAACACCCTGTCCCATGAATGAGGGAACGGCACCTGCCGGTCTCCTTCAAATTCACCACACCTTGTCTCATGAATGAGGGAGCGGCAACGCCGGTCGCCTTCAAATTCACAATATCTTGTTATATGAGTGAGGTAACGGCACCGCCGGTCACCTTCAAACTCACAACAGCTCGTCTCGTAAATGAGGGAACGGCACCGCCGGTCTCCTTCAAATTCACAATGAGCCTAGTACCGAACTTACTACCAGTATGTGAGCTATGTCTGCGCAGAACCACTGGGCAGAACCAACAGCCCTATTGAACTGATAACACTTTCGCCTGTAAGGCAGGAACTTCCAGATTGTAAAATCTCACGAACGTAGACGGGGAGGCCCAGCCTGCCGCCATACAGATATCGTGGATGGAAATCCCTCTGGCCCAAGCCCACGAAGAGGCCATGCCTCTGGTGGAGTGTGCTCTGACACCTAGCGGGCACTGCAGGTGTTTGGAAGCGTATGCAGCTGCAATCGCGTCCACTATCCACCTGGACAGGGTCTGTTTCGAGGAGGCGAGACCTTTAGTGCGCCCGCCAAACGAAACAAATAGCTGCTCAGAACGCCTGAAGGCGGCGGAGCGTGTGACATAAACCCTCAATGCCCTGACAGGGCAGAGGAAATTGCCACCGTCCCCCTCATCGGATGCTGGCAGAGCCGAGAGGGAGATAATCTGCGCCCTGAAGGGAGTGCCGATCGCTTTGGGGACATAACCATGCCTCGGTCTGAGAATGACCTTAGAGTCATTAGGACCGAACTCCATACACGTCGGGCTCACTGAGAGCGCGTGTAGATCCCCCACGCGTTTCACTGAAGCCAGAGCTATCAGAAACGCGGTTTTTAGCGAAAGGAACCTTGGTTCCACAGTCTCGAGCGGTTCAAAGGGATGAGCCTTCAGGGCCTCTAGGACCAAGGCCAGATCCCATATAGGAACCGACGGGGGCCGCGGGGGATTCATCCGTCTGGCTCCTCTGAGGAAACGGATGATGAGCTCGTTCCTTCCTAGCGTGCTACCTAGCGTCGTCTGAGCGAACGCTGCTATAGCCGCCACATACACTTTGAGCGTGGAAGGGGACCTGCCCCGTTCCAAAAGCTCTTGGAGGAAGGAGAGCACCCGCTGGACCCCACATTGCTGTGGGTCCAATCCCTTGGAAACACACCACTCGGTGAACACCGACCACTTAGAACTATATAACCGCCTCGTCGAGGGGGCTCTAGAGTGTGAAATCGTGTTCATAACCCCTTCGGGCAGGTCAACGGGTATCCGTTGGTCACCCATACATGCAGAGACCATCGCTCTGGATGGGGATGCCAAACTGACCCTCCTGCTTGAGAGAGAAGGTCTGCTCTCAGCGGAACTGGCCAGGGGGGTGAGTGCGACAGCTTCACCAGCTCTGGGTACCAAATCTGGTTCTCCCAGCGCGGTGCTATAAGGAGCACCGGACGGCGCGTTTCCCTGATTTTCGCTATGACCTGGGGCAATAGGGAGATCGGCGGGAAAGCATACAGCGGGAGGCTGGGCCAAGTTTGGGACAGCGCATCCTCGCTTTTGGACAGAAACGTCGGGCAGCGGGCGTTCTCTTTTGTTGCAAAGAGGTCGAGCTCCGCTCTGCCGAACAGGCGCCATACCAGCTGGACTGTCTGGGGGTGCAGGGACCATTCTCCTGGGAGAATGAGGCCCCTGGACAGCTTGTCCGGGCCCACATTGAGGTGGCCCGGCACGTGCGCAGCTCTCAGCGAGCGCAGCGAGCTGTGTGCCCACACGAGCAGGCGTTCTGTCAGATTGCCCAGACCTCTGGACCTGACACCGCCCTGCCGGTTCACGTAGGACACCACTGTGGTGTTGTCCGACCGGACTAACACATGGTGTCCTCGTATAAGCGGGAGAAACTGCCTGAGCGCGTTCTCTACCGCTATCATCTCCAAACAGTTTATGTGTAGGAGTTTTTCCTCGCTCGACCAAAGGCCCGAGGCTGATCTGCCCTCGAAAACGGCGCCCCAACCCGTGGTGGAGGCGTCCGTCGAGATGACCTTGCGGTGTGAGATGGCTCCCATCGTCACTCCCCTCTGGTACCAGTCGGCTACTAACCAGGGCTCTAGGGCTGACACGCAGCCCTGAGTCACTCTGATCCTGAAGCCACCGGACGCCCAGGCTCTGTGAGGCACTCGGGCGTTTAACCAGCATTGCAGCGGGCGCATGCGCATTAAGCCCAGCTGGAGCACAGCCGCAGCTGAGGCCATACGTCCCAGCATCCTCTGAAAAAGCTTGAGAGGTGCGATTTTGCCCGGCCGGAAGTACGCAGCCATGCGCCGAACTTGGCGCGCGCGATGGGGTGACAGGCGGGCTGACATTGCCACAGTGTCCAGATTCAAACCCAGGAATGAGGTTGATTGCGTGGGCACTAATGAGCTCTTGGTCCAATTGACCATGAGCCCTAGGCTGTCCAGATGGCTGAGCAGCATTGCCCTGTGGGCGAGGAGCTCGGCCTCCGACTGCGCCAGGATGAGCCAATCGTCCAGATAGTTCAATACTCGCATCCCTCGATTTCTCAGAGGAGCGAGGGCCGCGTCCATGCACTTCGTAAATGTACGGGGTGCTAGTGACAGGCCGAACGGAAGGACGGTGTATTGATAAGCCTGGCCGTCGAAGGCGAATCGTAAGAATGGCCTGTGACGCGGCGTTATCTTGATTTGAAAATATGCATCTTTCAAATCTAGGGAGATTAGCCAGTCTCTCGGGCGAATATGCGCGAGGATCTGCTTGGTCGTGAGCATCTTGAACAATCTCTTCATAAGAGCTTTGTTCAGACGCCTCAGATCCAGAATCGGTCTGAGCGACCCATCCCTTTTTGGCACGAGAAAATACCGGCTGTAAAAGCCTGACTTGCTCATAGAATGGGGAACCGGTTCTATAGCCCCTTTGCACAGCAGCGTGGCTATTTCTGCTCGAAGTAGATGTGCTACTTCCTCGCTCACTCTCGTCTCTGTACGCGCACAGAAGCGCGGAGGGCGGCGAGCGAACTGCAGAGTGTAGCCGTGCT
This sequence comes from Romanogobio albipinnatus, assembly GCA_023566225.1. Classification (NCBI taxonomy): domain Eukaryota; kingdom Metazoa; phylum Chordata; class Actinopteri; order Cypriniformes; family Gobionidae; genus Romanogobio; species Romanogobio albipinnatus. Next base: position 61,406,985 of record CM042239.1, read on the forward strand.
TCACTGTTTTCAGCACCCATTCTGATACACCTGGAATGGCTTCCCACGCTCTTGCGTGCGCCACACGGGATAGAACGGCCTCCGGGCTCGAAACGCCGCGCTTCGCGGGTTTGACGGCCTGTATAGGAGGGGCGGGCGCAGTGCGCGCGCTCTCTGTGCTGTGGGCCAGCCGATCGCTCGCGATGGCTGGCCGCCCTACACACTGCATCTCTGCCGCTTCGAGCGGGGAGTGGCTTGTGTGCGGCCCTACACTCATCGCTCCGGCCACCCTGGGCGGGAAACAAATGGTGTGTGGCGCGGCGCGTGGCGCCTGAGGCATAATGTTCGCGAAAATGTGTGAGCGCGTTTGAGCGGGCACAACTCTTACGCGTGGAACATGACCGGTTAAGAGTGGCTGTGTGACAGCGCGTGTGGTGGTTAGTCGTGGACGCAAACAAGCGGACACGTGACCTAACTCTAGCACTCGAGCGGCCGGTGGCCGCTTTATGTGAGTGGGGGACACAGGGTTTATAGTGCTTGTGTGCAGGGGTGAACACAGAAAAGTGGGCACATTTACTGCATTTGAAACACATACGGCGTGAGCCGTGCAACCAGAAATAATGCAACTTTTGTGATTTCTCTGGTTCGCCGTAAAAACGGCGGTTATTGACAGGCGAGAAGGCATTTTTGCCGGCTCGTTGGCTGCGTGAAATCCATCTGCAGCAGCCACAGTGGTGGGGGCTGACAGGAAAGAGAGTTTTGACGGTGGTCCGGCCGCGGCGGGACTTAACCGTCGTTTCTTGCCTCTGGCTAGGAGGACTTTGGAGGCTCGGGCTTCAGCGCGATCCTAGGCCGGGGGCCCCGAGGTGGAGGCGGCTTACCACGGCTGGAAGAGCGCGATCTGGGGCGGCCGCTCGGTCTTCGCTGAGACGAAGGGGGCCGCGCTGGGCGCTGCGCGGAGCTCGTTGCTGGCTGGTCACGAGGACGGCGAGCAGCGGAGCTATTGCTAGCGCTGGGGCGTCGAGGCAGGAAAAGGTTCATGGCCTGCGTCGTTTTCTGCACTTCGGAGAAACGGTCGACGATCCCCTTGACCGCTGGTCCAAAGAGCCCAGACGGGGAGAGCGGGGCATTTAGGAAGGCCGCGCGCTCTGTTTCTCGCATGTCCGCGAGCGTGAGCCAGAGGTGGCGCTCAGCTACCGTGAGGGAGGCCATAGAGCGTCCGAGGGCCTGTGCTGCGGTCTTGGTGGCGCGAAGGGAGAGATCCGTCGCGCTTCGCAAATCCGTGATTAACTCAGCGTCACAGCATTTCTCGTCCAGGTCGCGGAGGAGATTAGCTTGGAGGATTTGCAGCACGGCCATAGAGTGCAGAGCGGACGCAGCTTGACCGGAGGCAGCGAAAGCGCGGCCGATCAGCGATGACGTCACTCTGCAGGCCTTAGACGGGAGGGCAGCCTTTGAGCGCCAACCAGAAGGCGGGCAAAGGTGCGCTGCGACCGCCTCTTCCACCGGAGGGATAGCGTTGTAGCCTTTCTCGGCCGCGCCGTCGACTTGTGAGAGCGTCGAAGAAGCCTGAGACGAGACCCTCGCGGAGAATGGCGCGTTCCAGGACTTTGCGAGCTCCTCGTGAAGCTCCGGCAGAAAGGGTGCAGTCCTGGAGGTGGGCGCACGGCGGCGACTGTTTAGGAAGCATCCGTCAAGTCGGTTCGGCGCTGCCACCTTGGGCGGGGCCCATTCGAGGCCTAGCTGCTCGACGGCCCGGGTGAGAAGGCGCAAAAGTTCGGCGTCCTCACCCGCTCGAGAGCGTCCGGAGCCCCGGACTGAAGAGGACGCGGAAGACCAGTCCTCGCTGTCGGAAGCCATGATGGAGCAGCTGTCGGCGCGTTCCGCGGCCGCATCCGCCTCATCCCCGGAGGCGGCAACAGAAATGGCGGCCTGGGGTGGGGGCGGGGAAGGCGAGAGTGAAGCGGGCGGGAAAGGTTCCGGCGAGCTTCTCTCGGCGAACTCCGGAATCCGCTGCGAGCGGCGCTTCTTTCTGCGCGGCGTGGCAGGGACTGGAGGGATATCATCATCGAACAGGACGAGTCGAGCCCGCAGGGTCGACATCGTCAGTTCTTCGCACTCTTGGCATCCGCCGGCGAGGAGTGCGGCAGCGGCGTGATCACGGCCCAGGCAGAGAGCGCAGATCACGTGGCGGTCCCCGGAGCTGAGCTGCGCGTGACACGAGCCGCAGGTGGAACGAGACATTTGTATCAACGCTCGGCTCTTTTTGTGAAAAAGTGTGACGCAGCGGCGACAACACTTTTGAGCGTAAAGGATATGGGCTGCCAGATAGCAGAGCAGGCACGGATGGCTGAAGGTGGCGCGATGCTGCCGGCTTCCTCAGGCGCTGTCCTCTGCTTGCTTGTCTGCGCGGTCACGGCGGCGGGTTCCAGATCCAGCGATGCGAAGGGCTTCGCTGAAGAAAAGAAAATCGAATATGCAGCCCGTGAGCCCTGCTTATATACACGTGGCCACGCCCCACCTGTAGGCAAATGAAGCCAGGTGGGCGCGAAGCGCCCTCATTGGTCGCCACGTCACGCGGGCTCACCGATAGGCTGCTGCAGTTGCCAGCAGAGCAGCCAATAGCACGCTGGAATAGCCTGCTATGGTCTGCCAGGCTGCCGCACTGCGTTGACAATGTTACAAAATTAAGGATAATTTTGGGTTTTTCAGAAATCTCGAAGAAAGAATACTTTCCCGTAGCGTAAGGAACTTACGCAATACGAGAGAACCTCTCGTAAGAGAACTTCCTCCAGCTCTCAGTGGTTCACGAGTGCCCAGTCAGTCTCTCTCTCTCTCTCTCTCTCATGCATGCAGTCAGTGCGTGCAGTGCCTCGCTAAACCACGCCCCCTCCGCAACATAATCTAACACTCATTTCAAATTCAAAGATGTCAGTCAATCACAACAGTGGGCGTTTTCACTGAAGTCTCACAGCAGACACGCCCCTTGAAACAGAGCATTCAGCAAGAGGGGTAATAACAGTATAGAAAAAATGCCTTTATGCTTTTATGGCATTTTTTTATGTAAAAATCATACTAACAATATAAGTACACCTCAGGAAACATTATAAAATAATAGACAAATGCCATGCCATGGGACCTTTTTAAACAGTCCGGTTTTAAAAAAATGTTTTAGATACCAATGCTACAGCTGCTCTAACGCTCCCCTGATTGCCTGCCAAAATGGCGGAGTTTAGGCTGCGTGACGTCAACCTCCGGAGCTCTATACAAACAATGGCTTGATCATAACGCCATTCCTTTCAAATGCATTGCTTTTATTATACTACAACAAAATCAATTCTGTGTAGAAAAAGTCACTGAGAATTTTGTTTTTATTCAGGTTCATTTAATTTTATTGCACAATTTTTAATTCCATAAACTCAATATAGCAGCCATACTGGCTGGTGAGTGAAAAAGGTTCATTTTAAACCCTGCTAGTAACCAGGCCCGGATTAAGAATTCAGAGGCCCCTGGACACAATGTATGGTAGGCCCCCTCTCCTCTTTTTCGTTTGTGTTTACTACAACCACTTCTCTCACTCATTTTGAACTACGACGACATCCCCAAGTCAGCTGGGTTATTTGAAGACAGCGTGGGCGATTACGTGCTTTCCATACTTGTACTTGACCAATTATATCATTCCGTTTAGATTTTTAAAAAATATTAGAGTGCTTTTTTGGGGGGTGATACATGGTATCATTATCTGAAGGCAGCGCATATTTTAGAATTAGACCAATAGATGTTTTACACTTATATAAAATATATTTACACCATATAAAAGTAGCAAGTGCAAGTAGTTGTGAGATTCTATTTACTGATTAATAGTGGTAGATAATATTTTCCCCTCAGACGGTACACAAATGACGTCACCGTCGGCCAGAGTGACTGCGGTTACGCCCACTGAGTAGCAAAAATAGTGGAAGCATTGGTTTTCAGCGTGAATGCAGAAAGAGCTTTGAGATTGACGGTACAAATAGATTTGACAAAAAATCTGAGGTATATTTTTACAGACGGCCGAAAAGCTACAGAAAAGAGAAGCAAAGGATTGGTGCAATTCACAGAAAGAAAAAAAAAGTTAATTCCAGGCAGTGAAATGAGGATTTTATAATTTTGTGTCAATATGTTGAATTTTAGGGTTATTTTTTTTGTTATATATCGTATGGGCAATTCATCAATTAAATGTTTACCATCTTATTTGGATGTTTTTAAATAAACACCGTCAAAAATCATATGGCTGGATGATATGACGATATATAACGCTTGGATTTAGACCTACCTATATTGTATTTATATAAAGCGTTCAATGGCAAATTTACTTAATGTATTTCCCCAGTTTCAAATCAGGCACAAATACAGTGGTAGCCAAAATTATTAGCACACCTGACATATCTGAAAATATTTACCTTTTTTACATCCAAAACATTTCATTTCATAATGTTCATGAAACATGCAGATGGTTGCTCTGACCATCAAATATCAGATGAAGTGAGTCATACAGTTTTTATCCACTTTTACCTTTAATATTTGGTATGTCCACCTTTTACAGCAATTACCGCAGCACATCTCTCTGGCATAGTGTCAATATATTTCCTCTGAAAACTTCAACATTATTGGTATCCCATGCCTTCTGCAACTTTCCTTTGAATGTACAATAAATCTCTCCAGTTTATTTTCCAACTCGCCCCAAATGTGCTCGATGGGGTTGAGGTCCGGACTTTGAGGGGGCCTGTCCATCATTTTCAATGTTCCAGCAGAAGAATGTTTCTGGTCATTTCCAAGTCATCTTGGAAAATAAATCTAGGCCAAATAAGACAACTTATTGGGCCTAGGTGAGGCACAGAATACCATCTGAGGGTACGCCGTGCCTCACCAGAATGTTGTGGTATACTTTCTTATCCATGATGCCATCAATTTTCACTAAGTCACCTGTTCCTGAGGCCCGTTTGGACCACTAAGTAAAACAATAAAAAGAGTAATTGCGACTTTTTATCTCAGAATTCTGACTTTTTTTCTCACAATTGTGAGTTATAAAGTCAGAATTCTGAGATATAAAGTCGCAATTGTGTGATATAAAGTCGCAATTGCGTGATATAAAGTCAGAATTCTGAGATATAAAGTCAGAATTCTGAGATATAAAGTCACAATTGCGTGATATAAAGTCACAATTGCGTGATATAAAGTCGCAATTGCGTGATATAAAGTCAGAATTCTGAGATATAAAATCACAATTGCGTGATATAAAGTCGCAATTGCGTGATATAAAGTCAGAATTCTGAGATATAAAGTCACAATTGCGTGATATAAAGTCAGAATTCTGAGATATAAAGTCAGAATTCTGAGATATAAAGTCACAATTGCGTGATATAAAGTCAGAATTCTGAGATATAAAGTCAGAATTCTGAGATATAAAGTCACAATTGCGTGATATAAAGTCACAATTGCGTGATATAAAGTCACAATTGCGTGATATAAAGTCGCAATTGCGTGATATAAAGTCAGAATTCTGAGATATAAAGTCAGAATTCTGAGATATAAAGTCAGAATTCTGAGATATAAAGTCACAATTGCGTGATATAAAGTCACAATTGCGTGATATAAAGTCGCAATTGCGTAATATAAAGTCAGAATTCTGAGATATAAAGTCAGAATTCTGAGATATAAAGTCAGAATTCTGAGATATAAAGTCACAATTGCGTGATATAAAGTCACAATTGCGTGATATAAAGTCGCAATTGCGTGATATAAAGTCAGAATTCTGAGATATAAGGTCACAATTGCGTGATATAAAGTCACAATTGCGTGATATAAAGTCGAAATTGCATGATATAAAGTCAGAATTCTGAGATATAAAGTCGCAATTGCGAGTTATAAAGTCATTAATCTGCCGCGACCCGACACATGATTTGTGAACACATTAATGAGTATTTTAGCTGCTAATGATGGAATGATTGTCTTATTATCTGAACGGCATTAATATCTCTGAGCAAACGCGCTCTTGAGGGGATTTTAAGTGCAAGCTTTGGCGAAGAAACAGAACGGATGTGAGGGGCAACGTTCATTGAACATATTCTGATGTGTTATTATGGAAATTACTTTATATCTCAGAATTCTGACTTTATAACTCGCAATTGCGACTTTATATCTCAGAATTCTGACTTTATAACTCGCAATTGCGAATTTATATCTCAGAATTCTGACTTTAAATCACGCAATTGTGACTTTATATCTCAGAATTCTGACTTTATAACTCGCAATTGCGACTTTATATCTCAGAATTCTGACTTTATATCACGCAATTGCGAGTTTATATCTCAGAATTCTGACTTTATATCACGCAATTGTGACTTTATATCTCAGAATTCTGACCTTATAACTCGCAATTGTGACTTTATATCACGCAATTGCGAGTTTATATCTCAGAATTCTGACTTTATAACTCGCAATTGCAACTTTATATCTCAGAATTCTGACTTTATAACTCGCAATTGCTACTTTATATCTCAGAATTCTGACTTTATAACTCACAATTGTGAGAAAAAAAGTCAGAATTCTGAGATAAAAAGTCGCAATTACCCTTTTTTATTTTTTTACTTAGTGGCGGAAACGGGCTTCCATATGAGGCTGAAATGGCACCCTACACCATAATACTACACCCTCCTTATTTAACTATTGGCATGAGACACTCATTTTTATATCTCTCCCCCTTCCTCCAACGAACATACACTGTTCGCTTGTTGCCAAACTGTTCAAACTTGGACTCATCAGTCCACAACACTTCATACCAATCTGTCCATTTCTTGTGTTCTTTTGCAAATTTCAGGCGTTTCACTCTATTTTTCTCTTTCAGTAATGGTTTCTTTGCTGCTATTCTACCAACAAGTCCTTCTTCTCCCGATGCACAGTTCTTGAAGACACTGTTGCAACATTAGTCATTGTTGTGTTGATCTTGTCACAAAGTTCTGCTGAAGTCTTTCTTCGGTCCTTAAATCGAATTTTGAGATCACCATCATCTTTATTTGAACCCATTGCTCGTTCGTTAGCTCCTTCTTCACCTTAGCCATGTTCAAAGTTCAAAGAGCAACATGTGCTTCAATAGTATTTCTAGAGGCTTTGAATTTATTCCAATTGGTGGTGTGTCCTCAGTGACAAAACCCTGATGTTACCAACCACCTAATGAGCAGGATAGGCCTTGTACATTCAAACGACTCTTGTATCACCATCAATTTAACCACAATCACACCTGACAATGATTACACAAGTTATTTGGCTTCTGTGAAGGAACATGATTGTGTGACATTGACAGTGAAATAGGCCACGCTTGTTTTTTGTGAGGAAAATGACCTAAATCTCCTTATTCGATGGTTTATAGAGCATAATCATGTAGATATTTAAATCATTTTATGGGTATTGTAATGGCCAATTCAACAAAAAAACAAGTGAAACCAAGTAGGCTTGCTGCGATAGTCAGTGTTGCCGGTGTTACCGGTGTTCAGGCGAAACACCGGTTAAATCCCTTGCTCACAGCGGCACCGCCCCCACCGTCATTTTAATTTTTATAGTAATAAAATAATTTAGTTCAGTTAGAAAACAGAGACTACAATTCAATACTGAACGTGTCTGCTTAATAAAGCGTGAGCCGAACGAGAGTCGCAGCACAAACTAGCACCAAGAGTCAAATTTCATTCATCACGAGAGTGAGGAGATGATTGACAAGATGACGGTGTAAGATTTGGTTTCAAAGCTAAATGTAAAAGCGCCCATTTAAGAGAGTTTGTCACGGTGCGTGTCCACTGGCGTGTTTTCAGTTCATGCCTATAGAAGCTTAACTTCCATAGGAATTAATTGAAAACACTCGCTTTGCTCCGCACCGTTATGAATGCCTGAGCGGGCTATGAGCATTTTTACTTTCGGTTTAGAATTAGCGATTCAAAAGCCCCCGCCGGTGATACCGACATTACCGGTGTTGTCACACGTCGACCGGTGGGAAAATTTCCTCACCGTCACATCCCTAATGCCAAGTGTTCTAATAATTTTGGCCACCACTGTAAATGTCAGGAAACATGATCCTGGCTGCATTTCAATATCCATGGATTACTGGATCCTTGACAAGTTGTAAGGAACACTTATATTGAGCCCAACCTTTGGTTTAAACTGATAATAGTTTGTTTGACTCGCGTTTTCGTGGTTTCCCCTATTAAATCCAGTCATGCAGCAGATCTTTTGACACTCCATTTGAGGGGGCGTGTTTAGACGGGAAAGTGAAATCAATGCATACCCTCTATTGTTGTACATTAACAGGATGCAATAATAACAGAGTGTAAATTTCTATATTTAATAAAATTATTAAATGTATGCCATCTTATTGGGAAAATAAAGCCCTCCCTACACATATAAACACTTTATTATTAAACAGTCGGTAAGGGTTTCTTTATTTCCACTTTTGAAATATTTTCTTTCCGATCTGATATGTGATTGGAAAAGGGAGAAGAGCGAATTCGGCAAAAGGTGGATTTGAACTCGGGTTGAATGTGTCAAAAGCTACTTTCAGGTGCCACACTCCCTAAGGCCTACGCCACTGCAGACGTTAAGTGGAACGTGTTCAACAAGACACACTATTTACACTGTTATCGGAAATGTAAAAAAAAAAAGAAGCCCATTGGATAATCCAGCCCAGCTAACCCCATCAAGTGTCAGCTTTAACTGGGTCTTACTGCCATCGCCCTTCAGTGTCAGTTCATTATGACTAATATGCAGCAAAATTGGCATGTGATTCCTTTTTTACAAGATGTCGGATGGCAGTGAGAAACCCGCTGAATATGCCTCTCATACGCTCAGAAAACCAGAGATAAAATGCACTTGGATAGAGAAGGAAATGTTAGGGATTATAATCAGAGTTATAAAGATTGCTCAAATTTTATCTGCTTATGAGTATGACATTTATGGATAGTCTGGACTTCCAGGGTTCAAACACAATCCCATCCATAGAGTGTCTTTTCTGGATATACTAGCCGTTTCTACCAGACACATAGCAGAAACTGCAGATAATATCTAAGGTAAAGTGAAGTGTTTCATACTGACACGTCCAAATGATGATTTACTGGAGTCGACGAGCATTTACAGTAGTCTGTTAGTCTCTAACTCCAGATCAAGGAGTTGAAGGAGTTGAAAAGAGAAGCTGGAGGCCTGGGTTACACTCAGACACAGGAAAAAGATGTCAAGTGTGTCAGTCAAACACACATGCTTAGCAGTTCCCAGAAAAAAAAAGGGAAAAAAAACCTTGCAAATGTATACAGTCAAACCAAAATGTATTCAGACACCTTCAACATTTTCTCACATTATCACAGTTTATTCGCTATAGTTTAGAAAATGGTAATAAAAGAAGAACTCTTCTAACAGTTAAACTGTCAGAACAAATTCATCTTGATAATGTCAGATAACTTTGATAGAAAGGAATGCAATGATTACAATCACCCAATCAGCTTTCAGCTGTTAAATTTAAGTACACAATTAGATTATTTAACCAATTTAGGTCAACCAATTACCAAGCCTTGCTTAATTTTTCTCAGTCTGTGGTGTAAAAGGCTGCATTAGAAATTAAAGAAAAAACAATTACGCTAAACATAGTCAGGTCAAAGTGTCTGAATCATTTTGGTCCCAAATTTGTATCAATTTTACTGGTAGTCCACTGTATGAAGAACTTTTGGGTATAATATGTCACAGTTTACTTTATTTAGCTATCCTCACTTACATAAATGAACTATAGTGTCCTGCACACACTAGTAAAAAAATATATATCTGATGTCTGAATAATTGTTGGTTTAACTGTATATATTTTTGGTAACCAAATAGTTTTAGTGATCATTGACTTCCATGGTGTGTTTTCAACAGAAGAAAGAAAGTTATACAGGCTTCGAATGACAAAGTCCATCCAGTTTCTCAAAATCAACAAAATGATAATAATTCGCCATTTACCACAAAATAAAAGGTCTCACAAAAAAATATGATAATTATCCAATTGAATTATTTCTAATTTAATTCAAGTTGTAATGGATTATTTTCACGAGGATAAAGATGTCAGTGGCTACATTTACATGCAACCAAATAGTCCATTAGTAGGCTTGCTGCGATAGTCGGTGTTGGCGGTGTTCAGGGACAACACCGGTTATATCACTTTCCCACCAGGGCACTGCCCCCACCGCCATTTTCTTTTTAAATAGTAATAAAATCATTTAGCTCAGTTAGCGAACAGACAATTAAAAACTGAACGTGTCTGCTTAATACAGCGTGAGCCGAACAAGAATCACAGCACAAACTAGCAGCAGAAGTCCGATTTCATTCTTAAGAGAGTGATGAGCTACAAGATAATTGCGGAAGATATGATTTCAAAGCGAAATGTAAAAGCGCCAATTTAAGTGAGTTTGTCATTGTACTGTTTTGCTGTTGTGTTTTTCATTAAGAATAAATGCACATGGCCGCACTGTCATTCATTCACGGCTGCACTGTCATTCACAGTGCATGTCCACAACGTTTTCAATTAATTCCTATGGAAGCTCAACATTTCTCCACACCGTTATGAATCCCTGTGCGCATTTTACTTTTGGTTTAGAATTAGCGATTTAAAAACCCTGCCAGTGATACCGGTATTACAGGTGTTGTCACGCGTCGATTAACCGGTGGGAAAATTTCCTCACCGTCACATTCCTATCCATTAGCAATCGGATTGACAGTTTGATCGGACCGAAATGCCTTGCCTTCATGTAGACACCTTAATCGATCCGAATGAAATTTTGATCAGATTGAAAGGGGTGGTTTATTCCTTTTCTAATCTGATCGAGAGGACATGTAAAGTAAACACTTGATCAGATTGAAAACCAAAACATAAAGGACTGCGCATGTGCAATGAAGTATTGTCATATTTATTGGTAGACGCAGGTCGTAGCAGCAAACACACCGTGACAACAGATGTCTTTGAACCTCTCTCACTTTACGACGTAGGACCAGCGTTTAGGAGCCACAACCGCAGAAATCGCCACAATTGGTCATTTTTTGTCTGGGACAGCCCAACATCGTACAAAAGTGGGTCAATAAAGCACTCTAGCGGTCAGCTAATTGCTTTAAAACTACAAAACATTTTAATTGCAATTGTACTTGTTTTCTAGCCTGGCTCTGCCCTCCTACGTACTTCCGCTCAATTTTCATTTTCCTTCAGTACTCCGTTTGGGATTGCGGTATATTATCTGGTTTTCTCCAGACAAATTTTAACCGGTCCAATCAGTAAACAGAGGAAGTGGCTGAGAACGATGACGTTGATGTGGTGCGCTAGTTTGAGATGACATACGCCACGACCAAACGTTAGCAATTGATTATGGCAGATCCAGGGTCTTCAACAGAGTAGCCTAGCCACCTTCAAGGAAGCAAACGCTTGTCAATGGAGAGTGGCCAGACTCTCTGTACAAATGAAATGAACGAGAGTCTGGTAGGACCAGGCTACTTGTTTTCCACAAAGGGAGACAGACTTTAAAGCAGAATCATTATTATGATATGATTCCCATCCTTACCTGCAGTTACTTTATATTACTAAAGATGAATGTTGAATGACACAAGCATGTATGTATTTGCTTTTCTTTAGTTTTACCTGGTCTAGTGTGGTCTGTGACACAGAGTAATCCTCCACCTGCAGCATCTGCTGGTGTTTGTTGAGCTGGCTGAAGATATGCGCGAGCATTCCCTCTCCCTGTGGTATCTGGTACTGCAGCGTGTTGTGATGTTTCTCTTTCAAAATGCTTCCAGGAAATGTGTCCCGCACAAACGACTCCACCACGCACAGGTCGGCCTGATCGGCACACACACGTACGATCAGTGTGTAACCTTCCCCGAACCTGCAACACACACGTGCATGGAGTCAAAGTTAACTTTATTTGCATCATGGATTCGTTAGAGATCAAAGAACATAGTAACCACAGATCATTTCATGCAGGTTCAACAAAATTGCCACAAACTTCAAAGAAGAAAAAGTTATTGGGATGTGCCTGCACACAGTCTGATAAAAGCAGGGATATTTAACTTCTCCTTTATGTAAAGAATGCAATATGTTCAGTGCTGAATTCTGCAAACAGATGACGACATCTCAGACTTTTTTTTCTGTGAGTCTATTACATACAACTCTGAATTTATTTCTCAGAACTGTGAGTTTATATCTCACAACTATGACTTTCATTTTTTGGAATTCTGAGTCAACATCTTGCAATTACGACTTTTATTTTCTGATAATATCTAATTATATAATATAAAAAAAATTCTGAGATATGAACTCAGAATTCAGAGAAAATCGCTAATTGTGAGATATCTCAAGTTTTGTGAGAAATAAAGTCATAATTGTGTCATAAACTCACAATTCTGTGGAAAAAAGGTCAGAATTGCGAGATTTTACCTCAAGATTACGAGATATAAGTCAGAATTGTGAGATAAAAGTCGCAAAAAATTCTGAAGTACAAAATGTTAATTTAGAATTGTGAGAAAGGTCTTTATTATTTACGTAAACTGACTTCCATATATGGCTTCGGAAGACAATGGAAAATTTGAGAATAATTTAGGAATATAACACAACTACATTCGTAGTTCTTCAGTTCACATTTACTTAAAAAGGGCAGCTTTTTCACCATTCCTCCTTTTCTATTGCATGAAAGAAACAGTCATGAGCTTGCATGTCACGCATGCACATCTAACGCAGCAGAGAAAAACAGCATCTACATTTTAAGCCTTCATAACCGTGCATCTGTGAAAAGCAGATGCAGATTTATAGTCTGTGTAAAGTGTGCAGCAGTAGATTGTTGCAAAATGTAGCTGGCCTTAAAAAAACTTCCTCCGCTCTTACCATCACGTACATTAGAAGCACTCTAGTGCTTTCATCCTTCTTGTTAAAGAACAGTGTTTGATCAATAAACAGACAGACTCTGTGTGAACTGGATGAAAAACTCACTAAGCACAGTGACTTTAGTAATGGATCGATTTGATTGGTGACTGACAGGCTTACAGGTGCTTTTATTAGACAGCTGTTTAATTGTGTTTGTTTTGGAGCTGATGAAGGTGTAGAGGTTTGTGTGTGTGTTTACTCAAGGGTTTGTGTTTATGAACACTCAGTCAATATGATTTTATCAGAGTAACCATTCGCTCTCAAAATAATAAAAGTACACAATGATAATGGCTGGCGCGCGCGCGCGTGTGTGTGTGTGTGTGTGTGTGTGTGTGTGTGTGTGTGTGTGTGTGTGTGTGTGTGTGTGTGTTACACCGGGAGCGTTTCAGCTATGTGAAGAGAAGTTTTTGGCCATTTTTAGTAAGATTCCTTAATGATCATTTGGCATCAATAGATCAGTTCAGTTCAGTTGTATAGTACGATAATTTATTGTAATATTAAACTGTCATTTATCATTAATTATACCATTTTGAGTATGGTATAAAAAAATAAATCAAAATGTGTGTGTACAGGGAGTGCAGAATTATTAGGCAAGTTGTATTTTTGAGGATTAATTTTACAACATTAATAATTAAACAACAACCATGTTGTCAATGAACACAAAAAACTCATTAATATCAAAGCTGAATATTTTTGGAAGTGGTTTTTAGTTTGAGCTATTTTAGGGGGATATCTGTGTGTGCAGGTGACTATTACTGTGCATAATTATTAGGCAACTTAACAAAAAACAAATGTATACCCATTTCAATTATTTATTTTTACCAGTGAAACCAATATAACATCTCAACATTCACAAATATACATTTCTGACATTCAAAAACCAAACAAAAACAAATCAGTGACCAATATAGCCACCTTTCTTTGCAAGGACACTCAAAAGCCTGCCATCCATGGATTCTGTCAGTGTTTTGATCTGTTCACCATCAACATTGCGTGCAGCAGCAACCACAGTCTCCCAGACACTGTTCAGAGAGGTGTACTGTTTTCCCTCCTTGTAAATCGCACATTTGATGATGGACCACAGGTTCTCAATGGCGTTCAGATCAGGTGAACAAGGTTCAGATCAGGTGAACAGGTTTCTTCTTTTATACCCTTTCTTGCCAGCCACGCTGTGGAGTACTTGGACGCGTGTGATGGATCATTGTCCTGCATGAAAATCATGTTTTTCTTGAAGGATGCAGACTTCTTCCTGTACCACTGCTTGAAGAAGGTGTCTTCCAGAAACTGGCAGTAGGACTGGGAGTTGACTCCATCCTCAACCCGAAAAGGCCCCACAAGCTCATCTTTGATGATACCAGCCCAAACCAGTACTCCACCTCCACCTTGCTGGCGTCTGAGTCGGACTGGAGCTCTCTGCCCTTTACCAATCCAGCCACGGGCCCATCCATCTGGCCCATCAAGACTCACTCTCATTTCATCAGTCCATAAAACCTTAGAAAAATCAGTCTTGAGATATTTCTTGGCCCAGTCTTGACGTTTCAGCTTGTGTGTCTTGTTCAGTGGTGGTCGACTTTCTGCCTTTCTTACCTTGGCCATGTCTCTGAGTATTGCACACCTTGTGCTTTTGGGCACTCCAGTGATGTTGCAGCTCTGAAATATGGCCAAACTGGTGGCAAGTGGCATCTTGGCAGCTGCACGCTTGACTTTTCTCAGTTCACGGGCAGTTATTTTGCGCCTTGGTTTTTCCACACGCTTCTTGCGACCCTGTTGACTATTTTGAATGAAACGCTTGATTGTTCGATGATCACTCTTCAGAAGCTTGGCTATTTTAAGACTGCTGCATCCCTCTGCAATATATCTCACTATTTTTGACTTTTCTGAGCCTGTCAAGTCCTTCTTTTGACCCATTTTGCCAAAGGAAAGGAAGTTGCCTAATAATTATGCACACCTGATATAGGGTGTTGATGTCATTAGACCACACCCCTTCTCATTACAGAGATGCACATCACCTAATATGCTTAATTGGTAGTAGGCTTTCCAGCCTATACAGCTTGGAGTAAGACAACATGCATAACGAGGATGATGTGGTCAAAATACTCATTTGCCTAATAATTCTGCACTCCCTGTATATATATATATATATATATATATATATATATATATATATATATATATATATATATATATATATATATATATATACACACACACACACACACATTTTGTTTGATTTTTTTAAAATACAAATTAATGTAATAAAATGGCTATTCTTCAGTTAGGGGTTCTTCTAAATATATACAATTTTGAAATTAAACTTCTTAAAACTATGTTTAAAATATCACCAGTATTGATGAATAACAACATAATTAATTACTGTCTCGGTCCTGATCATCATTCAAGAGAATTTTGATCAAATGTGCGATGGTATTTTTAATGTGTGTGTAATGAAATTTACTTTTTGGTCAAAATGTTTTGCCAAGTTTGTTATAAGTGTTAGATTTTTATTTGTATTTTATCAAATTATTCTTAAAATCAGCTCTCAAAATCGTATTTTGAAAATATTTTTACACTACCGTTTAATAGGACAGTGAGATTTGAAAGAAATTAATACACCTATTTAAGCAAAGACATTCAATTAATCAAAAGTGACAGTAAAGACAAGTTACGAAAAGATTTCAATTTAAAACAAATCATGTTCTTCTGAACCTTCTACTCGTCAAATAATCCTGAACTAAATGCATCACGGTTTCCACAAAAGTATGAAGCAGCACAACTGTTTTCAACATTGATAATAAAGAGCAGTTTCTTGAGCAGCAAATCGACATATTAGAATGATTTCTGAAGGATCATGTGACACTGAAGACTGGAGTAATGATGCTGAAAATTCAGCTTTGCATCACAGGAATAAATTACATTTTAAAATCTATTCAGGGTCATGTCTTATTTTGTCTGTGCTTGAGCTTTTCGGTTTCCTTTGTTCCCGCTTCTGGTTAGTCTCCTTGGTTACTCATTGTTTGGTTAGATATGTCAGCTGTGTCTCATTACGTTGATTAGTTTGATCTGTATATATATCCTGTGTTTTGTTCAGTTCTCGTCTTATTATGTTTGTTCTGTTCCCATGGTTGAAGACAGTGATTACAGAGTATTTTGTTTTTAAGACTGCTTCAACTAAATCCTGCACTTTTACTTAATCTTGCTGCAACCAGGCGTGACAGCAATAATATTTCACAATATTACAGTTTTTACTGTATGTTTGAACACAAATGCAGCCTTGGAGAGAACAAGAGACTCTCAAAAACAAAAAAGATCTCCAAATTGTCAAACTTTAGAGTATATGTGATTAGATAAGCTTTTGACTTGCTAACAAAACAAGTTTATATTTTTTAAAATAGAATAAAACAGATTGTGAAAATCAGCTGTGTCATCTCATCTTCAAACTGTCCCTGTATCTGTTTTAAAAAAATGAGGGTGGAGAGAGCAAGACGAGCATAACTCATCCACTTACAGCACACTCACTATAAAGATGAATCAACATTAAAATGTCAGCGGAGACAAAGACAAAATTGTCCTCACTTTGCTGTATCAATCATGTGAAGAGTGGAGACAATACTAGAGTTTAGATCAGCACTCAAACAGCAGCACTGACACCAACAACACGGACTGATTTGGGAAATTTGGTCGACTGATATGGATGTTTTGATGGTTGATGTTTATGCCGATATCTTGGCTGATATAAAAAAATACATGATTTAATTTAAAGATGGTAAATAACACGTGCATAACAATGAACAATACTTCTAAAGCATTTATTAAGCTTAGTTAATGTTCATTTCAACATTTACTAATACATTATTTAAATCAAAAGTTGTATCTGTTAATATTATTTAATGAACCTGAGCTAACATGAACTAAAATGTACAGTAGTAGTTGTTTTATATTAAATAACACTAACAAAGATTAATAAACACTGTAACAAATGCATTTCTCTACCATTTATATTTCTTTAATAATTTAGTAAATTGATAATTTGAACATGAAAAAATTTGAAAAACTTTCTAACACTATAATATACCATAGTAAAGTACTTACTAGTATTATTAGTATACTAGTATTAGTTTCAAGTTAATTCATATTAATATATTGTAGTCTCTACATTGTTCATTTATTAATTGTATATTAATATTCTTCATTCATTGTCACTGTAATTAACCATTATGGTAACACTTTACAATAAGGTTCATTAGTTAACTACATTAGTTAACATGAACTGATAATGAACTGCACTTATAAAGCATTTATTTATCTTTGTTAATGTTAATTTCAACATTTAGTAATGCATTATTAAAATCTTGTTAACATTAGTTAATAATGCACTGTGAACTAACATGAATAAACCATGAATAGCTGTATTTTTATTCACTGACGTTAACAAAGATGAACTAAAGCTGAACAGAGGTGCATGTTGTTCATGGTTAGTTCATGTTAACTAATGCATTAACTAATGCTAACTAATACAACCTTATTGTAAAGTGCTACCACAATGATTCATTAAAATGTATTTAATTAATAACATTTTCCGTGACCTAATCTAAGATGAGAACCATTTACAACCAATTAACATTTCCTTTATTATAAGCTAATTAAATAATAATAAAAATAATGATGTTAATTACAGTGATAATGAATGAAGAACTCACTATTTGTATATAGTCTATCAATATATTAACAATGTAGAGACTGCAATATATTAACTATGAATTAACTATAACCCAATAAATTGTTAATAATTTGTAAGTACATTATTACTATATACTTATTATAAAGCATTACCAAAAAAATTATCATTTGAACTGAATAAATCATAAAAAAATGTCCTAAAGCTTATCAGCTAATGCAGATAATAAAAATGCCAAATATCATGATCATTTTGAAATTTCTTCCTAAATGCTGTTCAGTTCATCCGTTATATTTATTCATATTAGCATATCATGCACTGAAAACCTTCAATGTGTGCAACTCGAGCGTTGTCTGTGTTTGATGACAAGAAGTGAAGTCTGTTTCCTGCTGAGTGTGTAGAGAGAAGTGAACACTTCGACCCGCGAACGCAGCGTGAGTCCTACAGATGGCAGCAGAAACACGCCTCAGGAGGAAGAACGTGATAAAGAAAGGAGAAGAGACAGAACAGAGGAAGGACTAAATAAAGAATGGCTGCAGACGGAGTGAGAATCGTTGGCTGATGGAGAGGTGTAGATCTTGTCATACTGCTTTGCTCCATTAGACGGCACAGAAAGAAAAGATAAAGGAGAGAGAGGGAGGAGGTCGATCAAGTGAGCAGCTCTTAATTGCCTCTTCACTCATTAATGCTCACACCTCCACAATCATTAATTACAACCAAGAGAGCGAGAGAGCAGCTAAATTCAGACACATATTAAATGTAAGGCCTGAATTATGTTGGTATTTTAACTTTTGAATGATTAACTTAATAATTATGAAAATCTATAATGAATATTAATTATTTCATCAGGACAGTTTGTGGCGCATACTACGCCAGTCAAATGTTTGGGGATATTTCATTTTGAAAGAAGTCTCTTATGCTCATGAAGGCTACATTTATTTAATAAAAAATACTGTTTTATATTGTAATATATTTTAAATGTTTATTATTTATTCCTGTGATGCAAAGCTGAATTTTTTCAAATCATTACTCCAGTCTTCAGTGTCACAAGATCCTTCAGAAATCATTCTAAGATGCTGATTTACTGCTCAATAATCATTTCTGTTTATTACCAATGTTGAAAACAGTTGTGCTCCTTGAAACCGTGATGAGCTACATTTTATTCAGGATGCTTTGATGAATATAAAGTTCAAAAGAACAGCATTTATTTGATATAGAATCTTTATAAATGTCTTTATTGCACTTTTGATCAATTGAATGTGTCATTGCTGAATAAAATTATCCAATTCTTAAAAATAAAATTCAAACTCAATTTAGAGACAAATGTAATTGAGAAGGAAAACTGCTTGCGTTTATAGATATCTTGAATTAAGTTTATTTTTGTAGGTACAAAACTACTGTGACCGTGTTGAATTTCTTTGAATTCTATTCAGTAAATTCCATCATTCCATTTCCAATTCTGATTTAACATCCTCATAGTTTATGAAATGTCCTCATAAACTATGTCCCCATGTCATTATACACGCGTGTCCTCATAAACAACACATACACACCCGTACACACACACACACTTGAATATGTGGTTTACGGGGACTCTCCACAGGCGTATTGGTTTTTAAACTGTACAAACCATATCTTCTATCCCCCTACTCTAACCCTACCCCTAAACCTACCTGTCACATACATCTTAAACAACAAAAACAAAACAAATTTAGTATGTTTTTAAGACATTTGGTTTACGAGGACACAGAAAGTGTCATCATAAACTATGTTTACGTTGTAATATACACATCTGTGTCCTCATAAAACAATTTATACAGTACAAACTGTACATTATATCCCCCTACACCAGTGGTTTTCAAACTGTTTTAAGAGCGACCCATATATAGGCCTACAACCATTTACATTCAACCAAGTCAAGCCAAGCATAACAATACTTATATACAATGGGCCATTTGACTGTATTCTCCATTAAACCAATAGATGGCACAAAAATTCACAACACAAAGTTGATTTTACACTAATTTGATAGCTAGGCCTATATATGGGACGTTAATGAACTGGTTAACCGTTAACCAACAAGAATTTGAACCAATTAATTATTAGATTGAAAAAAAAAAAAACCCAGGTAAGTCGCATTTGATTGCATTCAGAAATAATACCGGTAAATAAAGCGAAATGTTATAATGTACTACAAACATTATAAACTCTACAAACATAGCTATAGGTTATTTTAGTTCCCCTCACTCCACAACTAATTGTAACGAGTAGGAATATGGTGTGGCCCCTTTACGAGCTGCGCGCTCCCTGTTGAACTGTCTGCAATGCATTGTATGTGCGGCGCACCGCGCCTCGAGCACTCCCATGTATGCGGGTTATTTTCTGTTTTCTGCTGCTCAAATCAAGTGGTTTTGTTTATTAAGTAACACTGTGGATGGTATAGCGTTTGTGACGGACTGTTACGCAAGTTTCAAAGGGGATAAAGTGTGAGCTGTGAAATGTCCATCGCCTCCATGTCTCCAATAACTATGAGCTATCCCTATTTTTCTCCAGACACAACGTATTACAAAATCCTTTAAATGTAATGGTATTCAGAACAGATCAAGAATTAAAAAATATAAGAAGGCTATAAATAAAGCCAAAACGAAATCATTTAATGAGAAACTTAAATTAACCAGCATAGCCTAACTCTCTCATTCGAATTCAAATGTTTCCATATTCGCAATGTATTTGGATGCTAAACCATTATTTATTATAGGCTACTTCACTCGCGTCCCAATATTGATGGAAAAAAACATCCTCTTCACATGCACAAGAATGTGCTTGGAAACACCACAGTGGCGGAACTCACGCTGAATGGCACGAATTGAAGGCTACTACTGACTATTTAAACTGAGCTGTGTAACTTTTTATATTTTAGGTTGACTATTTTATGTTGATAATGAACTGACTGCGATGTCAAGTTTGCAATGCTGGAATATGTTGTGCGCGCGCAAATAACGAGTAGAGGAAACATAAAATAGACTCCTACGTCATTTTGGTCATACAGATAATAAGAGACATTGTTCAAAATTGCAAAGTGTTTACTTACATTGTGCTATTGTAAAATAAAGAAAACAAGATGCGCTTTCTGTCGTCTGGGTTTCCTTTCCGTGAACTTATTTGAGGAACGCCGATCCTCACAAAAATGAACCAAACTCAGCAGCAACTGTTGCATAGTTTTTCTTTCTTTGTGTTAATCTGTTAATTATTTAAGTCAAATATATTTCACGTATTTATTCCTTTTATATAGGCCTATAGACTGATTTTATGAAAACAATATATATATATTTTTTTTTATGTAACTCAATTTTCCTTAAATCATCCTGGCATTTTTTAGGGTTTGAAAACCACTGCCCAACACTACCCCCCCCTTAAACATTCTGCATTTACATTTTTTGTATGTTTTTAAAGCTATTTTAAAAATGAGGATTTATGAAATGTCCTCATATTTCATGTTTACATCGTAATATGTCATTATACAAATTTGTGTCCTCATAAATCACAAAAACAAACACACTTGCTCGCTCATACACACACACACACACACACACACACACACACACACACACACACACACACACACACACACACACACACACACACACACACACACACACACACACACACACCACTCACCTGCTCTTAAGGTGTTGGATGCTGCCCAGGCATTTGAACTGTCCGTTCACCATGATGGCCATACGCGTGCAGAGCGCTTCACACTCCTCCATACTGAAAGCAGACAGACACACACGTTTGAACACATGGAAGCATTAGGAAATGTTTCCTTTGACTGTTTTCATCTAATTCTGGCCGTTCCTCAGCATGAATCTCTGGAGAAACACCTTCAAAGCATCAGAAACCCCAGAGCTCAGGATCCGCTTCCAACCACATTCAAATGAGACTCATTATGAAGCACATGAAAGCCTTTCACCTGCACATCCAGCCAATGAGACAGAGTCAGAAAAACAAACTAATTTGCAGCCAAATTGTGGAACAAACGTACATTATCTCAATCTCTAAACTGTCATATTGCCAGGAAGCTGAACACTGCATGAATTAGCGAAAGACATGACCTTCCTTATAAATACAAACGCATCAGTAACTGACATGATAAAGCTTCACGTATGAGACGGAAGACATGCTCTGAAAATTAGACATAAAATGCACACAAGATGATTTTATTTTGTTCTGTGTCTGTGATGAATGTTACAGTACTGAGCAAAAGTCTTAGGCACATTAGTATTTTCACCACAACAATGTTTTTAAAGGTCCCATGGCGTGGATTTTTAAAA
The DNA here is from genome assembly GCA_023566225.1 of Romanogobio albipinnatus. Classification (NCBI taxonomy): domain Eukaryota; kingdom Metazoa; phylum Chordata; class Actinopteri; order Cypriniformes; family Gobionidae; genus Romanogobio; species Romanogobio albipinnatus. Next base: position 61,428,925 of record CM042239.1, read on the forward strand.
TTATTTGATAATGTTTCCTGAGGTGTACTTACACTCACCTAAAGGATTATTATGAAAACCATACTAATACTGTGTTTGACCCCCTTTCGCCTTCAGAACTGCCTTAATTCTACGTGGCATTGATTCAACAAGGTGCTGAAAGCATTCTTTAGAAATGTTGGCCCATATTGATAGGATAGCATCTTGCAGTTGATGGAGATTTGTGGGATGCACATCCAGGGCACGAAGCTCCCGTTCCACCACATCCCAAAGATGCTCTATTGTAGGGGTGGCACGGTACATGGAAAAAAAACGAACCGTTCGGTTCGCTTGTCTCGGTTCGGTGTGTGTGCGTCGCACGGTTTGCGCATGCGCAATGTATCCTTGTGCCCGTATGTTACCTCAGACAGTGGGCGTCCTTTTCGTGCGAAATAAGAGGTGTGTGTGGACATACAGTAAAGTAAAAGTGGAGTGCTGCAGGTCACGTCACATGTAGAAATGAAAGTGGGAGAGATAAGGAAGGCTGTCCGGAGTTGGAGGATGCGCGAGCATCGTATAGCAGGGCAAATGCAGTGCGAGAGCGTGAGCCGCGCTGCGCGTGCCCGTTGAGCAGACATACACTGGCAGTGTTTGTCTCTCGAGTCGCGCATCTGAACCACGGTTCGTGTATTGCAAATACAGGCAAATATAGTCCATTCTGTCACATTTTCTGGTGTTCTCCTCCGACCCCTGTCTGTCTCGTGCTTTGATTTATGATGGGCAGCATCTGCTGCAAGACCGTGTTCCCCTCTGTCTCATACACACATTCATATGTTGTATATAAGTAGTTCACATGATAAATGTATCATTTAAAAGTTAAGATATGCTTCTAGTTCTAATAGTTTAAACATGCCTTTGAAGTTTGGGCAAAAACTTCTGGCAGTGTTGTGTTTTCGTGTATTTTATGTTATTTTTTCACAGCGCTGGATGTCATATGGTGATTGTGAAACACACGGAACACTTCATGGTGAAATGTGTTAATCAGGTCAGCTGAATTAAAGCCACAGTGCGTTGTTCTGATCAAAATTGATATGATTAACATGAAAAATGTTACGCCAATGTGTCGGACTCGGTAGACAGCCAGTTAGGAAACAACTTGATATAAAAATTTGTAATACTGTATCCTAATTGTGGATGATTAAGCTATATATCATATGCTGAAGTAAATAAAAAAACAACAACAACAAGAACCGTACAGAACCGAAAACCGTGACCCTAAAACCGTGATACGAACCGAACCGTGGGTTTTGTGAACCGTGCCACCCCTACTCTATTGGGTTGAGATCTGGTGACTGTGGGGACCATTTTAGTACAGTGAACTCATTGTCATGTTCAAGAAACCAATTTGAAATGATTCGAGCTTTGTGACATGGTGCATTATCCTGCTGGAAGTAGCCATCAGAGGATGGGTACATGGTGGTCATAAAGGGATGGACATGGTCAGAAACAATGCTCAGGTAGGCCTCGGCATTTAAACAATGCCCAATTGGCACTAAGGGGCCTAAAGTGTGCCAAGAAAACATCCCCCACACCATTACACCACCACCACCAGCCTGCACAAGGCATGATGGATCCATGTTCTCATTCTGTTTATGCCAAATTCTGACCATCTGAATGTCTCGAGACTCAGAAATCGAGACTCATCAGACCAGGCAACATTTTTCCAGTCTTCAACTGTCCAATTTTGGTGAGCTCGTGCAAATTGTAGCCTCTTTTTCCTATTTGTAGTGGAGATGAGTGGTACCCGGTGGGGTCTTCTGCTGTTGTAGCCCATCAGCCTCAAGGCTGTGCGTGTTTTGGCTTCACAAATGCTTTGCTGCATACCTCGGTTGTAACGAGTGGTTATTTCAGTCAAAGTTGCTCTTCTATCAGCTTGAATCAGTCGGCCCATTCTCCTCTGATCTCTAGCATAAACAAGGCATTTTCGCCCACAGGACTGCCGCATACTGGATGTTTTTCCATTTTCACACCATTCTTTGTAAACCCTAGAAATGGTTGTGCATGAAAATCCCAGTAACTGAGCAGATTGTGAAATACTCAGACCGGCCCGTCTGGCACCAACAACCATGCCACGCTCAAAATTGCTTAAATCACCTTTCTTTCCCATTCTGACATTCAATTTGGAGTTTATGAGATTGTCTTGACCAGGACCACACCCCTAAATGCATTGAAGCAACTGCCATGTGATTGGTTGATTAGATAATTGCATTAATGAGAAATTGAACAGGTGTTCCTAATAATCCTTTAGGTGAGTGTATATTTTTAGTATGATTTTTACATCATAAAATGTCATAATTTAGAAATAAAAGGCATTTTTCTATACTGATATTAGCCCTCTGGCTTGAATGCTCTGTTTGAAGGGGCGTGTCTGCTGTGAGACTGCAGTGAAAACGCCCACTGTTGTGATTGGCTGACATCTTTGCATTTGAGTATTAGATTATGTGGCGGAGGGGGTGTGGTTTAGCGAGGTTTGCAAGCGCTGCCAGAGAGACTGACAGACTGGGCACTCGTGGACCAGAGAGACGGAGAGCTGGAGAAAGATTGCTGAGAAAGTTCTATTGTACTCAGTTGTTGAGAGCGCAAGTTTATTTTATTTGTATCTGAGAGTTATGAATAAACACAAGTCCCAGTCACGCCAACCCTGTCTTCTTCCACCTTATTCTAGGAACTTTGTAACATGTGGAACCCCTCTCGAATACTTTTACTACGTTTTTTTTTTACCATTGCAGCTGTCGAGATGAACGAATCATGAAAGTGTTGATTAGAGCATTATTTATTAGATCTATTCCCATCACATCAAAGGGTGCAGTGAGCATTGAATACACAGGCAGTCTGTTGATCACGTGAATGCAGTGATCTCGTCATTGCAACGCTATTTCTCTCACAAAATGCTTTCACCACAACTAACAGAAAACACAACATCGATATGAATACAGTAAGAGCTCCGTTGTGCAGCATAACAGAGTCATTCATTATAACGGCAGTTTGGGCAAGTGTGCAAATACACTCGCAACGTGTGACTGACAGCTCCGAACATAATAAAGAGTGTGTTCTTTGATCGCTAATCTAGCATCTAATCACAATTTAAATAACAGATTTGTTTCGTGCTTCTAAGAGAAACGATATGAAGTTGGTAATTTAGTCACTGGCTTGATTCACTGATGTATAAACGATTTAGAAAGAAAGTCTGTGTGAACTTGAATATTTAGCTACACATCAGAAATCACTGATCACAGATCAGGCATTACTGGACTCACTGTTGTAGCGGTGCTGTCGAATCCATATAGTAAATATGGAAGTCTGTTCGTAAAGTCTGTGCTGACATTGCGACTAAAACAAACAATCAATTTTCTCCAAATTCTCTAGGCTGGCAAAGCAGAGGAAGGGGAGGTAACCTTTCCCCGTTTGACGACATACAGGTAAGATTCCAGATCGGCTCGTCTGAGCTTCCATTTTCTCAAAGGCAAAGCAGGATACTAGGATAATATCTAGCCAATTGGGAACCATATACAGGCTAGAGGAAATCATATTAATGTAAAACAAAAAACTTGTAAAGTGAAATGTTCATGTCATGGGACATTTAAGCCAGCTATTTATATATTTTGCTGTAGTTTGTCAGTAGGAAATATCAATTTACATTTCCAAAAAATCCTTTTACCATGTACATGTAATAAGCATATGCAATTTACAATAATGTTTGATTATATGACTATGTTTTTATTTTTTGTTGGCTCTGCATTTATCAACAATCTGACACATGCTGAGTAACTGCAGAGGAACTAAACTGAGATTCAATAACTAGGTAAGAGATTTGACATGTGGCTCTATATCAGCTCGGCCGTAGGTAATCACAGCGTGCTGATATACAGCTATATCACACGACTGGGAGTGTCATATAGCGTTTATACAACAGTTTGACAGCACAAGTGTGTAAATAAATAAGAAAAAACGGGGTGTATTAAAAAACCCTTTTTATGTGGAACTTCTTCCTTCCGCCAGTTGACAGTTTAACAGATGAGCCCAAGTGTCCGTTAATAATTAGAAAATGTCACTTTAGAACTAGTAATAAAGGAACGCGGACACTGAAGTTAAAAGCTATTATATTTTTACTTATACCATGTAATGGTCTATCTGAATACTCTTGTTTGCAGACCTGCAAACTCCTCAGAGTAAAAAAGGTGACAGTGTCGAGGGGGTGACTTAAAGAGAATGACACATTTAATATTTTAAAAAGGATTTTATTTACAACAAGGAAACGCCTGGAACTCAAGGAAGTGTTGTGACGCATGACACAAAAAATAAAAGACTGACAGTAGGGGTGTAACGGTACACAAAACTGACGGTTCGGTACGTACCTCGGTTTTGAAATCACGGTTCAGTATGAGTTCGGTACAGCAGTTTTACAAAATTGCTTTTTATTTATTTTTTATATTTAACAGTGGTTTACTGAAGAAGAAAAAGTGTGTCTGTCCTTGAATGAATTAAATTATATCTAAAAGTTTATTGAAGATATTTCTGTAAATTATATAGGGAGCCCTTACTTGCACATTAATATTAAAGGTTAACAACAGAGCCCAAACTACTAGCCTAAATTCAGTTGCTATTTATTTTTAGGTATAATAAATCAACACTCAAATAACACATTGTATGCCAACTTCACATAAGGCAGTTTTTGCATTAACTTCTAAATCTAATTATAAAAGTTTTTTTTCTCCAATTCATTGTTGAAATATAATAATTTATACACAGTGTCTGTCATTTTCATGACAGGTTTATTTAACGTGCATAAAATAATCAAGACATCACTAACAGGTTAAGTAGAATATAATGAATATATAGGCTAATATAGAGCATATATTTAGGGAAAGAGTTGATTTCTCTAGTGAATAAAATTCTGTGGACACTGAATGACTGCCTGAGGTAAATGTGATGCTAACGTTACATGACATTGTTTAGTTTACAAGCAGTTATATTGACGTCTTTCCGCCATTGAAACACTGATTTAGCGATTACACCACATATATACATGACAGTAAGTTGTAATGTATCGTCAGCATACCTTCAGATGGTCATTCATGTTTATTCTTTAGTAAGAGATGATCGATCGCCTTCACAGATGATCGCGTTCACGCGGCCGCTTGAACTGTGATCAGTGACCAGTCACGCCACATAGAGCATCCTAACGGCATTTATCGTTTTAATTTCGTGATAAAATGGACTGAATACTTAATATGTTTGTTTGAAGTGTGTTCCGCCCTTAAAACAACCGACTGTTAACTGTTAAAGATAGCACTCGGAAACCGTTCGGCAACGTTACACGCGTGCAAACCTAACTCAACCCCCCACCCCCCTCCCAACAAAAAAAAACTCTCCGGTTCTACGCGATTCACGTAAATGACCCTATTGACCAAGAAAAAGGCGATTGTCGCCGAAAAGTGACAAGTTTGCAGGTGTGTGTTTCAATTGGCTGGAAGGTGTGAAATAAAACCGTTCACACACGCTATCACATGGAGTACACTTTTAAAGGCTACGGGTTTAACTGTACACATACATTAACGTACATGTAAAAAAAAAAAAAAGTTGAAAGTACTGAAAGCTTTACTAAAAGTACTTTTAGTTAGTACTTCCCCCAACACTGCTAAAGCCAAAAGTATACTTCGGCTTTTTGCACATACATGAGTATGTGTGTACACCCCGACTGAGCCTGGTTTCTCCCAAGGTTTATTTTTCTCCATTAGGTCACCTAATGGGGTTTTGGTTTCCTTGCCACTGTTGCCTCTGGCTTGGCGGGCTCAGTTGGGGACACTAAATTTTTCAACTAAACATCGAAATAAATCTAATTAATAAACTAAATTAACCATATAAACTAAATTACTGATCTAATTATTGATCTAAAGCCCACACTGTCACCGTATGGAAATTGAAATGAACTGATGACATCAAATGGCTATACAGCTTAATAAAATTATGCTGCATTATTTTCTTGTTTAACACTGTAAAGCTGCTTTGAAATAATCTACATTGTTAAAAGCGCTATATAAATAAAGTTGACTTGTACAGTGCGTGATGTAAATTTCGCCACCGATTATTTTTTTAATTTTTTTTGTAATTTGAATTTGTTTTGCACAAATCAGTTGTTCCACAAGGTGGCAACACTGGCTGGTGCCATTGTTTCACAGTAGAAAACAAAATTAAAGAGACGGAACAACAAGAAAATACCAGACTGCAACAGACGCCCGTATTGACAGGTGATTGTGTGAGGGGGTTATGAGACATTTTATCGGTCATAACTTCTGTAGAAAAGAGTGCAGATACTGGACAAGGATGAAACTTTGTAGAGTGCACGTGTCGACTGCTTGTGTTCGTGCTCACTATCAAATGGAGTATAATTTGACAGGCTACTCATTCGACTGTAAGCATACGCTAGTGTACACGTAAAAATAAAAAAACAACAACAGTATACTTTGGCCTTAACCCCTTAACTCTTGGCGCTCTTCTTTGATCGCCTTTTTTCATATAAAATATTTTAGTAATTATCATAAATTAGGTATCATTTGAAAGCTTACGAACTCAAAATTCATCCCGTGAAACCCATTTTGAAATTGGACATTGCGTTACCATGGAAACGGTACTATCAATTCTTCTAGTCGGCTCCTCCCCTAGTGGCCGGTGTCATGTTTCATATTACAAAATTTATTTAAACTACTTTATAATCAAAATCTTTTCTAATCTTAACAAAACACATATCGTCGGAAAGGTCTGAGTCTCAAGGTTCCACATTTGGTGACTGTTTTGTGATGGAAGTGATATTTGGACAGAAATGTTGTAATTTGTTACAGGAAAATTCCTTTAAAAAAATCTATGGAATGTGGATGACACCCGGTGGCTATTTTTGGTATAGCGCCTAAACAAAATCTCATGGGAACTTCAATTTTTGTGATATCAACCTCAAATTTGGAACAAAACTTGGTTAGATATATGGCTTTGATTTTATAGTAATTTTAGAGTACATTTCTTTTGTAAAATATATATTTTTTATATATAAAATATATTTAGTACAGTATTTTTTTAATTTACAGTAAATTTAAACTTCCATAACTTTTTCATACTTTCATCTTTTGAATCGATTTCACTTCAGCCATAATTTGCAGAGTGTTTTCTTTAAAACAAGATTAATTCCAAAGCATTCTTGAATTACAGCCATTTAAGTTTTAAGGGGGGCAGTTAAGGGGTTAAGGATGTCTGTACCTACTTAACCAAATTTGTACCTAGAAGTGAGCTAAAAAAAAAAACCTCTTTTCCGGACTAGAATATAGAGTTTGACTATAAAAGAGCAGACATTTCAGTTAGTTTATGTTATAGTAGCTGCATTTAAAAACAACAGAAGTCTATGGAACGGCCATTTAGACAACTGGGTAAAGGTGTGTGCTAGTTACCTGTGTGAGGTGAGAATAACAGATCTCCCCTCTTTGATGATACTGAGGATACAGTCCCACAGAAACCGGCGGGCCTTGGGGTCCATGCCTGTGGTAGGCTCATCCTGCACACACACACAGGACAATGTAGTATGTGAAACAGTATACATTATGCAGTGAGAAACATTTCAAACAGCAGTTTACTACAGTACAGTGCTGTCACATTGATTGGTAACACTTTAGAATAAGGTTTCATTTGTTAATATTAGTTAACTACATTAGTTAACATGAAATAACAATGAACAATACTTCTATATACAGTACTTTATTCAGTACTTTATTTAGTTAATGTCAATTTCAACGTTTACTAAAACATTTTGGTTACACTATTTTACGGTGTCATTGTTACAGTGTAACTATATATTTAAGTAATATCAATTAAGTATATGTACTAACTATATGGTTGGGGTAGGATTAGGGTTTGGTTGAGGGTTAGTTGCATTTAATTATGCATAATTTACTGTTATTACTATGCTACATGTGTAAAGTAAAATAAAGTGTTACCTACATTTTAAGATCAAAATCTGTTAACATTAGTTCATGCAAAATTTTAATTGTAACAACATGTACTTACAATTCAATCAAATTTAGGATTGGTTTAGGGTTAGTTGCACGTAAATTATGCCTAGTTTACGGTTATTACTACAGTAAGTACAAGGACACGTGTAACAAGGACAGTAAAAGAAAGTGTTACCAAAATGTGCATACTGTACACAGTACATGTGCTATATATTGCACTAATAATAAGATAAGCTTATAAGACATTGTTAGTATGCAATTCCAAACAAAATGGACATTGGAAATAGGAATGGATAACATGTGACCTTTGACCCTGAATCAGAGAATCATTACATGACGACATCCCTCTGTCCTCTGCAGTTATTCAGAGCGGGACGGACACGCTGCGAGCACCTGCCTCGTAATTCTGCCTTTAATTAGCATCCGCAGAGAGCGAATCAGGAGTTATTCTGCAGGTTATGAACGCGGATTATTTCATATGAGCCTCCGTCAGGCAGAATGAGATTTTAATGCCAGCAAACAGAGGCGCGTGTGTGCAGAATGTAAAATCTCGCTTGGAAATACATTAGAAATGTCCCACGAGTGACCTGGAGTCCTGTGTTCTTTTCATCTTTAATCTTTTCTATCGTTATTCCGCTCTTAATTTTATCCTTAATCCTCAAGGACGTTCTCTCCTGTGTGTGTGTGTGTGTGTGTGTGTGTGTGTGTGTGTGTGTGTGTGTTTATTTTGTGGATAAAACTGTCCCTAGAAGTGAGCTACATCTAAAAAAAAAAACGTCCTTTCAGAGACAAGGTTAAATGATTAATTATGCCATTCATACAGCTCAAATCATAGTTTCATTAAAGTTTTCAGTCACGATTTTCCAGAGGTTGTTAACATTAGTTAATGCATTAGAGAACATGAACTAAAAATGAAAAAAAAAAAAAATGAATAAAGCATTTATTCATCTTGTTCATTTCAACATTTAACAATATATGATAAAAATCTATGAATTTGATGTTAGCAAAGATTAATAAACACTGTAATCAATTCATTGATAATTGTTAATTGTTCAATGAATGCATTAACTAATGGGACCTTATTGTAAAGTGTTACCCGTTTTACAATATGGTTGCATTTGTTAACATTAGTAAAGTGCAATAGTTACTAACAGAACTAACAATGACAAAATATTTCTAAAAGGCATTATCAATCTTGTTTAATGTTTATTTCAACATTTAGCAATGCATTATTAAAATCAAAAGTTGTATCTGTTAATATTATTTAATGGACCTGAGTTAGCATGAACTAACAATGAACAGTCGTATTTGTATTAATTGTCGTTAACAAAGATGAATAAATACTGTAACAAATGTATTGCTCATTGTTAATGTTAGTTACAGTAATACATTAACTAATATTAACTAATGGGATCTTATTGTAAAGTGTTAACAAGTTTTCTTCAATGTGTAGGGTTATGGGTGAGAATAGTTTCAAAAAAATATAAGGAGCCTCATGAAAACAAAATGTGATTTCACATGCATTTATTATTATCATAGACCTTATGTAGCCCCACCCCTTTTCAGCTCTGCGCTCGTTTATGTTCTGTCTTCCGGTTTGTATTTCCTCAGCATGGAGGTAAGATCTTACGGATTTATAAATGGGCCGCTCATTTTAAAATCATCCTGGTCTAGTGGCATTTTTCAACTCTACAATAAGTAAATTACTCTTCCACAGCGAAGCCACAGAAATATACAGAGCTACCGCAAAAACGTAAGTTCAAACACAGTATTCAAAAGATGGTTGCGCTTGTTTCTCATAAGGTCTATAGATTCTGAAATGTTCCCACACAGAAATTCATAAACGGAAAGGGCTCCACCCACTTTCTCCTCCTCCAGCCAATCAGAACAGAGCGTTGCACTAATACCCACGACTCTGACTATATAAACCGACAGGAGAGTTTGGAACTTCAAATCAGACTGAATGTCAAGGTTTGTTTTGTTTATAGTCTGCTGTTAGATGTGTTTGCACTGTTAGCGCTTACACCAGCCAGAAACTGTAAAGTCTCTGGAGTCATAAAATCATTTCTGTGGGTGTGAATAAACATTAATCAGCGTGAACGAACAATCTAGAAAACCTGCAATGGGTATGTACATAAATGGGCATCAAATTTTCATATCTTGATAATGGTTGAAGCTTTTTTCATTGTACTATATAGCATTAAAAACAGGTTGAAAGATCTTTGTTTGCTTTTTAGATTGTATTATTATTTCAATTTGTTTACAATATGTCAGTGAAACTACATCTATCAGGATCAGTCTTTATGGTAAATACACAGCAAACTGTGTTTTATTGTGTATATTTTTAGCTCTACGGTGCATCACATCACTAGACTATATAATCAGCACAATAGAGAGAATGATCATTGTGTTGCTATATGTCTTAGTCCTGTCTAATAATAGCTAAAGGGGAACCCTGAAGTAATAAGACATTTATGTTCTTTGTTGAAGACAGAATATACGATTACTTTAGAGTGGGAGAAATAAAAGGACTGACACTGGGTATTAAACAGACCACTCGTGTAATAATCACTGTGCCATTTATTATTCTTTTATGCATTCATTCATAGCATAAGATGAACTGAACTAACATCCTGTACGAAATACAGCTATCCTGAAAGCACAATGAGCTGCACATTATCTAAAGCCCAGACTGCTCTAACTTTAGATGTCAGATGTTAGATGTTTAGACTGTCAGGTTTTCATAATATGCATGCTAATTATTTATGCACTATAGAATTAAAGGGTTAGTTCACCCAAAAATGAAAATTCTGTCATTGATTACTCACCCTCATGTCGTTCCAAACCCATAAGACCTCCCATCATCTTCGGAACACAAATTAAGATATTTTTGATTAAATTTGAGAACTCGCTGACCCCTCCATAGACAGCAATTTAATTAACACTTTCAAGGCCCAGAAAGGTAGGAAAGACATTGTTAAAATAGTCCATGTGAAACTGCATAAGAGACTGGCACAGGCTAGAACTAAATGGTTGAATAAAGTTTTTGTTCGTTTTTGCGCACAAATCATAAAATTAAGGTTGAACCACTGGAGTCACATGGACTATTTTAACAATGTGTTTCCTACCTTTCTGGACCTTGAACGTGCTAATTAAAATGCTAACTATGGAGGGATCAGAGAGATCAAAAATATCTTAATTTATGTTCAGAAGATGAACGAAGGTCTTATGGGTTTGGAACAACATGAAGGTCATTTTTGTGTAAACTAACCCTTTAAATTTATATGAAGTAAATATTTTCCACAAAATATCTTGATAAATTGATTTGGCATTAATACTTTTACTATTTTGGAAGTAATTTTTGTGCACAGTATATGGGACTTCATTAATGAAAATATATAATGTAGCTGCAACTTCAGTTAACCAGCTTCACTTGTTCATCATCTGTTTCCCTTGTATACATACACTATCATTAAAAAGTTTGGGGTCAACAAAAACATTTTTTTTTTTACTCTGCGGACCCTGTACAGGGATGACATCATCATGCATATACTTTCAATTTTAAATGTCTGTGGAGGAGCTCTGACCTCATATGTGGCACCATTTGAAAGCTTAAGAGTCTCTACTTTTTGGGAGATATGCATCACTTTGGCATTTGTTTTACACAAAGTAACCTATTTACACTAAATTACTCTGGTACCATTTCCGCCTGGATTTGGCCTACCCAAATTGAAAAGCTTCCCATACCCACATACACTGGTCTAAATTCAAAAGTTTGGTGTCATTTTACAGGAAACCCTTTGAAGTTACATCAAACACTGCTAAAAGTGATACATATGTGAGTATATGTTGTCTGAGCTGTAATAACCCCTCCAAAAAAGAGAAGCTTTTTGATTTTTTTGGGTTATAAATTCATTTTTGAAAGTGTGTAACTCATGCCCTGTGTGCTCTAGCACCCTGCAGACAATTTGGGCTGTTTCCACTAAATTCCAGAAAATACTGGGAAACAGATTTTTGTCTGGATCATGTATGCAATCCCAAAAATGGTCCCAGAGCTTAAGAGGTTAAATAAATTAATACTTTTATTCAGCAAGGATCATGTGACACCGGAGTACTCAACCTCAGAGCAGCGCCATGACAGGTATGAAAGTGGTGCTGTGAGAGAGACTTACCATGTTTTCAATGTCATCCGCTGTAAAAGAGCTCATATTGCCTGGATTTTTTTTCTACGGAAACTTCTTGGAAAGACATTTTTCAGTGTTTCGTCAGCTGAACAATCCAAAAAAACCCCAATAAATAACAGTACAACCCACTGAAGAGAGTTATGTCGTCTATCCCTCACAGCCTCGCTTTCATTCCCGAAAATCAAAGATGGTTCTGCAGTGAATAAGGTCTATGATGCTGAAAATTCAGCTTTGGATCACAGGAATAAATTACATTTTAAAATATATTACAATAGAAAACAGCTATTATAAATTGTAATAATATTTCCCTGTTTTTACTGCATTTTAAAAACGAATAAATGTAGCCTTGGCGATCAGAAGCATTTCAAAACCATTACAAATTTTATCGATCCCAAACTTTCAAAAGCTAGTGTATCTACTCTTGTTAAACTCCCATGTTATTCTGAGTTTCTGAGTCAGCCTGTTTTTGGACTGCGAGTCAGATTCTGATTCAGAATCTCTTACCTGTTTTATTGATTTGTGTTGGAGACTTTACTCCTTTGAACCGCTCTGTCTGGATACTTCTGTTTGATTTCTGTCTCTACAGCTTTTCTTATTGGGATTTTCACTTTCAAACAAATCTCATTTCACTGTCTTCCCATATTTTTTTCAAGTCATACCAAGCTCCAAAATATACTTTTGGGTAGAAATTGTGAGGGAAAAAAATCTGGTAACACTATACAATACGGGTGCACTAATATGCATTAATTCATGCTTAACTAATGCACAAATAATCACGTTTTAATGTATGACTCATGAAGAACTAAACCATTTATTAATGATTACTGCATCAGCAACTAATGAACATTCTATATGATTAATAGATTAAGTAATATATGAATTGCTATTAATTAAGCGATCAAAGAAAGCTCCCTCTGCAATCGTTTGAGCAGCGCGCGCTGAACCTGTCAATCAAACAGGAGAGTTTATCAGTGACTCCCGTTTTATTCAACGAATCTCTTAACTATATCACGTTTGCACTGTTAGTGAAGATGAAAGCATTTGTTAGTGTACAGAAACTGAGTTGCAATGACAAGATCACTGCTTTCATACTGTGTGATTGGCTACAATGATCATCACTGCAACCTTTCATGCCACGATCTTAATATAATGTCATAGATCTGAATATAATGTCATAGATCTAAATATAATGCAACACTTTTCACGATTAGTTAACCATGAAAGACGTTAGCCAATCACAGCAGTCTCCCAGCGGACACGACCCTTAAAACGGAGCGCTCAGAGCAGAAGGCTAAAATCAGGGTAGGAAAAATGCCTTTTATTTATAAATGATGACGATTTTTGATGTAAAAAGCATTCTAACATTATAAATATGACACATTTAACTAATAACAATTTAATGATTACTTAGGCCACATCCACACGAAGCCAGAGCTTTCCCTATCCAATCTTTTTTTCCCCCTCGTCTCAAGAAATATCTGCGTACACACAAAACCACTGAAACTGACTCAAAACAATGTAGTATCCATGCCAGACCAGTATGTGGCATTGTAATTCTGCCACAGAAATACACTAAAAACGAAGAAAAAGAGTTGTGGCTAGAAGGGGTACAGCAAAGGTCGGAAATGAGGCAAAATCTCACGATAAAATAACAATAAATAAATTTGCTACTTACCAGATTGTGTTTTATTAACTCCTACACCTACCTCAACCCAAAACTGTGCAAATACAGTAATTAAATGACACAATATTGATGTGTGCATGCCCAGTGTCAGCGCATGTCTGTGTACCTGCCATTAAATGTGTGAAATACAGACTTTTCGCCTTCAAGTTCTTTATTTTCATGATTCCACGAGAGTTATCTGGGTTAAAGCATTACACATTTCACAAAATATACGGATTGGCTGTACACACGAAAACGCAAGGGTGTCGGTTTCAGATTTATCCACTCTGGGACCCGGTTTAAAAAAATACCGGTTTCAGGCTCCTAAAACGCCGGATCCGTCTGGATGAAACGCTGATACGATACAAACTTTTTATGTATACAGCTAAACGCGTCTCCGTGTGGACGGGGCCTTAATCTATTAATCATATAGAATGTTAATTAGTTGCTGATGCAGTTATCATTAATAAATGGTTTAGTTCTTCATAAGTCATACATTAACTCATGATTATCTGTGCATTAGTTAAGCATGAATTAAAGCTTATTAGTGCACCCGTATTGTAAAGTTTTATATTTTTTAAATCCTTATCCTCAACCTAATCCTTTGAATATTATTGTAATAATGGGGGGATTGAAGTAAAAAATGATGAGAAGCAGAGTATTAAAGCCATATCACCCTGTGGCCTAAGACTTCCCTACTGAAGCTAAGCAGGGTTGAGCCTGGTCAGTACCTGGATCGGAGACAGCCTGGGAAACCTATGTTGGAGGTGTCTGCTCTGTGGTCTGTGTGGGTCCTAACACCCCAGTATACTGACGGGGACACTATACTGTAGCAAGCACCGTCCTTCAGATGAGATATTAAACCGAGGTCACGAACTGTGGTCATTAAAAACCCAATGGCACATCTCGTAAAGAGTAGGGATATAACCCTGGTGTCCTGGCCAAATTCCTTCCATTGGCCTTTATCAATCATGGCCTCCTAATAATCCCCATCCAAAGAATTGGCTCTATCTCTCTCTCCTCTCCACCTATAGCTGGTGGATGGTGAGCACACTGGCTGCCGTCGCATGATCCAAGTGATGTTATTGTAAAGCGCTTTGGGCACAGTAGTACATTAGAAAGACATATCACTTCTGTAGATAGATGTACAATTTAAAAAAAAAATTGAAAGATTCAACATATGAACACATCCCAAGCATTGAGCTTCTATTGTAGCTTGTGCTTGATGGGGTATTTGAGCGCAGACAGAACTAAAGACATGTTTATCGACTTGCTCAGATGAATCAGTGCTGATTATCTGAGTGGTGACAGGACGGTGAAGTGATCTGGAGTGCCAGGCGCGTGTGTGTGTGTGTGTAATGGGCGTGTCTTACCAGGAAGACCAGAGGAGGGCAGCCAATCAGAGCCATGGCAGTGGAGAGTTTGCGCTTGTTGCCGCCGCTGTACGTTCCTGCAGATTTCTCTGAGTATTTCACAAGGCCGAGCTTCTGAACGCCCCACTCAGCCACCTTGAAAGAGCGAGAGAGAGAATATCACTGCATATACATCTATTCATATAAAAATCCACCCATTAAACGCTAAAACTAAGATTAAACTATTGAATAAAAAAAAAAAGAATAATATAACGTGACAATACTGATTTTAAGTTAACTGAAACAAAATAACCTATTGCTGAAACCAACTAAAACTATAATAAAAAAAAAAAAATATATATATATATATATATATATATACACACACACACACACACACACACACACACACACACACACACACACACACACACACACACACACACACACACACACACACACACACACACACACACACACACACACACACACACACACACACACACACACACACACACACACACACACACACACACACACACAGGTGCTGGTCATATAATTAGAGTATCATCAAAAAGTTGATTTATTTCACCAATTCCATTAGAAAAGTGAAACTTGTATATTATAAAATCATTCGTTACACACAGACTGATAAATTTCAAACGTTTATTTCTTTTAATTTTGATGATTATAACAACTAAGGAAAATCCCAAATTCAGTGTCTCAGAAAATTAGAATATTGTGAAGGTTCAATATTGAAGACACCTGGTGCCACACTCTAATCAGCTAATTAACTCAAAACACCTGCAAAGGCCTATGTTATGTAGGCTAAACACTCATGGGGAAGACTGCTGACTTTACAGTTGTCCAAAAGACGACAATTGACACCTTGCACAAGGAGGGCAAGACACAAAAGGTCATTGCAAAAAAGGCTGGCTGTTCACAGAGCTCTGTGTCCAAGCACATTAATAGAAAGGCGAAGGGAAGGAAAAGATGTGGTAGAAAAAAGTGTACAAGCAATAGGGATAACCGCACCCGGGAGAGGATTGTGAAACAAAACCCATTCAAAAATGTGGGGGAGATTCACAAAGAGTGGACTGGAGCTGGAGTCAGTGCTTCAAAAACCACTACGCACAGACGTATGCAAGACATGGGTTTCAGCTGTCGCATTCCTTGTGTCAAGCCACTCTTGAACAACAGACAGCGTCAGAAGCGTCTCGCCTGTGCTAAAGACAAAAAGGAAAAAAAGTGGTCCAAAGTTATGTTCTCTGATGAAAGTAAATTTTGCATTTCCTTTGGAAATCAGGGTCCAAGAGTATAGAGGAAGAGAGAAGAGGCACACAATCCACGTTGCTTGAGGTCCAGTGTAAAGTTTCCACAGTCAGTGATGGTTTGGGGTGCCATGTCATCTGCTGGTGTTGGTCCACTGTGTTTTCTGAGGTCCAAAGTCAACGCAGCCGTATACCAGGAAGTTTTAGAGCACTTCATGCTTCCTACTGCTGACCAACTTTGTGGAGATACAGATTTCATTTTCCAACAGGACTTGGCACCTGCACACAGTGCCAAAGCAACCAGTACCTGGTTTAAGGACCGTGGTATCCCTGTTCTTAATTGGCCAGCAAACACGCCTGACCTTAACCCCATAGAAAATCTATGGGGTATTGTGAAGAGGAAGATGTGATATGCCAGACCCAACAATGCAGAAGAGCTGAAGGCCACTATCAGAGCAACCTGGGCTCTCATAACACCTGAGCAGTGCCACAGACTGATCGACTCCATGCCACGCCGCATTGCTGCAGTAATTCAGGCAAAAGGAGCCCCAACTAAGTATTGAGTGCTGTACATGCTCATACTTTATGTTCATACTTTTCAGCTGGCCAAGATTTCTAAAAATTCTTTCTTTGTATTGGTCTTAAGTAATATTCTAATTTTATGAGATACTGAATTTGGGATTTTCCTTATTTGTCTGTTATAATCATCAAAATTAAAAGAAATAAACATTTAAAATATATCATGTGTGTAATGAATGAATATAATATACAAGTTTCACTTTTTGAATGGAATTAGTGAAATAAATCAACTTTTTGATGATATTCTAATTATATGACCAGCACCTGTATATATTAGTGCTGGGGGAAAATTAATTGTGATTAATCGCATCCAAAATAAAAGTTTGTTAAAGTTAAAATGGATTTTTCCAGCAATCCATGTTTTCACTGTTAAGGTATATGGTAGGGGGCTTCTGAAAGTTGCTTTTTTTTTTTTTACCCATATTCAACACTTGAATGTGGGTAAAAAAAATGCAACTTTCATGTGTGAAATGCCATTCATCGAAATACGAAATATCTTCAGATTTTTATTGTGCAGATTTTCACTTTGGAGCCATGAGTGTAAATTTTAATTTTAATTGATTGTGTATATTTATTATATATATGTATATTTATTGTAGAAGTTCTCAAATTCACATCTACATGCTTTCGAATTTTGCTACTCTTTAACCTTCATAAAATACTGCCTGTCTAGAATGTGCAGAAACAAGCGGAAAGATATAAACACTAATATAAATGGCATGCTGAATTTACCCAATCAGAATCGAGGACCATAACTAACTGTTGTACTAGAAATATGTATAATGTAATAAAAATATGATTAATATAATTCAATATAATATATTGAAAATGAAAAACACAATAGCCTTGGTGTGTGTGTGTTAGTGAGGATTTTGCGCAAGCTAACCAGTTATAATGGATCAAAGACGCGCCACACACACACACACACACACACACACACACACACACACACACACACACACACACACACACACACACACACACACACACACACACACACACACACACACACACACACACACACACACACACACACACAGATTCTATAGCCAGAGAGTGAATTTTTGCTACAAAGATTAAGGGTCTGCAAAACAAAGACAGCAGGCTGTGTTACCATGGAAACCTCCTTTTCCGGAACCCCTCGGAGTCGAGCGTAGAACTCCAGATGTTCTCTTCCCGTCAGAAGGTCATCTATCGCATCAAACTGCGGACAGTAACCCATATTCTGTTGCACCAACTGCATTTCAGTGCGGATGCTGAAAGTTAAACAAGAAATCACTCTTAATGCCTTAGCAACTGCATAACACCACTTTTTAACTAACACAAGCAGTTATTTTAGTATCATTGATATACTATTAGTTTTTTTTTGTTTTTTTCAAATTAAGTTTTTGTTTTTTCCATTTTAACTTTAGTTAAAGTTTATTTATGATTATTTTAGTACATCAAGTTAAACTAAATAAGAAATGTTGCTTTGGCAAATATATAATATAAATATATATATATATATTTTCAGTTAACGTTTATTTTACCACAATTACACTCTCAAACTAGTTGTTTTAGAAGTTTGATACCTCTAGTGAAATTACACAATTCACCTTTACAAGTAATTTACATATTACACTCCTCCCCTTTTTGATTCCACAGATTAAACTGTGCCCCTTGTGACTCATCTGGAGTGACTTACAACTTTCAAACATGAAATGAAAGTATGTGCGAGTGTGAGAGACAAACACAAATCAGACTGACTCGCATGCGGAGACCCAGGACAAGAGCCCAACTTGTGCCAGTGTGACATTTGCGATATCTGCAAAGAGATTGGCAGCTGTGATTCTCTCCCCTCGAATATGAGTGGTTCGCCTGTCTCGAGTTTCACAGATGACTGACACAGAGATGACATGGTTGTTTCAGACAGACTGAATAATGCAGAGACAACGGAGATAGAGACAGACAGGATGTTTCCACAAAAAAGGTACAAATGTCCCATTAGCGACACACATTTTTTGTTTTGAGAATAGTTGGATTTGTAAAAGGTATTAGTATGCTTTTTTACATGTTCAACTTTCTTTAGTATGTAATGTTGCTGTTTGAGCCGCATAAGGTCTGCAAAGATAAAAAGCACAAAGTCACTCTTTAAGGTGTTATTCTTATATGCAAAATAAAGGGGAGCGGCCTGGTTGAGTTGCGTTAGTAGTGTGTTGAAACTCGCAGTTATGGTAAGCCGCAGTGTTAGGGGTAACGCATTACAAGTTACATAATCAGAAGTAAACGAGTAAAGTAACACATTACTTTTAAATATACAGAAAAAATATCTGTTACTTTTTCAAATATGTTTTTTTTTCCTCTCCCGTTTATTGACCTCTACTCTACAGGTGTTCATTTGCATTTCCTTCAGCCTGAGGCTTATTCGTTTTACTTTAGGTGTGAAAGGGCCTTTACATTTGCCAAAATTAGAATCCTTTTTTTGTTATTAAAAAACAATCATGCAAGCCCAGCACCGGTGAGAAAAATGAATGCAAAAGTAATGCAACGGGTTACTTTTTTAGGGAGTATCGCAATATTGTAACGCATTACTTTTAAAAAGAAGCTTTCCCCAACACTAAAGGATTGGTAAGATTTTTCAAACACGCTCGAAGCGGTTGACCAATCACAACACACTGGTCGTTGGTCGCCAACCAATTAGAGCCCATTGTGCTTTTCGGAAGGAGGGGCTTAATAGAGATATGTCTAATAAAGTGTCACTGACAGACTGGGAAAACAGGTACAGCAACAATGTCAAATTTGTGAAAAATATTTTGAACATTCAAGCATTAAAATCTATTCTAGTAAACCCTAAAAACAAAATCAAGACTTTGAAAAATGGCATAACAGGTCCCCTCTTTAAACCTGTTACCCCGGCTTACTGTAGGAAATTAATAATCAAATACATACCTTTTCTTCAATTTATGGGAAATATAAGTTTATCAAAACCAACATTTGGCAAACTAGCTAGACTCTACTGGACTTGAGTGAACTCAATTTAGGCTATATTTGCTACCCATTCTGATGCATTTCTTTTATTTGTATTATTTTATGTTAAATTCAGGTAAAGTTATCAAAAAATGAATAGAAAATAAAACAGCTCATATACAGTAATATTTAGTTTGACCTCCCGAGGTTGACAATGAACATTTGAAGATTAAAGGGGATGTCGAATGCTATTTCATGTATGGGCACTTCTCCCGGATGAGCGCATGAGCACACCAACCAGAGCGAGAGCAAGAGCGCGCCCATCAACGAGCTTCGTACGGGTTACGGAAGCCGTCAGCTGCGCTGTCATTTTGTTTTTAGACCACAAAAAAAAACAATGTCACTAAAGAAGTGTGTTTTTTTGGTTGTGAGGGAAAAAAAACCTGGTTCAGCTTATTTTTCCAGAGCAGCAAAGGAGTTCTGCACGTGTGTTTGTTTGTTCCCAGTCACAAGTTGAAACCACAGGGGGTGAATGAAACTGCATCAAATGTCTGTGTTTTGTTGGCAATCAGTGCATAAATGCATATAATGTAAACAGCACAAACATATAGTGAATCGAAAGTTATCCAGGGATAATGCCATTATGTATTGTGTGTGTGTGTGTGTGCTCGTGACTCTTTAGCTCCGCCCACTGCACGCCTACAAGAGCTCGGCTGTTTTCGGAAAGAATCCGTACAGCGTATCTGTCTTTTATAAATATGATAAAACTAAAGACTCTTAGGAGATATGAAGGATGCATTGCTACTCTATAGGTTCTCAAGATTAACATGAGATTGGCAGAAACTGTGTGTGTGTTATGTACCCTTTAAGCACCTCCTTTCACTGAAAAAACAAACAAACAAACAAACAAACAAAAAACTTTAGGACTATATTTTAGTTTCATTTTTTTATGTTTCATTTTTTAAGCATTGCTACTTCCCAGAAAGACTAGAAGAGCAGCAGGAGATGCAGGTGCGTCAGGCTGGACAAGTTGGTCAAGTTAGTAGCTTTTTTATCCAATTTAGTAAGGCTTAGTAAGATTTAGTAAGCACAGCTTTATACATCATTTCATAATTACTTTTGTACAGTGTACCTGTATCCATTTACGAAGGCATCTCCTGCTGTCGGGCTGATGTCTCCAGTCAGCATTTTAAAAGTAGTAGTTTTACCTGCACCATTTATCCCCAACAAACCAAAACACTGCAAACCACAAAAAACACAATTTTCATTCCAGTGTTGACATATTTCCTATTGCAAAAAAAGTTAGTAGTTTTCAAAGAGCATTACAGCAATGAGTCATTATTTTTTCCTTGCTAATGATAGATGATGGCAGGGGAAAAGACATTCTGAGTTAAAAAAGTTAGAAAATTTAATTAATTTTTTTTTTATAGCTGAGAAAAATTAAATGCATATCTGAAAAAAGTAATTTCATGGGGTCTTTAGAGGCAAAAGTTATTTAAAGACCTTTGACATTATACTCTTATTAAAAAATAATGAAATTCGTTTAGACACTTTCTACTTATTAGTGCCTAAAATAAGTTTCTATTTTATATGAGTGTGTCATTTACCTCTCCAGCAGAAACACCCACACAGACTTTATCCACGGCTGGAGTGAGCTTCATACGGTACATCTGGGGGGGGGGGAGAGATGGGGGTGGAAATCATGTCATGCCTGTTAACTGTTTTATTTATTTTATTGGTAACACTTTATTTCAATGTTCCACTTTAGACATTCTACTAACAGAATAAGTTACTTTGCAGCTACATGTCAACTAACTCTCATTAAAGTATTAGTAGACTGTATTCTTAAAGGAACACTCCACTTTTTTTGAAAATAGGCTCATTTTACAACTCCCCTAGAGTTAAACAGTTGAGTTTTACCGTTTTCAAATCCATTCAGCTGATCTCCGGGTCTGGCGGTAGAACTTCTAGCATAACTTAGCATTGATCACTGAATCTGATTAGACCGTTAGCATCTCGCTCAAAAAGGACCAAAGAGTTTCAATATTTTTTCTATTTAAAAATTGTCTCTTCTGTAGTTACATCGTGTACTAAGTTGAAAAATGAAAAGTTGTAATTTTCTAGGCCGATATGGCTAGGAACTATTCTATCATTCCTGCAAATTAATCAAGGAACTTTGCTGCCGTACCATGGGTGCAGCAGGTGCAATGATATTACGCAGTAGAGGAAAATAGTCCCCAGTACGCTCCCTGTGCAAGCAGGTTGTCACGTTGGTTATGTTGACTGAAGTTATCACTGCGTAATATCACTGGGCCTGCGGCACCCATGGTATGGCAGCAAAAATCCTTCCATTATTACACAGGAATACAAAGTTAGAAGAATGTCTAAAGTGGACCATCGACATAAAGTGTAACCATTTTTTGCTTGTTTTGTAAATATATAGTTGTACAGATAATATTATAAGTGATCGTATGATCTTTAATATGATCTAAAAACATATTAACCATGTAAAGTCTGACATGAAATAACAGATTAGTAGTAGATTATTTTAGATTATAGATCTCTGTAGTTTTAAAACATATAATGCAATGCAATACAATGATGATTGAGAGATGAACAAATAAATGTTCCTCAAAAGCCTGATGTATCATATTTGATAGATTTGAACATGATTTTTCAAAAAAATTCAAATGGATAATCAAGGAAACCTAACCTGCTTCCAGTAAATGTTCATTATGAAATCTTAATAACAATATAAAAGCTATTCTCACGTTCACTTAAAAAAAAATTAACAGCAACAAAACACGTGAAACACGACCTGAAGGTGGATGTTTTTACAATTATACTAAAACACCTTTTACGTGCTAAAAAAGTATAAACTATCAATCAGATGACAAAAGGCATGTATGGGATTGTGTGTAACAAGTTTTTCAGCCAGGTTTTGATCATGTCGATCATTCAGAGGGCTTAGAAATTTACAGATCAAATATAATACAGTAGTCTTTATAGCAGGGGTGTCCAATTCTGATTCTGGAGGGCCTCAGTCCTGCAGAGTTCAGCTCCATCCCCATTTAAACACACCTGAAACAGCTAATCAAGACTAGAAACTTTCCGGCAGGTGTGGTGAGGCAAGTTGGAGGTACACTCTGCAGGACAGTGGCCCTCCAGGAGTAGATCTGGACACCCCAGCTTTAAACGGTTCAAATAAAAGGCATGTAACAGTAATGACCCCTTTTAAATAGTGTGATTAAAATAATGTGTAAAACAACTTAAGCTCTATGAATAGTATCTGTCCATCATCACAGAAAATAATTAAAAACTTAAAAATGCAGCAATGCATTTTTAAAAGCAAAAATTCACACAAAAAAGTATGTTGTTTGAGCTGTGCAGTTCATTGTGAAAAATGTAAAGCAATTTCATTACGTTCTCCCAGAATTTTCTTTCAGGAATATTCGCTATGACGACTCTCCTACATTAACACCTGTTCGCTCTCAGCCGCAGACTCATGAAGAGCGGCACATGATTCATGTCACACAAATGGCGTCTCTTGAGTAGAGACAGCTGCTCTCTGCCAGTTTAGCTCAGCGCTGAGAGACGTCTGATTACAGAACAGGACAAATCAAACTCTCACTCTTAATCACTGGACACTCCTGTGAACAACTGTACACTCACACACCTGGAACCACGAGCCTCTGTCCTGAAATGTACAAAGTCTATCCTTATTTTTTTTTTCTTATTACAGAAATAATTATGGGTGTAACGATACACCAATGCCACGGTTCGGTTCATATCAAGGTTTTGGAGCCATGGTTCGGTTTGGTTCTGTTCTGTTTGCTGTGGGGGCAGGGTTCATGGCAGGGCACCAGCAATAATAACACTAGATTCACTTTTAACTTAATAACAACAACAATAATAATTTAACTTATTAACTTCCTCTTTATTAACTTTACACATTGGCTTCACGTATTCATTAAACACGTTAGCATACCTGAGTAAACTAAAATGAAATAAATGCCTCCACTGTAGACTAATCTAGACTAGTTAAAAAAAAAAAACAAGTACATTTATTCCACAAAAATGAATGACCACACACAAGTAATGTCCCACTTTAGCCTACTTAAACACAAAAATTGTACGAAAATGATTAATACTGATGAATAAATAGGCCTATAAGGTAAAGCTATTAAATAGCAGTTTTTGTAACACAAAGTAGCCACCACACTAATAAAAAAATATACAAATGAACAAAGTGAAAATAAAGTGGCATTTTGGGGTTATGGAAACAACAGTTACCATGAAAGTGTACTAATTACTATTTAATAAAATATTAAGGAAGAAAAAAATAGTTTTGTGGTTTCGGTTCGACATGAGAGTATCGCAGTTCGTATCCTTGGGTGGTGTATCCCGTTTTTTCAGTTCGGTTTGAGTATCGTTACACCCCTAGAAATAATATACTTTAAAAGAATATACTTAAGTGTAATGTATGTAAGTACAAAACTACAATGTAATGTTTTCAGACACTTAATTGCATGTTGTAATTAAACGAAACATAATTATAATTCAGATTTATTAAATGCAATTAGCTGAACTTTAGTGTTTTGGCCCAGTTAATTAGGAGTTTAGTACATCTTTATATGAAATTTCATAATTACTTCTATTTACAGGCTTTGAATTATGGTGTAGTGTACTGGTGTAGCAATTACGCTAAACAAAATTTTACTTTAATGTAATTTCTATTGAAACTTCTATATTCCGTCAGCAGGGTTATTCTGGTCAGTACCGTTTTTTCCCACTTGATCATTTAATAAACCAAAAAGGATCAAAAGAAACACCAGATTTTGTGCTATTTGCACCAGTTTGCACCAGAAGTTTGATGGAATTATACTGATTAAAAATGGTCTAGCTCATTTAGCTGGTTGACCAGCTGGTATACACAACTGTCCACAACGATGGCACTTTACAAAGTATGAAGTTGGTAATTCATCTTCCCAGAATGAATGGAATGCAACACTAGCCTAGAAATCAGGGTAGTCTAGCAACTCTCGGTTGGTGTGCGAGCTGGAAAAAACAAACTCTGGTCAGGCCAATCACATTGTGTATAGAGTCGGTGGGCGGGCTTAACATAATGACGACAGAGTTGTGGCGGTTCTGCGTGCTACTTGTAAACAAAGAAGCTGGCGAACAGCGGTCTTTCGAATCGGCTTTGGCCGTGACTCTTTAAGACTTGGAGTTAAGGTTTTCTTTGAGAAAAGAACAAAGAACGGCACTGAAATCATTCTTAAAAAAGGAAGAGTTTTGCCGACCACATACGGCGAAAGTTTAATCCAACAACTAGCTCCGCTTCACCTTCTTTGCTCGGGTTGGTTGTAGCTGTATCCTATTGCGTGCAGAAGGAATTTGAAAGACAACCGTTTATCCCGCCTCTTGGATTGAGCCCTGCCAATGGTGAGCTCCCAGACCCAACATCTTGATGTGGGTCTGGCTTGTCAGGCTAATGCAACACTGCAACGGAACAGGAAATACCTTAGTGAGGTCAGATATTCGGAGCAGGTCATTCTGAGCTCCGCCCTGGTGCACGCGTTCACGTTCACGAGCCACATCTTCATCCTCTTCCCCTGATGATGTAGGCAGTGACTTTATCGACCTATGTGTAAAGATGCGTGTATTTCACCCCAGAGCAGACAACATGATCATGCATGTGTATATATTGGAGCTGCACAATTAATTGTTAAAAGATCACAATCTCGATTCAAACACCAAACACTTAATTTTCCAGTGTTCTTGTTACACATCTTACATGTACTTACTATAGTAAAAACAGTAAATTATGCATAATTACAAGCAATTAACCCTAAACTAAACCCTAACCACATTATAGTATACGTTAATATATTTGTATAATTACACTGTAACAAAGGCACCATAAAATAAAGTGTAAACCGAGACTTTTTTCAAAAACATTAGAAAATTAAAATTATTCAAAATTTTTGACCAGTGGTTGTAGGTGCCAACAGATTTCTCTTTAGGTGTGAAATTTTTAAATGTGTGAAGAAGTGTGTGTTTCTTACCTTGGTTGGCAGAAGAACTTGTACTGTATGAGGAGGGTCATGGCGAACATAACTGCCCCCTGAATGGACATGGCAAACAGATTCTTGCCCACTAAGTTCCAGTTGAGAGGATTTTCAAAGCGGTCTTCACCTGAAATCAGAGAACTCGCTAACTGTACCACAAATATCAGCTTTCAACACTGAACTACATGCTTCCACATGCGTTGATGTCTTACCCAGGTTTTTGTAGATGTTGGCCATTGCCTGGTTTTTGGCCATGTCCATCAGGCCTCTTCCCAAACAGAAATGAGGAAACACCAGCAGAGCCTGTTTCACTATGTCATTGATGCGAGTTATATTCTGGACATAGAGACAGATGAGACAGTAAGGCAATGTTAGACTGGAAACAGATGATTCTTCAAAATGAGTGTATTTACATGCACATTGTTTCACTGATTTTCTGATCTTTTGATTGATAATGACTGATCACTATGCACTTTGCAGAGTAATTTGAGTACTTTTATATATAGACTTAATAATATTTATTAACATTTTGAATCAACTTTTATTTTAGTTTTAAGTTATTTTGTGTTTTGTCATTTTTCAATTTATTTCAATTTAGCTTTGTTTTATTTAATATTTCAGTTTTAGTTTTAGTCATTTTAGTACTTCAGTTCTAAATTATTTAAGTTTTTCATTTAATATTTATATTTAATTTAATTTGAATTATTACAAACTATTTTTAATAGTCTTAGTTTTAGTTAACAATAACAGGAACTTTGTTAGGAAAAGAGCAACATGAATATTCTGTGGGATTTAGAAGTGATTAAATGATGACTATATTCCTATATCCTATAAACTATATTCCATTAAATGTTGTTTTTTTGTATAAGGTCATAAATGTTTGAAGCCAAACCCAACCGAAATACCTAGATTTTGCTCTGAATGTGAAAAATATGTCAAAAGAACATTCATTTTATAATTCTATGTGAAGTCTATTATTATAGGCTATATTATATACATTTGAACTGAATACAAATGCCATTTTCAAAACAAAAAAATACCTAATACTAACAAATGATGCTCAATACTTCCGGCTCACAGCTCTGAATATTTTTTTTTTTAAAGTCCATAATGTCATTTTTTGGTCACAGCACAGACGAGTTATTAGGACCATAAAAAAAAAAAACATAACTTTGTCTGTTTCTCACCCATAAAAGTTTCAAAGTCAAGACGTGGCTCATAATAAAGTGTTTTGAGCGTCTCCGTTCACAGAAAACACTTTCCAGGTGCTCTGAGTTTGGATTGCTTATAAAACGCACCACCTTCATTTTATTTTCACATTTTAATCCATTTTGTGGATGGAACGTTATAGCATTTGACCAGATTTTTGTAATGAGGAACGTATTAATTAAAATGAAATAGTCAAGCTATGCCACATATAATATTAATGTATTAAATAAATTAAATACCATTCAATTATACATAATAATTAAGAGGAAAGTGGTAGATAGGAGGAGCGATAAAATATTGTTCTGATGATAGTCGAGCCGTCTCCAGCAGAGTGCAATTCATCAAACACACTCTCACACAGCTTTCTTGCCAACTACTGTCTGAACCTCATGCTCATACATCATCACAAACACCAGAGACGGTGAAATCGCACAGGATTTACACTGACCCATATTCTCTAAGACACACGTCTGCCATCATACACACACAAACATGCGTTTAAAGTTCAGCTTTAAAAACACATCTGAGTGCCTTCTTTCTGCTCCATTCAGTTACATTTCATTCATGAACAAACTGGGGTATCTAGTCACTGGATTCACCAATTTATTATAATCTTTGATATACAGCAGTTTCGAGCCGCTAACAGGACTAAACAGCTCATTTTATTGTTGTCTTTTCGAGGTTTCATGAAGATGGCTGCACTATTATTTTTAACTACTTATTAGCACACTTAATATTAATGCTTAGGTCAAATTACTGTTTTAGTCCAATTAAAATTTAACTTTTAATAATAGTCTGTTTTTGTGAAATCAGACTAACAGCCCTGGATCATTCGATAATGAGATGTTTTAAGTGATAAAATAACGTTCTGTATATTAGCATGCCGTTATGTTCTATGCCGTTTTATATCTTGAGCGCTTTAAAGTCAAACAGACATTAGCACTGTCATCTCACAGCCAGAAAAACATGTCCAGCCAAAACAAAACCAACAGCTCTGAATATAAATCATGCATGTCAACTTGAGGTTTTTTAACATTATTTACTTACTGGCTTAATAGTTCATTTCTAACAAATAATTAAAGGAGAAATCTATTCATCTATATAGACTATTAAGTATTGAATAAAAAAGTTAGAATAATTTTAATAGCTACACAGTTGTAATAAACATTTAGAGTTTTTTCATCTTTTCTTAATATTTTTGTTAAAGGTCCCATGGCATGGATTTTTTATATTATTTTATAATGTTTGCTGAGGTGTACTTATATTGTTAGTATGATTTTTACATCATAAAATGTCCTAATTTAGAAATAAAAGGTATTTTTCTATTCTGATATTAGCCCTCTGGCTTGAATGCTCTGTTTCAAGGGACGTGTCTGCTGTGAGACTTCAGTGAAAACAGCCACTGTTGTGATTGGCTGACATCTTTGCATTTGAAATGAGTATTAGATCTTGTGGCGGAGGGGGCGTGGTTTAGTGAGGTCTACACGCACTGCCAGAGAGAGAGACGGACTGGGCACTTGTAGACCAGAAAGATGGGGAGCTGAAGATTGCTGAGAAAAGTTATGTTGTGCTGAGTTGTTGAGAAGTTTATTTTATTTGTATCTGAGAGTTATGAATAACAGTCAACGGTCCCAGTCACGCCGACCCTGTTTTCTTCCTCCTTATTCTTTGTAACTTTGTAACATGTGGAACCCCTCTCGAATACTTTTACTACGTTTTTTTACCATTACAGTTGTTGTGCATTATTTTTAGATCTTTTCCTATCACTTGAAAGGCTGCAGTGATGAGCATTGAGTACACATCCAGTCTGTTGTTCGCGTGAATGCAGTGATCTCGTCATTGCAACGCTATTTCTCTCGTGAAATGCTTTCACCACAACTAACAGCAAACACGACATCAATATGAATACAGTAAGAGCTCCGTTGTGCAGCATAACAGCATCATTTGTTATAACGGCAGTTTGGGCAAGTGTGCAGATACACTAGATTGTGCTTCTAAGAGAAACGATGTGAAGTTGGTCATTTAGTCACTGGCTTGATTCACGATGCATAAACGATTTTTAAAGAAAGTCTGTGTGAACTTAAATAATTAGCAAAACATCAGAAATAACTGATCACAGATCAGGCATTAATGAACACTGTTACTCACTGTTTGTGGCGGTGCTGCCATATCATAAAAGCCTATGCTGACATTGCGAGTAAAATAAACAATCAATTTTCTCCAAATTCTCTGGGCAGGCAAAGCAGAGGAAGGGGAAGTAACCTTTCCCTGTATGACGACATACAGGGAAGATTCCAGATCGGCTTGTCTGAGCTTCCATTTTCTCAAAGGCAGAGCAGGATACCCAGAACTCGGTTTGCACCTATCGAAATTTCTAGCCACTTGGGGACCATATACAGGCTAGGGAAACTCATATTAATGTTAAAAAACCTTATAAAATAAAATGTTCATGCCATGGGACCTTTTTCTTAATATTTTTGTTAACAATAACCTTGGCCTAAACAAGCACACACACTGAAATAATAATCCCATAAAACACTCATAATCCAATAAAACACCATTATTTTGAATCTCAGGGATGCAGATGGACATATAGAAGCAGTTGTGATCAGACTGAATGCGAGTGTTAAACAGAATTTCATTACTGAAGATGCACTTTAACTCTTTATCGAGTGCAAGCATCCCTCAGAGAGAGAGACTTGTTAAAGTTTAAATGGACTGCCTGTCAATAATGTCAAATCAGCTTCAGCGAGGTCTCTCTGTGAAACTTTATTAGAAATAAAACATCAGCTCAGGGCAGAGAGGATTGTGGGAAGAGAGACAGAGAATAAAGAATTAAAGACAGTCCCTCTCCAAAACAAAACCATCATCTCTCTCTTTTAGTTTTAAAGGTGATGTTAGCTGTCTTTCTAAATTTTGCAAGACATTCTAAATAAGTCAGTATTATTTTTTCAATTTCCGACAAGCGCTAATGAATTCAAGGCCCGTTCACAAGATAACTATAAATATAACGGTAACACTTTACAATAAGGTTTCATTAGTTAATGAATAAACTAACATGGAATAACCATGAGCAGTACATTTGTTACTGTATTTGTTCATCTTTGTTAACGTTAGTTGATAAATACAGCTGTATTAACATTATAGGGACCCACTTTATATTAGGTGGCCTTTACTACTATGTACTAACAATTTAATTAATCATTTTGTACAATGCACTTATTGTGTACACATTTTTACATTGTTCTTGCATAAAAAATACCTGCATGTAATTACATCTGTAATTAATATCTGTAGTTACATTTATAATTACACTGTTGACACTTCCCTTACACCTAACCCTACCCTTACCACCACACCGTCCCTAACCCTACCCTTAAACTTACCCATACCACCACACCGTCCCTAACCCTACCCTTAAACTTACCCATGCC
The DNA here is from genome assembly GCA_023566225.1 of Romanogobio albipinnatus. Classification (NCBI taxonomy): domain Eukaryota; kingdom Metazoa; phylum Chordata; class Actinopteri; order Cypriniformes; family Gobionidae; genus Romanogobio; species Romanogobio albipinnatus. Next base: position 61,459,646 of record CM042239.1, read on the forward strand.
ACCACACCGTCCCTAGCTTTACCTGTATCCCACCTCAATATCAGCAAAAGTGATTTGTAATACAATTTGAACACAGTAAGTACATTGTACTTATTTTTTGATGTAAGTAAATAGTAGTTAAGGCCACCTAATATAAAGTGGAACCGTTCATAGTTTGTTCACGTTAGTTCACATTGCATTAACTAATGCTAACAAGATTTTAATAATGTATTAGTAAATGTTGAGAGTAACATTAACAAAGTTAATAAATAAATGCTTTATAAGTGCAGTTCATTATTAGTTAATGTTAACTAATGTAGTGAACTAATGTTAACTAATGAACCTTATTGTAAAGTGTTACCAATATAACTTTATTAGAAGTGTCACAAGCGTGCACAGTAGTATTGTCGTCTGTCACTTTAAATGCTTGATCTCTTTAACCCAGTGGGGTCGGTGGTCGCGCTGGCCTGATCACCTTGCATTTTTTCTTATCAGTGCAATAGAAACTCAAAAAACTCAAAAAAAGTGGATTTTCACAATGTGTCTTAATTTCAATTCAAATACACACAAACTAATCTCATAATCTCATAGTATAATCTGAACCGTAAGCACCCCTAGTTATCAATATAGATATTGTTCTTGGTGTGAACAGATTCTAAGCATCAGGGTGGGCTGAAAGAAAGCTTTGCAGTTTGTACGCCACAGCTGTTAAGAATGACACTCTCCAGAAGAACTAATATACCCATCATGCTCATACCTTATATATGCCTCAAGAAGAAATTGTCAGTAAAGAAATAAATCGAAATAACAGACACAATGTCTGTTTTCCACTGCAGGTTTTCAGTAAATTGTGTGTGCTGGAGTCTCACCGGGTCGTCAAAGAGCTCCATGACGAATGTGGCTACGCTGCCGTTGATGCCGATGAAGAGGTTGATGCAGGTCAGAACCACATATGCTGTGCTGGGAACGCTGAACAGGAAGGAGGCGGGATACATCATCGGAGTGATGGACCACCTGTGAGACAAAAACACACAATGCAAACACACAATCACACTCAAACTCCAGGTGAAAAAAAACTAACAAAACAACCACCACACACACTCACCCGTACAACACCAGCAGCAGTATGAGCGCAGGCAGGTTGGGTGGAGAGACGTACGATTTTTGTTGGAAACACAGGAAGATGATGATGACGATGATACACGGAACGACATAATTACACTGAAACACACATCCAAAAACAACACAGATTCAAACTTAATACTTAAAGACACCTGAGAACAATATGTTTATTTTAACCTTTAAATATTAATTAATCTATTATCACAACATACTTTTGTGTTTGCGGAACAATGCGCATTTCAGAGTGAAACATGGCGCTGTGTTCATTTACACGCAAGCATCTTATGATTAGATTTTTTCCGCATTTGCAGTAAATGCTGCTTCACACGAACTCCATATCTGCAAGTGCTATGAGTTTGTGTCACTTATAACATGCATTTGAAAATGCAACATGCTAAATATTTAACCAGATTTCAATGAGAAGAGTTTATAAACCGGCTGCCGACACAAACTTGTGATTTATCATTAAAATAAAAGCTCAATTGTTTAATAGATTAAAAAAAAAAAACTTTTACAACCAATATTACTTTCCTAGATAATTTTTTTTTATTTCAGTGAAATGGTCTTATAGTAATATTTCTCATTTTGTTTAATATTTTATTTTATAAAACTAATAACAATATCTTTTTTATCTTACTTTAAATTGCAATCTCAAGAGTGCAACTGTGTTATGAGGTTATGTTTGAAAACCTCTTTTTATCTCCCTTGACACTAATTGATTTATTAGCACTTGATTAGTGAAGGTGAATTCATCTCTCTCCACTGAGAATGTAACATATGACATAGACCAATGGAGGCTGTGAACAGTATTCAGCTGTAAATTGATAGAGTTTTAATTAGCTATCTCAGCTCCTCTTTTTAGTTCTCGTGCACCCTTCACTTTCCATTAATCTAAGCAGAAGGAACATTAGAGACACAGCAAAGACAAAAAGTGAAGTGTTTCACATGTACCATGTCCCAGGCGAAATTGGCCAGCCAGTAGATGGTAGGATTCACGCCGCTCACAAACTGCAAATGTTTGGCTTTACTGACACGCTCCTGGATGAGGAAGAGGACGAAGCTGGCAGGGATGAAGGACATGGCAAAGATCACGCAAATCGCTACCACCACATCCGTGGAGCTCGTGGCCCTATAACATGGGGTGACATGATATTAGATTATGAATACAGTGAATTTACACATGCACAGTTAAATTTGCATTATTCGAGCCTGAAACACATCACCATAGTTTCCATTGAAATGCCAATCAGATGATCTCAGTCAAGATAATATTTTAAGAGATTTCTCACGGAATGTATGTTTTATTTCTAAAATACAGTTATATTTTTGGGTACAATATTGCCGATAAAGAACAATATGCATGCAAATAAACAACATTCTCCACTGGTGCAACTACTCATTTATGGGTTCATTATGAAACAAACTTTGGCAAAGCATTTTATGGCACATCATTACATAGCATTTCTTTATTTATATGGCCCTTACAGTTTTAAAATAATTATAAGATAAACATGAATGAACAAATGTATACTTTTGCACTATTATAGCGCCATAGCAATGCCATTCAGAGGATCAGGACACCATTTTTGACTTGTTTGGTCAAATTAAATTTAAAATATACAAAATTGTAAAATTACCAACTGGAAATAAAATAAAAGCTAAAACTGAAATAAAAATAAATAAAACCTAAATAGTAGTATTAAACAAACAAAAGCTAATAAAAATGACAAATTATATATTACGGTGACGCATTGCTGCCACATACATATTATTTTTAATAACGAGATGTTATGTCGTTAAAATGACATTTTTCTCATTAAAACAACATATATTTTCTCCTAATAAGGACGTGTTGTATAGTGATGTGTACAAAATATGCCCATGCCCATATATCCACATTAGAGAATTTATATAGCCTATGTGCCTTATATGAACTATCTGATATGACAGTTCATATCAGATAGCCATCATCTAAATCAAAATTTCACAAACTTTTGGGGCCGTGGACCACTCATGATCAGCCTCAATGGCGTAACTTTAACCTAGTAATAACTTTAACCTTAAAACGACATAACATCCACTATATATATATATATACAGGTCCTTCTCAATAAATTAGCATATTGTGATAAAGTTCATTATTTTCCATAATGTAATGATAAAAATTAAACTTTCATATATTTTAGATTCATTGCACACCAACTGAAATATTTCAGGTCTTTTATTGTTTTAATACTGATGATTTTGGTATACAGCTCATGAAAACCCAAAATTCCTATCTCAATAAATTAGCATATCATGAAAAGGTTCTCTAAACGAGCTATTAAGCTAATCATCTGAATCAAAATTACACCTGCAAAAGATTCCTGAGGCTTTTAAAAACTCCCAGCCTGGTTCATTACTCAAAACCGCAATCATGGGTAAGACTGCCGACCTGACTGCTGTCCAGAAGGCCATCATTGACACCCTCAAGCAAGAGGGTAAGACACAGAAAGAAATTTCTGAACGAATAGGCTGTTCCCAGAGTGCTGTATCAAGGCACCTCAGTGGGAAGTCTGTGGGAAGGAAAAAGTGTGGCAAAAAACGCTGCACAACGAGAAGAGGTGACCGGACCCTGAGGAAGATTGTGGAGAATGACCGATTCCAGACCTTGGGGGACCTGCGGAAGCAGCGCACTGAGTCTGGAGTAGAAACATCCAGAGCCACCGTGCACAGGCGTGTGAAGGAAATGGGCTACAGGTGCCGCATTCCCCAGGTCAAGCCATTTTTGACCCAGAAACAGCGGCAGAAGCGCCTGACCTGGGCTACAGAGAAGCAGCAGTGGACTGTTGCTCAGCGGTCCAAAGTACTTTTTTCGGATGAAAGCAAATTTTGCATGTCATTCGGAAATCAAGGTGTCAGAGTCTGGAGGAAGACTGGGGAGAAGGAAATGCCAAAATGCCTGAAGTCCAGTGTCAAGTACCCACAGTCAGTGATGGTCTGGGGTGCCATGTCAGCTGCTGGTGTTGGTCCACTGTGTTTTATCAAGGGTAGGGTCAATGCGGCTAGCTATCAGGAGATTTTGGAGCACTTCATGCTTCCATCTGCTGAAAAGCTTTATGGAGATGATTTCATTTTTCAGCACGACCTGGCACCTGCTCACAGTGCCAAAACCACTGGTAAATGGTTTACTGACCATGGTATTACTGTGCTCAATTGGCCTGCCAACTCTCCTGACCTGAACCCCATAGAGAATCTGTGGTATATTGTGAAGAGATAGTTGAGAGACGCAAGACCCAACACTCTGGATGAGCTTAAGGCCGCTATAGCATCCTGGGCCTCCATAACACCTCAGCAGTGCCACAGGCTGCAAAGTCATTTCTGCAAAAGGATTCCCGACCTAAGTATTGAGTGCATAACTGAACATAATTATTTGAAGGTTGACATTTTTTGTATTAAAAACACTTTTCTTTTATTGGTCGGATAAAATATGCTAATTTATTGAGAGCTGTATGCCAAAATCATCAGTATTAAAACAATAAAAGACCTGAAATATTTCAGTTGGTGTGCAATGAATCTAAAATATATGAAAGTTTAATTTTTATCATTACATTATGGAAAATAATGAACTTTATCACAATATGCTAATTTATTGAGAAGGACCTGTATATATATATATATGTATATATATATATATATATATATATATATATATATATATATATATATATATATATTATATATATATATATATATATATATATATATAGTAGTTGACTGATATAAGGCTGAAATACTGGCCGACATTTGGCTTTTTTTTTCATCTGCATCAGCCGATAAGTGTTATGAGTATGATTTTTATTTTCACAAATACTGTCTTTGTTTAACAGTTCTGTCTTATAATAGAAAGGCAAACTCTATAATGTTATATTTATTCATGTTGGCATTCATTTCAAAATATATTTTTTTCGAATCTTTTTTATATATTTTCAAATAATTTATTTCCAATTATTTTAATAAATATAAATATCATAAATAAATTAAATGCAGAACTTATTATGCTTATGTTATTTACTACTGTTAAGTCTGATATCATGTATAGCAGCTTTATTTTAGCCAAAATTGCTTTTTACCAGGTTACATTTCTGGGAAAATAACCAACAAATCCCAAACCAACACAATATTTAGACAAACATGTTTAAAAACAGATGCTGGTCTTGTAGCGTGAGTTTAGTAGTTATGGGGTTTTAAATTGAGATACTATGTGGGTTTCGGAGAAAGGGTTGCTGCTTGGTATTCAGTGTGTTAAAATTTACTTTGAATAAAACTTTAACAAACTCTGACTACACAACATCTACCTCACCCAGGGCATTCTGGGAAATCATTTAATGTTTCCTAATTTTTTTTGACACCCTGCTGTTTATGCCTAATAGATTCAATATCTTGCTCTCTCTTCACTGAAGTTCAGGTGAGACCTGATGCTGAACACACAATCTCTCACACAGTGAAAGTGATTGAGTTTCAGGACTGCATTATTCATTATTAGAGGGAACTGACGACCTCATTATAGACAGGAAGATGGTCATTTAACCTTAACACATAACACTCATACACATGCATGAATGAATGCGCATCACTCACTCACTCACTCACTCACTCACTCACTCACTCACTCACTCACTCACTCACTCACTCACTCACTCACTCACTCACTCACTCACTCACTCACTCACTCACTCACTCACTCACTCACTCACACACTCACTCACACACTCACTCACTCACTCACTCACTCACACACTGACTCACTCACTCACTCACTCACTCACTCACTCACTCACTCACTCACTCACTCACTCACACACTCACACACTCACACACACACACACACACAACCACTCACTCACCCACCCAACCACCCAACCACTCACTCACCAACCCACCCAACCACCCAACCACTCACCCACACACTCACTCACTCACCAACCCACCCAACTACTCACTCACTCACTCACCCCCAAGCAATCACCTACTCACTCACCTACCCACCCACTCACCAACACACTCCCCACCCACACACCCAACCACCCAACCACGCAATCACTCACCCACCCACCCCCCCAATCACTCACCTACTCACTCACCCACGTACCCACCCACCCACTCAATAAATAACCCACACACCCATCAACTCACTCACCCACCCACCACCCACACACTCACCCACACACTCACCCACCACCAAACTACTCACCCCCACCTACACACACACAATCACACAAAATTATCTACATACACATACAAACGCAGGTGCTCACACACACACACACACACACACACACACACACACACACACACACACACACACACACACACACACACACACACACACACACACACACACACACACACACACACACACACACACACACACACACACACACACACACACACACACACACACACACACACACACACACACACACACACACACACACACAGTGAATGCATCCATGTTTTGCAAGGTTTTCATCAATGCAAGCAGTAAGTGTTCTTTAATTCACGAAGGCTGCATTTATATTGTTTAATATAAAAAAAAGAAGAAGATATTTATATTTTATTAATCGGCACCGATAGCTGATTGGTGGAACAATTGTTTATCGGCAAAAATCCACACCAATAGTTTTTCTGAGTTACGTCCGTTGCTGGAGCGGTTGAGACGGATGCGCTATTGAGCATTGAGAAATGGTCTGCTGGCATTATAAAGCACGAGAGCGGCCTCTAGAGGCCAAATAAAAACTATCACTGACGCCTTGTGTTTACATTCACACGTGAGGCTGCTCGCTGCATGGAAAGCACATGCTGCACGGAGCGCTGACACATCAGATGCGTGTTTAAAACACGACAGAGAATCAGTATGAATACAGAGCACTACAGTATTTGTTGCCAAATAATTATAAAGTAATTAATTTCTTGACTAGATACTGCATTAACAGGTAAATAACAGCAGTGTGTATGTTTGTCAACGAGTCTGAGATGACGCTAACAATTAGCAGTACCTCAAGCAGTTAAAACAATGTGATAACAAGCAAGTCCGACCCAAATGTTGCATAGTGATGTAAGAATGCAAACTGTATCATCATGCTGCCGACAGAAATATAAACAAAGCAGAAATGCATTCGGTTTTTTTATTAGATAATCTCTTTATAAAAAAGCAGACTGTTTAGATTTATATGAAATGGTAACACTACAATAAGATTCCATTTGTAACATTAAGGTTAATGAATGCTGTGGAAGCATTGCTCATTGTTAGTATGTTAATTTCAACATTAAATTGAGTTTGAATTTGTATCTGTTAATCTTGGTTAATGCAGTATGAACTAACATGAATGATCAAGGTACAATTGTATTGCTCATATTAATACATACTGTAAAAAATATATGCATAATGCATATAGTTCATGTAAGCTAATCCTTGTTGCATAGGGACTTGCATAGTGTTACCTATTAAATGTACATGCATGTTTCTAGGGTATAGCTAAAGAAACGTCTTGGTTACGTATGTAACCCTCGTTCCCTGAGGAGGGAACGGAGACGTAACGTTAGTGACTAACGAATGGGGGTTTCGCTTAGAAGCCAATTACCTTTGAGGAATTTAACAGCGCCCAATGGCAGTGCCAATGCCATGGGCATGCAGAATTTGCATGCGTAACTCCACCCCACATCGTGGGTATATAAGGAAGTATGCTGGCAACATCGCATTATGTTACTGCTGCGGAGCCAAGACTGAACTCCAAGTTCCAGCAGCACAGCGGAAGTGGCAAAGGGACGTTACGTCTCCGTTCCCTCCCCAGGGAACGAGGGTTACATACGTAACCAAGACGTTCACTTTTGTTCAGTCACTACGACGTAACGTTAGTGACTAACGAATGGGGGTCCCAATATAACAACGCCACTCGGCTGTCTTCCAGTGCCCTGCGTAAGTGTGAGTACCCTGTCGTAAGACTAGTACGGACGAAGGACTCCCACTTATCACAGGATTACCAAGGTACACTGGTAAGCATATTCCAGTGGAGATATGCCAAAATGCCTACCCATGGGGAGGACTTAGAGAATACACATATGACCCGCTAAGGGCTGCATATGGAAGAACTCTAGGGTACCAGCCAGAGGGTGGACTTTTAACCCTAGGGGTGGCAGGGACTTGCCAAGGGAAAGACACCTGCTCACTGAGGCTTACGGTGGAAATACTCGTGTGGGGGTCGCCGGAGGGGAACCATGCACACTGGGCACCTGGCCGGACATGAGGGTCTGGGCTCGAAAGGGCAGACTGAACTGATGTCGGCGTCAACAGTGCTGGAGGAACTCCAGAGGGCTCTCGGGGAAGCTCACCTGAGGAGAATATCGCACGTATCCAGTCCGTGGAGTGGAATGGCGAGCAAGCGAAGACACCTGAGCCTGGTCCATTACCGGCCACTAGTAGAGGCGAGTACATAGTCGGACACTGGCTCCACTCGGAGATTGTAGAATCTGTCGCCCAGCCTGCAGCTCTGCAGATGTCTGTTAGTGAGGCGCCATGCGCTAAAGCCCAAGAGGAGGCCACACTCCGTGACATGGTCGACCTTGCTGCTGGTAAGCCAAAACAATGGTGTCCACTAACCAGTGAGACAACCTCTGCTTTGAGAGAGCTCTTCCCTTCCACTCTCCACCATAACAGACAAAGAGCTGGTCTGAGGTCCTGAAACACTGCGTCCTGTCTACGTAAGCGCGGAGAGCGCGTACTCGACAGAGCAATGCCAAGACTGGGTCTGCCTCCTCCAAAGGCAGCGCTTGGTCTCGGAACGGAGTGGTGGGAACCTTGGGCACATATCCGGGCCGGGGTCTCAGGATCACGTGAGAGTTAGCCGGTCCGAATTCCAGGCACGCTTCGTCAACCGTCTTAACTGAGACCAATGGGGTCAGCAGAGCCGTCTTCATCGACAGAAACTTAATATCAACCGACCGCAAAGGCTCAAAGGGAGGCCTCTGCAGAGCACTTAGAACTACTGAGAGGTCCCAAGAGGGAACGAGAGGAGAGCAAGGAGGATTCAGCAAGGAGTTGTCGCAAGGAGTAGCAGTTCTGAGAACCAGGTCTGGCCGTGCCAATACGGGGCGACCAACATGACCTGCTCCTTGTCCTCCCTGATCTTGCACAGTACCCATGCGAGAAGGCTCACTGTCTTTTCCAGGAGCCCACGGCTGCTTGTCCATTGCACATGGCACCCCAGCCCGTGGAGGAGGCATCTGTTGATACAACAACATGCCTGGAAATTCGTTCTAAGGACACTCTGGTCCGTAGAAAACTGAGGTTCGACCACAGGGTGAGCGTCTGTAAGCAGGCCCGAGTCACTTGTACCCGGAGCGTGCCAGACCGCCATGCTCATCTCAAGACTCGATCGCGTAGCCAATGCTGAAGCAGTCTCATATGTAGCAATCAGAGCAGCGTCACCGTGACTGCAGATGCCATATGCCCCAGGAGCCTCTGAAATAGTTTCAGTATAATTGCACTCTCACTCTCGATTTGACAGAGGCAAGTCAGCAGAGACACATGGCAACCGAGTCGATATCCATACCGAGAAAAGAGATCCTCTGCCTGGGGCATGAGATGCGGCGATCGACGCTTCAGTCCAGCACTTGCGGGAAGCAATGTGCGAGAGGGGGGCGTGGCCCGAGGAATGATCGTTGGGGTTCTTAATACCACGGCACCACCCTCAGGTCACCATGGCCACCAGCCAAAGTACCACCTCTCTCGGAGACGGTAGATTGGGGTGTGGCAGAGAGGACTCTCTCTCCTCACGGAGATCACTGAGTCTCGACCGCGACATCGTGATGGTCACGTTCCCGCAGTGGGAACATGACACATCCACAAATACTGCCCGAACGTGCTGAAGCCCAAACACGTCGAGCAGTGAATGTGCCCATAGACAGCAACGGAGATCGATCGCACCCGGAAGTGCACGGGCGAACCGTCTTGAGAAAGACGTGCCACGCGCAAGCTCTTTTTGTGAGAGGAAAGCTCTGCAGAGTGCCAAAGAGCCAAGGGAAAACACACACAGCTGTTGTAGATCACTGCACAGATCAGCAGGCAGGCAATGCGAGATCGCTGGAACGCGCCGTTACATCAACACCCTGGAGAACCGCTCGTCTCGAAGACGAGTGAAGAGATGCTCTTGGCTCCAAAGCAGAAACATAATGCGATGTTGCCAGCGTACTTCCTTATATACCCACGATGTGGGGCGGAGTTACGCATGCAAATTCTGCATGCCCATGGCATTGGCACTGCCATTGGGCGCTGTTAAATTCCTCGAAGGTAATTGGCTTCGAAGCGAAACCCCCATTCGTTAGTCACTAACGTTACGTCGTAGTGACTGAACGAAATGGAACAAATTAACCTGTAATATTTAATGTTTAAATTATTTTCTGAAGAATTTGTTCTGTTAGAACGTCTCATTTTAATATTCATATTTAAACATTTTTAATTTAGCACATTTTCATGGATCAGTACTGTTTTTTATTTCTTGTTATAAGTTCAGCACTGGTTTACTTATGTTTTTTAATCCAGTATCCATTTTAAAAACTATCGGTTGATTAATCGGTTATCGGCAAGTGCGGTCCAACCTAGTTATCGGTATAGGTAAAATCCACTATCGGTTGACCTCTAGTCTATTGTAATATATTGTAAAATGTTATTTATTCCTTTGATGCAAAGCTATATTTTCAGCATCATTACTCCAGTCAGTGTCACATGATCCTTCAGAAATCAGTCTAATTTGCTGCTCAAGAAACATATCTTATTGTTATCAATGTTAAAAATGGTTGTGCTGACATTAATGCCAGTAGAAGTTTAGAACTATGGAATCAGCAGAGTGTTGACAACATTTACGCATTCGCTCTGTGACTATACATGGTCTTCCACTTTGTGGCTGAGTTGCTGCTGTTCCCAAATGCTTCCACTTTCTGATAATACCACTTACAATTGACCGTGAAATATCTACAAGGGATGACATTTCATAAACTGACTTATTGCAAAGGTGGCATCTTATCACAGTACCATGCTTGAATTCACTGAGCTCTTCAGAACGACTCGTTTTTCCCCACAAATGTTTGTAAATGCAGACTGCATGGCTAAGAGGTATGTCCCATTCTTTTGTCCATATAGTGTTCATATTATAATTTAAATGCTCCAGTCATGTGTGTTGTGTCATACTTACGCTGCAAACGAGAGCTGTTCTTTAGTGAGATTAAGCGGGTGGTTGAATGTTGTGATGCCGTAGTCGCCTGCTTTGCGTCCCGCTGGCAGGTTTCCTCTCAGAATGCCATTACTGGCCACGTTCAGGAACGATACGAGTGAATGCCAACCCTGATTATAGAACCACACCTACACACACATACAGACGTTCAAAAACATGTCCATCATGTTCCCACTAGTGTTATTATTGTTAAATAAAACTAAATTAAGAATCATATTTGTTAATTGAAATAAAATAAAATATAAATATTAGATGGAAGCCTTGCAATGCAAATTTTAAACAAGCTGCCATGATAACTTCCTAAAATAGAGCTGAAGTTGAAGTACTAACATTGCTAAATCTAAAATAAAGCAAAATACAGAAATAAATTATACAGAATAAAATGAAGAAAAAAAAAACGTATAAAAACGACAAAAGCACATAACAAAATTACTAAAACTTAAATTAAATCTAAACTAAAATTAAATTAAACCTGAAATTATAAAAATAAAAGCTAATTCAAAAAATTATAAATATACTATATAAATAATACTAAAACAACACTGGTTCCTACTAACAATAAAATGTAATAATCACATTGACAATAATAAACTGTAATATCGTCAAAAACACTTTTAAACTGTGCCCTTTAGATTAAGTTTCAACCCTGTTATCAAAATGACATCACACTTTAAGGAAGCAAACTTTGATTGAATGAATAAATGTCTCTAAATGATAAATGATTATAATCAATATTTCCTCAGAAAAGCACCCAAAGGAACACCATTAGACATTAGACAAAAGACATTATTGTTAAAACCAAATCAGCGATGAGACACATCAAGGGCTTTTGAAATCAATAATCTCTTTGATCATCAGTCTATCACGGGCCTGCAGTGAACACAATCACGATTGTCAATCTGAAACTATCACAGTACACGTTCACACATTCCAGCTGTGCTATTTTTTTAAAGAGACCATATTATGCTCTTTTACAAATTCTTGATTTTATTTTTAGAGTCTGCTAGAATAGGTTTTCATGCATGAATGTTCAAAAAGAATGCCCCCCCCCCCCCCCCCCTCACATTTTACATTTTTGCAACACCTCATTTCCCAGTCTGTCAGTAACGCTTTGTTGCTCTGTTTAGTTCCTGTCTCTGTGAAGCCCCTCCTTCTGAAAAAGCACAACGCGCTCTGATTGGTCAGCTGGACCAGAGCGTTTTGTTTGGTCAACCGCTTCAAGCTTTTCGTAAATGTCACACCCCTTAAAATAAAATTGTGAGTTTTAATACACTACTAATGCAACTCAACCAGGATTCACCCCTTTATTATGCGTATGTCTTGAATGGAAATTATTTAAATTGGGAATATTGTGCTGTGTGCGTTCCCGGAAGAAAACTCAAGGTGTTTCAGGGAGTTCAGAAACAGTGCTTACTGATACAGAGAATAACACCTTTAGAGAGACTTTGTTCTTTGTAACTTTGCAGATATTTTTCATGCTCAAACAGCAACATTACACACTAAAGAAAGTTAAAAATGTAAAAAAGCACCCCTTTAAATTGGCAGCCTAATTTAATATGTATTCATTAAAGGGATAGTTCACCCAAAAGTGAAAATCACCCGATGATTTACTCACCCTCAAGCCATCCTAGGTGTTTATGAAATTCTTTTTTCAGATGAATACAATCGGAGTTATATTAAAAAATGTCCTAGCTCTTCCAAGCTTGATAATGGCACCCCAAAATTTGAAGCCCCAAAAAAGTGCATCTATCCATTATAAAAGTAATCTATTTTGGGGTGCCATTCACTGCCACTATAAAGCTTGAGCTTTTTTTATATAACTCCGATTGTATTAATTTGAAAGAAGAATGTCATATAGGATGGCTTGAGGGTGAGTAAATTATGGGATATTTTTCATTTTTGGGTAAGCTTGAGATATCACAATGCAATTTGTTAAAACTCAAATACATTTTGCACAGAATTTTACTTTAAAAATGACCTTTTCAAAATGGTAAAGTCTGGTTCCAATGATATACTCCTGATTTGTACTCTGATCTCTTCTGACTTACTTGGACACTGAAGATACTGTCTAAATACAACCACTTCTCGTTGCTTACCTTCATATTGTCTCTGGTGCCCAACTCCAATAGAACCAACTGAAGGGCCTGGAAAATGTGGTCAGTCTGGTTATACTGCATAGAGGGGGGGGGGGGGGGGGGGGTTCCATGAAAATTCATTATTGTATACAGAAAGAAACATACTACTGTTTGAAAGTTTGGGGTCAGTAACTTAATAAAAATAATAATAATAATACTTTGGTCCCACTTTATATTAGGTGGCCTTAACTACTTACATCAAAATTAAGTATAATGTACTTATTGTGTTCATATTGTATTGAAAAACACTTTTGCTGATATTGAGGTGGGATATGGGTAAAGTTAGTGACAGGTGTGGTGGTATGGGTAAGTTTAAGGGTAGGGTTAGGTATAAGGGAAGTGTCAATGTATAAATGTAAATAAAATATAATTACAATGTAAAAACATGTATGTACACAATAAGTGCATTGTACAAAATTATTAACTTAGTACACAACTGTTAGTACATAGTAGTTAAGGCCACCTAATATAAAGTGGGTCCAATACTTTTATCCTGATTCTATTACATTTATCAAAGGTGACAGTAAAGACATTTATAATGCTATAAAGATTTCTATTTCAAATAAATGCTTTTCATTTCAATAACTATTTAGTCATCAAAGAATCCTAAACAAAGTATCATGGTTTCCACAAAAATATGAAGCAGCACAGCTGTTTTCAACATAGATGATAATCAGAAATGATTCTTGAGCAGCAAATCAGCATATTAGAATGATTTCCGAAGGATCATGTGACACTGAAGACTGGAGTAATGATGCTGAAAATTCAGCTTAAACATCACAGGAATAAATTACATTTTAAAATACTTTCACATGGAAAATACATTTTAAATTGTAATAATATTTCACAATATTACTGTTTTTGATCAAATAAATGCAGCGCTGGTGAGCATAATGTCTCACTGACAGATATTAGACACAAATTATAATGTCTGCTGCTCCCCAGGCGACACTGTAAATACTCGATGAACACTAATAACTCAAAGTGAAGGTGCCAAAAACTCTCCAGTGCCTGTTTGAATGAGAGGGAGTCCTAACGTCCTGCTATTAGCATTACATCCGTCCATCACATAGCTAAGCAGCATTAAAATCCCATTAGACGGCACAGACACTGGCACGCTGCCGAAGAGACTCGCTCTTGCTCTCAAGTACAAGCTCTGCTTATACTCAAGGATTCAACAGTATTACATTGTGTCATAACTAGGGTTGCTAGTGCTAATGCTACATTTATATAATAATGAAATGTAACTACCCATAAAATTATGCATCGTTAGAACAACAAAATATCTAAACTCCAGCAAAAATCATGCTTAGGCCTACACTTTTTTCATATACACCAATCAGGCATAACATTATGACTAATATTGTGTTGTTGTCCCCCTTTCGCTGCCAAAACCACCCTGACCCATCGAGGCATGGACTCCACTTGACCCCTGAAGGTGTGCTGTGGTATCTTGCACCAAGATGTTAACAAGTCCTGTAAGTTGTGAGGTGGGGCCTTCATGGATCGGACTTGCTTGTTCAGCACATCCCACAGATGCTCGATTGGAATGAGATCTGGGGAATTTGGAGGCCAAGTCAACACCTCAAATTCGTTGTTGTGCTCCTCAAACCATCCCTGAACCATTTTTGCTTTGTGGCAGGGCACATTATTCTGCTGAAAGAGGCCACAGCCACCAGGGAATACCGTTTCCATGAAAGGGTGTACATGGTCTGCATCAATGCTTAGGTAGGTGGTACGTGTCAAAGTAACATCCACATGAATGGCAGGACCCAAGGTTTCCCAGCAGAACATCGTCCAAAGCATCACACTGCCTCCGCTGGCTTGCCTTCTTCCCATAGTGCATCTTGATACCATGTGTTCCCCAGGTAAGCGACGCACACGCACCCGGCCATTCGCATGATGTAAAAGAAAACGTGATTCATCAGACCAGGCCACCTTCTTCCATTGCTCCATGGTCCAGTTCTGATACTCACGTTCCCACTGTTGGTGCTTCCGGCGGTGGACAGGGGTCAGCATGGGCACCCTGACTGGTCTGCGGCTATGCAGTTCCATACGCAACAAACTGTGATGCACTGAGTATTCTGACACCTTTCTATCAGAACCAGCATTAAAGGGTAACTTCAGTGATTTAGCATTAAGCTTGGTATAAGTAGAAACCCGGTAGTATATTCAAATTATGGTACTTTCCCCCCTCATATCCCCCTGAGACGAGAGAATTATGCATTTTATTTCTGGAAAAATTCCTCCGATGACGCAAAATGACGATATTTGCGTCATCGGAGGAATTTTTCCAGAAATAAAATGCATAATTCTCAAATAGGATTTTTTGGCCAGAGGCAAAGACTACAGCCACTAGATGGAGCTGTTCCGCATGTTATCAACCTGCCCATAGGGGAGAGATCTCACGCACAGAATGTAAGACACAGATCATAATCAATCATAATAACGGAGTGCGGTGCAGAGTAAAGTGAGTGTTTCAACTTTTCAATTAATTCCTGCGATATTTTAGCTTCCATATGCGATATGAAAACTGGCGCTTACCTCAGCTCAGTTCTGCTCAGCTCGTCATGATGAATAAAATCTGACACTGCTGCGTCTGTGCCGTGACTTTCGTTCGGCTCACTCATACTTTAGTGAAAAGACACGTTCAGTTTTTAATTGTAGTGTTTATTCTCTAACTGAACGAAATGATTGTATTACTATGACGATCAAAATGACGGTGTACGGAGTGGCCTCGTAGGGCAGCGAAGCAAGTGCATTTTGGGAGTTGTTGTCTTTCATCCACATGAGACAAATACATTTTCTGTCTTTTCGCAGTCTAGAAGGCACCAAATTCAAAAAATATTTCACATTTCTACTGCATAAATGACCCAGTTTAAATACAAAGCTTAATACTAAATCACTGAAGTAACCCTTTAACTTCTTGAGCTATTTGAGCTACAGTAGCTTGTCTGTTTCATCGGACCACACGGGCCAGCCTTCGCTCCCCATGTGCATCAATGAGTCTTGGCTGCCCATGACCCTGTCGCCAGTTCACCACTGTTACTTCTTTGGACCACTTTTGATAGATACTGACCACTGCAGACCGGGAACACCCCACAAGAGCTGCAGTTTGGAGATGCTCTGACCCAGTCATCTAGCCATCACAATTTGGCCTTTGTCAAACTCGCTCAAATCCTTACGCTTGCCCATTTTTCCTTCTTCTAACACATCAACTTTAAGGACAAAATGTTCACTTGCCGCCTAATATATCCCACCCACTAACAGGTGCCGTGATGAAGAGATAATCAATATTATGTTTCACCTGTCATAATGTTATGCCTGATAGGTGTATGTAGCCTAGGAAACTTGTTTGAGTGAAATGTAATGTGTTTTTACAGCATTACAATACAATTATTTCAAGCATGCATTACACCTGAGATATGTAGGATTTTTGTATATTTTTAGTATATTATAAAATTGAAAATTATTTTAGTTATAAATTACTGTAAATTGTTCATGAACGAGTTGCTTATACATTAAAGTCAAAAACATTTAATACAGAATGCAACTCTCTGTTATACTGGATGGTTGGCAGCCCCAATTAAACCAGTTTTTACTCAGAATATGAGGGAATAATATTATATTCATGGGAAGGTTACAGTACCTGAATTTAAGTAGAGCAACTGATATCCTTTTTTTAAGTATTAAAAAAAAAATAACACAATTGCACAGAGGGAGAAAAACATTAACATTTTGATAAGTAAATGCTAAGTGAAGAGCTGGTGGGAATTTTCACATCATTATAATGGTTTCAAAGGCCTGAAAAGCTTTGCATGCCATTAAGAAACAGTAAATAAAGCACACTTCACATCACCGACATGTACTCAAGCTACTCATGCATATTTAAATGGAGATCTTCCACCATGTTTTGATCAACATATATGCAAATGGAACAAATTATTGGATGCAGCAAATGTAAAAATACTTGTTAATGAAAATGAATATGTTGTTACCAACACCAGGGTAAATTAAACTGTCTGCAATTAAACAAATACACATTGTTACGATACAATGAAAATTTGATAATTTGGCTTTAATCATATAAAAAATAAATGACACAAATATTCTGAAGCTTATTAAACTGATTCTGATCATTTAGTTATACTTTTGTAGTAGGAAATGTCTGTAATATGTAAGTGGTCCGTCATGGTATTTTCAAACTATATAGGCCAATGTTGCTGTTTTTGAAAGCAACGTCCTTTAACTTCATTAATTCACCTCTTCATTCTCAAGCAAAATAGCCACACACACAAAAAAAAAATTCTTTAGAGGTTGCTGCCTAAATAACTTCCAATCACTGAATCATCAGAAACGTGCGGTGACTTATAATAATTACAATGTCAAGCACGCAAAATAGAAAATGCACAGAAAAATATGCACAAATCTGTTCTAGGCATTGCTAATCTGACATGTCAGCCTCTTTATCACAACACTAAAATGCAGTCAACGTAAACAAAAAAGGTTACACAGTTCAGTTTACAACTGACTGTAGTACAGTATGCAAAGAAAAAATGCAATTGCGCTTTCATTTTATCTGTTTAGGCTTGGCATTTAATAAATATTGTTTGTATGAACACCACTATGGGTCCTATTTTAACGATATAAGCGCAGTCTAAAGCACATGGCGCAAGTGCACTCAAGGTGTGTCCGAATCCACTTTTGCTAGTTTAATGACAGGAAAATGGTCAGCACACCCAGCGCATGCTATAAGGGTTGGCCCCTTTTTCTTAATGAGTCATGGGTGTGTTTTGGGCGTAACACGCACCGGACCAACCAGAGTCTCATCTCCCATTCCCTTTAAAAGCCAGTTGCGCTCGCACGCGCGTGTGAACGCGATCATCGGTGAACACGATCGATCATCTCTTCCTAAAGAATAAACATGAATTAATAGCTATGTTGAGGATACATTACAACTTACTGAAATGTATCATATGTCGTGTAATCGCTCAATCAGTGTTTCAACGGCGGAAAGACCTCAATAAAACTGCTTGTGAACAATGTCATGTAGCATATTTACCTCAGGCAGTCATTCAGTGTCCACAGCTTTTATTCACTAGAGAAATCAACTCTTTCCCTAAATATATGCACTATATTAGCCATTATATTTATTATATTCTACTTAACCTGTTAGTGATGTCTTGATTATTTAATGTATGTTTAAATAAATCTGTCATGAAAATGACAGTCACTGTGAATTTTTTTTTTTAATTAATTTATTTGTCAGGGACAATGCAGCGCACATTATTACATACATACTTATCATAGACAAAGCCATAACAAAAATGTGTAGATGTGTTGCATAAAAGGTTTCTAGCCAATGGGCTAATTTGCAACCCCAGTCCCTGGTCAGGCCTTTCTAAAAACATATACCAAATATATTTACACAACCACATTACACAAGACAACACATCACATCTAACACAGACAATACATTACAACCAAGATAGCTCAATGTCCACATATTTGATTTTCTTTCAGCCAGTGTTTCACCTTTCAATTAAATGTTTTCAGGTCTGTTTCTGTTTTTATTTCCGTTGGTAAATCATTCCAAAAATGGGTCCCTAACCAAAGTGGTTTTGCGCCCCTCTGCTATGCAGTTGCCACCCGCTGCTCTCCTAGTGGCAACTTTCCTTGTGTTTATTTTTGTCACAAAAGGACAGAGTACGGCTGGAGCTAGATTATTTATACATTTAAAAATCAGCTTAAGAAAAGAGAACTTGATAAAACGGTCAAAATTTAAATGCTTATACTTCTGTACAATCAAACAGTGATGCCACATAATTGGTTTCTAATCCATTATTTTCAGTGCTTGTTTGTGTAATGATATGATGGGTTTGACTGTTGTCTGGGAAGCTTGGCCCCATACAGTAACACCATACGATAAATAAGAGAGTATCATATACCTGTCAAAGCAGCTTTACTGTTTTTTCATGCTATGATACCTAATCAATCTAAAACAGTTAAGATTTGTCCGGACAGTCTTACAGAGTTTATTAATATGTGCATTGAATTTGAGTTGGGAGTCCAAAATAATAAATAAAAATTTTAATTCCTCAACTTCCTCTATGGCTTCTTGATCTATTTTAATAATACATTTAGCTTTTCCTCTAATTGAGAAGCACATAGATACGGTCTTTTTGACGTTAAGCGTCAGATGATTGTCTTTAAGCCATTGGTATATACCCCCCATTTCCTTGGTCAGGGTCTCTGCTACTATAGTTGCACATTAATAAATGATTATATTTCAACAACGAATTGGATAAAAAAAAAAAAAAAGTATTATTAGATTTAGAAGTTAATGCAAAAACTACCTTATGTGAAGTTTACATGTTTGCGTACAATATGTTATTTGAGTGTTGATTATTATACCTAAAAAATGAACCTTTTTAACCTTTAATATTAATATGCAAGTAAGGGCTCCCTATATAGTTTACAGCAATATCTTCAATAAACTTTTAGTTATCATTTTATTCATTTAAGGACAGACACATTTTTCAGTAAACCACTGTTTAATACAAACAAATAAAAACCAATTTGTAAAACTGCTGTACCGAACCCATACCAGACTGTGGTTTTGTGTACCGTTACACCCCAATTTTGTACACAATAATTATCTTTTACATTTTAATCCAATAAGTTTTCATATTTACAAATGTTTGTGTGCTACGTGTCCCTGTGTGTGTAATAAGCAGAGTGTACACACGTTGTGGACCTGTAGTCCTTATTACTATAGCCTATAGTCCATATTACTAGCGTGTCCTATAAATAACACAAACAATACTGCGCTGTTGACTTTAGACCAGGTTTTTGTTGGTCAATGGCACGTCGTTTTCAGTTGCCTCAAAATAGCAATGCGCCAACAATGCGCCTGAACACACCTCGTTTTCAGACCAGCAAGCCCATGGGCGCACAAATAGGCACAAATGCATTTGCCATTTAAACAATGTGGCACTGAATGTGAAAATGATAACTGCGTTGGGCTGAAATTAGCAAAAAACACTTGGGCCTATAATAGTTATATATTAGGGCCCTATAAGTTATATTATGCACCACTATTTTACAATATTTATGAATGTAATAATACAATTTGACTTATCAGATTTTTTTTGTGTGTGTAGTTGTTTGTTTGTTTTCCTCAATGCAACTTTGCTCTGGTGCCACTTATTTTCCGGAAAATATAGTAATTTTCAGCATGATTCAACATTACAACAAAGGACTGTGCAATTTCTCTGTAAATAACACTGAAATCAGTTCACTTAAACACGTAAGTGGTGCAACAGTAAATATAGTTAGAACACCTAAAAAACCAAACCATCATAATTGAAAAAAAAACACAGTAAACATCTTGCCAGAAACCAGATCTCTGTGGTTGTAGAGTGCAATGAGTTGTAAGGTTTTGGAATCACATCAATCAGAAACTTCTTCAGACTGATGAAAACACCAAATCTGAGACCAGTCAAAAATGCCCATAATGCCACTCTTGACCAGTCATTTCTGGAGGGCAGGATGTCAGTAATGTCCTAAAGGGGCAGCGCTCTCACCTGTGAGATGTTGAAGAATGATTTGAGGTCGCCGATCACTGCTGTAATGTCAGACTCATTCAGTGTGACCTGCGAGTTCACACCACCTACAGACATTCCTCCATACCTGCACGCACACACACACACATACACACCAATTATGCCTATTTGATCATATTTCATTCTGCACATGCTGTGAAATGAGTGCGTGTCATTACCGTATTTTGCCTGATTTCTGGTAGCTCTTGAGCAGGAAGTCGGTCAGGTTTCGGGCCGTGACATTCTGAAGGGTGTCTGTGGAGTTCTGAGTTCTCTACAAAAAACACACCAAATAAAACCATTACAAAACCCACATACACTATAAAATGTTCTGTCAGGTAACATAAAATGTGCTTCATCTGTTGACAGCAGGGTTATTATATTTAACTAAAACAATAATAAATAACAGTTTTGTTCCTTGGAATAAAATAAACTTTAACAAATAAAATATTTCAAAAAATAATCTTTTTTTATTGTAGTTAGTTGCCAAGGCAACATTTCTCATTTTCAACTTGATGTACTAAAATAACAAACTAAAACAGAAAAAAAAAAAAAAGTTAAATTAAATCTATACAGATGTATTTAAAAAAAAATAATAATAATAAAAATGACCAAAACAAAACAAAATTACTAAAACTTTAAAGTGCCCCTATTATGCTATTTTAAAGTTTCCTAATTTAGATTTGGAGGTCTAACACAACAGGTTTACATGTCAAAGGTCAAAAAATGTATTTTTCTCATAATATACATTGCACACCAACACATTTTTCAATCAAACGACTCCGTGGATGAATCAGTCTCTCTAAATCCCTCCTTTCCGCGATCCTACTCTGCTCTGATTGGCCAGATTGCCCAGTCTGTTGTGATTGGTCTACCACGTACAGCATGTGTATGTTTCGGAAATGCCCATTACCATAACTGAACTTCGATTGTACACAGTGTAAAGATAGTACCGATGACGTCGATTTTACCCTATCAATTCGAAAGTGAGTCCGATGATGAAACACTGGAATAATTAGTTATTCAACCCAAACCTCCATCGCAAGGACGACTTGAGCAGGATGTTTCTCAGGGATACACTATCATTTTGAGGTACATTATGAGATGTTGCAACTGTAATTCCCCACCGTCAGCATTAACAAGTGTATCTCCATTAACAAAACAATGTGTGTGTATATTTCTAATTTATTGCGGGGCACATGCGGGAACTGTATCAATAACGGTGCATACATAAATGTTTGTATAACAAATGTAAGTACAAAGAAAATCTGCATTAATAGACAGTTTTAGGTAATGGTGCTCTTTCAGGCACTGCGTAATATAATTGCGCCTGTAGCACCCATGGGACGGCAGCAAAGTTCCTTGATTATTACGCAGGAATGAGAAAATAGTTCCTAGCCATATTGGTCTAGAAAATCACAACTTTTCATTTTCCGTTGGTCTTAGTACACAATGTAACTATACACATCACAACATGTAAATAGGAAAATGTTGGCGTTATTTTGTCACTTATTGAACAGTAGGCTAGCTGGAGCCGTTTACCTCCAGTCTTTGTGCTAAGCTAGGCTTGTGGTTGGTGCGTCGGACAGTGTTATGGCACGCACAGAGTTGAGAATGGTATGGATTTATCTAACTCTGGGGGATATGGTGAATAAGCTAAAGTCTCAAAAAGTCGGCGTGTTCCTTTAATAAATGCAAATAAATGCATGATATTGTCAGAAATTAGCTAATTACATTTACATTATACACAGTATACAAAAGAATAATACAAAGTGGATGGGTTGTTTATTTAGCTTACTGCACATAATCTCGCTTATTAGTGCTGTATGTACATATGACAATAAAAATACACATTTTGATACAAATTCTTTGTGGTACATGTGTCATGACTTGTTTACTGAGATTTAAGAATACCTTTTATATTGTTAGTAATATTTGAAGATAAACACTTACTGGACTGAAGCAATTTAGGTTTACTTTATTACTTAATCCAATATTACTTCTATCACAAATCTCCACTTGTTTTCTATGGGACGATGTGTAAAGATATGATAACTATATTGAAATTAATCATGGCTTGGATTTTGTAGTGGACACACAGTTGTGTATATGAGTCAGTTTATATGGGTAAATAAACAGCTTTGTTGTGGGTTTCATACCAAAAATCAAGATAACACAAACTCATATCACAGACTTAATGAATAGCTAACTACACCAAGGACCTGTCATCGCCATGGAAACCAGTGTTTCATTAAGAAACGCATGCAAAGCATCAGCCTCCTCTCTTTCACTTATCAAGGACAAAAATATAAAGAGAGTAAACTGAAGAATGGGTCTTTACTGACTGTGTCTGATAGTCGATCAACAAAACCACTTGTGCTCGTTACAGCTGACATCTCCAAGACCGGACGGTAAATAATATAATCAATCAATTTGCTTTCATGGGGGCCGTTTACAGTGAAATACAGTTTACAACAACATAAATTGCCCAGTAAGCTCTTAATGCAGACACAATGGATGTGGAAGGTGTTTGAAAAGGTCACTGGGCTAATGTGAAGTCATATAGCATTTTAGTGCAGTGATTTTCAGAGATACAGCTGGACAAACAGGCGTAATTAGGGGGCACAATTTGGAAAAAGATTTTCAGTAAAAAATCTCACATTTCAGACAAATTTCTTTTCCACACAAAGCTATGGCTCCAAAAGACTCACAATGTAGTGCACATGGACAATTTTTGGGGAATTTCATGGGAGCTCCATGAATTGACAGATTTTCCTTGAATAGTAGGCCCTGTCTTAAAGTGGCCCAGTCTATTGTGATTGGTTTACTGCTTACAGTGCGTGCAGTTCAGAATAGCTTCCTTCTTTCGGGAGACAATAACAAAAATTTGAAACTCATGATCTATAACTATATTATACACTACATAAATGATAATATCCCAAAAAGCTAAATAGGGCCAACTTTAAGGGGTACCATCTAGAAGTTAATTACTGAAAGAAAAATATTTTCACATAACTTAAATTTCTGTTCTCTATAGCATGACTTCAGAAGACTTGCAATAGTGCACAAGTCACATGTAGCGATGCGCAGTATACCGGTACTGGGAAAATACCGTTATATATTTTATTTCAAATGGTACAATATCATGATTTTGCTCATTTCGGTATATAGTGCTGTTCTGGCAGTGCGGTACCCAAACTGACGTGAAACCGGCAAATGTGGCAACATAGAACAAAATGAATACAGCAGTTGAATCTCACTCAACACCAATTGGCAACCTCCCGCAGTTTCTCTTGAAGCCAATACGGAAGTGACATAAACTGCAATCCATTGACTGGCCACTAGAGACAGGCTCCAGAAGGGAGCAGAATCTCATTGAGCCCCATGTTAAAATGCCCAACTTTGCAGCAGAATAAAACATGTTTACAGCCTGGTACAAATTATGGTTTCAGTCTATACAGCTAATTTTGCCCTTCATGACAACTGTGAGGGGGGTGAATTTTTTTATAACTCATTGGTTTACATTATATAAAGCATTAAAGTTCTGCATAATTAAGGGTGTGGCCACTTCGAGTGACAGGTGGATAGCCATTTATCTGGTGTCTGTTAGTCATCGCATAACTTCAGCTCCACCCACGTCCCGCATCTTTGCCCATTTTCTATTATTCGGGAGTGACACGCGATGACGGGCTGCCAAGATGGCAACGGCCAGCTCGACCCTACTTTACGCTTCAAAACTGCTCATCAAAATCCTATGGGTGACGTCACGGACACTACGTCCATATTTTTTTTTACAGTCTATGCTCAATACGCCCAAAACTAATTAATAAAGAGAGTAGATGTGAAATTTGGAATTACTTTGCTTACAAAACTGCTGAAGAACCATCAAACCTTGCCAAGCATCTGTCACTTGCCATTCCTGTCTTGTACAAGACATTAAGAGATCGACAGGTGAGTGCATAATTCATCTTATTTAGACATTTATTTTCTTTTAACACTGATCAACGCACATACAAGATCATATCCTTTAAATATAACGAAATCTCCAGCGTTCGATTTCAACTAGTGCCGTTCAGATTTCATAATAATATCTGCATGCATACTATTGCACTATTTACATTCGTAAAAGACATAACCAATGTTTATGTGACTATGCACTAAAGATGGACATTTTTTACATAATTTTGTGTGTATTTGACTAAGAAAAAACACCTTAATTTGGAATGCGTGAGCTCTAGGCTTGTGTGTTTGTTGTTGGTATGGGTGCAAATAAAACTCTCTCTCAAAGAGCTCCCATACCATGTATTATGAAATTCTATAAAATCGCTTGCATGTTCAAATTGGCGAGGTTTAAAAAGATGTGGGCAAGTGATTTCCGTCAGCTCTCCCGAAATGTCAGCGAAAGTGTTGAATCTGAGCATGCAGATTGCTTTTATAGTGCAGGTGCGATGTCTTTTGAAGCCAGAAGCAATTTGCTAGAGAAGAGAGACACGCAGTATTGCCGAAATTACTTCTCACAAGAACGTCTACAAATGCCTGATTTGATGTGATAATCTTTGTTGATTAATTTAATAATAAACATTTGCGGTAATTTCCCGGTGAGTAAAATTATGCGCAATACCCGCACCAAAATTCAAAATTTGGTATCGATTTAATATCGGTACTTCGGTATTAGATTGTGGTACCGTACCGAGGCCAAAATTGTGGTATCGAGCCAACCCTAGTCACATGGACAATTTTTTGGGAATCTCTTGGGAGCTTCTATGAGCTGCGAGATTTTCATTTAATAATCACTTGATATATAATATGATCAATATCATAATCACATTTCCTCGCTCAAAGCATCATATGACTATAAATCTTTTAATGAAGTAAATATTTTTGTTCATTCTGTTCATAATATGAATCATTCTGTTCATAATTCATCAGCTGTTGTCTTTAATTACCTTGTTTGATCTGTGTATTTAAGTCCTTGTTTCATTTGAGCTTTGTCCGGTCTCGTTTATACTACAGTTATGTTTCCCTGCCTGTTTTATGTTTAACTACCTGTGGATACTATTAAAAGACTGTTTGCATCTAATTGTTCATCGATGTGCTTCTTCGTGCAACCGTTGGTGACAGAAGACCTGACCCAAAATAAGATATAGTTGCCTTGTCTCTTTTGTGTGTATTTTTTTTTCTTTTTGGTTTCTTTTCCCACATGGATCTACCAGCGGTCAAACTGTTATGCCTGGAGCAGAGGGACCGTTTGCTTATGGATCACACACCCAGGATTTCCTTGACCTGGCATGCCTGACACACAATTAATCGCTCCATATATTTTACTACACCGACCTGAGAGAGCAAGCAAAGGCACGTCTGCCAGCGAACGGATTTCACCCCATATACATGCTGGTGATGAATGGACTGGATTTCACCGTCTTCCCCACAGGAGGACACCAGCCCCACTCCAGACTCCAGCCAGATAACATCGCGTAAGATGGACACGACGCCTGAGCTCACCGCAGACAGAGAGCCAGTGCAAGAAGGAGGGGTGGAACACGGGCACACGTCTGACCAGGTGTGTGAGCCGGCCACATCGTCCATCACCGTGGGAGTTTTAGAGGAAATCGAGGAAATGGAGTGGAGCCCCTCCCACAGTCGTGCAACTGTGAGTGAGTTTCTATTGGACTCAATGGACAGTTGGTTTGATTTTGGAGTGGATAATTCTCTGCCCCAACCCCCAACCCACCCAAATCAGATTCTTCAGATGAACTCATCCCACCCAGCCTCCCTCTCCTAACTCCTTTTCAGATGACAACCTGTACTTCTGCCCAGTCAGTCCACTGTCCCCCGTCAGCCCCTCTGTTCTACCTCAGCCTCTTCTCAGTGGCATAGATCCACCTTGGGCCTTCCTTGGGCCAGCTATTCCTAGGCTTGTAGATCCCCTGGCTCCACTTTAACCACTGATCCAGTCACTCCATCTCGGCCCGTTACCCTGACTTCTCCGCTCCTCCCTCCCTCATCTCACCAGGGACCATCAGGCTTACGGTTCCACCAGGCTTCCTTGGCCTACCGACTCTTCATTGTTCAGACGTCACCCTGCCTCCGCCACGGACCAATGAGACGTCAGCTGTGCTCCATCTCTCAACCCCTACAGCTCTGTGTTACTTCCGGCTCTGTCTCAGCTCTCAGTCTCTCCAATTCCACCACAGCCCTCCGGTACCCCTGTTCCACCTCGTGGGGTTGTTGCAGCCTCCAAAGCCAATGGTGTCATTCCGGAATATCGGCTCCATCTATAAGCGAACAGTCCCTCTGCTCCAGGCATAACAGAATCCCCGCCGGTTTCCATTCTGGCTGGACTCTGGGATTCCATCTGGCTTCTCCTGCTCTGGCCTTCTCCCTGGCTCCTCCCACCATCTACACCACCATGGTTTCCACAGTTATCACCTCACCTGGATTTCCATCCTCCAGGTGGAGCCTTTTGCCGGTGCGAGGTCATATTGTCATGATCCTATTATGTTTGGATTTTGCTTGTCATTTTCCCTTGTCACCATAGTTACTATGTGACTTCATCAGCTGCTCGTCTTTAATTACCTTGTTTGATCTGTGTATTTAAGTCCTTATGTGTGATTACTATTAAAAGACTTTGCATCTAATTCTTCATCTTCATGCTCCTTTCTGCAAATGTTGGTGACAGCATAAGTGTGAATTAATAATTCACACTTTTACTTTTAAAACCAGTGTTGTGAATTTTTTTGGAGGAACTGTATTACTATTATCAACAACCAAGGATAAAACCTAAAAAAAAAAAAGCAAGTCTAAAAATAAGATGGGGAAGTTTGGGGAAAAGTTTGGAGTGTATTCAGTCCAGGCCCTATGAAACTTGCAGATGCAGTTTAATGAATATTTATCATCGTGATGAATAGTTGATACAACAACATTTATTTATAATAAATAACTACATTTATGTTGTTGTTGTTGATATGGCATCATTCATCGGTCTCTGGTTCTCTACATATGTATTTGTTTTTTTTTATTCAGTTCATATGAAAAGTCTTATGAAAGCCTGGCCTGACTTTTTAAAGTGTCTTCTAAAATCTATTTGTTCTTTTTGTTTTATTTATCGAAACAGAACATCATATTGATTTTACCAAATTTCTATATATTTAAAAAGGAAAATACTGTAAAGCTACTGTATCTTATCTGCAAGTGTCACGACAGCAATCAACGGCACACCACTTATGCTTCTATGGTAACTTAGAGCTCCTGCACTCAGATTCAAGCAGCTACATAACTTGATAGTGGCAATGGCGAAAAGATTTTTAGAACAGCAGCAAAAATTATTAAAGTTTATAAAAAAGTGACTGGACTTAAACAGGTGCAACTGCCTAAATACAACATAAACAAAACAAAACAAGTAAATTAATAAATTAACTGCATTTTCTACTTAACATAAAATGCCAATTAGGACATAGTGGCCCAGTTTCGCAGACAGGGCTTAGATTAAGCCAGGATTAGGCCTTAGTTCACTTAGGAAAAACCTTACTGGTGTGAATCTATAGACAAAATAAAATGGCACTGACATATTTTAAGATATGTCAGAGCAAGTGGGTTTCAGTTAAAACAGCTCAAACATGCATTTTAGTCTGGGACTAGGCTTAAGCCTTGTCTTTGAAAAAGGCCAAATGTGTTTCTTTTTTGTTGAGTTTTCTGTGTTTATTCACAGAAAAAATGATATGCCTTGTGGTCAAAATTGAAATTACACACTAACTGTCAAACAAAACAGTTGTTACACACATTAGAAAAATAAAAGGTTCTGAATTTTTTTCCCCACACCTACCCCTTCAGGGTATTCAAATGTGTGTGTGTGTGTGTTTGCTGCTGGTCTAATTAAAGCAGCATTTATTGCACAGTATCTGAAACCCTGAGGCATAAATAAGATTCATCCAGCCTCCATCATCTGAACACATCCATGATTTTGTTTCAAGACAAAAAAAACATCTCCTGTGTGTGTGTGTGTGTAGGACTTTCCTTATAAAGCTCAAAAATCAGAGTTCAGTAAAATGTGAATGTTTGCAAACTGGGTCATCTTATTATATGTGCATGTGTGTGTGGTTTCAGCAGAGAAAACTTGTTTACTGAGAGAGAGAGAATAAGAAGAGATTCTAAGTTTAAACTCAGAATTGTGGAGGAGTGATTTGCATATCCGCTGATACAACACAGTTGTACAGAGAACGGTGTAGTCTGTGATATGTTACAAACGAAATGTATACATATGTAAATAGGTTAAAATGGGATGCAGTAGATTGTGTGCAACTGTTTTTTTAAGCAAAGTTTTGATCATGTTGATAATTTAGAGGCCTTATAATTTGCATATCAAATATGATACACTAGGGTTAATATATACTCTTTGCATGACCACAATGCCATGATTGGCAATACTATCTGACTTTGAACAATACTCTACGTCACCTAATTAAAGTGCCCCTATTATGCTTTTTGGGATATTACCTTTCATGTAGTGTGTAATATAGCTGTTTGATAATGTAGAAGATCTGCAAAATGTATGACAATGGAGTTATTGTTTCCCAAAAGAAAGAAGCGATTCTTCCTGCATGAACCTACTTAGGTTTGTAACAAATCTGCATAGTGCCAGCTTACGGTCTTCATTGGCCGCTCATGAACAATGTACTTTGACCTAACACTGCAGTTGTAGCTGAGGCCTGGAAGAGTTTGGTTTGTGTTGTCGACATGTCGACAAGACGCTGTTTTTTGCACTGCCAAGAAAGTCTACTATGATGCACTTCCAAAGGATGAGGACTGGAATTGATATAGTAAAGCCGATGACTTCATTACTGTTTATATCACTGCGTAACGTCAAATGCTGTGGAAGAGTTAAAATTTAGATATGGTAATGGATACGTTTGGTTTTCTGACACAGGCTTTAAGGTGTCAACCAATCACAACAGACTGGGCCATCTGACCAATCAGAGCAGAGATGGCTCTTGGAAAGGTGGGGTTTAGAGAGATCCTTGATTGAGAGACTGTGAGAAAAGAGCTGATGCTGCAATGTATATGATGAGAAAATTAAAGTGTTTTTTGATTTTGGATGCATGTAAAACTATTGTAAAAGTGACCTGCAGAACAAATTCAGGAACTTTAAAATAGCATATTAGGGGCACCATAATTCAAATGGTTCACGAGTTTGATCAAATGTGGCTGACCTGTGGCGGTGGTAAACCCCCGGCTCCTGGCGGGCAGTCTGGCAGCATGATGCTCCGTTGCGGTGTGCTGCATTGGCATTCAGGCGATGGGTTCTCTATGCTCCAGTTACCCTTCTCAAAGATCTCACTGACGGATGGATCCACCGCAGGAGTGGACCAATCAGTGCCTCCCGCAGGGTTACAGGGTAATTTACTGAAGGAGGAACAGGAAACACATGGTCAGCTGCTACACCACACCACCTGTGTGTGTAATAACCGTGTGTGTAATAACCGTGTGTGTGTGTGTTGCTCACGGTATGGGGTTGGTGCTCATGCAGCGCGTTCCAAAT
The DNA here is from genome assembly GCA_023566225.1 of Romanogobio albipinnatus. NCBI lineage: Eukaryota > Metazoa > Chordata > Actinopteri > Cypriniformes > Gobionidae > Romanogobio > Romanogobio albipinnatus. Next base: position 61,490,289 of record CM042239.1, read on the forward strand.
CCTGGTGAACTGAGCAGAGCATTTGTCACTTTCTCCACCTGAGCTACACCAGGACCATCGAAACTGCAACATACACACGCAATATTTGTTATCAACCAAGGAAAATTAGTGTGTTGAATGTAGTCACTATAATTAGCTTTAAAAGTTTGTGGCCCTTAAGATTAAGTTTATGTTCACCAAGGCTGCATTTATTTGATCAAAAATACAGTAAAAACAGTAATAAAGTGAAATGTTATTACAATTTAAAATACTTGAATTAGTGCTGTCAAAATAAGCGTGTTAAAGGTGGGGTTATTTAAAAAATGCTTTATAAAAGTGTCTCGGGCCGAGGACCAAAACAAACTTGTAGCCAATCAGCAGTGTCTACGAATGATGGTGCGAAGACAGTGCTCAGTGCACGTCATTATTCAAAATAAATGACACAGGACGGACATTAGCCGAGCGACGACAGAAAGAGAGCGATGGTAGATAAAAAAAACACGTGGAAAATGTCTATGGAACAAAAGAAGGCTTTTGATCAGGCAAGAAGTATCAGCTCTCCAGCGCTGGAGAGAATTCAAGGAGCGAAGTTGCTTTATTTCTTCTCGATAGGCGAGTAACATTGATTTTTTTCATTTCACAGAACTAATACATGCTGGCTTTTGCTTGAATATGCTGATGCTTGTGTGTTATGTTTGCTTGTTTGTCCATTTGCAATCGTATTGTCGTTCACTTCAACAATGATAAAGACCCATTGATTTCCACACTGTATAAGCCTGGAGCGTCTAAACCTCCTCAGTGTCTGTTTGAAGCGTCAGCTCGCAGAGTGTGTCCGAAAAGTAAGATAATAAACTCCTAATATATGTTTGTCATATTTGGAATATGTTCGTTAGTTGGTCTGTCGTGCTCGTGCTATAGAGTTGTTCATGAGAACTGTGTTTGTGTTTTTGGGACTTTTTCATTGAACATTCGACCTGGATTACCATAGTAACACACATTGCTTTCACTTATTGATGGCATCATACCCTGGCCGGCTGGTACAGCGGATTCCACCATAGTCATTGCCTGCATACGTATGTCTGGGGCGAAGCTATCAAAATAGGAGCGAGACGCTTTTGGGGTAGGGGCATGTTTGTTTTGGTGATTTGAAATCTCAACATCGTTTACCAGAAAGCACTTATTCCACCTTTAACGCAGGTGGTACATTCTTTTCCAAAATATTTAACGCAATTAACGAAGCATCCATTTTGGCTATACATTACATGATCACGCTCTTATTTGTGTAAATTATTTTAAAGCATTTAAGTTTAAACCCTAGTTTAGTCAGGGCACTGATCAGGGAGTCGACCACATTCATGTACACAATATAATGATTCACCACCTATGAAGCTAGGAGCTGATTGAGACGCACACTTTTTAAAGTCTAATAAATGTTGAAATTGATATAGCTTTCAATTATACTGTAATGTTGTATGTCTATAATTAATGTAAAAAAAATCTATTTCATAAAGATATCAATAGCTGTATTAGTATATCAGTGATATTGGCCTTCATTCATAAAAAGAAACAATTATAAAATTATAATAAACAATTATAAAACAAAAATACAACAAATAATTCAAATATACTGTCTTTATACTTTATGTTTATCTACATTAATTTGGAGTAACTGTGAAATTATTACATTATAAAAATATTAAAAACTCCAATGTTTTTAATCGTGATTAATTTCAGGAAAAAAAAAAAATGCAATTGATTCGTTTTTTTTTATTTTTATCGATTGACAGCACTAATTTGAATATATTTGAAAATGTAATTTATGCCTGTGGTCAAAGCTGATTTTTCAGCACAATTACTCTAGTATGTCACATGTCAGAAATCATTATAATATGCTGATTTGCTGCTCAAGAAACATTTCTTATTATTATTAACATTGGAAACAGATGCTTTATATTTTTGTGGAAACAATAATATTTTTTTCAGGACTCTTGGATGAAAAGAAACTTCAAAAGAACAACATTTATTTGAAAAAAGAAATTGTTTGTAACATTATGTCCTTGCTGAATAAAAGTATTATTTTCTTGGTAATACTTTACAATAAGTTCCTATTAGTTAACATTACTAACAATGTAATATTATATGCATGTAATAATATGATGTAATAATACAGTATATCATATAATAATAATAATATTACTATATTATATTATAATATAACATTTACAACTTTTGATTTGAATAATGTATCACTCATTTTTTAAATTAACAGTAACTAAGATTAATAAAGTATTTTTCAGTGTTAGTTCACGTTCATTTAAAAAGTCGATCTAATAAAAAAAAAAAAAAGTAAAGTATTCCCAATGTCTTAAAAAAAATACTGACCCAAAACTTTTGAATATTCGTTTATTAAATAATAATATAATAATAATTATTATTATTATTACTATTATTATAATGATATGTTGCCACATTTAGCCAAGTTAACGTGTGCGCACCTGTAGAAGGTATTCTGTGGAGCTCCGTACATCCAGGGCTGAAGCTCCAGACTGGGATAATCCATAAACGGAGGAACAATCAGAGAGAAGATGAGAGCCAGACACACAAAGAATGCCGGCATCACGACCTGATACACAAACACACACTCATTACATATGCACTTAAAGGTGATGTAAGATTTTTTTTTGTTGGGGTACTCAAGCTCAAGTCCAACTTTTAACGGACTTGCACTCGAACTTAGGAGCATTTTTACTCGGACTTGCCTCAAACTTGAGACTTTGGGAATCAAAAAATGTTTCCCAATGCAACATTGTCCAGCACTTATCACTGGCCCGATAGTGTCAGTACTGCATCATCAAAAAAATCTATAATTTGCATGTGTTAACGTTTAAGCGATTTTAAATTGTTCAAGCGCAATAAGACGTGAAAGAGAATCAAATTCATACTTGCACACTGTCTGAGATGGCGCATACACCTTTCACATCATTATATGCTTCCACATAGTGAAATACACACAAAAATATATAAACAATTATTGTCTTATTGCATATTCATGTAAACACAGTCAGTCGGTTATTTCTTAGGTGAAAGTAAAAAGATGAGGGGATTATCGGTGTCAATATATTGGATCTGTCCATTAGGTCTTAAAGTGACAGCTGCCTAATACCTGCTGCTGTTTGTGCCATTATTCTTAATCAAATAACAAAAAGACTCACTGATCTTGACTGAACAACTTAGTAGCTTTAATTAGAATCAATGCATATTTAATTTACAAAAAATGCGCAAACTTGGAGAAAACAGGTGCATTTTCATCTCTTATGCTGTTTCCATTTACCAAAGTAACCTGACTACTGGTTGAATGTATATCTATGGATACAGTTAAGTCCCACTATATAGTTTTTCATATTTCAAAAAACATAGTTAAAACATGCCTAAGATATTAACTTAATGACATGCAGTAGTATTTAGTTGGACTCAGATTTAAAAGTTAAAAGAGTTAAAATATTTTTTTTTTACCCAGTTTATTGTTCATTGACAACTATTAGTAAACAATTTATGGATTTATCTCCTTAAGAAGTGCAAACATCTCGACAAAGCTGTGCAAACAACTTTTTTCTCTTGCAATTACAAGTTCAATTCTGAGGGGGAAAAGACTGGCTTTTTTCTGAAAAAAAGGGAGTTTATCTCACAATTCTGACTTTCTAACTCGCAATTGAGACTTTATATCACACAATACTGACTTTATAACTCACAATTGCGAGTTTATATCTCGCAATTCAGTCTTTATAACTCGCAAGCTTCCATAACATTCAACTTTGGTTACAGGCAAGTACACCTGGCTGCAGAACGGGGTGGGGCTGCACGTGTCACTCTGCCCCATACCTACTCAGATTGGCTCGATTGTTTTTCATAAGCATACATGATAGAAAATGTGTTCATAGTCGGTGTAGAACGTATATGTATATGTCATTCAAATCAATATGAACTGGAACAGAACTGGCTCAAAACCATTATGAAGCACAGAATTAAAAAAAAACATTAATCTTTATCTCGCAATGTCCCTGAAATTATTGTTTTGCTAAATTAAGCTGGTCTTTACACTAATGCACAAACAACCCCACAACATTTAAGCAAATGTATTGGTTGATTATCCACAGCAGGAGGGTCAGGTCTTCAGGTAGAGGAATGAACTGTGAATGATTCATGCTGTGATTACTTCATATCACAATATGAGAAAGGAAATGAAAAAGATATTTCAGTATCGTTTGAATTTAAATTTACATGGCAAGATGTCAGGTCTCGGGTCTGATCACCTGTCTTTGTGTTTTGGTGCGTGGCTTTGTTTTGACAGCTCGCCATGTGCTTGTGTCTCCGCCCCTACCTGTTCCTGCTTGTTAGCTCATCTCACACCTGGTTCTTGTTCTCCTCATTATTATTTTCCCTTTATAACCCCTCGTGTGTCTCTGTCCTTTGTCAGACTGTTATGGTTTATACCACTATTCTGACTGCCTATGTCCGTATCAAGTACTCTTGTCTTGTCTTGTCTCTTCCCGTCTCGTTCAGGCTCCAGTGCTCGTGGCTGCAAGTTCTCTCACCATTCTACTGCGCTCACTGTGGACTCTAACACCATTCACATTTGGTGGCTGCCTGGATTAGAGAGCAGCCTTTCCTGGTTGTGTCGTTTGCCGCGGTCGCGGCTTTTCCTGTCCCACAAACTGTTTTCTGTCGCCTAAGTTATTTTCTGTTCATTAAACCTTCTGTTTTGCACCCGCATCTGAATCCTGCCTATTTTCCTGACAGAACAGTCTGACCAAACGATGGATTCAGCGGGATCCGACCCACTCCGTTCTGCTCTCGTTCAGCAAGGGGTTTTGCTGGGTCAGCACTCCAGCCAGATCAACACTACTGCTCAGGAAGTGGACGCACTGAATGCCCGAGTCGCGGAACTCCTTTCACGGGTCGATGAGCTTCAGCAAGAGGCGGCTAACCGGGCGCCTGCTCCTCGCGCAGTTATTCTTCCTGAACCCGAACCACACGCCAATAATCCACCGATCTATGACGGCGATCCGAGGTCTTGTCAAGCCTTTCTCTCTCAGTGCGCTCTGGTGTTCGCGTTACAACCTCGACGATACGTCACAGAAGAGGCGAAAGTGGCGTATGTCATCACCCTTCTCTCCGGTATCGCCCGCGAGTGGGGAGTGGCCGTGTGGAATTCTTGTGCTCTCTGCTGTGCTTCTTTTGAGGATTTTCGTGAGGAGATGACGAAGTTATTCGACCGTTCAGCACAGGGAGATGAGGCGGCGTCTCAGTTGTCTAGTCTGACTCAGAAGAGGAGTTCAGTGACTGATTATGCAATACAGTTCCAAACTTTGGCGGCTGCTTGTGCTTGGAATGAGGGTGCGTTACGTGCTCGTTTTCTTGATGGACTGGATCATGCCATTGCCGACGAGCTGGCTGCTCTGGATCTCCCTCGGGGATTGGATGACATAATTAATCTCGCGCTCCGTGTTGAGGGGCGTCTCAATCGTCGCCGTCAGCGCCGTCTGTCTACTGCTCCGTGGCGCCACCTGGAGTCCTCTTCGCATGATGCCACAAGTTCGCTGTCAGCTGAAACTGAGCCGATGCAGCTGGGTCGGCTTCGATTAACACCACAACAGAAACAGGAGCGTTTAACCCAAGGATTATGCTTGTATTGTGGCAAGCCGGGCCATTTTGTTCTTCAGTGCCCGTTAAAAGCCAAAGCCCACCAGTGAATCGGGGAGTCCTGGTGGGCGCTTTTTCCTGTTCTAACTCTCCAGCCACACGCACTCAGATGCCTTTTCATCTCGCCTTCCGGGGGGACGTCCACTCGGGTCAAGCGCTTATAGACTCAGGCGCTGAAGGAAATTTCCTGGATTCTGCCTCTGCTCTCAAATGGAATATTCCCACCATCCTCTTGGCTGAACCCATTGTAGCATGGTCACTGGCAGGAAGTCCCCTTACTACCATCACACACGTCACACCCCGTGTAAGCCTTTCACTTTCTGGTAACCATTGTGAGGAGATTGAACTGTTTATTTTGGACTCTCCTAATGCTGTGTTAATATTAGGACACCCATGGTTGCTAAAACACAACCCGCAGGTTGACTGGGTCAATAATTCCATTTTAGCCTGGAGTCAGTCTTGTCATGTGTCTTGTTTAGGTGCTGCGTTTTCTCCTGTCTCTGTGTCTTGTGTTTCGCAGGTGGATCCTTCTGACCTTACCGGTGTTCCTGCGGGGTATTTTGATCTTCGGGCGGTTTTCAGTAGGTCTCGGGCTACCTCACTTCCTCCGCATCGTCCTTACGACTGTGCCATTGAGCTCCTCCCGGGCACTTCTCCGCCTAAGGGTCGTCTTTATTCCCTTTCTGGTCCTGAAAGAGAGGCTATGGACAAGTATATTCGTGAATCACTTCAGTCTGGGCTCATCCGCCATTCCTCCTCTCCTGCTGGTGCAGGGTTCTTCTTCGTGCAGAAGAAAGACGGCTCCCTACGTCCTTGTATTGATTACAGAGGTTTGAATGACATTACTGTTAAGAACAGGTATCCCCTACCTTTAATGTCTTCTGCTTTTGAATTATTACAGGGAGCTCGGGTCTTTACCAAATTAGACCTCCGCAACGCCTACCATCTAGTGCGCATTCGGGAGGGGGATGAGTGGAAGACGGCATTCAACACTCCATCGGGGCACTATGAGTATCTGGTTCTTCCTTTTGGTCTTACCAATGCTCCAGCCGTCTTCCAAGGTCTCGTCAATAGCGTTTTGGGAGACATGATTAATCAATTTGTCTTTGTGTATTTGGATGATATTCTTATCTTTTCTCCCTCTCTCCAAGCACACACCCAACATGTTAGACGGGTCCTCCAGCGTCTGTTAGAGAACCAATTGTTTGTCAAGGCGGAGAAGTGCGAATTCCACGCCGAGTCTTTTACGTTCCTTGGCCACATTATTTCATCCAGGGGGATCAAGCCTGATCCAGCCAAGATAGAAGCTGTCGCTAAGTGGCCAGTCCCCGACTCTCGTAAGGCTCTGCAGCGCTTCCTGGGTTTTGCCAACTTTTACCGCTGTTACATCAGGAATTTTGGTCAGATCTCTGCACCCCTCACTGCATTAACCTCCACCAAGGTGGCCTTCAGCTGGAACCAGGATGCTCAGGTAGCCTTTGATAACCTTAAGTCCCGATTTATCTCTGCACCGGTTCTGTTGGTTCCAGATCCCGAATCCCAGTTCATTGTTGAGGTCGATGCATCTGATGTCGGGGTTGGCGCAGTTCTATCTCAGCGTTCCCTTCGTGATGGGAAGGTGCATCCTTGTGCTTTCTTCTCTCGACGCCTCAGCCCTGCAGAACGTAACTACGACATTGGCAACAGAGAGCTGTTGGCAGTGAGATTGGCTCTGGGTGAGTGGCGTCACTGGTTGGAGGGGTCAGCGCAGCCCTTCTTGGTCTGGACGGATCACAAGAATTTAGAATATATCCATTCGGCCAAGAGGCTTAACTCGCGGCAGGCCCGTTGGGCACTCTTCTTTGGCCGGTTTAACTTCACCCTCTCGTACCGGCCAGGGTCCAAAAATGTTAAGCCCGATGCTCTCTCGCGTCTGTTCGATGCTCCGGAGAGAGAGCTTGCGGCCGCTGCCATTCTCCCTGAAGGGGTGGTGGTCGGGGCGCTCTCCTGGGGTATTGAGCGGCGCGTGGAGGAGGCCGGCCGAGGGGTGCAAGTGCCCAGGGAGTGTCCTGCGGGTAGGTTGTTTGTGTCGGCTGCGCTGCGCTCTGAGGTCCTTCGGTGGGGTCATTCGTCCAGGTTGGTCTGCCATCCAGGGATTCGGGGAACGTTGTCTGCCATCCGTCAGCGTTTCTGGTGGCCCTCTCTGGCCACAGATGTCAGACAGTTCGTGTTGGCCTGCCCCACTTGTGCTCAATGTAAGCCGATTAACCGGCCTCCTGATGGTCTGCTCCGCCCCCTTCCCATACCCTCCCGTCCTTGGTCACACATCGCCCTTGACTTTGTTTCTGGGCTTCCTCCCTCTAAGGCAGTGGTCGGGAACCTATGGCTCGCGAGCCACACCTGGCTCTTTGACAAAAATAATGTGGCTCAGGTCTCTCACCCTTTACCAACAAATGATCGATAGAAAAAAAATGAGACACATCAACAGAGATCCGCTCTCTGCAGAAAAAAGCAGCCAATTACAAATCCCTTGTTGTACAGCCTACCGTTAATGAAACGTATGATAATAGCTAATATTCAAGTTGTACCGGCCGCGCGTGTTCAGTGCTGTTCGCGAGTGTCACGAGTCGCGACAGCAATCAATACCCACTTACGTTTCTGTGGTAACAGCTTCTGCTCTGGGATTCAAGCAGCTGTGGCTTGCTAAAGGTAACCGAAAACCATTTTTAGAACAGCAGCGAAAATGTAAAAGTAGGCTATATAAAGGTTAATATATCCTTTTATTGAAACTGGTGGTCTGCTGTGAAAAGAGACATTTCGAAACATTTCACTCGCAGGTACTTTCGCTTTTGCCGTAGAGACCCTTGTGATAAATAAATGTGTATTTATGATAATCCACGCAGATTTCAGTTGACGGAAATAAATTATAAAAGCGTGATAAGTCGCGAAAGCGTGATAAGTTACTGACAGGATGCTGTGCACATGCTCCGAGTGCAACACGGACAAGCACAGCTTTGTCCTCGGCTGCACGTCAAATTAATAGGCTACAGAAATATATCAAAATGCCAAGCCGAGTATTCACGTAAACACAGTAGATGTAAGCACTGTGTGCGTTCACAAACACTAAGAGGATTTATAACTCAACCTCACAAAGCCCTGCACAATTAATTCCATATTGCAACTTATTTATTGTTTGCTGCATATGTGTTTGTTTTTAGTTATGGACCTAATAATTACTATTGTTAAAATTTTATTGGGAAAAAAAAGCATGTTTTTTAATAATAATTTAATATTATTTTTTACTGTGGCTCTTTTGCAAAAATGCATTAACCAAAAATGAAAAAATGGCTCTTTGGTCAAAAAAGGTTCCCGACCCCTGCTCTAAGGGGAACACGGTCATTCTCACGGTGGTGGATCGTTTCTCCAAAGCAGCCCATTTCATTCCCCTCCCTAAATTGCCCTCCGCTCGGGAGACCGCTCAGCTGATGGTGGATCACATCTTCCGTCTCCATGGTTTGCCGGTTGATGTGGTTTCTGATAGGGGTCCTCAGTTTGCCTCCCGGTTTTGGAAGGAGTTTTGTAGACAGATCGGGGCCTCTGCGAGTCTGTCTTCTGGTTTTCACCCTCAGACCAATGGGCAATGTGAGCGGGCCAACCAGGATCTGGAAAGAATGCTCCGCTGTCTGACATCCAATAACCCGAGTTCCTGGTGCCAACAGCTCTCTTGGATCGAGTACGCCCGTAATTCCCTTCCGATGGCGGCTTCAGGTATGTCCCCCTTTGAGTGTTCTGTGGGTTATAAGCCTCCTCTGTTTCCATCACAGGAACCCGATGCTGCGGTCCCGTCTGCCCTGGCTTTCGTCCAGCGTTGCCGTCGCACCTGGAGAAGGGTTAGGGGGGTTTTGGCCCAGACCTCTAGACGAACCAAGGCAGCAGCCGATCGCCACCGGTCCTCTCCTCCTACCTATGTGTGTGGTCAAAGAGTATGGCTCTCTACCAGGGATCTGCCTCTCCGGGCGCCCTCTCGTAAGCTGGCACCCAGATTCATTGGTCCATACCGTGTCACCAAGGTGGTTAATCCAGTGGCGGTCAGGCTCAAGCTTCCCCCTACTCTTGGTCGGGTTCACCCTGTGTTTCATGTTTCCAGGGTTAAACCTGTGTTTTCCTCTCCCATCAATCCTGCTGGCGATCGTCCAATTCCCCCACCCCCTCGTCTTGTGGATGGCTCTCCGACCTATACGGTTAGGAGGATACTCGACGAGCGGCGCCGTGGTAGAGGGTTTCAGTATCTCGTGGACTGGGAGGGCTATGGTCCAGAGGAGAGGTGCTGGGTGCCTTCCCGGGACATTTTGGACCGCTCGTTGATCGAGGACTTCCGTCGGGGACGAGGTGAGCCTCCTCCTGGGGCGCCTGGTGGCGCTCCTGGGAGGGGGGGTACTGTCAGGTCTCGGGTCTGATCACCTGTCTTTGTGTTTTGGTGCGTGGCTTTGTTTTGACAGCTCGCCATGTGCTTGTGTCTCCGCCCCTACCTGTTCCTGCTCGTTAGCTCATCTCACACCTGGTTCTTGTTCTCCTCATTATTATTTTCCCTTTATAACCCCTCGTGTGTCTCTGTCCTTTGTCAGACTGTTATGGTTTATACCACTATTCTGACTGCCTATGTCCGTATCAAGTACTCTTGTCTTGTCTTGTCTCTTCCCGTCTCGTTCAGGCTCCAGTGCTCGTGGCTGCAAGTTCTCTCACCATTCTACTGCGCTCACTGTGGACTCTAACACCATTCACATTTGGTGGCTGCCTGGATTAGAGAGCAGCCTTTCCTGGTTGTGTCGTTTGCCGCGGTCGCGGCTTTTCCTGTCCCACGAACTGTTTTCTGTCGCCTAAGTTATTTTCTGTTCATTAAACCTTCTGTTTTGCACCCGCATCTGAATCCTGCCTATTTTCCTGACAGAAAGACACACTTATAGTTACAGGTGTTATTGTTTTTATAAGCCATGTCGAGTGCAGATGTTGGATAACTAAATGACACTGCAGTAGGATAATGTGTCTTCCATGTTACACCGGTCAGGCATAACATTATTCCTAATATTGTGTTGGTCCCCCTTTTGCTGCCAAAACAGCCCTGACCCGTCGAGGCATGGACTCCACTAGACCTCTGAAGGTGTGCTGTGGTATCTGGCACCAATATGTTAGCAGCAGATCCTTTAGGTCCTTTAAGTTGCGAGGTGGGACCTCCATGGATCGGACTTGTTTGTTCAGCACATCCCACAGATGCTCGATTGGATTGAGATCTGGGAATTCGGAGGCCAGGTCAACACCAAATTGCTCGTCAAAGCATTTTGCTTTGTGACAAGGTGCATTATCCTGCTGAAAGAGGCCATAGCCACCAGGGAATACTCTTTGCATGAAAGGGTGTACATGTTCTGCAACAATGCTTAGGTAGGTGGTACATGTCAAAGTAACATCCACATGTTTCCCAGCAGAACATGGCCCAAAGCATCACACTACCTCAGCCAGCTTGCCTTTCTCCCTGGTGCCATGTGTTCCCCAGGTAAGTGACGCACACGCACCTGGCCATCCACGTGATGTAAAAGAAAACATGAATCATCAGACCAGGCCACCTACTTTCATTGCTCCGTGGTCCAGTTCTGATGCTTTTGACAGGGGTCAGCATTGGGCACCCTGACTAGTCTGCGGCTATGCAGCCCCATATGCAACAAACTGTGATGCACTGTTTATTCTGACACCTTTCTATCAGCATTAACGTCTCAAGCAATTCGAGCTACAGTAGCTCTTCTTTTTGATCGGACCACACAGGCCAGCATTCGCTCCCCCACCAGCCTGTCGCCGGTTCACTGCTTTTCCTTCCTTGGACCACTTTTGATTGATACTGACCACTGCAGACCGGGAACACCCTACAAGAGTTGCAGTTTTGGAGATGCTCAGGGTCTTCTCCGAGACCCGCTAGTGATGTCTGTTTTGTGTGCAAATCATTTGAGCAGATTCTTTTCAATCAACTGGTTCACAAATATAATAAAATGGTTCATTTGTGAATTAGACTGATCCAGAATATAAAACTTGCAGCAAGCAATCAAATGAACAATAAACACTTGATTTGGCCCTGTCCTGCTCAAATGAGCCAAGATCCGGGAGTAAAATGATATTCTCAGATTAAGTGTGCGCCCAAAAATTCACAATAATGGCAAACTGAGCTCTAAGGTTGATCTTATTTGTATTAGAAACAGAAGTATTTATTAGTGTTTCTCTACTATTTCTCTACTAGACTACAGGGTTTGTGTAAACCATCCACCATGAATAAACATTTCATAATTTCTCTTGCCATTGCGGGATGTAGACTAATGTTGTATTGTCTGTGCATTATAGTGAAGACAACACCGAACACATTTCCAATTATGTATGCCTATATGAAAGAAGTCCAATCAAATTAAGGGGCGGAGCGACACTTGTAGCCACGCACCATTCTGCAGTCTGTAGCCAGATCCTTCTCGGTACAGGAGTGCAAGCCTAATTTCACTGCATCTAGACCTTTAAAGATGAACAGGTCATGAACGCATCAAAGTGAACGGTACATTGTGATACAATGCGATACAATGGATGCTTCAATACAATATAATTATGCACCCGTTCATAAAGACAAATGTACCAGTTTATAATGTTTACTTTGACACGTCCAGTGTAAACAGCCTCAAACAGTTGCAGCATGTCATTTCAAAAACCGCGACCAGTGCAGATACAGATTGGATGGGTTTATTCTAAGCGAGATGCTTGCGTTTTCTCTAGACAAAGTGTTAGCCTACTCAATTGTTTTCATGACACATAACAACACAGCTAAACAAATTCCCAATATGTTGGACCTTTTATTTACCTGTTGAGACATGCCTTCACAAGTACCCATAAGAGCTGTGTTTGTGACGTTGTGGGAGGCACGCAAGGTACGAAAGGAGCATTTCAAGGTTGTTTGAACGCGTGCTTTATTTTTGTAATTCCACTAGGTGCCAATACTACATACTTCACCTTTAATGGAATACAGTTTTAAAAATAAAATACACTCGACTTACATTATAAAATAGCACAGAACATTGCATAAGTGCATGAATTGGGATGCACCTATTGAATGTTTATGGCACAGTGCTATTTAAGCGCATTTAACGTCTGGATTGTGGTTGCTTAGCCTTAGTGAATAAGCTGCAGGTTTGCGTGCAGAAAAAACATGCTGAAGTGGCGCAAGTTTTTAGTGAATTGCCCCTCTCCCCTCATCTCTCTTTGGCAGACGAGTGTCATGTGCTTGTGTTGGCTCAGTTAAATGTGTAAAAGGGTTCAATTAAACACTTTCAAAAACTGGCACTGTCACCCTTCATTCCCAGCATAATTAATTTCTCTCTATTCTTCCACTCTGCTATCTCTCCAAATGTTCTCCTTTCATTCCATTTCTCTGCTGACAGACGGAGCGAAACCAGTGCACACAAAATCTCAGAGCCAGAGAGACAGGCTGCATAGGAGTCGACGACACGGCTTCACTCCAGCTGATTAATTACACTCCATGATTGTCCAATTAATTCAAACACCCAATTCAAACACTCTCTGTTTACACTGAGGAAAATGTAAATGTGCCGGAGACAGAGAACGCATCGGGAATAATGAAGGAGAAAACAATGGAACATCTTTCCCCTGAGAGAACCAGGGTGACGAGCGTCAGCCAATACAGAAAAATGGAGAATGTGCACAATGATGCTAGTTATTTGACCAAGCGCTGAGAACATGGCCTGTATTTACATGCTGTACAAGGGTCAGTGACATGATGTGCACATTTTTGTGTCCAAGTGCAAAATAATTTGATACATTCATGACATGTCACTTTTAGTTTGAAATCATTTTTAGTACATTTAAATAATACATACGTTTTATCTTAAAGGATTAGTTCACTTCAAAATGAAAATTTCCTGATATCTTACTCACCCCCCATCTCACCCCATATTCATGTCTTTCTTTCTTCAGTCGAAAAGAAAATAGGTTTTTTGAAGAAAACATTCCAGGATTTTTCTCCACACCGTTGACTCCCATGGCAACCAAAATGTTGAAGGTCCAAATCAATGCAGTTTCAAAGGGCTTCAGAGGCTCTGCACGATCCCAGACGATGAATAGGGTCTTATCTAGCGAAATGATCTGTAATTTTCAAAAATGAAATAAAAATGAATATACTTTTAACCTAAATTGCTCATATTGCACTTGTCTGCGCTTGATAGTGATTGCGCAATCATGTCGAAAAGGTCACACTAGACATAGGCGGAAGTACCGCCCCAAGAGAACGTGCAAAGACTAATGCAAACGCCCTTTACCAAAAAACACTCCATCTTCAACTTTCAAATCGTCCGACACCGTTGTTTTATTTTTATTTTTTTTGCTAAAGGACGTTATTAGTCTTCGCATTTGCGGTACTTCGTGGTACTTCTGCCTATGTCTAGTGTGACCTTTTCGACGTTATTGCGCAATCACTGGCGAGCCACAGAGCAGGGCAAGATGAGCAAGTTAGGTTAAAAAGTATATTCATTTAAAATATTTTTTGAAAATCGTTTGGCTAGATGAGACCCTATTCCTCGGGATCGCGCAGAGCCTCTGAAGCCCTTCGAAGCCCTTCGAAACTGCATTGATTTGGACCTTCAACATTTTGGTTGCCATGGAAGTCAATGGTGTGGAGAAAAATGCTGGAATGTTTTCCTCAAAAAAAAAGAAATTTCTTTTCAACTGAAGAAAGAACGACATGAACATCTTGGATGAGATGGGGGTGAGTAAAATATCAGGAAATTTTCATTTTGAAGTGAACTAATCCTTTAAACCCCCCAAAGGTTGTGCAACTGTCCGAAGAACCAAGAAAACTATTTAAAATGGTGTCTTAATAATAAAATAATTAAATTTAAACTAAATACTATGGGCATCATTTTAGGGTTGAAACCTTTCATATAAACACATTTTATTGAGAAAAAAAGGCTGAATTGTGAGATAAAAAGTCGCAATTTTTTTAATGTTTTTTTGTGTGTTTTTTTTTGATGGGTCAATGCATTTGGTGCTAAACAGTTTTGCTTGGATTCACGCTGCAGCTCAGCACTGCCTTAACCTATAAAATCAATTAAAACCCACAGCTGCAGAATGTAAAATATAGTGAAATTGACTTAAAGGAAGAAAAGGAGTGGAAGAGGGTATTTATAGTGTATTTGTGCTGATATGTCTGTTGGTTTTACCTGAGCGATGATTCCTCTCCGGCTTCTACGGGCATGGTGAAATCTTTTGATAAAAAGAGCTAAAAACTGCTGTTTGATCAGTGACCAACCCATGATGATGTATGACCCTTTGCCATTCGCACACATGGGTCGCTGTGTGTCTGTAACATAAACAATAAGTTCACATGGGTTATTACAACTACTTCACTGTTACAATTGTATCAACTATTATACCGCAGTATTACATCTACCTCATTGTAACAACTTCCCCACTGTTACAGCTACCTCAAAGGGGTCCTATAATGCCCTTTTTTACAAGATGTAAAATAAGTCTCTGATGTCCCCAGAGTGTGTATGTGAAGTTTTAGCTCAAAATACCCCACAGATAATTTTTTATATCATGTTAAAGTTGTCACTTTTTGAGGGTGAGCAAAAAATGTGAAGTTTTTGTGTGTCCTTTTAAAGGCCCACTGAAGTGCCTTGAAACGTGCAGCATTATTCAATGTGTTGACGTAATTTCCCCTGAAATGGCTCCAGCTGTTAGCAGCTCCTCCACTTTTTTAAAACAGCCAATAGCATTTCGTTAATATCATCATCATCATCATCATCAATATGTTTGACTAGAGCCTTTCTGTTTGTTTTTTTCTGTCTCTAACCGTTTCTCATCATAATTTCCTCCGTTGAAATACAGCATTCTGTGCAAAATTTAAATGGGTCCAATATGTTTTGTCTGCGCCGACTCGCGCATATGATCCGCTCTGCACTCTCGTGTCTCTAGTCAATGGCTCTGGTCTAGACTATGTGTGTGTGCTACGGTGGTACACGTGAAACTAACATGAAACCAGTTGTAGCGATTATGGTCGCAGACCTTATAGATGAATGAATCTTCCAAATGATTCATTAAATGAACATCCCTTCCACAAAGCCCCAATTCAGCTCCAGACCCCAGGAAATCGATCACGAGGCTCCATTCTGCCTGGAGCTACCACTTCTATATTATAATTACGTGATTTCCTATGGACTTTTGACCAAAACTTAGACAAAGAGGACAAAGACTCGTTGTGATCAGCAAGACAAAGAAACAAACCAGATCTTTGTCTTTTCAATGACCGGTAAATTAACTCCAAGTGACACAGTTAAAACTCCAAGCAAACTCCCAGAAAATGTTACATATTGGAATGCATCAGATTATGATTATTGGACTTTCACTCAAATAGCCTTCGACATAGTTTGTTAGCGTGTTTACAACTGATACACGTGACTATTATGCATGTATATCATTCCCAAATTCATGCAATTATGTAACTATTGAATGAGTGGATGAAAAGGCACCGTGTTTGATACCTTTGTGCTCGTATGGATATAATCTAACAGATGAGCTGAATGAAATCTTTATAGAATTGACCATGTCCTTATAGTAAGAAATTAGGTCTGAATGTACTCTCTGCTTAAGAGCAGGAAACTAAATTACTATAGATAACCCAATTTTATGGGAGGGGTGGAGACACAGTCACCCCTGAACCCTAATTGGCCAGAACCCATCCAGGGGATGGGCAAATATTTGAGTTTAACCTCAGAACACAGACGAAGACCGTCGGTTCACTGTGGTGTTCACGTTCTGTTCATTGTTCAGTCAAGAGCTGTTCGCAGCGCGGTTCCAGAATCCGCCATGGCGACGATCGGACGATCGTGGCAGACCATCAAAGAAAATGGGTTAACAGATTTCATTAAGGCCATCTGCTCTACTCTCACTTTCCTTTCTTTTACTTAAAGTTTATTTTCTTTCCGTTAAGTCTCGGGTTCTGTTAAGTTTCGCCGCAAAGTTACTCAACAAGTCTCTAACAGCGCTTCAACTTGAGACAACGCCCACGAGACTTCCATCCAGCGGCCGACACGCCACGTGATTGGCTTCCCAAGACGTCGATCAAAGACACGACCAGACCTTCAGCGAATCAAAGACCGAGGGAACCCCTCTAGATTTCAAGCTGAAGTGGTGCATTAGATCAAATGTAATAACCCCGCCTAAGAAACGATAGGAGGATAAATTACTGATCAATGGTTTCTTCAGGTCATGTGTCATAAATGCATATTGCTTGGGATTTCATAAGCTCTCTCTCTTAAACTTATTCTTTCCTTACTTTCTTCCTTTCTGCAACGTGTGAATGTGCGAGTGCGTGTGTTTATGTTAGATATTAGTTTGATGTGTAAAGTTTCGTTTGTATTCAAAGATAACTGTTCTTGTGTTATGTGCTCATGAATTTAATGTCTTGAACTGCCGATCTAAGTTACCTGGCTGTTAAATAGTGTTTCACTATTGTACGGATATTAATATACTGCAGAGTTGATATTTACGGCCCGTTCAAATGAACGCTGGAAGAGTCATTTGCTCGGCTGTAAATTAGACTCTCGCAAAATTCCCTATGAATTCATTAATTCATTCATTTGAGCTACATAGACTTGTTTCCCTTTAACAGACTCCCCTTTAAGTTCTTACATATCGGTGGACGAATAAGTTAAGGTGTAAACATTAATTCTGAATTATTTATAAATTATAGTGTAATTCCAGTCTCTTTTATTTTAATTCAAATTCCCCGTTGAGGTATTATTTTATCTGACTCATTGTCGCTACACAGACTTCATTCTCCTCTACTGGAAGCATATTTACACTGTCTGAATCATTTCCTATCGCATATGGGGCCATGTGCCATTCACCATGTAGAAAATAGTAAATGTGTGAACAGCTGACCAATTTCAGCGGCAGCTTCAGCGTCTATTTATAGTGTAGGGGGCAGGACGCTTCAGATTCTAGAGAGCATTTGATTGAAAAGAAGATGTGATGAGAAGCTGAAGTCTGCGGTGATGTTATACAGTCTCTCACCTCCATTAAAATGGATCACAGATTTGTAAGTTTTGAATGCTTATATCTCCTAAATGCGAATTTTGTCATTATTTTGGAACACACCAGCTTATTCATAACCTTAAGGCTAACATAGTCATACTAAAAGCTAAAAAACTTCAATTCTGATTTCAGGAGGCCTTTAAAAGCAAACGAGCTGGTGCTCCCGGCCCCTTTCAAGAAGAGGGCGGAGCTTCAGGAGCTCAAGTTAGCAGCTCCGATTACCCCACACACACGGAAAACGTCTGCAACTGTCCAGCCTTTTATGTTCATACCGGAGTCGGACAATGATGGAGAGACTTGAGAAGAAGTGAAAACATGTAGAATGCAACGGGACATTTCTGAATGGTTAGTTGATGAATTTATGTAGCTGATATGGAGTTAACTATCTTCAAGTCATTGATTTGCATATTCTGTCATGATAATCTATAAATTGCTGTTGTAAGATGCCTATAGAGCCAGAGAATATATGCTGCATGAAGATAGAACAGGTATAGTTTAGTTTAATTACGGTTATAAGTTGTGTTGTCATCTTGCTTTTATGACATGCTATTGCATTTGTGTTATGTACTGTATTGCAATAAATGTGAAAAGACATATGTGACAGCTTGAACAGACTCCCACATGTACTCTACTACAACAACTCTTCCTCTTCTCTAAAGCAGCCCAACATGGACTCACCCCCTTTGTTGCATGTTCCTGGGGGCAGTGTTTATTTATTTATTAGTTTATTTGACAGGGACAATGCAGAAAAAAAAAACATTGCTACAATTTCAAGCATCCTATGCTCCACATATAGGTATCTAACCAAAGGCTAATTTGCAGCCCCAGTCCCTGGTTAGGCTTTTTTAACAACAATAAAACAATCACACACACACACACACACACACACACACACACACACACACACACACACACACACACACACACACACACACACACACACACACACACACACACACACACACACACACACACACACACACACACACACACACACACACTGACACACACACACACACACACACACACACACACACACACACACACACACACACACACCAATTATATAACCTACTGGAATTATATAAGATTGTTTATACATTTAAAAACATTTTAATAAGAGACAAATGTATAACATTTTCAAAGCTAAGCAAACTATATTTTTGTAAAATATTACAATGATGCCATCTAATTGGTTTCTTGTCCAAGACTTGTATCATTTGTTTATATAGAGATCTAACAGGTTTGATAGTCAACTGAGAAACCTGACTCCAGACAGTCACACAAAAAGATAAATGTGAGAAGGCCATTGCATGCATGTATAACTTAGCCGCTTTTAGGGATATATACGGCCTAATTATATAAAAACAATTCAAGTTTGTTCTGATGGTTCTACACAACCTTTTTACATGCACATCAAATCTTAATTGAGAATCTAAAATAAAACCTACATATAAAACCATTAACTGTATATCTATCTATCTATCTATCTATCTATCTATCTATCTATCTATCTATCTATCTATCTATCTATCTATCTATCTATCTATCTATCTATCTATCTATCTATCTATCTATCTATCTATCTATCTATCTATCTATCTATCTATCTATCTATCTATCTATCTATCTATCTATCTATCTATCTATCTATCTATCTATCTATCTATCTATATAAATGCAGCTAAGCGTGGAGTCTGTGCTTATACATACATGACTGTGTCATCCGCATATAACTGACATTTAGTTTCTGTTCAACAATTTGGTAAATCATTGACATACCAATAGAACAACAGTGGACCTAAAATTGACCCTTGAGGGAGAAATATGATCTATTCTAAACCAATTGATTGCCTGCTGAGAGAAACTACAGATATTTAATTTATGCAGTGAGTATTTCATGATTCACAGTATCAAATGCCTTTTTAAGGTCTAAAAATACTGTGCCTATACCACATTACCATTATCTAAAACTCCCTTAGTAAATTATGTGAGATAGCAGTTTCCCATTTCTGTTGAATACTTAGGCCTAAAACCAAACTGATTAGAGTGAAGTAGAGATTTTTCGAGATAGTTGATAAGTTATTCAGCTACCAACTTTTCCAGAATTTTAGAAATTGCAGGGAGTAAAGAAATTGGTATATAATTCTGAACCTCAACCGATCCTGCCTTGAAAATTGGGGTTATAATAGAAGTTTGAATGTAATCGTATGTAAATTTTAGGCTTAGTGATGTCACCATAGCGTAAATCCCAGGGGGGTAAATGGACTGCATTTATATAGCGCTTTTAACAGACCAATAGCCTTCCAAAGCGCTTTACACATTGCCTCACATTCACCCATTCACAAACCGACGGCGGTGTCAAGCCATGCAAGGCGCCATCCAGCTCGTCGGGAGCAGCTGGGGTTAGGTGTCTTGCTCATGGACACCTCGACACTTGGTCAGGTGGAACCGGGGATCGAACCGCCAACCTACATGAACCACTGAGCCACTGCCGCCCCAGTACAGGGTCCCCCCCTCCCCTAAAAATATCATTAAAAATGACATTGTGTATTGTAAATAATATCATTATATATACTTAAAATAAATGTGTAAGTAGTAAAACGATACAAATGCAAACAGAGCAAAAATGCGTTTTAAGTTTAGAAACATTTTGAGTTCCCCCTCTCTTGCCCCGTCCACCACGTACCTCACTTTATCCCCGTTTCTACCTAAATTACTCGAAACAATTTGTACCAGGAACTTTTTTTCCCCCAGACCTGTTACTGTCTGCGTTTCCACTGCGGTCTAAAGTACCGTGAAGATTAGGCAAATTAGTACGGTGACGTATGACTGCGCGCGACTTAGATTCAAGCTGCGCTGCTTTTGCTGGTTATGTATTGGTTTACTAAAGAGGTAATTAACAAAACTGTGGAAAAGAGACGAGCACACGCTTGTAAAGCTTGATTTAAAATAAGAATTTTTTTTGCTATTACGGACATTGGCCACGAGATGGCTCAGACGATCACGCGCCATCAGACAAAAAGAGCAAGACTGATATTTGCTGAACGCAGAACGATCCTCGCAAAAGACTCGCAAAAAAATGCTGGTTGAAATAAAATGCTGCGTGAGCTCAACCAATCAGCATGTTCAGCGCCCAAGTCCCACCCCCGAAAGTTCCTGAACTTTGAAAAAGTACTACCTTGCAAGCAGGGACTTTCGGAGGGGGAAGTTTTTACCCAGAACTTCATTTAGACCCTGGTTCCTGCGGTCGAAACACACCGAGTACCACCCCAAAGTTCCTAGTTCCTGGGGAAAGTTCCTGCGGTGGAAACGTGGCTCTAGACACATACAAGTCCAGTGGGAGAGAACACAGTTCTTCAGTAGTTGTTGAACTCCAGTAAGTAGCTGTTAAGGCTATTTTATTCACGTTAAACATCGGATGAAGTGATTATTTTCTCTTTAAAGCAGACGATGCTGAGTTATTAATAAATTAGCAATGACAAAAAATTAAGATAACCAATGTATTTTTCTATAAGTCCGATATTTTAGCGATTGTTGTTTTGGTAGCTTGTTGTAAATCCCCCACTACAACTAACAGTGATACGCCTATGTGTGAAGTGATATTGTAAATCTACTAATATTGTAAATTTACCGCTGTGTTGGGTTTTGCTCAATGCTATGTGGAAGAAGTAAGACAATTTAATAATTATATTACCGCGCGGTGAACCTGTGATAACTTAAACAATTATTACTTTGTGTTGTTGGCCAGATAAAATGACACAGAAAAGAAAAAACGGACATGAGATCATCTTTCAGTGCACCAAAATGCCACAAATATATTTACAAGTACAATTTTTGCTGTATTATTTGTGTCCCCTTCAAAAATTGCCCTTGAGAAATTTTATGTTTATTGTCCCCCCAAACTTGTTGGATGAAATTTACGCCCATGTATGTCACTAACCCGTGAATAAGCTTGTTGTAGCCCCTACCAGCCTTTGTTGTATAGTCCTTAAAAAGCTATTTATTTAAAATAAAATATATCCCTTTGCTTTGAACTTTTGCAGACGTTGTTTATGCTCGAACAGCAACATTACACACTCACTAAAGTTAAAAAAGCTAATTCATAATCAACCACCCCTTTAACTATTACAGCTTGCCTCACAGTAACAGCCACTTCACTGTTAATTATATCTCATGGTATGATAACAGCTAAAATACCATGATAATAAGTAGTATTGTAGTACCACTCATATTGTTTGGAAGTGTTGTTATTGCAGGGCCAGTTTATGCATTTTCACAGAAAACTGAAGAAAGAATTTCATTTGTGTCAAAGTTATGTCTGCAATAACAAATGTGAGCACTCCAAATGAACCCAGGCCCCACTAAAATCCACTGAACCATCACAGTGCTCATTAAGGGGATTTTTGCTTCTTATATTCCATATGTATTATTTTGTTATTGTTGGTCTTATGTACACATGCATCAGACAGACACTATGGCCGCTGTCATATCCTATTGTTTTTACAGTGTATAGCTCCATGCAATTTGCATTTAAAGATGCTGCCAAGTTAAAAAGAGTCCATTTTTAGAAAAGTTGTCTCAACATTCACATGTTCTGTTCCATTCCATTGTGTTCCATCTAGTGTCCTGTGTAAATGGCTCCAGATGCAGCAGTGGCAAAAAATGCATGCCAATGTTGATTGTATTATGTATACTCTGAGCCACAAGTGCTCCACATCCAAGTTCAGCTCAAGTGCTGTGTATTTACTTCCATGCATTATGATATTACTGTTTGGAAAATACTGTTTTGAAGCTAGAGTTCCACAATATTACCGTAGCACCAATAAACAGTGCATCACCAGTTACAGATATCTCACTTTTAAGCCCACTTCACTATTACAGCTTATAGCAACCTTAATTATTAAAGCTGCCTCACTTCTACAGCTGCCAGATACCAATAATGTTTACATATGGAAACAAAGAAAGAACTTTTACTTACCCTCTACACGACTAGAGAATCTAACCTTCACCTCTGTTTCAAAACAAGGAGGAAAAAACAATATAGAGCAGTGAATGAAAGAATGAATGGGCCAGTTTTTTTCCACCATACACATATAAGCGTTTACATTTGAGCATACCATTTTTCACTGTGTTTTCGTCTTTGGAATCCAATACTGAGCTGATAGTCTGTATTCCTGATATCCTTGAGCTGCTTCTGGGCTTTTGTTCAAGAGTTTCTCTCTTATCTGTGAGACATTAACACACACACACAGCAGAGGTTATTCTGGAAGAGTGCGGGTGCGATACTTCCAGTTTATTAATCTGGCCTGTTCTTATCTGAGGGAGCATTAACACACATTTACACACACACTCTAAGGTGAGACAGGAGAGTATAATTGCAACACATCATCCCAGCTCTTATTCGAGCGGACCGTTCTTATCTGAGACAAACCGTAAGGCCCTTAAATAGACCGAATATCACTCTGAAGGATCGCACTGTTAGAAACGAGGGGTTTAAAATAATTTTTAACGAGATCCCAGAGAATTTCAGTCTGATTTTAACAGTTTGAGTGGCACATTTCAGTCCAGTCCAGTCCATGTTCCTGCTTTATTGAATTTGAGTAAATGCATTTTGAAAATGATTTAAATACAATTAAATAGATGCAAATAGTTAATAATAAACTATGTCATGTTTTTTTTTTTGCGTGCAGAAATCTTATCTGTTTTAACTGGCAAAATATGCACCACATTAATTTTATTTGTTTATGTTAAAACTGTGTAATGCAAATTGATGGACATTTTATATGCAATTCAAATACAAAAATCTTAAATTAGACCAAAATATATTTTGAGTGAATTTACACAGACATCTTAAAGAAGCAGCAGCAAAGGCCATGTTCGGTCTGCCAGCAAAAATTACATTTTCTGCTTATTATCCAGATGGGTTTTTAAAAGTCTGGACAGCAAAAAAAAACTAAAAACACATGAAATCTGATTCAAACCACATTTGGAGTCTCAGTCTGGACACTCTGGCTGCTCAAATAAGATTTAAAATTGTCTTTAATAAGTGGATTTCATTTAGCTTATTTGGAGAGTGAGATGATGCATCTCCATTTTTCCTGCATCCGTTTTGAAAGCCTCATCATATAAGTGGATATGCCTCATATATACCAAAGCAACCCATGGAGATATGTTGGTTGTGTCTGGACACACACTTCTTATTTGATCACTTACAATTAACTGGGTGGACAGTCTGTCTTAAACTTTGCCTGCAGTCTGAACATAGCCAAAGAGAAGGTGGAAAAGTGTCTAAAGCAGGGTCTCCAAACTCAGTCCTGGAGGTCCACTGTCCTTCAGAGTTTAGCTCCAACCCCAATTAAACACACCTGAACCAGCTAATCAGTGTCTTACTGGGACCTTGTAAGACACTGGCTGAATCTGAAATCGCACTATTTTAAGGGACAGCCATTTGTAGTGGTGTCCGAAACCATAGTGGACGTTATTAAGTGCACTCATTCTTTCCCATAGTTTAGCTACACACAACGGCTGTCTTTATTCGCTCACTTGTTTTCATTCACTCCTTCAAGTGAACTGTATTAGTGGACTAAAATAGGGAATAGTGATTGAGGGTTTAGGGGGCGATTTCAGATTCAGCCACTATTAGCTGGCTCAGGTGTGTTTATTTGGGGTTAGAGCTAAACTCTACAGGACAGTGGCCCTCCAGGACCGAGTTTGGAGACCCCTGGTCTAAAGCTTTGTTCAGACTGTCAGTCCAAATCTGATTTTTGTACATATCCGATTGGAATCCAATGGAATCCAATGTCAAAAAAATGACATGAAGTGTGATTTTTACAAATCCGTTGTCAGCTACATTCATATGTGGTTTGAAATCCTATTCAAATCAGATTCATTCTGACTGCTCTAATCGTATTTTGCATGGTTTGCGTGACTTTCTCACGCCACATAAAACATAAACATGTCATACGGTGTAATAGGAAACGTGACTGAATGTCGCTGCAGAAACTTGTTGCAAAGTGCCAGTTGAGCAAAAACTTGCAATATAATGGAGAAGTTGATTATGAGACTGGCGGAGAGACGACAGCACGAATAAAGCAGCGCATAACAGCCTCCTACATTTCATAAGATGCAGTAGTCCAGCGTGGCGGTTACACATTGTCATGTAAATGTACTGCAAACCCCTCCATGTTGTTTTTTTGCATTTGCCAACCAACACAATGTCATTGCCATAGAAACCAATGCAGGAAAACGAAAGAGCACCATGGGACACACAAATCAGATCCGAACATTTGCGATACATAATGTGGACAGTCAATGATTTAGATCAGATTTCAATCAGATACACAAATAATCAGATTTGGACTGATAGTATGAACATAGCCTAAAATGTGTCTTCGATAACTTACTGGAGATGATGGTGATGCTATATGTGAAAGTGTAAAATGGAATGAATATTCAGAAAGGACGTTACCATGAGATTCCACGTCAACACCTGTATCTTTAGCCACCTTCAGAAAGATCTGTGAAATGGAAAAAATGAAAAAACAAAACATATTTTGTTATTCCACAGCATCATCTGGACAATTACACTACTGTTCACAAGTTTGGGGTCAGATTTCTTTTTTTAATTTTACGAAATTAATTATTTTATTCAAGAAGAATGCAATAAATTGATCAAAAGAGACAGTAAAGATAATACAAAAGATTTATATTTCAAATAAATGCTGTTCTTTTGACATTTCTATTCATAAAAGAATAGTGAAAAAATAGAAAGCAACACAACTGTTTTCAACATAGATAATAATTAGAAATGTGATGCTTTGCATCACAGGAATAAATTACATGTTATAATATATTCACATAGAAAACAGTTATTATAAATTGTAATTATATTTCACAATATTACTGTTTAACTGTATATTTGATCAAATAACCTTGGTGAGCAGTTAACAAACAGTGGACAGAAGTTGAAAAACTGTTGGCAAGCATTCATCCCAGAGCTTTGATTTTTTTAATCATGAAATTTAATTTCATTTTATGAAATGATCACACAATAAATCTGGGATATTTCTTAAATTTCCTAAATAAGTGCAACTTAACAGACTGGTTTGCTGGTTTCTTGTTAAAAACCTTTTTGATAAAGTAAACTGAAAATATCACATAACTGATGCGTTTACAGTAAAATAGAGGAGCAGAAGAGAGGAATGGCAAACTGAATTGAACTGGCATTAATTTGGTTATGATCTTTAATAAATATCATAAATCAATAGTCTGTGATACATTGATCCAGAGCCAAGTATCTGTAGCTGCAGTAAGCATTTGCTCATCAAGTCACATGTGAAATGTAAACAGATACATATCAGATGCATTGGTGAAACTTCCTCAGTATTAGATTGCATAATGTGTTGGCCATGAGTAAATTCATTACTGGCCACGAGTACAACCTATGTGACCCCTATCTCTGTACCTCCTCCAGGCTTGTGTCTGATATTCCGTAGCTGGTGATGCCCAGAGTGCTTTTCTCCAGGTCCAGCTCTTTAAACAGGGAAGCAAAGCTGCCGTTTCTGGCTCCCGTATATGGCAGCACATACACCAGCTCTTGACCTACGACCTCAAGAAACTCGGCCTCCGGCACGTGTCGCCGCACCAGTCGACTCAGATCCGCCACATCTAATCAGGAGGAACATAAAAATAAATTTATACAGAAACATAATGACACTTTGTGTATGTGTTTATTAGAGTGTGTGTGAGAGCTGTACCTGGTGGGTCCAGACTGCTGATGCTGTCACTGCATATTCCCTCATCCACACTGAATTTATCACACTACAAAATATGAAATGCAAAATTAAAACTTAAATTTTTGACCATGCTAAACTCACCACAACAATGCTAGAGTATTGTGGTTGGTTGCTAGTAGGGGTGGGATATGACTAGTCAACTATCTAGATTTTATTTTTGTTATTTCAAGCTGACAGTGTGCTGTTGATTATCTGTATTTGCCAGTTTAAAGGTAAAACACTCAAGAAAAAGCTTAGAAATAAATGCATCTCATTTGAGGCTTATAAACTGCACCAATGTGTGACTATATTTTCATTTCTTTACAAAAGTAATATGGTAAATCAGAGATGCTCAAACCAAGACCTGGCCTGTGATGACTTTTGATGTGGCATGCCAAAAACAAATCTAATGAGTGGTCATCGTACATGTTGACATCAATGTTCAAACAAAACTTAAGAAAAAGATGTACCTAAGGAATTTATGTACTTTTGATTAAATGTGTGAAACAGTACTTATAAGGAATGAGTAGGCGTGTCCCAGCGTTTGACTAGCAGCGTGTATTTTGAGTGTTGCCAAGGCCAACTTACCTCTTTAATTGATGGGAACCGCTGCGTGTTGACTTGATCCTGATTGGCCCGTGCGACCGTGAGGTAATAGCCTCTACCGTATTTTTTCTTGAGGAAGAGTGAGGAACCACAGCAGCAGACGCGCCCATGCGAGATGATGGCAATACGATCGCCCAGAATATCCGCTTCATCCATGTGATGGGTAGACAGAATTATAGTACGACCTGGAAGACGCAAACATACACACAGTGCGAAATCCATCAAAGTTCAGCTGCAAACGTGGATTTCTGAAGGGCTCTTTCTCATTTGAATGGGATAGGATGTGTTTGAAGTGCAGGTGCACTGGAAAACTAGGTGCTCTATATATAGGCGCTTTTATATGTGTGTGCCACTCAGATCTCACTCTTTCGCTCCCTGTATAGAAAAGTTTCCTCTCTTTTGTATTCGCTGTAGCTCGCAGTGAAGCCAGACACCCGTGGGGTTCTGCGCCAGCATTATTTTTGCTCTGCCTGTGTGACGAGGCAGTGGGAGTTCAAGGCGTCTGTCCTTTGAATTGCCGAGAGCAGAAATATCAGAAATATGCGTCTGTGCTACTCAAAGTCAGCGAACTCAAGAACCTGGCAGAGAAACTTGTGTTTATATTGAGAGATGCTGATGTTGGACTACGAGTGACTGTTGACTATAAAACCTGAAATTGAAATGGAAAACATGATTAACTGTTATTTTGGAGAGCTGTATTGACAGTAGTGGGCAAATAGTGATGTCTGGCATAGGAACGCTTAATTTTGAACCCTTTTTAAAGATTTGTCAAGTATATTACATAGTTGTGCTTTAAGTCAATAGTTTTATTTTTGATAACGCAAAGAAACATGCCAAATTGTGTGGACATTAATTTCAGCCAAAATAAATTATGAACACATGCAAAAACAAGGGAGAACCAACAAAATATTAGTAACTGTAGTAGGCTTTTTCTTGTGAGCTTTTAGTTTTTCTATGCATTTGTTTTCCATTGTAAAATAAAAGCTGTAGATGTAAATTTGCCTTTTGTAACTAATTTGGTCAGATAAATATTTTGACAAAGTTTAGTTCTTCCCTCATATTTATAATATTTAAGAAATACAAAATATTTTCCTAATATTCGGATGATTTAATTGAACTTGTAGGGTCAAATATAAAACAAAAATCCCTTCCGGACATCACCTTTGGCCGCTACTGTATGTGAAGAATCCGAAAGGCTCAAAGAAACGCACACCTTTTTGGTTGTACAGGCACAAATACACACAAATCACACTGTATAGTCAGATGGATCTGTGTCAACACACCCATTCAGTGTGACATTCAGCTCCAGATAATAAACAGCACTAGAGAGAGATGGACAGATACATAGATAGAAAGAGAGAAGTAGAAATATAAAGAGAAATGACTGGTTTGATTTGTGTTGCTTTTGTATTATGGAACAGTGATCCATCAAAGAAGGCAAAACGGCACAACAAACTATGAAACAGTGATTTGGTGTTTCCCAAGTACATGCACTTTAAAAGTTCAATTTCCGTGGAAGCAAAGCAATAACTAGTCTTGTCACATAAATGCTTTAGTCTAGCTGAAACAATACAATAATACAAGACTACATTGGACCTCAGTATTGTACACTTGCTTCCCAAAGAGAGATGTATTTGATCATTACACTAAAATACAAACGTTTGGGGTCAGTAATGAAATTAATACTTGTATCCAGCAAGGATGTACTAATCTGATCAAAAATGACAGTTAAGATATTTATAATGTAAGAAAAGATTTCCATTTAAAAAAAAATGCTGTCAAAGAATCCTGAAGAAGAAAAAAATCTTTCAACTACATTTTTAAATTGCAACATTAAGAAATGTTTCTTGAGTTGCAAATCGGCATATTATAATGATTTCTGAAGTATCATGTGACACTGAAGACTGGAGTATAAATTCAGCTTTGCATCACAGGAATAAAGTACATTTTATATTACAATAGAAAACGGTTATTTCACAATATTACTGTTTTTACTGTTTTTTTACATAGGCATACGTGAGCATTTGTAAAAGACTTTTCAAAAAACTTTACTTTGGCTTCATTATCCAGCACCTTTGAATGTGGTTGGCACATCAGCAACCAGCTGAACTTAAACTCTACAGCATCGTAACAATCCACATGTCAACACCACACTCTAAAAGCCCCAAACTCCTTATTCAATGTGTGTGTGTGTGTGTGACAAAGAAAGGGCCACTCTCAGCCCAATTAACTGCACTAGTACACATCATTTCATTTTCCTAAATTATTAATCAGACAATAATCGCCTTCACTAATCAAATAATCATCCGCTGCTCTCTAATTACACATGCAACCAGCTGAAATGGGCTAAATATGCTATTTCAGTCCCCTGAGGACTGCAGGACTTATTAGTATTGACAATAATTATGAATTGAATGTTTAACATTTTTATCACTGATTAAACAAGCTTCCACTGTGCAGAAGAGTTTTATACTGACATTTACTCATCTGCAAACACACTAGCTTTTTCAAGCTTTTTTCAAAAGCTTTTTTTACACTGAAACATCTTACTTAGCAGGCATGTGCCAGTAAAAATATAGATATGTATCTATTAGGGGTGTGACGAGACACTTAGCTCACAAGACAAGACACAAGATTGGGTTCACGAGAACGAGACGAGACAAGATTTTTGCACAGTATTTTTATGAAATCCTCAATGACAAAATTTATGACTGTAAAAATAGTCTGCCGGTGCATTTTGAAATGTTTAACTAATCATCTTGTAATGAATGTCATTTCAGTTCTACTTTCTGAATATGAATGATCAAATGCATTGAAAGAGAACACAAACTGACTGGCTTCTCTCCTGTATAATTTCACACAAGTCTCTTCAGACCTTACTGTACATGAATTATGAGTTTCCAGATTTTTTGGTGATTCAGCCTCACTGAATCACAAAATGTCCATCATTGAAATCTCATAACCGGACCATCATTGAAATCTTTCAACCCAAACTAAACCGACCGACATTGAAACCTCGAAATTGTACAATACCGACTGATACTGACAAACCAACTGTCATTCAAATCTTATAAAAGAACAAAACCAACCGTCATTGAGATCTCGTAAGAGAACAAAGCTGACAGTTATTAAAATCTTGTAATGAAATTAAACTGGTTTTCACTGAGATCCTGTAACGGAATAAAACCGACTGTCATTGAAATGTCATTAGGTAACATACCCAACCATCAGTGAAATCTTGTAACCGAACAAAACCGACCATCATTGAAATATCATTAGGTAACAAACCCGAATGGCCTTGAACAGAACGAACCGTCATTGAAATCTCGTAAACGAACAAAATTGACCATCATTGACTACATTTACATGCTCCCTCATGATGCAATTATAATAGGATTTTGACAATATTGCAATTAAACTAGGCCTGTCGTGATTGGTCGATACAAATTAGTCAACGTCAATATTTTTAGTCGACTGGGTAAGTTGGGTACGATATGAAATTGTATTAGTACCGGTACTTTAAAGATGACAGCACTCTAATAAGAGCAGCATTTCTTAATTTGTGTCGATGTGTGACAGCAGGAGTGAGGACGTGTGTGTGTGAGCTCTGCTTCCACGTGCTCTCGTGTGCTACAAGACTCTGACCTGCGCACACACCTTTCACTCAGACATATCGCAACGCCAGTTTCGCAGATTATTGTGTTTGAATGGTAAAAAATATGTAAAAATGCACGTCCTGGCGAGTATTAGGGTAAACGCAGTCGGATATGTCTTTAGTGAACGTATACAGATTTGAATGAGAAATCGGGTGTTGCAATGAACTTGGTCCATGCAAGGTAATCTGTGCAGCTCTTAAGGGCTGCCATTATAGACCTAATATTCTGTGTGAAGCAGGGCAGGAACCTGGCAGGAAAATGCTGGCCAAGTTAATTTGTAGGGTTTTTTAACCCTAAAACAATGATAAAACAATGAATAGTAAGTTCTGTCATATTATTCAATTACTTTTACTGTTTTTTTCCATGGTATCGATTCAGTATCGGCATTGAGGTAATTTAGTCTGGTATCGTATCAGGTGGTAAGTCAGGTGGTAGGTGGTAAGTCATAATGTTGGTATCGTGACAACACTATTCTATATAAAAAGTATTTGCTGATATTCTATTTTTTTTGTTATGTTGGTTTACAAATTTGTACCTTTTTACTAGAGGTGTTAACGTGCTGCGTTAACGCGAGACTCTTATCGGGCGATAAAAAAAATATCGCCGTTAATCTATTCACAAAGTTGGGTTGGGAACTAGGTCTATACTACGCAAGCTATGATGACTTTCACCTTGATATTTTAGCGCGGATGTACACCTAGCCAAATTGCACTGTAGGGGGCAAGAGAACGAGTCTTCGAACCTGTGTGTATGCCTACTATGTGTTGTCAAAAATATCCATATTTCGCTATGTATCGATACTCAAATATCTGAAACGATACAATACTCATTATCTACAATATCGATATCAGCTGCGCTCTCCTCTCCGACCGCCAGCGAGTTGACACGCACCCGCCTCCTCTCATTCAGTCAATTTAATCCTCTGAACATTGCGAATGGGTTTTCTGCTGGACTTTTGTTAGTATTGGTGTGACCGATCTGAATTTCGCGCGGGGTTGCACATAACGTTAATTCTACTAATTCTCGCAGATTTCGCGCTCACATCTGAAGTGCACACACACATACCGTGATAAAGCCGCCTCTGACATACAAGTGCAAAAATTAGCTCCTTTTTCCATATTCCTTATTAATGGTCAAATACACTCAAAAATGTCTCAATGCCCATCTTGGTGAGTTTTAATGTAAACGCAATACTTTGATCGAACTAATGCGATTAAGCTCATAATCTGGTCTGAGGAGTCCTGTTTTCTGCTGATAAAAAAATGTGAGACATAATTCTGAAGTTCCCTTTTAGTCGGCCACGTTCGACGTACAGTGAGGAAAATAAGTATTTGAACACCCTGCTATTTTCTCCCACTTAGAAATCATGGAGGGGTCTGAAATTGTTAGGGCTGTAATCTCCCAGTCGATTAGTCGATTATTAGTCGATACGTTCTGGCTCGACCAAAATTCTGATGAATTCGATTTTTTTGCCGCGTTCATTTCGTTAGTTTTACCGCGTTCATTTAATCAGTTTTGCCGCGCCACGTTCATTTCATCAGGTGGAGAGCACTAATTGCTAATGGGGGTGTTTTCAGAGCAGCCCTGTTTCACAGGTCTCTCGAGAAGTCTCTCGCTGGTCCTTTGTTTTTCATTCCCCGCTGGCTCAAACGCACGCCCATAGCGGTAAACTTGGGTAAACTTTTTCAGAGCACCCCTGTTTCACAGGTAACAGTCTGTCTTCAGAACACCCCCTTGTTTCCACTTGGATTAGCCCAACCCGCTAGAGAAGAGAGACAGATTGAAGAAGGCTATAGTTTGCTGTATATTATTTAGTTAATTGGGAGAGCGTTTTTTCTGCTCTTGATCTGGCTTGTTTAATAAATATTCCTTTTTTTATTAAAGTGGACGTGCCTTTTGTGTTTAAGAGTAAAAGCTTTAAGTTAATAGTCTATTCGTGTCTCAGCCGCGAAGCTGAGCTGATCCTGTGTTCGAGCTGCACAGAGCGGCTGAAATGATAGTGTCTGTCAGTTAGTATAATACATATGACAAAAACAATTGTCTAAATTATGTTGCATATTCCTCAAAAGTTCTTGTGATGATATCACTAGTTGACAACGGAAATCATAGGCTATGATGGTGCTCGTGATGCAACGCTGTCAGAGCCGACAGACTCGTGTGTCAGACTCATTTCAGTGCAAAATAATCAGGTCAAAAACGATTTAATATACTGCAAATAGCCTACTAGTGTTTATGTTTATTTATAATTCATTTAGGCAGACAACAAGGCTACCAAGTACTGCGCACAGTGTGCAGCTAATTAATTTAACGTTTTTTTTCCTAACGTCATTTTTAGTCGATTTTTAGTCGAAAATTTCAGGACCTCAGTCGACCAAGATTTTCTTTGGTTGATTACAGCCCTAGAAATTGTCATCGTAGGTGCATGCCCACTGTGAGAGACATAATCTAAAAAAAAATCCAGAAATCACAATATATTATTTTTTAACTATTTATTTGTATGAAACAGCTGCAAATAAGTATTTGAACACCTGTCTATCAGCTAGAATTCTGACCCTCAAAGACCTGTTAGTCTGCCTTTAAAATGTCCACCTCCACTCCATTTATTATCCTAAATTAGATGCACCTGTTTGAGGTCGTTAGCTGCATAAAGACACCTGTCCACCCCATACAATAAGTAAGAATCCAACTACTAACATGGCCAAGACCAAAGAGCTGTCCAAAGACACTAGAGACAAAATTGTACACCTCCACAAGGCTGGAAAGGGAAATTACTAAGCAGCTTGGTGAAAAAAGGTCCACTGTTGGAGTAATCATTAGAAAATGGAAGAAGCTAAACATGACTGTCAATCTCCCTCGGACTGGGGCTCCATGCAAGATCTCACCTCGTGGGGTCTCAAAAATGATCCTAAGAAAGGTGAGAAATCAGCCCAGAACTACACGGGAGGAGCTGGTCAATGACCTGAAAAGAGCTGGGACCACCGTTTCCAAGGTTACTGTTGGTAATACACTAAGACGTCATGGTTTGAAATCATGCATGGCACGGAAGGTTCACCTGCTTAAACCAGCACATGTCAAGGCCCGTCTTAAGTTTGCCAGTGACCATTTGGATGATCCAGAGGAGTCATGGGAGAAAGTCATGTGGTCAGATGAGACCAAAATAGAACTTTTTGGTCATAATTCCACTAAACGTGTTTGGAGGAAGAAGAATGAGTACTATCCCAAGAACACCATCCCTACTGTGAAGCATGGGGGTGGTAGCATCATGCTTTGGGGGTGTTTTTCTGCACATGGGACAGGGCGACTGCACTGTATTAAGGAGAGGATGACCGGGGCCATGTATTGCAAGATTTTGGGGAACAACCTCCTTCCCTCAGTTAGAGCATTGAAGATGGGTCGAGGCTGGGTCTTCCAACATGACAATGACCCGAAGCACACAGCCAGGATAACCAAGGAGTGGCTCTGTAAGAAGCATATCAAGGTTCTGGCGTGGCCTAGCCAGTCTCCAGACCTAAACCCAATATAGAATCTTTGGAGGGAGCTCAAATTCTGTGTTTCTCAGCGACAGGCCAGAAACCTGACTGATCTAGAGAAGATCTGTGTGGAGGAGTGGGCCAAAATCCCTCCTGCAGTGTGTGCAAACCTGGTGAAAAACTACAGGAAACGTTTTCTTGGCCCAGAAGCAGAAGGAGGTGGTAAAAAAAAAACTTAACTTAACACTTAACATTCTATTCATTTTCTGTCTGTCTAATTTATAAAAAAAAAATATAAAAAAAATTGTCCTGTGTGTTCTGTGTTAGATTAACTGAGACTTGTTACAGCACTTGCATACTGTAGCCCTTGACTGTTCTAGTTGCTTCTATTGCTCTCATTTGTAAGTCGCTTTGGATAAAAGCGTCTGCTAAATGATTAAATGTAAATGTAAATGCCGAGGGCGTCTCCCTGCACCCGCCCCTGCTAAGCCAAGCAGCAGCCTCCACCCAGGCAGCAGGTGGCCGGGCACAAGGGAGACGCCCAACCCGTCCAGGGTCCCGCAAAGTCCGCTGGCAAGCACAAGGGCAAGCGGCCCTGAAACGGGCAGCCCAGCAAGAAGGGAACTGCTCAGGGAGACGGAGTCCACACCCCTCCCTCCCCCGGAGGAGGACCGGGGGGGAGAATATTTTTTGGTTTTCGGTCCTGCCGCTGGCTCTCCGGAGTCCAGCGGTACCCACATTCTCAGAGCAGTTTTCTTCCTCCCTGGGCCAGAGAGGCTCAAGCTGGCTGTGTGCGACGCCCCCGGGCCTTGCCACTCCTGGCTTCCCCTCTCTTCTTCACCAGGGGGCGGTGTGAGGCTAGAGGACGCCCCCGGGCCTTCTCTCCCACACACTGCCCCACCCTGGAACGCACGGACAGCACTGCGGTTGTTGCGTACATCAAACGTCAGGGTGGTTTGCGCTCCAGTCGCATGCTCCAACTCGCCCACCAGGCCTGCACCCGTATGCTTGTGGAACGTGTGTAGGCTGGGTTCCATATGTGTTGGTTCCCTCACTGCGACCCCATATGTGTTTATCCACGGTACCTGCAACCTTACTTGGCTAGCCCTGTGTCTTTCCCTTGACAGAGCCTGCTCTGTCGTCTCTGGGTGTGTTCTTTCCCCCCTGGGACCAGGTTGGATCCACCCCAGAGACTGCCATATGTTGCACTACCCTGCTAAGTTAGTCCTTATGAGTATTTCCACCTCTCCTCCCTTGGAGGACGTGGCTCTGCAGCGTTCCATCTCCCTGAGATGGGTGAGTCTTGCAGGAACAGCAGTGACTGACCTTCCCTGCCGGGAGCCCTGACTCCCACTCCAACATAGGAGTGGTCCAGCGAGCTCAGGCAGGGGCGCTGGAAGGGTCAGCTTCCCTGGCGTGTTGGTAGGGATCCCAATTCGTCGGTCAGTTCCAACGTACGTAGAACGTGACCAACCTGAAAGAGGGAACGGAGACGTACATCCCGTCGCCAGGTGCTGTGCTTCCGCTGAAGGGCCGAGTCACTTCTTTGGCTCCTCAGTTGGAAAAGCAATATGCGGTACTCCACTTCCGTATTTATACCCGCGGTGCGGGGCGGCGCGTGGACTGCATGCCAATACAATTGGCTCGTTTCTAATACACTCGAAGTAGATTGGTCTCTGAAGACAGATCCCAATTCGTCTGTCAGTTCCGACGTACGTCTCTGTTCCCTCCTTCAGGGAACGAGGGTTACATACGTAACCGAGACGTTTTCTCTTCTCCATATCACTAAACTCTGTCAACACAACTCGCTGTGCAGTCTCTGCTCCGTATCTTCATCTAATTTTCCCAACCGACAACCGCTGCTCATTATCCAATTATTAACCGTTAACTGATAAGATTATAATGTTGAATTGGCATTAAATACAAATACAATTGACGAGTGTCTGTGACCCGTTAAAAAGACACTTTTTTCACAGGTTTATTTTACTGTGCAAACGGAAGCTTACCGATCAGATAAAATATAAATAAAAAGAATAAAATAAATAGGCATATACTAAATATTTTTCACTTAAATAATTATCAAATTAAGATGACAAAATGAAAATACACTGTTCACTGAATACGTTTGAAGCTTTGAAGAACCGGAATAGTTTTTTTTGTCACATAAAAATAGCAGGCCTACCTCAACCCTCACCTTGTATGGTTTTAATGTTTTTAAAGTAACATGTCTAAGCGATGTGGGTTAGTCTGGAGCACAGCCTGTTGACAGAAAACACACTCTCAGCCTTGCTTATACTTTCGTCTGTCTCCGCAGCGCGAGCCTCTGCTCACTGCGTGCGCGCCGTCTGTGCTCTCCGTTGTGCTGTTCTTTGAAATGACAAAGGCCGACTCGGGGTAATTGTTCTATAAACCATCAGGAAACAGTGGCAAGAAGAACATGCATAACAATGTTTACTTTAGTAAACTTGACCAAAAAGCCTTAAACAAGGCTTCAGATGGCACTGAAGTCCCGGGAATACAGAGATAAAGTCTCGCTAGAGTGGCCAGCCTCGGGAAGCGCCTTTCATTTGCTTTCCACCAGCTTGTACTACTGACTGTATTTTAATACCGCATAGCATATTTTGCAATATGAGCATCTCTACACTGCTGTGGAGGTTGTTTACTTCATTAATGTGTTTACTGTGATAATGGACTGAGGATGGGAGTAGGATTCGGTATTCGGTTTTGGATTCAGCAGAATCTTAACCAGTGGATTCGGTATTCGGCCGAAACCCAAAAATCTGGATTCGGTGCATCCCTAGTATCTATAGATACAATATGTGCCACATGATTAACATTCTTTTCAAATACCTCCGTTTTCGCAGTCCACAATACAATGCAAAAACTGCATTTTCAA
The DNA here is from genome assembly GCA_023566225.1 of Romanogobio albipinnatus. Lineage (NCBI taxonomy): Eukaryota > Metazoa > Chordata > Actinopteri > Cypriniformes > Gobionidae > Romanogobio > Romanogobio albipinnatus. Next base: position 61,527,484 of record CM042239.1, read on the forward strand.
ATGTATCAACTTTGGAGAGTATCTTCAAAAAGCTGTGAAGAAGCTCGGTGTGGATGGAAGGCCGGAAACCCAGGCAAGTTTGTTGGAGCTAAACTCTGCTGGACATTGGCACTCCAGAATCAGGTTTGGAGAACAACAAGCCATTTTCATAACCCCAGCAGTACAGTATGTAGGCACCAAATCCATCCTCAAAACTGGAACAAACACTGTCACAATTTATAAGAGAAAGTGTGACAGGCAGAAACAGCTGTGGCATCTCAGAAAAGGTACTGACGAGAGGCATGATGTTCTGCTCCGGTGGTCTAACCCCATACATCCTGAAAACATCTTCAGAAAAGATTGTTCGACCGCTGACAGACGCAGGGAATTATTATAGACCGGCTCATTGCTTTTATTGACCTGGCAAAACCTTTGACACCATTGATCACCATGTTCTCTGGACTGTGATGGAAGTGTTGCCAAAGTTCTTCATATCCTGCAGCAGATCCATGATTGCATTCAAGCTTGTATGGTTGCAAATGAGGTTTGCAGTCTGGACGACTATCTGAAAGTATGAGCTAGTCTGCAGATTTCAGTTGACAGTTTTCAAAGCAAATCTTGTAGTGTATGATAGGAACAGACTACGATTTTTAGCTTCAGACTTTGATTCCATCCTTTCTGAGGATTCAAACATGTTTTATATTTAGAAATTATTTGAGAACACATTTGCCATGCGTCTCCTAGCAACAAGGCATATTTTTGAGTGATTGTTGTTTAAAAATAGGAGCGTAATGAAAATGTTTTAAATAATTGTTTTCCTTAATAAAGAGATATAAGACATTTACAAGCAAAATTATTTAAATGAATTAGAATACAAAAAGTACACCAAATAAAAATTTCTGCTTCAAACTGTATTTGATACAGTAATCATTTATGAAATGATTTAAAGGTGCACTATGTAAATTTTCCGTCCGCTAGAGGTCGCCTATTCAAAACAAAGGCATAGCTTGATGATGCCAAGTTTGAGCGCAGAATCTTGGGACATGTGGTCTTCACCTCACAGCCGGTTGATATGAATCGGGATAGGACTCGTGCAGAAATCATGTACATGGGTGCGATTATTATCGTTACTGTAGTATGAAGCAGAGCAGGAGTGTTGTGGGAGTGGAGCAAGGCCACTGGAGCGATTGTTAACAAGATGAACGCAACACACACCTCACAAGCAGTCGCCGGCGCCAATTCCGCTTCAATTTTCTCACGATTTACAAATAGTTGGAAACATTTTGGACATTGTAAGTACTCAACTGAACAAAATATATAACACTGGCCTAGTAGTTTTTGGATATTTTACTGCAAAAATGTTACATATTGCAGCTTTAAAGGCCTAATTTTACCTGTATAAACTATACACCAATGAGTCTAATATGCTGTTGGTCCTCTGCGTGCTACCAAAACAGCGCTGACCTGCTGAGGCCTGAAGGTGTCCAGTGGTCTATGGCACCAAGGTGTTAGCATCCTATCCTTCAAGTTCTGTAGGTTGCGAAATGGAGCCACCGTAGATCGAACTTGGTCCCGCACATCCAACAGACTCTCAACTGGATTGAGATCTGGAGAATTTGGAGGCCAGGGCAACACCTTGAACTCTTCATAATGTTCCTCAAACCATTCCTGAACAATGTCTGCAATGTGCCACATGCACCAGGGAACACCATTGTCATGAAGGAGTGTACCTGGTCTGCAATAATGTTTAGGTAGGTGGCATGGGTCAAATTTACATACACATGAATGGTCTGACCCAGGGTTTCCCAGCAGAGCATTTTCCAGAGCATCACACTCCCTCCACCAGCTCATCGCTGTCCCACAGTGCATTCGGGTGCAATCACTTCCCTAGGTAAACGGCAGACACATACACGACTGTCCACATGGTGTTAGAAAAAGAAAACAGGACTCATCAGACCAGGCAACCTTCTTCCACTGCTCCAAGGTCCAATTCTGACACTTGCGTGCCTATTGTAGATGCTTTCGACACTGGAAAGGGGTCATCACAGGCACTCTGATTGGTCTGTGGCTACCAGTGATGCGCGGGTTGATCCAAAATGAGCGGGTGCCTGCGGTCACCCGCGGTTACCCGCGGTTACGAGTCATCCAAAAATATTTTTAATGATATTCGGGTCACGTACGGTCGGGTCGTCAATAAATCCTTATTTACCTTTTGAATGTTGAGCGTTATTAACTTTTGAATAAATGCTGACGCGGGACAAAATGCCCGATTTCCCAAAACGTTGAACTGAGCAATGCCATTGTACCATTTTAGGCTACTTTTAAACGCATATAGCTCAGTAAAGTCAGTTTTATGTATTTTCTGAGAGGGGCGGGATTTTTGTTGGTAAAGTCGGGGGAGAGACGCACACTTCGATTAGACTGGATAAACACATGCAGCATCTTAATTGTTAAGAAAATGAAACGAAATAAATGAATAAATCAAGCCTGTATCATACAGCATCATACAGAAAAAGAACAGTTTGCGCTCCTAAGGGCTTGCTGATGAATTCTTCAAGCCGGGTTGAAACATAAACATCGCGTTCATCAATATATGCAGCTGAAATGGAAAATGATGGGCCGCCTCAAGAACTGCCTGCTCTCGCCGCTGCACCTCTGAGCGCACCACGTCAGGGCCTGAAACATTTTCTCAATGGCCCAATGACGCTACGATGAGCATTTACTACGTGTAAAAAATGCGGGTCAGGAAGCGGGTCGGGTACAATATTTTCTTCTTTTTTTTTGCGGTCCGAGTTGCGGGCGGATTAGTTGAAAACGTTGGTCGGGTGCGGGTTGTTTATACATTGACCCGCGCATCACTGGTGGCTACGCAACTCCAATACGCAGCAGAGTGTGATGTTCTTGTGACACATTCCTCCCATAACCATCATTCAAATTTTGTGTGACTTATTCCACGGTAGAACTTTTGTTGGCTCAGACTAGAAAGGATAGCCTTCATTGCCCCCGTGCATTGATGAGCCTTGGGCACCCTGTTGCCGGTTTGTGGTTTGTCCCTCCTTGAACCACTATTGGTATATTCTCACCACTGCTGACCGGGAGCAACCCACAAGCCTTGCCATTTCAGAGATATTATATATATTTGTCTGTGATGCACCATCACAGGAAGTAAAGAGTAAGAAAATTTTTTAACACAATAATGTGTTAAGTAATGTTCTTACTCTTTTCGTGCAGCCAAGCTACAAGCATTTAAGTTGAATCAAATGGAACATACAGTTTATGTAACAAAAAAAAATGTGTGCAGTTTTCATTACAAACAAGCCTGAAATACACCAGTACTTTTAATGTAGACATGTCTATGCTTTACTATTGCGGCTCATCCAAAAAGATGAGGGTGATAAAATATGTACTCTTTAAGAAGCCGCAGGGACTTGTTCCCCTTCGAGGGAACTCGCACTGCGTCATCGTGTGATGACACTCTGGGAACGCCCTCAGCGTTACGCATCTGAAGTATGAATGAAATCAAGCCAATCTGATTGGTGGTGCGTCATGACGTAGTAGATGACGGCATACCCGGAAGATACAAAGGGACGCTGATGCAAACACACGGCAGCTTTTTGCTCTTCAGCTGAAGCGCTCTGTGTTTTTGTCTAAAAATCTGTCTATTTGGTGTTGTTTGTCTACCAACGTTGAAAGTGATGGCCCAGTTTAAGAGATGTGTGCCTCCGTGTCCGCGTTTCATTTCGGGCACGGACACACATCTTATGTGTGTGCAATGCCTGGGCGTGCAGCATGCTAGAGCGGCTCTCGAGGGAGCCGCTTGTAGCGAGTGTGATCAGCTGCCGCTCAGGGTGTTGCGCTCACGGCTGGCCGTGTTCGATGAGACCGGCCAAGCCCGCGATCCCCAGGGATCTGGGCCCGCCGCTGCCGAGGCACGGCGGCGCCGCAGATCATGGGGATCGCAACGGGACCTCGCGACGGGATATGGGACTGCTGAGGCACTTTCCCTATCCTCGTCCGAGGATTCCGATGTTCTCCCGCCCCGTGCGGAAGCCCGCGATGCGGCTTCTTCCCGCGAGGCGGAGAACCCGATGCTTCAGCTGTCCGGCTCCGAGGAGTCGGATGGGCGGAGCATCGAGGCGGGTGACGTGGAAGCTCAGCCATCGCGTCACGCACCCGCTCAGGAGGAGCTAGTGGAGGTTTTGACCCGCGCTGTGGCCAAATTAAGCATTGAATGGCCACAGGAAGAGCCTGAAATCCAGCCACCCAGTAAGCTGGATGAAAGGTTCTTCAAGCGTGGGTCTCAACCTCCACGCCGGGGCCTGCCATTTTTTCAGGATCTGCACAATGAGTTGTGTAGATCCTGGGAAAAACCCTACTCGGCCAGACTTTCCACCCCTCAAGCACTCGAATTTGGGAATGTGCTGGGGGCGGCCGAGCGGGGTTATGGGACGCTGCCTCGGGTGGAGGATGCTCTCGCGAGCTACCTCTCTCCCGAGGCCGCTAAGTCCCTCAAGGCCCCGGTGCTACCCACCAAGCCATGCCGGGACACTTCGGCGCTGGTGGGTAGGGCTTACATGGCGGCTGGGCGGGCTGGTAGTTGTCTGCACACTATGGCGGTGTTGCAGGCCTATCAGGCCGACCTCCTCAAGGAGCTGGATGAGGGGGAGGGTCCGTCTCCGGACGACATCCTAGAGCTGCGGAAGGCCACCGATTTGTCTCTCCGGATCACCAAGGAGACGGCCCGCAACATCGGCCGCTCCATGGCTGGTCTGGTGGTCGCGGAGAGACATCTCTGGCTAAACCTGTCGGGGATGAGAGAGAGAGAGAAACATTTTCTCCTCGATTCCCCGATTTCGCCTTCTGGCCTCTTCGGCGGCGCGGTTAACACCGTTGTCGAGAGGTTCCAGGAGGTGAAAAAACAGGCGGCGGCCTTCCAGCAGTACCTCCCTCGCCGTTCTGGCTCCTCGGGGAAGGCTGTCCAGCAAGGGCAGCCTCAGCCGTCAGGTAGCTCCTCCTCGCACCGACAGGTGCAAAAGGAGAGCGTCGCTTCTCGCGCCCCTCCTGAGGGAGCTTGGCAAAAGAGGCGGCGCTCTCGTGGTAAGCCTTCGGAGCCTAGGGTCGATCTGAGGACCGTCCTTCAGGCGAAGAAGGCTGCCTCAAAGCGGTCCTAGCTGCGGCTGGACCGCTGAGAGCTGTCCCCCCCGGGGTGGAGCGACCGAGGTCGTTTTCCCCCCGGAGCTCTCGGGAGATCAGTGTTGGGATCCTGCCGTCCATGACGCTTCAGGCCTCACTGGTTTCCCGCGCGCGCTCACTGCCTTCGTCGCCTCCGAAAGGACTTGCGACCGGCCAGCGAGCGTGTGCACCCATAGAGCTCCGTTCTCGGCTTCTCCCTGCCGGTCAGCCGCTTCAGGGGGTCGAGAACGAGTCTCATTTAACACCCGAGACCAGCCTCGAGAGGCTGGTTCCCTTAGTAGATTATCTCGGCGCGTGGTCTCGCCTTCCGAGTGTGTCTACTTGGGTCCTGCGGACTGTAGAACGGGGTTACAGGCTTCAGTTCGGTTCCCCTCCCCCGAAGTTTCAGGGAGTGGTCCAGACTGTGGTCGGCCCCGAGCAGGTTCGGGTTATGGAACAGGAAGTACGAGCCCTGTTAGCCAAGGAAGCCATAGAGCGGGTTCCTCTGGCAGACAGGGAGTCCGGGTTCTACAGCCGGTACTTCATTGTTCCCAAGAAGGATGGGGGGTTGCGTCCAATAATAGATCTCAGGCTCTTGAATCGGTCTCTGAGGAGATACAGGTTCAAGATGCTCACAATTCCAGCCATCGTGAGTCAGATCCAGTCCGAGGACTGGTTTGTCACGATAGATCTAAAGGACGCATACTTCCATATTTCCATCCTTCAATGTCACAGGAAGTTCCTGAGGTTCGCTTTCGGGGGCGAAGCGTACCAATATCGGGTTCTTCCCTTCGGCCTGGCACTCTCCCCTCGCACCTTTACGAAGTGTATGGATGCAGCACTGGCTCCTCTGAGACTCCAGGGCATCCGTATACTCAATTACATCGACGACTGGCTCATTTTGGCCAGGTCGCGCGAGATGGCAGTTCGGCATCGAGATGTCGTTCTGGCCCATATAAGGTGCTTGGGGCTGAGACTCAACACGAAGAAGAGCGTGTTGACGCCCTCCCAGCGGACTACGTTCCTGGGAGTCGTATGGGACTCCACGTCGATGCGGGCTCAGTTGTCCCCCGCGCGCGTGGAGTCCATACTGGCGATGGTCTCAAGAGTGAAGCCAGGCCGCAGCCTCACTGTGAAGCAGTTTCAGAGACTGCTGGGACTCATGGCAGCAGCAGCCAACGTGATACCTTTTGGCCTGCTGCACATGAGACCCCTACAGTGGTGGCTGAGGGCCAAGGGGTTTTCCCCGAGGGGAAATCCGTTTCGTATGATCAGGGTAACGCGCAAATGCCTTCGTTCCCTCGTCATATGGCGGAAACCTTGGTTCCTGTCCCAGGGGCCAGTGTTGGGAGCGTCATGTTGCCGGAGAGCCGTTTCAACAGACGCCTCCCTCACTGGCTGGGGCGCGGTCATGGACGGCCGCTTTGCGAGAGGTCTGTGGGAGACCCGGCATTCTTCATGGCACATCAACTGCCTGGAGATGCTGGCGGTCTACAAAGCTCTCAGGAGCTTTTACCCGGACCTCCGCGGCCACCATGTCCTGATACGCTCGGACAACACTTCAGTTGTCGCGTATCTCAACCACCAGGGGGGTTTGAGGTCGCGCCCTCTGTGCAGACTGGCGCATCAAATCCTCCTGTGGTCCCAGGGGAAATTATCGTCTCTCAGAGCGATGTATATCCCCGGGGACCAGAATCAGGGAGCAGACGTCCTGTCGAGGCAGGGGCTGAGGCCCGGGGAATGGCGGCTCCACCCGGAGGTGGTGGAGACCATGTGCGAGAGGTTTGGCCCAGTGGAAGTGGACCTGTTCGCGTCTCGAGAGACGTCCCACTGTCCACTGTGGTTCTCTCTCAAGGATCCGGCCCCGTTAGGGCTGGACGCCATGGTGCAGACGTGGCCGAGGCTCAGTCTGTACGCTTTTCCCCCGATCGCTCTGCTCCCGGGAGTTCTGGAGCGGGTCCGCCGGGAGGGCATCAGCCTACTCTTAGTAGCACCCCGGTGGCCCACTCGAGCATGGTTCTCGGACATTATAGCTCTGCTAGACGGCTCTCCATGGCAGATCCCTCTGAGGAGGGATCTGCTCTCGCAGGCAGGGGGCACAATATTTCACCCCCGGCCGGAGTTATGGAGCCTCTGGGTCTGGCCCCTGAGGGGGCTCAGTACCTAGAGGCGGGCCTGTCAGCAGAGGTAGTCGAGACCTTGCTCAGCTCTAGAGCTCCCTCAACCAGGAGGCTGTACAACCTCAAGTGGAACGTCTTTTCCACTTGGTGTAGAGAGCGTGAGGTGGACCCAGTTAACTGCCCAGTGGCTTCAGTGCTGGAGTTCCTCCAAGATCGCTTCTCTTATGGTCTTACCCCGTCCACCCTGAAGGTGTACGTGGCTGCCCTTGGGGCTTTCCACGCACCTCTAGGTGATGGACCCTTGGGGAAGCACCCTCTGGTTGTACAGTTCCTCCGTGGGGCCCGGAGGATGAGGCCGGCGGCTCATTCCAGGGTCCCGACCTGGGACCTGGCGGTGGTACTTGAAGGGCTGGCCGAGGCCCCCTTCGAGCCACTGGAGCAGGCTGAGCCGAAGAGCCTGACCCTCAAGGTGGCCTTTCTCCTTGCCATTACCTCGCTCAAGAGGGTGGGAGATCTCCAGGCCTTGGCGGTTACGCCAACTTGCCTGGAGTTTGCCCCTGGCGGGGTTAAGGCCATCTTGCACCCTAGACCGGGGTATATACCCAAGGTGCCATCGCAGGTGGTTCGGTCTTTGGTTCTTCAGGCTTTCCATCCTCCTCCCCACCTGACGGCGGAAGAGGGGAGACTTCACCTGCTCTGTCCCGTCAGAGCACTTAAGATCTACCTGGAGAAGTCTTCCCAATGGAGAAGGTCAGATCAATTGTTGGTGTGCTTTGGCTCACCCAAGAGAGGGCTGCCTGCGTCTACTCAGACGATCAGTAACTGGATCGTCCAGGCTATAGCCACAGCTTATAGGGTGCGCAATCTGCCTTCACCCATGGCTGTGAGGGCTCATTCCACCAGGAGCATGGCCTCCTCGGTGGCCCTCCTCTCTGGTGCCTCGCTTCAAGAGGTTTGCGAGGCGGCCGGGTGGGCCACTCCGCACACCTTCATTCGTTTTTATAGTCTGCACCTTCCGGCGACGCCTGGTGCTAGAGTGCTTGCGTCTTAAGTGTGCCTGGTCTTCAGCTTCACACTAAGACGTGGGTGATGTCGGTGTGGCATAGTGGGTATTAACGTTCCCAGAGTGTCATCACACGATGACGCAGTGCGAGTTCCCTCGAAGGGGAACGTCTCGGGTTATGTATATAACCCTTGTTCCCCTCGAAGGGAACGAGACACTGCGTCTCGTCGCCACACCCATCACGGTCAGAGCGCTCGCTTCATCGCGGTAAGCTGCCGTGTGTTTGCATCAGCGTCCCTTTGTATCTTCCGGGTATGCCGTCATCTACTACGTCATGACGCACCACCAATCAGATTGGCTTGATTTCATTCATACTTCAGATGCGTAACGCTGAGGGCGTTCCCAGAGTGTCATCACACGATGACGCAGTGTCTCGTTCCCTTCTCGGGGAACAAGGGTTATATACATAACCCGAGACGTTTTCCTCCACACTGCAAAATGCATCTTACAGTTTGCACAAATCTTTTTTTTTGTTGTTGCAAATGTGAGTGAAATACTTGCACTGTCGAGTCCTGTGTTTACAATTGTTCATTTCAGTTACCTTTTTTGTATTTGAGCAGCAACTCCCAGATGCCTCTGCGTGCATAGGGATCGACTCCTGCTGTTGGCTCATCCAAAATCACAACATTCGACCCACCCACAAATGCGATGGCAACAGACAGCTTTCTCTGCATTCCACCTGAATGCACACAACAGAAAGTTCAAATCTTCTTTGTCAGTAGGCATTGTTAGCATAGTATATATGAATGCTGCTGATACACACACACATACACACACCTGAGAGGTTCTTGGCGAGGTCTTTGCGTTTGTGAGGCAAACCCACGTCGTTAATCATTTGATCAATTTCCATCTTCACCTCTTTAGAGCTCCGTCCCTTCAGACGGGCATAGAAATAAATGTGTTCTTCCACTGTCATGCTGAAACAAACAAACAAAGAGATCATGAATATACTGTACAATTTCAAAACATAACACACATGACAAATACTGAACTATATAAACACAGACAAGAATGAAAACATACACAAGATAAATATCACACATACATCAAAAATAAAATATACACAGTTATAAACAAGTATAAATAAGCTTAGAATTGCTGTTATTTTAGTATTATTTATATAATATTATAGCATTTATTAATTTTTGAATTAGCTTTTATTTTAATATTTTCATTTGAGTACTTTCTACATTTCACTTTTACATGTAATATTTATATGTTATTTTAGCTTTATTTAAATAAATAAAAATAACTACTATTTAATTAACAATAACAGGTTAATTCAAAAGCATCACTAGCTGGGTAATAGTGAAGCTGTTGAGATAATAACTACAAAATATTCGCATTCACAGGTTAACTGAAAATATTCACACGAAGAAAGCCTTTATCATGCATGATGTACTGTATATCTTATTTTTTTTATGCAAATGCATGCTAAGATTAATGTTTTTTAATAAAACTCAACTGAAACTGTGATCATTTCATCAATGAAATACAAATACAGAGAACAGAAAGGAGCTAAATTCAATGTCAACGCGTTTGCCGTTGTTCAAGTGAGTGTTGACAAAGTACTTGAATTTCACACTTAAAGCCTGTATCTACCTTCTGTAAAAGCTTCATTCAACATGAATTGAATTGGAATGTGATTGGCAGCAGCTTTGAAATATTTTGTAAGTAAATTCAAAGTTCAAGAGTTGAACCGATTACCTTGTTTTTGAATACTTGTTTAGATGTTTTTGAGTTGAACTATGTGGCATTGATTCAACAAGGTGCTGAAAGCATTCTTTAGAAATGTTGGCCCATTTTGATAGGATAGCATCTTGCAGTTGATGGAGATTTGTGGGATGCACATCCAGGGCACGAAGCTCCCGTTCCACCATATCCCAAAGATGCTCTTTTGGGTTGAGATCTGGTGACTGTGGTGGCCATTTTAGTACAGTGAACTCATTGTCATGTTCAAGAAACCAATTTGAAATGATTCGAGCTTTGTGACATGGTGCATTATCCTACTGGAAATAGCCATCAGAGGATGGGTACATGGTGGTCATAAAGGGATGGACATGGTCAGAAACAATGCTCAGGTAGGCCGTGGCATTTAAACGATGCCCAATTGGCACTAAGGGGCCTAAAGTGTGCCAAGAAAACATCTCCCACACCATTACACCACCACCACCAGCCTGCACAGTGGTAACAAGGCATGATGGATCCATGTTCTCATTCTGTTTCCACCAAATTCTGACTCTACCATCTGAATGTCTCAACAGAAATCGAGACTCATCAGACCAGGCAACATTTTTCCAGTATTCAACTGTCCAATTTTGGTGAGCTCTTTTTCCTATTTGTAGTGGAGATGAGTGGTACCCGGTGGGGTCTTCTGCTGTTGTAGCCCATCTGCCTCAAGGTTGTGCGTGTTGTGGCTTCACAAATGCTTTGCTGCATACCTCGGTTGTAACGAGAGGTTATTTCAGTCAAAGTTGCTCTTCTATCAGCTTGAATCAGTCGGCCCATTCTCCTCTGACCTCTAGCATCAACAAGGCATTTTCGCCCACAGGACTGCCGCATACTGGATGTTTTTCCCTTTTCACACCATTCTTTGTAAACCCTATGTAGTGTTTGAGGCGATTCAGACACTTAATTGCCCGTTACATTTAACAAATATGTTTTAAATACTTTGGGCTGAATAACAGACCTTCCCCCAACACAACGGAGAAGGACCCTCCGTTACCAGGGAAACCAGCTGATAAGGTGTTTTACGGCCCCAAAGGAATGTGGCCACATGGAAAGTTCCCAACTAAAGACACAAAGCCTGTAAAACACACATTGTGGCCTCAAGTTATAGACAAATCGTCTATAAATGAACATGCACCCCAGGACATTGTATGTACACATACAACTCTCTTGTAATGTGTTCCCTATCATTGCATTCCCTATGTATCCATGTCCTATGAATGGCTTACTATTTCATGTAACCTCATATATGTCATGTCCCCTACCAAATTAATGCACGCTACATAACTTATACTTCCACGTATGTCATGTCCTTGTACGAAGCAATATGTGTTTGTTGCATTAATTCGAGTATGCCTGAGCATAGTCTCATCAATTTCAGGCTTGGAACAAAGAGCAATACAATTTTCCAGAGGAATTTCCTGCTTGGAAATCCCAACAATCTCATTGGTCAAGCCTGCCTCCAGAGGGTGGGTGTTACAACAAAGGAGTTTATTGAGGATGGTTCTTTACAAGGTTTAGACTCTCTGCATAGATGCATCCATCCATTCTGACCCTTTCCCTTCCAACCACTTTAACCTTAACTCTTGCCATGTATGTTTGTGTATGTGTATGTTTGTATGTTTCATGTTAGTTGTAGTCTTGTTCCGTGATTTAGTTATTAAAGTTGGTGCACAACATATGTTTGGTCCTGACTCCCTGCCTGCAAACAAATTGTCCCTTAAATGATCGATCTTGCTACGTGCTCTATAGGCGCATACATAAATTAAGAGGAATAATTATTTTTCTGTAGCCATGGAAAACATCCTTTTCTAAGAATGAATTAATAATCAATACTGAACGGCCATAGGACTAACTGATTGATTGTAATGTTAACGTAGCCACGTCAAGTTAATATATTTAACTGATTTGAATATTCATAATTAATCATAAGGAATAATCATAATGAGTTATGAGTAATTATTAATATTTCCCCTCAGAGCTAATTCGCTACACCTAGAAATGGTTGTGCGTGAAAATCCCAGTAACTGAGCAGATTGTGAAATACTCAGACCGGCCAGTCTGGCACCAACAACCATGCCACGCTCAAAATTGCTTAAATCACCTTTCTTTCCCATTCTGACATTCAGTTTGGAGTTCAGGAGATTGTCTTGACCAGGACCACACCCCTAAATGCATTGAAGGAACTGCCATGTGATTGGTTGATTAGATAATTGCATTAATGAGAAATTGAACAGGTGTTCCTAATAATCCTTTAGGTGATATATATATATATATAGTTTGTTTGTTTTGTCATGAGAACATCTGCAAATTCAGAGATTGCAGATCGAGAACCGGTTATCAGCCGATAGTGATCGGTAGCCAATCAATCGGAGCACCCGTAATTTTTGTCTGAGTTCAGATGTGCCAGTATTCTGATATCCTGAACAAATAATACACTAAATTTGATTTCCTTTTATTCCTTTCTGTGTTTGTGGACCCTGTGATAGAGAGGAAGGAGATGAAAGGAGGTTTTACTCATTGAAGAGGACATTGTGTTGTGGACACATTCCCAGGTGTTTCCTGATGGTGTCCATGTCAGTGCGAATGTCATAGCCATTAATATAAGCGGTACCAGAGGTGGGAGCAAAAAGACCCGTCAGTATTGACCTGATGAAACAACAAGAAAAACATTAGATAAATACATGAAAATAAACAACCTCAATTGTGTCATGCATGTCTCTTTTTACTTTGCATCATTTAGATCTGAACTGTGGTAATGCATTTCAAGAAAACAGTTTGCAATTGTGTTACCTTTCAACCAAATAAATTGAACTTTGACGAGGTCTACACCAAAAGTTTTTTATTGCATAGGGCCATTGCTAATGATGTATTAATTGTGTATGTGCATGATAATATGTTTGAGTATGTGACTGCATGGATGAGCATTATACACATGCGCATGTAAGAGCGTTTAAAAACTCACATGGTGGTTGTTTTTCCGGCTCCGTTATGTCCTAAAAACGAGGTGATGTGATCTTGATAGAAGTCCAGACTAAGTCCGTCTACCGCCAGTTTATTTCCCGTCTTATAGACCTTTACCAGGTTGCGGATACACACACCAGGCTTTATTCCAGATGGAGACTTTTCCAAGTAACCTGCAGCACACACATTCATTTTAGAAGTTTTGATAAAGAGTCATTATTCATATCTGTATGCGGCATGTGTGTTTGTACCGTTCTGGTCCTCCAGCTCATTAAGCAGGTCGGGTTCAGCATCAGATCCCACCTGAGTTCCACACCAGTATGAGGAAGTAAAGGGAAAATACCAGGGCTTTGGGATACCATACTGACCTAAAGAAAGACGCAAACTGTTCACATGCTATTAAATCAAAGTAAAAGCAGTCTACAATTTTGGATATATAAGCATGTCCAACTTTATCTGCATACATACAGTCTGGTATATTTTTTACACACTACTAGTCAAAAGTTTAGAATAATAATTAAGATTTTTTCAATGTTTTTGAAGTGTCTTATGCTTACCAACGTAGCATTTATTTAATCAAAAATATAGTTTAAAAAAACCACTAATATTGTGAAATATTATTACAATAATAATAATAAATGTTTCTGTTGTAATATATTTTAAAATGTAATTTATTCCTGTGACGCAAAGCTGAATTTTCAGCATCATTACTCCAGTCTTCAGTGTCACATGATCCTTCAGAAGACATTCTAACATGCTGATTTGCTGCTCAAAAATGTATCTATGTTATCTATGTTGAAAACAGCTGTACTGCTTCATATTTTTGTGTTTCATATCTTATTTCAGACTTTTGAACAGTACTGTATGGCACATAATATATAAAAATGAAAATGCGTAACCAAAATATTTTCTAGGTGTATCTATGCTGTCGGACGGTCATACCTGGAAAAACATTCTCGATGTACCAGGTCATTATCCAGTAAAAGAGAGCATCAAAAAGCATCATGAAGATGGAAACGACAAAGGAATAGCGGTCGTTCTCCTGCGGACTGACCCGGATGTTGCTCCACTGAATACCTATGCCTTGCTCTTCATAACGGGCGAAATTCTCACAACCGTATCCAAACGCCACACATGACAGCAGGCTCTATTGGGACAGAGACAGAGAGGTCAGAGACTGCCTGCGCCCTCCTGCCTGCTCAATGCCATTAATGCAAATATAAATGTTTCCCTCCAGTGTGCAGTTTTACTCAGGTATGAATATGAGATCAAAACAGAAGCATTGCCATGATCCACAATTTCAAAGTAAACAGTACTGCTCACATTAATGGGTCTGCAGACTCATTCATCTAGCCTAGACAGCGGCGCCTGAATGCCGCTCACACACACACACACACACACACACACACACACACACACACACACACACACACACACACACACACACACACACACACACACACACACACACACACACACACACACACACACACACACACACACACACACACACACACACAAGATAAGAGGAAGACATCCACACACTGCTGAATAGAGCGAATATCTTTGCGTGAGATAAAGGTCACTCTGATTGGTCACAATGACGGAAGTGCAGCTGTAAGTCATTTAGCTGGTCTTTCTCTTTCTCAAAGGGCAAAAGTACTCCTCCATCGCTCTTCTCTTCAGGTGTGGGGTCACTGCTATCACTCTCTCGCTAATGCACATCCTCACTGGAGATGAATGGAGCTCCAGGATGAGCTTCTCCAGAGATCTGAATCTGCTTCTGTGGATTTGAACCTTAAGAGGACTTGAGCACTTCATTCACTCTGAGAAACGATGTATTATTTGAACATTCATTTAACTATCTTTTCTTTTCTCTCGTCGTGTTTATAACTCTTTTGTCTTATCCTCTCCTCCAGTCTGTTCTTGTGAAAAAAAAGCTCACTTTGGCCTACTTTTAAAAAAGTACTAATCACAGAAATAATATACTTTAAGTGTGAACTGAATTATAACTTAATTGTAGCTTTTAGTTTGTATGTATCTTTATATGTAATTCCATTAATACTATTATCTTTGAAAAAAGCATTTATGTAAACTAAAATATGATTTCATGCCATTTTTTCTTTTAAACTATTACTGTACTGTATGTCATGCACTTAAATATATTTGTAATTACGCATATTTTATGATAAAGCCACTTTTTTCCCCTCTTGTTTTTGGGCAAATAAAAAACGTTTATATTAAAATAGTAGTGCAGTATAGCTAATTACGGAAATAATATACTTTAAAAGAGTATACTTAAAGCTGTAGTCCGGATGTTTCGCCTCTTTGGCGCCATCTCGTTTGAAACCTGGAATTGCAGTTAGTTGCAGAATGATTATCTTTACGTGGGTTGTGCATCGTCATGGCTCCTCAGCGTGGATGAATCTAATGTTTTGAGGAGTAATATGTGTAAGCTGTCACTGCACCGGTGTGGATACTGTACTTCGGAATTACAGATACTACATCTTGGAATTACGACTACTGCTTGTCGTTTGAACCTTTCTGGATTTGAATCCGCCATCAAAATGATACATTTAATTATTACAGCTGCTGTGAGAAAAGGCTATAAATGAGCCACTGCAGAACATTCTATCCGCTCCTCATATGCGATACTACTATATTATTACTGTTCATTCTTAATAAGAACTTCTGTTTCCAATAGACACAAAATGTTGAATTGGCTAAACTACAAAATATTTGTTACGGAGTAGTTGCATCTCTCCAGAAAACAAACAATGTCAAGTTGACTTAACTAAAAAAAAAAAATTGTGTCACAGACAACTTATTTTCAGTTCATATAACTGTTATTTACAAAAGTTGAGTCAACAAGAAAAAGATAGGGGAAATTAGTACTAAGATTTATTTTGTTGTATGAGATTTTTACATTGTGGATTTTTGCTGAACCAACAAAACAAAATCAGTCATTTCAACTTTTTTCAATTTGTGTTTTTTACAGTGTGTGAATTTTTGCTGAACCAACACAACAAAATCAGTCATTTCAACTTTTTTCAAGTTGTGTTTTTTACAGTGCACGGAAATCCATCATTTCCACTCAAATTATAACACATTATTACACGCTTACCGTTGTGAATCGGGCTATGGTAAGGGGAGAGTTTTGAACACTGGCTGGTTATGCACTTGCTCAAAATTTGATTTTAGATCCGTTTTAACCAAAACAAGTTACGGACTGCAGCTTTAAGTGTGAATGTAATATTTTCAGACATTTAACTGCATGTGAAATGCAATTCAATGAAAATGTGAAGAGCTCTTTTCCAAAACGCGATAAATGCCATTTAAAAAAAAAATGAGTTTATCATGTCATTTTGCTGTGTACTGAACCTATTCACTGCTCCATCAACATTTCATGCCAAATCGCTATATTTCCTTGTTTAAAATGTACTGCAAAATGCAGTTTCTTTCCAAAGCGCGATAAACGCCGAACCTATTTTTAGCCTAAACACGATATATCCTCTCGACGAATCAGAATTCGATGAGCGTACTACGTAATCCAACAGGGCGGCACTCTGAACAGCTGTTTGTTTACGTTCATTCACGTTCATTCATTCATAAAAATGAGTGCTTTTAACTCTGATAACACTTTTGATGGCCTTGATGAACAAGTGAGACCTACACCTGGGGGTAGAAAACGCCGACTGGACAAAGAAAATCACAAAAAACAACAAAAAAAAGAAGTTTCGTCACTCAGGTAGTGCGTTGATAACAACTGTGGGATGTCAACACAAAGCTGCTGCCAAAGGTTTCTGTCAGGCCGAGAGGCTGTCGCCGGACGATCTGAGGATAAATTTCAATTATTTTTATGACAAACCAAACAAGGTTGACCAGGATCGCGCCATACTTCATCTCATGGACATCACGCAAGTGACAAGGAAGCGTCCGAAAGTCCAGGACGTAAACAAACAAAAAAACCGGAACGTATCTGTTAAGTACAGTCTTTTGAATAACTTATTGAATATTGTTATCATTATTATCAATAATTTATATTAATTTATGAGTCCCTGATTATATGTTGCATGTTCTCTTGTTGTTGTTTTAAAAAAAAAGACAAACCATAAATAAATTAAAAAAATTGATGGATTTATAGCGTTTTGAAAAAAAAATGAATGGATTTATAGCGTTTTGAAAAAAAAAAATTAACTTTGAATTTATCATCAACAATATTGTTGTTTGATTTAATAATCATTGTTCAACATGTTCAGACTGAGCCAAAAAAAACATTTTAACAGGATAAATTGAATATTCACAAAATGTGTGGGTCTAGGTAAAAAAAACTATTTTCCTGAAAACTATTGAAATGGATTAATAGCGTTTTGGAAAAGAGCTCCTCATGTATTATAGTTTAAATTTATATTTATATTAAATGTAATTAGTGAAACTACTCGCGTAACAATTCAAGCGTTAGTTCACCCAAACATTTTTATTCTGTCAATTATTTCTCACCCTCGTGTTGTTCCAAACTCGTAAGACTTTCATTCATCTTTGGAACACAAATGAAGATGTTTTTTTATGAAATCTGAGACATTTCTGTCCTTCCATTGACAATCTACACACTTCAAAAAGTTAAAAATGTCAAAGTGGTAGTTGCGTAGAATTGTCAATGGAGGGCCAGAAATCTCTAAGATTTTATTAAAAATATCTTCATTTGTGATTTAAAGATGAACGAAATTGGAATGACATGAGGGTGAGTAAATGATGACAGAATTCAACAGAAATCAACCCTTTATCATCTTTATATGTAATGTAATATTTCTACTGTCTTTTAAATATGGTTAACTTTCCAATAAAACATTTGCAATGAAGTAGTTGCAAATTAGTGCATTTAAAATATATTAACTTTAAATGTAATACTGAATAACACACTGCAGTTAAAATTATAATCAAGTACATGCGCTTCAAAACAACTATACTTCTTTAAAGCATCACAAAATATTACTAAAACAAGATATAAAATGCACTTTTCCTTAGGACTTTGAACTTGACATCGTATTTGGATCGTATTAAGAAGCAGTCATACATGTGTACTCTCCTCAAGTGCACTTAAGTGACCTTTTATTTCATTGATATTATATTATCTAAGTACGGTTATTTTAAAATATACTTTTAAGATTTCAAGTACACTACAACAAAAGTCCACTACTTTTTTGACAATTCCGGACTGGATCTACGTTCGATGATTTGATGTTGTATTAAGACATGAATTATCCAGACTGGTGTAGAGGTGTGTTGAATGTCTCACCGTGGCGATCTTGGCGCCAAAGCTCATGACGTCCCTCCAGGCGTAGCAAAGCACATGTGGCAGGTAGAGCAGGAAGTAGATGAGGCCCCCACAGGCGGCTGCCAAATTCGCCCGCGAGAAAAACACACTGATGAAAAAGCACTGCATGACAGTTGCCATGCAGAAGACCAGGAGGAAGACAAAGATCACAGAGGGGTCACTGTATCGCAGAACCTTCCCATACTGAAAGAGAGAGAGAGAGCGAGAGAGAGAGAGAGAGAGAGAGAGAGAGAGAGAGAGAGAGAGAGAGAGAGAGAGAGAGAGAGAAGAGAAAAGACATATCATGGAGCCACATTGTTGTAGTTATCTCGTCACACAGTTGTTGAGACAAATGATGGATTTGTCTACGGAGCGAAGCCATTCAGCCATAACTGCGTGAAAGCTTTTCAGAGACTTTAATGAATGCTGTGTTTGAGTTTCCATGGATGTGTCAATAATGCAACCTGATAATTACAAAGCAGAACAACACACATTGAAAACCCTCTCGTCTAAAAGAAGGGATTACATCTGTCAAGAGCAGCGATAGAGAGAGAGAGAGCTGATTAAAAGGCAAATCTTTGATCAAATAAGCGGTAAGCATCATGGCTCTGGTGGGTTGAGGTAAACAAACGTGTGCGTTCGAATATACAGCAAAAAGACATAACAGAAGCTCATCTGCCATGTGCTCAAACCTGCTGGTCCCACACAGAGTCACGCTGCCCACTGCAAAACCACCCATTCACAAACGCTGCACCATATGATCCTACACCATCTTTTACACTCGAGAGCAGTGGTTCTCTGCAAGTTGGCTAATTAATTAATAAAAAGATTGTTGTCATTCATTTCCTCATAAAGTTAGTAAATTATCTCACTTCAGAGACCGTACTAGAGAGCTAATGAGAACTTGAGAATATTAATGTATAAATGCCTATATTATGTTTATATACTGTAAATTAGTAAAGGAAAAGGCCTGTAAGTGTATAATGTTTGACATTTAAAAGAGTTTCTTCTAATCTGATGTTTACCATTAGTGCTGAAGAGCAGAGCTCATGTTTAGGCTGTGGGTGGCTACATGAAGGTGCACACTACATTGATTCTATGCCAGTGACAAGTAATATCTTTCTTGTTCATTAAACCGACATGCTAAATAAATTACATTTAACATGTGCTATTTTATCTGTCCATTTGAACTGAAATAAGATTAATTAGTTCCTGTGCCACCACCACTCAGTTATGTTAAAATCAGTTGGAACACCATTTTATAAGCAATCAACTTAATTTGTGTTTATGCTACAAATTAAGTTACTCCAACCCAACATAGTTGGTTGGGTGAACATAATTTAATTAAACATTGCCATAACTCAAAATGATTCATGCAAATTATTTATTAATTATTTTAGTTGAGCATTTGTTTTTGGAGTGTACATAAGCTATTTGCTGCCAAACAATTATCGGTAACACTTTAGAATAATGGTCATTAGTTAACCACATTAGATAACATTAACTAATAATGAACTGCACTTATAAAGCGTTTATTAATCTTTTTTAATGTTAATTTCAACATTTACTAATGGATTATTAAAATCTTGTTAAAATGTGTAATGCACTGTGAACTAACATGAACAAACCATGAACTGCTGTATTTATATTAACTAACGTTAATAAAGATGAAAAAATACAGTAACAAATGTACTGCTCATGGTTAGTTCATGTTAGTTAATACATTAACTAATGTTAACTAATGACCATTATTCTAAAGTGTTACCCAATTATCCCAAATAAATGTTTGTTCTACTAAATGTGTCAAATACATTTTTTTATAATTGCTGTGAATTTCCCTAAACTGAAAAAAGTAACATCTAAATTAACTGGTTTTATTCAAAGTCAACTATATTATTTAGTATCACTGAATCAACCTAAATACAATAAAACATATAATATTACATTTATGAACCACTACTATAGAGCGACGGTGAAGAAGCTCACTGATCCAGTATATTTCAGATCAGGTCTTGGATCAAGTGTCCCGCAGTGTTTGTAAATGGCAGTTAATCAGCATTAATCACCTTGAGAATGATAGTGAGGAGCCCAGCGCTGACAGCAAGGGGCAATATGCTGCTGATGGCCCAGCTCAGCCAATAGGTGGAGCTCTTCAATCCCATCATCCTCACAATCTCCTTCAGACGTGCCTCCTTCTCCTGAACCACACCCTTGACTATCAACGCAACCGAGAAGATCCATGCTAATGTCATATATAGAGGCAGGGAGCGTGTCAAAGATCGCAGAAACCTACACAAGAAAGCATGAAAACTTAATCCCACACTTCACTGAAACAGTTATATATTCAACAAGAGTCACACACACACAAAAACGTGTTCTCTGAAGCATTTAAACATGTTTTCTCTAAAGAATTTAGCATGAACTCTACAGTGAATATGCTATATGTCACTCAAGCCCTGCGGCTGGCAAGAGATGCCCCCGGATCATCTTGTCCTCATTTGACTAGATCTGTCTGCAGTCTAAATCACTAGGTACTTTTGCCTACTGGGCATCGCAGGAACTTCATGCCACTAGTTTGATATCTTCTAGATCCTTGAGGGTATTTTGGAAAGAAAGGGAGTCTCAGTCGCATCAGTCGATCCCTGATGTACCTTAGGGTTCAGCCCTTGGCCCGCTTCGCTTCTAATTTTGCACAACATCGCTGGAAACAATCATCCTTTTACATGGATTTTCTTGCCACTGCTATTTCTCATTTCGGCCTGACAACCACACAGCCGGTGTACAGAACTTGACATGCCAAAAAGACTTTATATTACCTACACTCAAAGTCTATGCTCCCTTCAGAAGTCTGCTGTCAGTGAGTGAGTAAGTGAGTGGCACCTCATGGTGCAGACACAAAGAGGCACAAGAACTTTCCTGAACTTTCATTGTCACTGTACCTCAATAGTGGAAGAATCTGTCTTTTCTCCATTTCAGTTTTCAGGACACTTCAAATAATAACTCTTCTATGGGCACTTGACTCCCAACTATTACAAATGCAATCTTAAAACAGTGTAATTTGTTGGACTCACATACAGGGCATAATTTTAACTGCCTAGTAAATATAAAACACATAATCCATCTTACACATTTTGTGTTATCTTTCTATATCCATGATGCCTGCTAGAGCTTGGGTCCCCCCAATAGGGTTTTCGAAATTTCACTAGTTTTATTTTTAATTTTTTAATTGTAGTTTGATTTCAAAATTCAGTTTAAAGTTACATATATTAAATTTTTTGAATGTGCAAGAGTGCTGCATGATGTAATACAGGAGTGTAAAACTGAAGGGCCACAACCCTGCAGAGATTAGTTCCAACCCTGCTCCAACTCACATACCTGCAGTTTTCAAATAAGCCAGAAGGACTTGATTAGCTGGATCAGGTGCGTTAATTTTGGGTTGAAGCTAAACTCTGCAGGGCTGTAGCCCTTCAGGAACTGAGGGAATGTTTACACGTCACCTTTTCAACTAAAAACTGATTTTTTTTAATGCGTTTTGGCTGTTCATTTACCCGACAACGGCGTTTTGGGGGCCTGTAAAATCCAAGCTTTTGAAAACGTGTTTCAAAGTGCAAGGTTTTGAAAACGATTCCTCTACCGTCTGCATGTAAACAAGAAAAGCGGTGGCCTCATGCCCATGCGTATTCTCAGTCTATAGGTGTCCGGTTTCTATTTACAAAGTGATATAGACAACTATTGGCCTGGCATGCAAAATACAGCATTTTTCAACGTTTTCATTTTGACAATGTTTAGTAAATCGTTGTCGCGTAACGCCCGTTTCACACATACTCCGTTTGCAGTGCGTACGCGGTGCGTATTTTTTTCCGTACCCATGTTAACAGATTACAGCTTTCCCACAGCATGCGGATGCTGTCCGTCAGTCTGTTCCAGGTGCGGTGCGTCTGCAGCAGTGTGGCAATCGTTTCCATACCGAGTCAATTTTTTGCTGTGCTGCACTGCTGAGTTAAAGTGACAGCACTTTATTCGCATTAAAATTAACATCTAGTAATTTTAAAGTCAACACATGGCTTTTTTTTCTCGGGTAAAGCAAGGAAATGACACCTTATCTGGCATTTAGGTAAAAAATGTGAAATAATGGATAGCACTCGTACCTTCTTTGAGGTGGGAAAAAAAGGTCTTTATGACCTGCTTTTAAAAGGGTTTAAAAATGAAAGAAAATATGAGTCGGCTGTTTTTGTATAGCCTATTTTAAGTTTGAAAGCTATTGAAAAATCATTGTCAGAAATCATTAAACTCATCAACAACTACTCAAACATATCCGACTACTCCATAAATTGGGATAAATCAGTAATACTCCCATTATATAAAGACTTCGGAAGCACCATTATCTTTAAAAATAATCAGTTTAGGACAGGTAACATTACATATTTAGGAATACACTTCTCCCCAAATATATCAGATCTGTCTGATCTCAATTTCACCCCGGCATTAAAAACGACAGAAAATGACTTAAAGAGATGGATGAACCTACCGCTATCAATTATAGGAAGAATAGCCACAATCAAAATGTCTGTATTACCGAAAATAAACTATCTTTTTACAATGATCCCTAGACAACCCTCTAAAAAATGGTTTAATACATTAGACAGCATAATAAACAATTTCTATTGGAAAAATCAGAAACATAGAATTGCATTAAGAACATTACTAAAACCTAAAGAACAAGGAGGATTATCAGCACCTAACTTTCAATACTACTATCTTTCAGCACAGTTACAACACCTAACCAAATGGATAAATAATGACCAACACCACAACCCATGGATACAAGTAGAACAAACAGCATGCCAAGAAATCCCAATATCCGACTTACCACGTTTTAATAATAACATTAAAAAACACAGTCTATAAACACCGCAATCCAGACTGCACTAATGGCTTGGTGGAAAACGTCTCGGGTTATGACTATAACCCTTGTTCCCCGAGAAGGGAACGAGACACTGCGTCGTCGAGTGACAACACTCTGGGAACGCCCACAGCGTTACGCATCTGAAGCATGAATGAAATCAAGCCAATCTGATTGGTGTCGCGTCGTGACGTAGTAGATGACGGCATACCCGGAAGATACAAAAAGGAAGCTGATGCAAACACACACTAGCTCTTTTGCGATGAAGCAAGCGCTCTAGCCGTGATAGGTGTGGCGACGAGACGCAGTGTCTCGTTCCCTTCTCGGGGAACAAGGGTTATAGTCATAACCCGAGACGTTCCCCTTCGAGGGAACTCGCACTGCGTCGTCGAGTGACAACACTCTGGGAACGTTAATACCCACTAAGCCACACCAAATCACCCCACGTCCCAGTGTGAAGCTGGGTACCCAGGCACACTTAGGACGCAAGAACTCGAGCACCAGGCGTCACCGGGAGGTGCAGACTGTAGAATCTTATGAAGGTGTGCGGGGTGGCCCACCCGGCCGCCTCGCATACCTCTTGAAGCGAGACGCAGAAAGGAGGGCCACTGAGGAAGCCAAGCTCCTGGTGGAATGGGCCCTCACGGCCATGGGTGAAGGCAAATTGCGCACCCTATAAGCCGTGGCTATAGCCTGGACGATCCAGTTACTGATCGTCTGAGTTGACGCAGGCAGCCCCTTCTTGGGTGAGCCAAAGCACACCAACAACTGGTCTGACCTTCTCCAATGGGAAGACTTCTCTAGATAAATACTCAGGGCTCTGACCGGGCAGAGCAGATGAAGTCTCCCCTCTTCTGCCGTCAGGTGGGGAGGGGGATGGAAAGCCTGAAGAACCAGAGACCGGGCTCCCTGAGATGGAACCTTGGGAATGTAACCCGGTCTAGGGTGAAAGATGGCCCTTACTCAGCCGGGGGCAAACTTCAGGCAAGTTGGCGTGACCGCCAAGGCCTGGAGATCTCCCACTCTCCTCAGAGAGGTAATGGCGAGTAGAAAGGCCACCTTCAGGGTCAGGTTCTCAGGCTCAGCCAGCTCTAGTGGCTCGAAGGGGGCCTCAGCCAGCCCTTCCAGAGCCACCGCCAGGTCCCAGGTTGGGACTCTGGAGCGAGCCGCAGGCCTCACCCGCCGAGCCCCACGGAGGAACTGTACAACCAGGTGGTGCTTCCCCAAGGGTCCATCACCTAGAGGTGCGTGGAAAGCCCAAAGGCAGCCACGTACACCTTCAGGGTGGACGGGGTAAGACCAGCGGAGAAGCGATCTTGGAGGAACTCCAGCACTGAAGCCACTGGGCAGTTAACTGGATCCACCTCACGCTCTCTACATCAAGTGGAAAATACATTCCACTTGAGGCTGTACAGTCTCCTGGTAAAAGGAGCCCTGGAGCTGAGTAAGTTCTCGACCACTTCTGCTGACAGGCCCGCCTCTAGGTACCGAGCCCCCTCAGGGGCCAGGCCCAGAGGCTCCAAAACTCTGGCCGGGGGTGAAATATTGTGCCCCCTGCCTGAGAGAGCAGATCCCTCCTCAGAGGAACCTGCCACGGAGAGTCGTCTAGCAGAGCTATGATGTCCGAGAACCATACTCGAGTGGGCCACCGGGGTGCTACTAAGAGCAGGCTGATGCCCTCCCGGCGGACCCGCTCCAGAACTCTCGGGAGCAGAGCGATCGGGGGAATGCGTACAGACGCAGCCTCGGCCACGTCTGCATCATGGCGTCCAGCCCTAACGGAGCTGGATGCTTGAGAGAGAACCACAGTGGACAGTGGGACGTCTCTCGAGACGCGAACAGGTCCACTTCCACTGGGCCAAATCTCTCACACCTGGCCTCCACCACCTCTGGGTGGAGTCGCCTCTCCCCGGGCCTCAGCCCCTGCCTCGACAGGATGTCTGCTCCCTGATTTTGGTCTCCGGGAATGTACATCGCCCTGAGGGACGATAACTTCCCCTGGGACCACAGGAGGATTTGATGCGCCAGTCTGCATAGAGGGCGCGACCTCAAACCCCCCTGGTGATTGAGATACGCGACAACCGAAGTGTTGTCTGAGCGTATCAGGACATGGTGGCCGCGGAGGTCCGGGTAAAAGCTCCTCAGAGCTTTGTAGACCGCCAGCATCTCCAGGCAGTTGATGTGCCCTGAAGAAATGCCGGGTCTCCCACAGACCTCTCGCAAAACGGCCTTCCATGACCGCGCCCCAACCAGTGAGGGAAGCATCTGTTGAAGCGGCTCTCCGGCAACATGATGCTCCCAGCACTGGTCCTTGGGACAGGAACCAAGGTTTCCGCCATATGACGAGGGAACGAAGGCATTTGCGCGTTACCCTGATCATATGAAACGGATTTCCCCTCGGGGAAAACCCCCTGGCCCTAAGCCACCACTGTAGGGGTCTCATGTGCAGCAGGTCAAAAGGTATCACCTTGGACGCTGCTGCCCTGAGCCCCAGCAGTCTCTGAAACTGCTTCACAGTGAGGCTGCGGCCCGGCTTCACTCAGGAGACCATCGCCAGTATGGACTCCACGCGTGCGGGGGACATTTGTGCCCGCATTGACGTGGAGTCCCATACAACCCCCAGGAACGTAGTCCGCTGGGAGGGCGTCAACACGCTCTTCTTCGTGTTGAGTCTCAGTCCCAAGCATCTGATGTGGGCCAGAACGACATCTCGATGCCGAACCGCCACCGCGAGGGGAGAGTGCCAGGCCGAAGGGAAGAACCCGATATTGGTACGCTTCGCCCCCGAAAGCGAACCTCAGGAACTTCCTGTGACATGGAAGGATGGAAATATGGAAATATGGAAGTATGCGTCCTTTAGATCTATCGTGACGAACCAGTCCTCGGACTGGATCTGACTCACGATGGCTGGAATTATGAGCATCTTGAACCTGAATCTCCTCAGAGACCGATTCAAGAGCCTGAGATCTATAATCGGACGCAACCCACCATCCTTCTTTGGAACTATGAAGTACCGGCTGTAGAACCCGGAGTCCCTGTCCGCCAAAGGAACCCGCTCTATGGCTTCCTTGGCTAACAGGGCTTGTACTTCTTGTTCCATAACCCGAACCTGCTCTGGGCCGACCACAGTCCGGACCACCCCGTTGAAACTCGGGGGAGGAGAACCGAACTGCAGCCTGTAACCCAGCTCTACAGTCTGCAGGACCCATGTAGATACACTCGGAAGGCATGACCATGCGCCAAGATAATCTACTAAGGGAACCAGCCTCTCGAGGCTGGCCTCGGGTGTCAACCGAAACTCGTTCCCGACCCCCCTGAAGCGGCTAACCGGCAGGGAGCGGTCGAGAACGATTTTCGGTGGGCGCACACGTTCGCTGCCCAGTCGCAAGTCCCCTTGGAGGCGACGAAGGCAGCGTGTGTGCGCGGGAAATCAGTGAGGCCCGAAGCGTCTTTGACGGCGGGAACACAGCACTGATTTCCCGAGAGCTCCTGGGGGAAAACGACCTCGGTCGCTCCTACCCGGGAGAGGGGGCTGGCCAGCAGGGGCCTCATCTAAGGGAGCAGCTCGACAGGGCCGCAATACTAGGGCGGACACTGCGCCTAGCAACCGCCTGAAACTGATGTGTCCCGCAGGCCACCAGGCGGCGAGAACGACATCAACTTCAGGAGGGCTCCCTCTTAGATGAATATCCAGACAAGTCAAACACGCTTGGGTGACAGACCGATTAAAGTATCTAACTTATCAAAGTCAGATAACATACACTCAATTCCTCAGAATTAAATGTCATCATAATCACCCAACCCGTGCAACCTAGTCTGAATAACAGGCTGAATAAAAAATACATCTAACTCCTCACGTTAGATAATATTAATTAAATGCAGCCATAATATGGTCTGAATGATAGGCTGAATATCTAACTCCTCAAAGTCAGATCCTATATTATTTAATTCCTCAGAATTAAATACAGCCCAAATCATCAGACGATACTGTTTTATTGTATTTATATGGCTCGTAACCATACGTTGCCTCAGCAACGTGGCTCGAGCCGTTATAATACAATTGGCTTTCATTCCTCGGAAAAAAAGTCAAACAGGCGCGAGGCTGAAACACCCGAAAAGCGCACGGTAGTACGCGTCGAGATATTTCTCAATGAAAACAGCCAGCACCCTCAGGCGCTGACCGCATGCCTCGCACCCAACAGTATCCACAATACAGTGAAACATGGTCGGAAATAACACCAGACGATACTGCTTTATTGTATTTATACGGACTCGTAAACCACACGTTGCCTCAGCAACGTGGCTCGAGCCCTTATAATACAATTGGCTTTCATCCCTCGGGAAAAAAAGCCAAACAGGCGCGAGGCTGAAACACCCGAAAAGCGCACGGCAGTACGCGTCGAGATATTTCTCAATGAAAACAGCCAGCACCCTCAGGTGCTGACCGCATGCCTCGCACCCAACAGTATCACATTTCACCGTATCACGTTGTATCACTTCACTAGCAGACTCGAACCTACGCACTGCCTTTTTTTTTTTTTTTTTTGGCAACGCGAGATTGAATCTAGCGTAGGAAATGGCGAGCCTCGATACGGAGCACGTCTAATTCCTCAGAATCAGACAGCTCACGCATCGGGTCCTCCACCCCGGGGGAAGAAGCCGCAGCGCGGGCTTCCACACGGGGAAGGAGAACAATGGAACTGTCAAACAGGGAAGGAGAAGATGCCTCAGCACCCTCTCAAGTTCCCCTGACAGCCCATCTGCGAGTCCCATGATTGATCAACCGTGCTGTCTTTTTTTTTTTTTTTTTGACAGACACGGGACCAGCCACGGGGTTCGCGAGCCCTGCTTGTGAACAACGTTGGTAGACAAACAACATCAAATAAGACTGACAAAACAGAGCGCTTCGCTGAAGAGCAAAAAAGCTAGTGTGTGTTTGCATCAGCTTCCTTTTTGTATCTTCCGGGTATGCCGTCATCTACTACGTCACGACGCGACACCAATCAGATTGGCTTGATTTCATTCATGCTTCAGATGCGTAACGCTGTGGGCGTTCCCAGAGTGTTGTCACTCGACGACGCAGTGCGAGTTCCCTCGAAGGGGAACTAATAAAATCACCGGTCAATCTCTATCACCGCACAATCTTTCACCAATCTGGAATAACCCGGACTTCACTATTAACAAAATCCCACTTGTCAATAAACACTGGATGGAGAAGGGCGTTATATATTTACATCATCTATATAAGGACAATACATTTATACAATTTGCAGAGCTATCAAAAAAATACAATCTAGATAAAAAAACACCATTACTTTTATTTACAAATAAAGACTGCAATCACTACTAAAATCGGTCACATACAACTACAACAGGCACCAGTACTAGACAAAATTGGGACGATTAGCCAATCATCGAAACTAATAAGGAAAATATATGATTTATTAACTTCTGCAGATAATACACACTCGGTACCAGCTAAAAAATGGGAACAGGATCTCACAGATATCAATTTCTGGAACACAATCTGTACAAATACATTTAGCTTCAGTGTAAATAAAAATATTCAATGAATCCAATACAAAGTAATACATAGAACGCATTTAACTCTACAAAAATTGTTTAAAATGGGTATAACTGAAACAGACAAATGCATACACTGTACTCTAAACACACCAGACACATATCTTCATGCACTATGGTAATGTCTGTCTGCCACCCTATTCTGGAAGGAAGTTATCAAAAACCATTTAAAAAATGTTTAACTGTAACATCCCTGTCTTCCCATCATCATGCCTGTTAGGTGATCAATAATACCCAATACAATAGAACACACAGCTCCACTACTCCTCTCTCTAGCCATTGCTAAGAAAACAATTTTCTTACACTGGAAAGACAAAACTAATATCTCTACTACACACTGGACTCAATTGTTAAGAAATCATATAACCCATGAAAGACAAACTGCAACAGCAAAAAAACGACTGGACACATTCACAAAACAATTCACCCCCCTTCTTTTAATCTAGATAAGTAGATAGCATCCAAGTTTTTTTTTGTTTTTTTTTTATTATTATTATATCTAAAACTACTAAAGTATATAAGTAGATGCTTAATAAGGGGGAAAAAATAGTACAACTAAATTGATGCCTCAATAGCAATAATAATAAGAATGTCATTGTCTTATGTGCTATATATAAATATTAGTTTAATACACTTCTACGTGTATATATACATATATATATATATATATATATATATATATATATATATATATCTGTGTGTGTGTGTGTGTGTGTGTGTGTGTGTGTGTGTCTATATATATATATATATAATTATGAACATTTATTAGATGCACACAAGTAAATATGTAAGCACAATTGTGTTTATCTCTACTCCATATCAATATATCCTCATGTAATAGGTATTTGTATGAAATCAACATCTACACTCACCTAAAGGATTATTAGGAACACCTGTTCAATTTCTCATTAATGCAATTATCTAATCAACCAATCACATGGCAGTTGCTTCAATGCATTTAGGGGTGTGGTCCTGGTCAAAACAATCTCCTGAACTCCAAACTGAATGTCGGAATGGGAAAGAAAGGTGATTTAAGCAATTTTGAGCATGGTATGGTTGTTGGTGCCAGACGGGCCGGCCTGAGTATTTCACAATCTGCTCAGTTACTGGGATTTTCACGCACAACCATTTCTAGGGTTTACAAAGAATGGTGTGAAAAGGGAAAAACATCCAGTATGCGGCAGTCCTGTGAGAACATGGATCCATCATGCCTTGTTACCACTGTGCAGGCTGGTGGTGGTGGTGTAATGGTGTGGGGGATGTTTTCTTGGCACACAATAGGCCCCTTAGTGCCAATTGGGCGTAGTTTAAATGCCACGGCCTACCTGAGCATTGTTTCTGACCATGTCCATCCCTTTATGACCACCATGTACCCATCCTCTGATGGCTACTTCCAGCAGGATAATGCACCATGTCACAAAGCTCGAAATCATTTCAAATTGGTTTCTTGAACATGACAATGAGTTCACTGTACTAAAAGGGCCCCCACAGTCACCAGATCTCAACCCAATAGAGCATCTTTGGGATGTGGTGGAACGGGAGCTTCGTGCCCTGGATGTGCATCCCACAAATCTCCATCAACTGCAAGATGCTATCCTATCAATATGGGCCAACATTTCTAAAGAATGCTTTCAGCACCTTGTTGAATCAATGCCACGTAGAATTAAGTCAGTTCTGAAGGCGAAAGGTGGTCAAACACAGTATTAGTATGGTGTTCCTAATAATCCTTTAGGTGAGTGTATATGTACCTATGTACATTTGCACTTTTTATTTTATTCATTTATTCATTTATTTATTCATTCATTTATTTATTTATTATTATTATTATTATTATTAAAGTAGGCCTACTATATAAATATAAAGTAATGAATTGAATAAAACGTTGTTTAAATGTACTACATTAAAACATGACCTCTATGAAAGTGTAAACAAAGATAATTGCAATTCTGACAAGCTATGGTCAGTAACAACTTGGATTTGAAAAAAAAAAAGAATAAATGCTGTTTGTGGTAGGCCTATACAACCGCGGATCAGTTGCGCGCTGCAAACGCAGCATATATGAAAGCACAAAAGCGCGTGCTGCTCCTGCACCCCATACGCATTGCAACACGCACCACATACGCACTGCAGATGGAGTATGTGTGAAACGAGCGTAAAACATACCCTGTGCCCTATTTTAAAGATCTGAGCGCATGGTCTGAAGTGCATGGCACAGGTGCACTTAGGGCGTGGCCAAATCCACTTTTGCTAGTTTAACGACAGAAAAAAACGGTGTGGTCCAAAATGATTGTACCTAGTCTCTTAATAAGTCACGGGTGTGTTTTGGGCGTAACATGCAATAAACCAATCAGAGTCTCATCTCCCATTCCCTTTAAAAGCCAGTTGCGCTTGCACCATGACGGATTTTCTAGTTACATGGCGGATCTGCAAGCGGAAAGACTGAACGCTTTGTAACAGAATGCTCCACAGAGGAATACTTTTGTTTTGTAATGTTTAAAACTGTTAATAATCTTATTAATGCTCTTATTAATCTGGTTATTAATCCCTGTGTGTTTAATAACCAGAGTGATAACTGCGTTGGGCTGAAACTAGCAAAAACACTTGTGCCACACATGGCATCGCATTGTGTCGGGTGTATGATAGTTTTGCACCCCTGATATAGTACTTGCTGATAAACAGTATATATGCAATTTCTGTCACAGTATATTACATTTATATGTAAATTATAATACCTTTACTTATATACAATACCTTGACCATGTATGATTCAGCAGCATGGACTGAATCAGATCAGGTTAGCCCTAATAACTTTTAAATGAAAGACAAAGCACAACTCCACCAGCTCATCTACTCTGGCTTTTATCCAATTGAACTGTGTAAAAATGGCCAGAAGCACAAAGTAATGCATTACGCCAAAGTGTTTAATAAACATTAATGCAATTAACAAAGTCTCCCATAAATGTACACCATGCAGCTAAATTATAAACTCTGCACATTCTATTTGTTTGAAGTAACAATGAAAGTTTTAGAATGAAAGGCTGAGAAAGTTGAATAATCACACCAGTGATTATAAGGACTCCTATAATGGGTCTATAACAGGCCAGCTGTCACTCTCCTCTTCCTTTTTTTTTTAGAGGCACAGAATTTACCTGTTTAACAAGAATCAGAAATATACCACTGCAGGGTAAAGCTGCTTCTGTTACTGGTTTGTGGTATTAACATTAGTAAGCTTGTCTCAAATAACACTTCTTATCTTTTCTATATTGTATGTTTTCCGTGGCTTCATTTAAAATACACATAAATTAATTTACATTGGTAAAAACCAATTGCACAAATGGTTTCCAAGAAGAGTGAAATACAACCCAAGGCAAATGTAATTTTTTTTTTAAGTTGGTATTAAAATTACAAATGAAAAAAGTGCAAAGTGGTGCATGTACTAAGAGAAAGAGATTTCAGATCTCTGCCTCAATTGGAACTCATTGGAATTAAGTTTACCCTGTGACAACCAATGTGGAAGCAAAAAACCTATAAGTGTGAAACAGGCTAAATCCTTGTTGCATCTCATTGCAGACAAACACAAAATGCTCTGGTAAGAGAAAAAAACTCTTTAAAAAGACGACGGAGGGAGGCAGCAAGCGATACGTAGGCGGTCGGCTCTAAATCATCAACAATTTGATACTGTGCATAGTAAATTAGCATAATAACCCAATTTAGAGGAATCAAAGTTCAACCCGTTTCTGCTTGATTTGCTTCAATTTTGGAATAATCATTTCCCTGTAATTATTTCCACTGTGATCACAAGCATCAAAACCATAAAGCACTTTGACTTTATGAATGTGCAACCTCTCAACACAAGCACTTTCCTTTCTTCTATGTTAAATAGATCATTGTGCCTTTTAACATTACATTTGAGCTTTTATAACATTTTTTCATAATGACTTTAAATGTATTATAGCTCAGCTCAGTTTGCATTCAAAGAGGGTGCAAACCAAGCATACAGCAAATCTGTTGAATTTAAATCTCAGACTGAAAATCAGTCAATAAACAAATTTGTATGGTTAGTTTACTATACAGTTCACTCTTTCCGGTGAGCTGACAGTTTACAGTAACAGGATATAAATACTGATCAATTTTGATTTTATGTTAACTTAGAGACATGTTGAGAAAGAGAATGTGACTTTGATTCTCAAAATGCTTTGTGATCACATTGTGTGATTTCTGTTTTGTATAATCTTTCGGGTCTGATTACGGTGTTGATTATTAGGCCTGATTTTTGATTTGTTAGATTATTCATTTTGATTTCTCTTCAAGGATGCAAACTTATCAGTACAAAAAAGATGCAAACCAGTGAGATTTTGTTTTAAAATGTGGATTTACAGTTAGAATGAGGATCTCTCTACTTCATTTGTAATTTGGCCACTACTTCTACTATTGCTACTACTACTACTAATATTACCCATTTAATAAGACAACAATATTACAATATTAAAAATATTATTATTAAATAACATAAATTAATCACTTTTACCCATTCAATACAAAGACTATACAATAATAACAATTATTTTAATATTATTTAAAATTACATTTTTATTCTATTGAAATATAAAAAATTTACAAATTGTTAAAGAAATATATTTAAAAAATAATAATACTGTATAGTAAAATAACGTTTACAGAAAATTTGTAAAATTGCAATATTAATATTTACTATTATTTACTATTGACTATTTTTTGCTTTCAAATGTTAAACTACAGGAAGACTTTAAAGCTCCTCTTTTATTGACAAAATATTTTATATACGAAATACACTTTAATACGCAACACAAATTTTACATTGGATCATGAGCTTTTTGCGAGTAAATGAACACAGTGCTGCTCTTGAAAGCGCTAAGCTCTCATTTAATTTCCCGTGACTTCTTGCAGAACCCTGCAAATGCTGGGTTTTCACAAAAGGTGACAAGTTTGCATCCTTGCTTTTTTTGTCTGTTTATTCACTCACATTTCTGTTTCTGATTTTTCAGTTTCGGCGCAACTAACCTTCACCATCAGAGAGATCAAAACACAGGGAAGGGTCAGCAGAACCATGTTCTCTATAAACCAGCAGAACCACATTGAAGCGTTTCGAACCCCGACAACCCGGAGAACCTCCTTGAGACGGCGCTCCTTCTCCAGAACCAGGCCTTTGATGGTCTGGCAGGCTGTGTAGATGAACGCTAGCACCAGGAACATGGGCAACATGGTGCCAATGGATGAAACAAAGCTGCAGGAATGACCAGAGCTGATTTCAGAACACCCAAAAATCAACATGCCATCATTCACTCACATCCTTTTACAAAAAAAAAAAAAAGCTTTGGATTGAGTAACTGAATAAATGAAAGAATTTACATGTGAGGGTGAACTAGTGTTATTTTAGTATCATTGATATACTGTTATAGGTTTTGTTAATATTTTAAATTCAATTGTATTTTCATATTTTCTGTTTTCATTTTAATTTCAGTTCATTTTAGTTGTGTCTATTTCAAGTTTTACTGAAAATCATGATGTTGATGTTTATAATACCATAACATCTTCATGCCTTATAGGCACATTTAGCAGATTAGAGCCGGGTAATAATATAGTTTACATTTTGTGACAATACAAGCAATCAAGCAGATCAAACTTAGTATTTATCGCCCTACACAAGGATACAGTATGCATCTGAAAAAAGTTGGACATACTTATATATCCAATTTGATATAAACAGTTATGTGATAATATAGTTACATTTGATATACATTTTCTATATAGATTAATGTACGTGAGTATATTGTATGTGGATAAAGTTGGATATTAAATACATCCAACTTTACAAATTTGTCATTTTTATTCATTTTTGGTAACACTTTATAATGCCTTCATGTATAATGCATTGTAGCATTTCATAAATGGATGTAAGCAAAGTTTCCAAGGTTACTGTTGGTAATACACTAAGACGTCATGGTTTGAAATCATGCATGGCACGGAAGGTTCCCCTGCTTAAACCAGCACATTTCCAGGCCCGTCTTAAGTTTGCCAATGACCATTTGGATGATCCAGAGGAGTCATGGGAGAAAGTCATGTGGTCAGATGAGACCAAAATATAACTTTTTGGTCATAATTCCACTAAACGTGTTTGGAGGAAGAAGAATGATGAGTCCCATCCCAAGAACACCATCCCTACTGTAAAGCATGGGGGTGGTAGCATCATGCTTTTGGGATGTTTTTCTGCACATGGGACAGGGCGACTGCACTGCATTAAGGAGAGGATGACCGGGGCCATGTATTAATACTATGTATAATAATAACCAAGGAGTGGCTCTGTAAGAAGCATATCAAGGTTCTGGTGTGACCTAGCCAGTCTCCAGACCTAAACCCAATAGAGAATCTTTGGAGGGAGCTCAAACTCCGTGCTTCTCAGCGACAGGCCAGAAACCTGACTGATCTAGAGAAGATCTGTGTGGAGGAGTGGGCCAAAATCCCTCCTGCAGTGTGTGCAAACCTGGTGAAAAACTACAGGAAACGTTTGACCTCTGTAATTGCAAACAAAGGCTACTGTACCAAATATTAACATTGATTTTCTCAGGTGTTCAAATACTTATTTGCAGCTATATCATACAAATAAATAGTTAAAAATCATACATTGTGATTTCAGGATTTTTTTTTTTTAGATTATGTCTCTCACAGTGGACATGCACCTACGATGACAATTTCAGACCCCTCCATGATTTCTAAGTGGGGGAACTTGCAAAATAGCAGGGTGTTCAAATACTTATTTTCCTCACTGTATAAATATTTTATATATAAATATAACACATTTTTCATCAATATAGACATGCATGTGTGTGTATTTATATATATATATACATAATAATTATACCCAGTACTCACAAATATATTATATAAACACAAACTTTTATTTTGGATGCGATTAATATAATATTTATAATATTAATATAATATCTACAGATTACTTGTTACATCTGAAATTGGTTGTTTGTCATTTTTTTATGTATTATACTTTCTTAAAGTGCAACAATTTATATATAAGTATTATAACTGTGGTTAAAATCATTATTGAGATCATCAAATGCATTAAAAGATGTATTACAACTAAGACATTAAAAATACTTTATAATGCATTAAAGGTGCCCTAGAATGATTTGAAACAACATTTTAAATTGTTCTCTGGTATAAACATAGAGGGTATATGGCTTATTTAAGGTCAATAATTGTCCAGATACGGTTTTACAGGTCCATTTGCAACTCTAGAAATCTTCCCTAGGATGAAATGGTCTGTTTTTGACTTATTTGGAAGGGTCATGAATATTAATGCAGAGTTCTGCTCTGATTGGCTGTTTCACTGCGGCTCAATGATAGCAGGCACAACTTTACTGACCGTCTTGACGATGGAGAGATTAGGCATTCAACCTTATATGTTTGAGCCTGTTTCTGATGAAGATGCAGATTTTGAAGAACAACAACATGTTTTGAGATTGGAAATGGACGCTTCTGAATAGTAAGTTAAGTCTTTATTTTAATTAGGAATCTGCAAAATCATTACGTCCGTACCAGAACTTCAGCCTAAACGATAACCAGCATATAGCATTAAATATACACATCAGCAGTCACAACTTTTTTAGCATTGTAAAAAACATTTTAATTATTGTAATGTGTCCCTGTATGATTTTCCAATGATAGCTTCTTCACTTTGAATCACAAACTGAACTGGGTAGCGCTTAAATATGTTGTTTGTACAGTAACGTTTGAGTTTGACAGTAGAGTACTGATTTAAAATTCTTCTGTTGTCAAAAATATAAATAAATAAATATCAAATTACTATCGTTTCAACTTAAATGGTGGAGGTGGTGACGTTAGCTAGAAGGATCGTGTGAGCTATGTGTAAGCAACTAAACTAACATAGTGTATGTTACGTATCTATGGTTGCATTTTGTAATTTATGACAACACTGGCATGAAATAAGATTAACCTTTGTCATTAGACATACTATTTAGTTATGTAAGCTACTTGGATTATCCTATTCTTA
This sequence comes from Romanogobio albipinnatus, assembly GCA_023566225.1. NCBI lineage: Eukaryota > Metazoa > Chordata > Actinopteri > Cypriniformes > Gobionidae > Romanogobio > Romanogobio albipinnatus. Next base: position 61,564,375 of record CM042239.1, read on the forward strand.
CCGTATAGCATCTTGCGTTGGATATAGACAACAACAGGAATATTATCGTTAATGTTGTCTCTCTAAGAAACTTTCAATTTAATCAGAAATGGTTTAGACAGTCAAGAAGTGGATGAAATCACTTACTGCTTGCAGGAATATGGTTGGAATGGCCCCTTTCTTCAGTGTCAGACACTGAGCAAAGCCTGCTTGATATTGTCCCAGGTTTGAAAAACTGTCCGTGGTGAAATGGGCCGAGCAAACTAACAACTTTGAATTAAATTGTTGCGGTATCCGATTATAAATAAACATCAACCATGCCTATTGACATGTTTTATCTGTGGGAAGAGTATGAAACGTCTTCACATCCCCTGCACAGCCTGGAACATAACATTTGTTTCCATGATCTGCCATGTTCGCTATCCTTGCGTGATGCTTGTTTACCTGCAGAGATGATACGGCTGCGCAGTTTCGCCAGATAGTGAACATGTGCTTGCATATGCAAATGTTGGGGGGCGTACATATTAATGATCCCGACGATTGCATCACTGTTGGTGGTATGTTGAGATTCGCCTATTTTTCCGTGGTGTTTTTCACAAACAAGATTTAAATATGAACGAGGAGGCAATGGTGTTTGAGACTCACTGTATGTGATTTACATGCACTGAACTCCTGTTATTTAACTATGGCAAGGTTAATTAAATTTTTCATTCTAGGGCACCTTTAAATACGGGCACCTTTTTAATATGTCTGTATAGTTATTAGTTTTAGATATTTTAGTACTTAAACTAAAAGAACGTGAGAAATGTTGCCTTGGCAACTGGTTTCAGTTCAAGTTTATTTTAAGTAATGATTTTATGGTTTTAGTGTTAGTTAAATATAATAACCCTGGGGTGAACTAACAAGATTGGTGCTGTAATAATGACCTCTGCTCGTCAAGGTGCTGCTGATAAGGTTCTGAATGAATCTTGCTGTGCTGGATGATCTTTACACCACACACAGAGCTCAGTGTCAGTTTGATTCATCATTCAGTGCCGGTTTGATAATACAGTAAGCCTGTATTAAAGTACTCTCATAAGGCCAGTAAAATGTCATGTCAATATCAGAGCAGAAAGTTCCGGAAACAAAGTGCTGTCTGTGCTCAATTAGCCAGCAGCTCAAATATATCATGTGCTATCAAAATATGACAAGCTATAGATTTCTCATATCAGTTCTGCTTACCTTTCATAAATACAGTCAGGGAGAGACGCAGCAATACAATTAGAGCTGACACCAGAAACAGTCAAGGGGCGATGATAATAAACTCTTTTAAACGCATTAATTCACCATCACATCTCCCTCAACTCTCTTCAGTTACATTCACACAGCAGCGGAAATGGTTGCCAGTCCTTATGTAAACTGCTAAATATGGCAACATTAACAAACTTTGGTTATAAACAAGAATGACGAGCACATTCTGTCGCCATTAAGAAAGATTTGCGCCTGCTGAGCATTGTTCAAACATTATGTCTGTGTTGTTTTAGCATCCGATTCATTGATGGAATATAAATATTGCCACTGTTACAACTTACACACTATATAATTTTGGTCCCACTTTATATTAGGTGGCTTTATCTACTATGTACTTACATCACAGAATAAGTACAATGGTACTTAATGTGTTCATATTGTATTGCAAACCACTTTTACTTTGAGGTGGGATAGGGGTAACGTTAGGGACGATGTGGTGGTATGGGTAAGTTTAAGGGCAGGGTTAGGTGTAAGGGAAGTATCTACAGTGTAATTATAAATGTAACTAGAGAAAAAAATTACAAATTTCTGTTTGCCAAACACAGAGCGATTCACACATAGATGTGCGGTTTAGATTGGGTTTGTGTTCAAGAGCTGCAAGCTGCAAGGGGTCTATATATATATATATATATATATATATGTACACACCTATCAGGCATAAAATTATGGTGGATAACACTGATTATCTCTTCATCACGGCACCTGTTAGTGGGTGGGATATATTAGGCAGCAAGTGAACAATTTGTCCTCAAAGTTGATGTTTTAGAAGCAAGAAAAATGGGCAAGCGTAAGGATTTGAGCGAGTTTGACAAGGGCCAAATTGTGATTCAGACAACTGGATCAGAGCATCTCCAAAACTGCAGCTCTTGTGGGGTGTTCCCGGTCTGCAGTGGTCAGTATCTATCAAAAGTTGTCCAAGGAAGGAACAGCAATGAACCGGCGACAGGGTCATGGGCGACCAAGGTCAAAATGGTATTCCCTGGTGGCTGTGGCTCTTTCAGCAGGAAAATGCGCCCTGTCACAAAGCAAAAATGATATCAATCTAATCGAGCATCTGTGGGATGTGCTGAACAAACAAGTTTGATCCATGGAGGCCCCACCTCACAACTTACAGGACGTACATGATCTGCTGCTAACATCTTGGTGCCAGATACCACAGCACACCTTCAGGGGTCTAGTGGAGTCCATGCCTGGAAGGGTCAGGGCTGTTTTGGCAGCAAAAGGGGGACCTTTTTTATTAGTTTATTTTTTTATGTCTATAGATTTTTTTTACATTTCAGTATTAAGTTTTAGTATTTCAATAGTAATTTTAAGTTTTCATTGTTTATTTATTGCTCCTTATTAATTTCAAATGCAGTTTCTAAATGTTACTTAAGTATCTTAAGGTTTTACTGTTTTTTACATGATGTTTGAAGGCGGCTATTGGATCATTAAAGGATTGATATTATAAATCCTTTTGATTTATAAATCGTCTCGGTTACATATGTAACCCTCGTTCCCTGAAGGAGGGAACAGAGACGTACGTCGGAACTGACTGACGAATTGGGATCTATTTTCAGAGACCAATCTACTTTGAGTATATAGAAACAAGCCAATAAACATTGGCATGCGGTTCACGCACCGCCCCGCACATGGGTATAAAACACGGAAGTGAACAACGCATACCGCTTTTACAACTGAGGAGCCGAGATGTGACTCGGGCCTGCAGCTGAAGCACAGCACCTGGCGATGGGACGTACGTCTCCGTTCCCTCCTTCAGGGAACGAGGGTTACACACGTAACCGAGACGTTCCCTTTCAGTTGGTCACGTTCGACATACGACGGAACTGACCAACAAATTGGGATCCCTACAAAAACGCCAGGGTGCTGGCCCTTCCAGCGCCCTGCTTAAGCTCACTGGGTGCTCCCAGTTGGAGCAGTAGACAGGGCTTAAGGCAGGGAGGTCCGAAACTGCTGTTTCAGCAAGACCCACTCAGTGTGACTATTGGATAATGCTGCGAAAGCGTGCCCGTCTCGGGAGATGGTACGCTGCGGAGCCATGTCCTCCGGAGGAGGAGAGGTGGAGAATACTCATACGGACTAACCTATCTGGGTAGTAACAACATATGGCAGTCTCTGGGGTGGATCCAACCTGGTCCCAGGGGGGAAAGAACACACCCAGAGATGACAGAGCGGGCTCTGTCAAGGGAAAGACACAGGGCTAGCTGAGTAGGGTAGCAGGTATCGTGGAGAATACACATATGGGGTCGCCGTGAGGGAACCGCTACATATGGACCCAGCCTAACACACACGTTCCACAAGCATACGTGTGTAGGCCTGGCGTCAGACGGCCGCAACGTCTGACACCGAAGGGGGGACGGAGGAGCTCGACAGGGTTCACCATTTCTGGGGAACACAACTGGAGAAGATTAAACCCACGTGTCTGGGCCATAGGTGGGAGTGGCGTAGCAAGCCGACACAGGAACGGATACTTTGCGTCTACTGGCTGTTGGAGGCGAGTACACGGGAAGAAACCGGTTCCACGCGGAGGCTATAAAATCTAGCGAACGTGTTAGGTGTCGCCCAGCCCGCAGCTCTACAGATGTCTGTCAGCGAGGCGCCTTGAGTCAGCGCCCAGGAGGAAGCAAAACTTCTTGTGGAGTGCGCTCGCAACCCGAACGGGCAAGGCACGTCTTGCGATTGGTATGCTAAGACGATAGCATCCACTATCCAGTGGGCTAACCTCTGCTTGGAGACAGCCTTTCCCTTCTGCTGGGCTCCATAACAGACGAAGAGCTGCTCTGAGGTCCTAAAGCTTTGTGCCCGGTCAACACAAGCACAAAGAGCACGGAACCTTGCAGGTTCACCACCTGGTCCCGAAAGGTAGTGGTAGGAACCTTGGGCACGTATCCGGGTTACTGGGCCCGAATTCTAGGCACGATTTATTGACCGAAAATGCATGCATTTTCCCCCACCCTCTTGATTGAGGCCAATGCAGTCAGGAGTAAGGGCTAAGTCCCAAGAGGGTAGTGAGATAGAACGAAGAGGATTTAGTCTCCTCGCACCTCTGAGGAACCTGACGATTAAGTTGTGCTTCCCTAAGGATTTACCTTAAACTACATTGTGATACGCCGCTATTGCTGCGACATACACTTTCAGGGTGGAGGGAGACAGCCTTCGCTCCAACCCATCTTGTAGGAAAGAAAGCGCAACATTAATCGAACACTTCCGGGGGTCTTCACTGCGAGAAGAACACCATTCAACGAACAGGTTCCACTTCAAAGCATAGAGGCGCCTCGTAGAGGGGGCTCTAGCCGAAGTGATGGTGTCTACCACTGCTTGTGGTAGACCACCTAGAACCTCCGCGTCCCGTCCAGGGACCAGACATGGAGTTTCCAGAGGTCTGGACGCGGGTGCCATAGAGTGCCCCCTCCCTGAGAAAGAAGGTCCTTCCTCAGGGGAATCGGCCAGGGTGGGGCTGTCGCGAGGCGTGTGAGTTCGGCGAACCAGGTCCGGTTGGGCCAGTAGGGCGCAACTAGCAAGACCTGCTCCTCGTTCTCTCTGACCTTGCACAGAGTCTGTGCTAGAAGGCTCACTGGGGGAAACGCATATTTGCGTAGGTCCCGGGGCCAGCTGTGCGCCAGTGCATCTGTGCCGAGGGTACCCCCATTCAGGGAATAGTACCACTGGCAATGGGACGAGTCCGGAGTGGCAAAAAGGTCCACCTGCACGGCTCCGAAGAGGTCCCATATCAGCTGATCGGACCGGGGGTGGAGTCGCCACTCTCCCGGAAGTGGACACTGACGAGAGAGCTTGTCGGCTGTCTGGTTCAGCACACCAGCGATGTGAATGGCACGAAGCGACCTCAGATGCTTCTGACTCCACAATGTGGGTACCACTGAGCTCCGAGGAGCTAGGCAGAGATGCTATTTTGATGTTGTTGGCCCCCCGGTCCTCCTCCGGGGGGGAGGGGTGTGGACAGCATCTCCCTCCGAGCAGATCCATCCGTCCCTGGGCTTCCCGTCTCAGGGCCGCTTACCCTTATGTTTGCCGGCAGACTTAGCGGGGCCCTGAGCGGGTTGGGCGGCCCCTTTGCATCCGGCGCCCAGGGAGACGCCCTCGGCGACAAGCAGATGGAGGCACTGCGGCCGACGACTGGGTGGAGGCAGCAGCTGGTCGTCGGGGCAGGATTTTTTTATTTTATTTTTACCACCTCCATCTGCTTCTGGGCCACCAAAAACTGCTGGGTAAAGTTCTCGATGGCGTCGCCGAAGAGGCCAGCCTGACAGACAGGGGCGTTGAGGAACCGAACTTTGTCGGGCTCATGCATATCTGTCAGGTTTAGCCCCAGCTTCCTGGACCACTAGTGTGGACATCGCCTGACCCAGGGAGCGTGCAGTGACTTCCGTCACCCGGAGAGCAAGGTCCATCACCGCACGCAGTTCCTGCATAACCCCTGGGTCGGGACTACCCTCGTGCATGCAGGACAGAGAGCAGTGAGAGAGGGAAAAAGCTTATACAGATTATGGCCTTTTTGGCATTCCATATTTTGGCACCAAATAGTTCCACACTGCTAAGTTTTTCCAATGCACATCCGGGCAGCCACCCCAGAAAGCATGGCTGTCAACTCTGAATCTGATTCAGCATGAGCACACAATATTATAGTGGGAAACTCAGCATTATCATTTCCAGCGCATAACTCTCTCCGATGCAGCAATTGACATCTGTCCTCTGCCAGAGCCCCAAATGAAATGCTAGGTCCCCCCTTTTTTCAAAAAAGGACCAGCAATCCCATCTGTAAGCTACCAGCAGGCATGTGGGACAACTGAACACTCAAGCCCTTACGAGAAAGGCTTGAGACGAACAACACGCCGACGTGACCACGTTCTCCTGAGAGAACACTGATCACCCACGAACACCTTGCATGTTTATATGCGAGAGAGATCGTGGCCGTCAAATGAGGACAGGAAACAACCGCATCCAGAAACACACGGTTTGAGTGACATCTTGAAAAAGACACAGGGTCAAACGGTGTATGCTCTTTTAGGAATGGAAAATTGCTCTTTTAAAGTGCTGAAGCACTCAGGGAGATGGCCGCGGCTCCCTGCGGTCCGATAGTGCAAGCCCGTGGGTGAGCACTCAAAGGAAAACGCTCAGCGAACCAACACAGGAACTCTTTTTGCAGCCACTCAATGATTCACTTAAAGAAAATGCTACTTTTCTTATGTATCTTTAGAAAAAGAAATTTGTATGAATTTATGGCTCTAGATAAGTAGTTTTTTTTATCCAGATTCAGAGTTACTGAGGCATTTACAACATGAAACTCTTTTGCCCCTTATATTTACAATTCAGATTTAGGCTTTTGGTGTGGTGAAAAATGGCTCAACACAGACACAGACTGAAAAGCATAGATTAGCATTCTCTCCATTCTCTTCTGCATGGAACGGAAGGTTCCCCTGCTTAAACCAGCACATTTCCAGGCCCGTCTTAAGTTTGCCAATGACCATTTGGATGATCCAGAGGAGTCATGGGAGAAAGTCATGTGGTCAGATGAGACCAAAATATAACTTTTTTGTCATAATTCCACTAAACATGTTTGGAGGAAAAAGAATGATGAGTACCATCCCAAGAACACCATCCCTACTGTGAAGCATGGGGGTGGTAGCATCATGCTTAGGGGGTGTTTTTCTGCACATGGGACAGGGCGACTGCACTGTATTAAGGAGAGGATGACTGGGGCCATGTATTGCAAGATTTTGGGGAACAACCTCCTTCCCTCAGTTAGAGTATTGAAGATGGGTCGAGGCTGGGTCTTCCAACATGACAATGACCCGAAGCACACAGCCAGGATAACCAAGGAGTGGCTCTGTAAGAAGCATATCAAGGTTCTGGCATGGCCTAGCCAGTCTCCAGACCTAAACCCAATAGAGAATCTTTGGAGGGAGCTCAAACTCCGTGTTTCTCAGTGACAGGCCAGAAACCTGACTGATCTAGAGAAGATCTGTGTGGAGGAGTGGGCCAAAATGCCTCCTGCAGTGTGTGCAAACCTGGTGAAAAACTACAGGAAACGTTTGACCACTGTAATTGCAATCAAAGGCTACTGTACCAAATATTAACATTGATTTTCTCAGGTGTTCAAATACTTATTTGCAGCTGTATCATACAAATAAATAGTTTAAAAAATCATACATTGGGATTTCTGGATTTTTTTTTTGGATTATGTCTCTCACAGTGGACATGCACCTACGATGACAATTTCAGACCCCTCCATGATTTCTAAGTGGGAGAACTTGCAAAATAGCAGGGTGTTCAAATACTTATTTTCCTCACTGTATATCTTGGATGCCCTGGGGGTAAGCAAACATCACATTTTCATTTTTGGGTAAATAGGCTGCCTATATTGCCAATGCCAGCATCCACCACTGATTAAGACCATCTCTGCCGGACATCCGGAATTCACAGAACCACAGTGACATAGGGGTATATTAATAATTTTACAGAAAATTATGTTAACATTAATCTTTATTCCTTCCTTCTATCTGAACTTTCACAGTTCTCTAATTTTCTTAAAGCAATGATCTGTATAATTATTTCATCTCTACTAACTAATTACGAGCAATGAATTAATTGTGAAAGATGCATAACTTCATTTTATACAATAAGTAACAGGGCCATTAAAATCCTCCATCTTAGTGCATATTCTATTATTGTTATTATTATTTAAAAAAAAATTCGTATGTAGCCCAGTTACGACAACAAACAAGCCTGTATGCGCAAATCCATAAAAAATCTTTAGGTGTGTGCATGGTATCAAATTAAGATACATGGTAGCAAAAACACTTGCATTTGAGAATATCACCTGGCTAGGGTTTGAGAGCATAGAAGTGGTGTCTCAGTTTCCTGAAAGCAGCCTCATTCAAATCTATAAAACACACAGCTTTTCACACAAATCAATAAACACATTAAAACAACACAGTGCCGCTCTGCAGTGGCTGATATCCACGTCACCACAAATAAACAAATCCACACAAACCCCCGCTGATGGATTTTTCAGGCCGATGGAGAGAGCGAGAGAGAGAAAACCAATCAAAGCCAATATTAATTTGACATTTACTTCAGCCATGAATCACAGCCGTTGATTATGCTGTAAGATCGACTGAAAAACATCCCTTTTCTCTCTGCATGGTTTAACATCCCACTCTCAACACCAAACTATCATTTAAATATTAAAACTCCAACCATCAGTGTTTATATAATTTCTCATATTTCACAGTCACGGACCGAACGCCTGAACAAGGGCAGTTTTGCTGAAGGTAGTCACTCATAAACACTCACACACACAGTTTTGCTTACACGTCATCCATGTAACACGGGTATGGCATCTGTTGTGCGTATACTCCGAGCGGCTGACTGACTCCAGTCTGGACCTTAATGATTCCTCGATCCACCATGTCCTGCAGGTACACAAACCCTCCTCTCACGTACCGCAGGTCATTAAATGGGTTGTCACGGGCCGATGGGGACCAGGACCTAAAACACACATGAACACAATGTGTAAGTATACTTACTGATCAGTTTCTACAGTATGTGTGATATGATACAACTGCACTGGTACTTTACATTTTAGTTTTAGTTTTAGTAATTATGTGCTTTTGTCATTTTTATTATTTTTTTTTTTTAAATATTCAGTTTTAGCTTAATTTTAGTTCTCCAACTTATGCCTGTTATAGATGGTGCGATTTCGGCAACCTCATAAGATCATTGCAAATCACACTGTACGACATGGATCTAATAAACTTGGGTGTGACATGTATGTAGACTGTACGATGATGACAATATTGAATCATAGGCTACGACACAAGTTTGTATAGAAGAATAAAACATCATCAGCATCAACATGCGCTAGTGGTAAACAAATAGAGCGTGATGAATCGCACTTTGGCAAATGTGTTTTTTATGCATGCAAGAAAAAAAGAGGAGAAAGCGAAAGAGGGGAATATGAACCCACGCAATCATGGCTAGGGAAAAAAGGCTAACTTTTTTATGCTAATTTTGCAAATGGAGTTTGAGGTAAGTAGTTTTAAGTTTTAGTGCAATGTCGAGTTGATCAATACGCCATTTCATGATATATATTTATTGGTAGCAACACACTGTGAGATGATCAGAAAATGAGGCTGCCTTTGTTTGCAAGACCGTGACAATGGCCGCCTTTGAAACTATGTCACTGTATAACATAGGACCACCGTTTAGGAGCCACAACCACAGAAATTGGTAATCTTTCGTCTGGACACCCCAAAATCGCACAATGTGTAACAACGTTTCTCATTTCCGTAAGTTTATTTCAGCTAAATTTCAATTAACAAAAAGTAATAGTTTTAGTTAATAACAACACTTAACAAGTTTCAGTGATTTCAATACTTTTTATATTTTTTTATTATTGTTTTAAAATATCCAAATTTAGCTTGAATTCACTTTTATTTCTTTATTAGCTTTCGCAATTTTAGTAATTCAACTTAAAATATATTTATTTCAATTAGTTGCCATTTAACATTTAGAATTTGTTCAAGTTTAAAGCTGCAGTCCGTAACTTTTTGGGCTCTAGTGGTTAATAAACAGAACTGCATGCGTCTTGCGGAAGAACATTGCAGCCGGAGCTACTTCTCTCTGTTTATGTCTATGGCGAGTCACGCAGGGACTGTGCTCCTCCGCATCGGTTCCTACCAGACTAGTCTGAAATAGTCCTAATATAAACACTTATTATAAGTGTATCATAATGATTCAGGGTAAGATAAAAACACGGAAAACTGATTCATGTTGTACAGTCTCATTATATCATTTTTGTAAATCTTGAACACAAAAAATTTTTGCATTTTAGTATCATTTTTTAAATGCATTTAGTATTTTAGTAATGCATTTTAGTATAATTTCATTACAGCTTTATTTCAATTAACATTTTTTAAATAGTTTTATTTTTAGCTAAAAATAACAGCACTTAAATCAAGTTTTGTGCACTTAAATCAAGTCATTTGTGTATTTGTCATTTTTTAAACACATTTTTTATTTAGCTTTAATTTATTCTTTCAGTTTTAGTAATTTTAGCTTTTCATCTCATTTTACATTTTATTTTATTTCAGATTGATTTAAATTAACTATTTTGTTTAAATAGTTTCAGTTAACTATAACAACTCTGAGTTATGTAGTGTTTCAGTGTCTCTATGTTGTCATAGGATGGCAGGTTTGTGTCCTTAGCAAAAGTTTTCATAAAAAGTAAGATATCTATGTTTTGCATATATCTTCTTTCTTAAGTCAACATTCAAAGTTTGTCTTAACCTTGGGAAACTATTTGAAAATTACACTTCTGGCAATTTCTTTGAATTTTAATTCATTCTTCTTCCTTAAATGTAAAATCAAATAAAGTCTGTGTCTTGTTTGCTACCTCAGTTCAAATTCATGAACTGAAAGACAAAGAAACCACATTGTCTATTGAAACCACATTTTCTATTTAAAAGAAAGAGAGAGAGAGAGAGAGAGAGAGACAGACAGAGACAGAGACAGAGACAGAGACAGAGACAGAGACAGAGACAGAGACAGACAGAGATAGATAGATAGATAGATAGATAGATAGATAGATAGATAGATAGATAGATAGATAGATAGATAGGTAGGTAGGTAGGTAGGTAGGTAGGTAGGTAGGTAGGTAGGTAGGTAGGTAGGTAGGTAGGTAGGTAGGTAGGTAGGTAGGTAGATAGATAGATAGATAGATAGATAGATAGATAGATAGATAGATAGATAGATAGATAGATAGATAGATAGATAGATAGATAGATAGATAGATAGATAGATAGATAGATAGATAGATAGATAGATAGATAGATAGATAGATAGATAGATAGATAGATAGATAGATAGATAGATAGATAGATAGATAGATAGATAGATAGATAGATAGATAGATAGATAGATAGATAGATAGATAGATAGATAGATAGATAGATAGATAGATAGATAGATAGATAGATAGATAGATAGATGGCTGCTGTATGGTGATGCTGTGTTTTCTGTTCTAACCTCTCCTTGATTTTGTCAGTTTTTTCGGTCTCCTCGATGTCCATGCGGATCTTGTATCTGATGTGGGGTGGAGGCTGGAGGTTACTGGGGTCATAGAGATCCGTGAAGACCAGTCCGGCCCAGAACCTGTCCTGATTCAGGAGCTTCAAAGACTGCTCAACCAGCACAGTCTCACTGCTGACACCTTCAAACTTATCCAGATCAAAACACTGAAACACACACACACACACACACACACACACACAGTTTTCAGCACCTCTGTTGCATCTAAATCTGACAGTGAAGAACGAGGATCACGTGGCGTACGATGAACAGAAGCAGCAGGCAGAACAGAGAAGCGAGAAGCGAAGTGCAAAGGAGAGTCGGGATTGAGCTCAGCCATGGAGAGACCAGAATAAATGAAAGAGAACGGGGGAAACGTTAGCATCCAAACAAGCTGTACCATAAAGAACCATAAAACATATCAAGACTGGACAACATCCACAGACAAAATGCCACAACCTTAAATGTTAAAAGAGCCAAACATCTTATTAGCAAAAAACATAATGGGCTCTTCACAACAGTCTTTGCTCTTGTGCACATGTATTCAGTGGAACAACCCAAATAATACATCATTTGAGCTCAAAAAGCTAATTTGGGTAAAACTACAGTAAGATTCTATTTGAATTAGGTACCATTAAAGGGACAATTAATTAATTAATTAATTAATAATTAATATTTTGATGAAAATATCCCAAAACCACTATAACAATGTAATATGTTTTGTTGACTTGTGTACTTACATTATCCCAAATGTTTCCAAGAATGTTTAAATCCAGATAAATAAGCAATTTTAACCAGGACACGGACCGTGTCCGTGCATCGCCTATCAATGACATCATACCCGCGTTACCCTCGGTTTTATTTTGTAGAAACCGTGGAAATGCCAAAGACGCTTTAATATATTATGTGTTTTATTAGACAGGTGAGCAACTGTTTGGATACATTCATCGACAGAAAACAAATCATTGTTATATAGCTCAACACAGTTAGTCTTATTGTTTAAATCTCGTTTTCTTGATTTACCGCTAGTAACACATTACCATGCCTAATATTGATCTAGCTCACTGCAGTGTGCAACAAGTATCTCATAGTAGCCGCCGAGCTAACGCACTGAGTAGCATTAAAACATAACTTTCAGCACACTCAAATGTATCTAATATGATAAAACAGCACTGCGTTACCCCACAAACGCATGAGTGGAAGAAGCGGAAGCGGTCGTCTGCGGCATAATAAAAGCTCTGTGAAATCAAGTCATCAAGCTATGCCTTTGTTTTGAATAAGCAACCTCTAGTGGCGAAAAATGACATACAGTGGCTTTAAAAGTGGGGTAAGTGCTTTCTGGTAACCGATGTTGATTTCACATCACCAAAACAAACACGCCCCTATTTTGATAGCTCCACCCCACACATACGTAACCCAGGCAATAACTAAAGTGGAATCTGTTGGCCGAGAGTATGTCACCAATAAGTGAAAGCAATGTGTGTTACTATGGTAATCCAGGAATCCATGAATAAATCATCCCTTACATCCCAAAAACATATATTAGGAGTATATTACTTTTTCGGACACACTTTGGGAGTTGACGCTTGAAACAGACAGTGAAAAGGTTTAGACGCTCCAGGCTTATACGGTGTGGAAATGAATGGGTAATTATCATAGCTGAAGTGAACGACAATATGATTGCAAATGGACAAGCAAGCAAACATGACACAGGAGCATATTCAAGCAAAAGCCAGCTTATATTAGCACTGGAAAGCTGATCTGATATTTACACGAGTCCTACGATACGGCCTGATCGTAAGATTTCTTTTGTTCCACAGACACCTTCCACATGTGTTTTTTATCTGCCAACTCTCTCTTTCTGTTGTCGCTCTGCTAATGTCCGTCCTGTGTGTCGTGTCTCTTGAATAATGACGTGCACTGATATCCCTTTTCCACCAAGGCAGTGCTGGTGCTAGATCCGAGCCAGAGCCTAGTTTCAAATCGGTTCTTTGTGTTTCCACACCCAAAGCATATATATATATATATGTGGGCATAGATTAAGGCATTCAGAATATGTGTGCTCGTAAGTGATCATTTGTTTTTTTGTAGTTTGAATAATAAATAACTTCTGTCCCTTTAAGACCTGACGCACGCATGGATCCCAAACACTGTTCCTGTGAGCTGGTTACGACTGTGTTTACGCTAAAACTCACCAAGATGGGCATTGAGACATTTTTGAGTGTATTTGACCATTAATTTGTATTTGACCGCTTTATTACGGTATGTGTGTGTGCGCTTTATGCGAGCGCAAAATCTGCGGGAATTAGTAGAATTAACGTTATGTTCAATCCTGCGGGAAATTCAGACCGGTCACAACAATACTAACAAAAGTCCAGCAGAACACCTGTTCGCAATGTTCAGAGGATTAAACTGACCGAATGAGAGGGGGCGGTTGCATGTCAACTCGCTGTCACTCAGAGAGGAGAGCGCAGCTGATATCGATACTGTAGAAAATGAGCATGTATCGTTTCAGATATTTCAGTATCGATACATAGCGAAATATGGATATTTTTGACAACACTAGTAGGTATACACACAGTTTCGAAGACTCGTTCTCTCGCCCCCTACAGTGCAATTCGGCTAGGTGTACATCCGCGCTAAAATATCAAGGTGAAAGTCATCATAGCTTGCGTAGTATAGACCCAGCTCCCAACATAACTTTGAGAATAGATTACAGCGGCACGTTAACGCCGATAACGGCCCACCACTAATATATATATATATAAGTCTACACAAATAACATACAATTACAAGATGTTTATTGTAAATGTAATGTGCAGCTTTTTAATGGGGCAACAAAGATATGATAGATACAAGATAGGCTTTTAATAATCTTTCAGTGTACAAAATCATAATATGAAACGCTTCAAAACAGAGCGGCACAAAGCGCGTATGTGCAACCCGGGTGCAGAATGATGCGCTTAAAGCAACATGGCGTCAGAGTGCGCATTGAAATGTTCACGGCACAAAGAGAAGAGATGTTGAGAAGAGATTATTGATCATTTGTTTCTTCACTGTTTTAAATTCCAGTTATTGTGCGTGTGATGCTAATTAATAGTCCTTGTGACAGCTGCCGTGGAGGGAAGACGAGTTTCCCTGAACTTTAATTTAACAATGTAAATATTCATCTGTCCCTCACATTCAGCTATGAAATGGCTTTAGATGACTTTGTACCAGCAAATCACAATATAAGAATGATTGCTGAAGAGGATCATGTGAAGATATCTATTTCTGATGATTATTTAATTATCACGACAGGCCTGTCTGAGTTGTGTCGAGACGGCAAGAAATTTGACGGAGGCGGCCGCCTTGTAATTCTCTGTGCAGGAAAAACCCTGTATAACATTATAAACCAGAAATATCCTAACCTCCAGTGATCTCACCTACTGGTCTTACTAGATGGGAAGCCGAACTCTGGTCTCAGGGAGAAATTTGTTGCAGTGGCAGATACCACAGACAGTAAAAGATACGCACCAAGAAGAAACACTAGTGGTTCACGGCAGTTTGGGCGTGCAGTGTTCTGATTTGCTTAGCTCCTATTTACTTGTTTGGTGGATGCAATCCAGAATTACTGTTGGTGAAATTATAATCAGACCCTCTCCGAATTTGCATGGTTTGCAGTGCTGCAGAAAACTAGAGTAGATTTTATATATTAATATATTATTTTAAATATATTGTTCTTGGTGCAGCCAATTTAAATTTCTTAAAATCCAGTGCAACTATCCCTTTAGTCATTTATCAGATGCTTTAAACGGACTTAACTTAATCATGGCTCCATCGCTTGTATCAACACAAATGGATTCACAAGGATTCAGCATTTTGTGCTGAACTCAATGCATCTATACGCACTGGATCAGTCTCTCTTCTTTTGTGCTTTGATTCTTTGATTGGTTTTGATCACAAAATGATACATCATGAAAATGAATCACTGTGATCATTGGCTGTACTTTCAGCATTACAATGTTTGACTAGTCTGCAACAATGCAGCTAGAATCTTCACTCCACAGAGTTGGATGCCTCGGAGAATGTTGATGTGACTCATATGAAAGGGCCTTTAGAGTGCACTCATTACAGTTTCAGTGTGTTTAAATCAATCAGAGGTTCAGTGCCTTGATACTGGCTCATGGATCAACCTTTGTGAGGCTCAAACCGGTAACTGTATGGTTGCCAGCCCAAATTGTTCACCCCTAGGCTACATCATACTGATCCTGCCTGAATTTCAGACAAATTGAGAATAAAAGCGGAAAAACAACAGTGAAGAGACTGAAAGCCTAAGAGGAAAGTAACGGTTTTCTCAGAGTTTTCAGAGTTTAAGATTTGGCCCATTTTCAATTCATGAGATTGGCAACATGCTTCACAGGATTTTAAATTGGAAGTTGAATTGGAAGAGGAATAAAGGTAATGGCATGCTGGGAAATGTAAGGCCTATATAACATTCAAACACAAATCTTTTTTTTTTTTTTCTCAAGCCAACATTCAAAGTTTGCCTTGAAGAACTTAAGAAAGCCTACATAAAATGTACTTTTTTAAAATTCATTCTTCTTCCTTAAATTCAAATTCGAGTGACAAATTCTG
The DNA here is from genome assembly GCA_023566225.1 of Romanogobio albipinnatus. Classification (NCBI taxonomy): domain Eukaryota; kingdom Metazoa; phylum Chordata; class Actinopteri; order Cypriniformes; family Gobionidae; genus Romanogobio; species Romanogobio albipinnatus. The sequence goes on from CM042239.1 coordinate 61,580,350, forward strand.
CATGTTTGCAACCTCAGTTCAAATTCAAATGAAGAAATTGAAAGGCAGAGAAACTGTAAAGACATAACCTTTAAAATTAGCAAGTAAGTAAGTAAGCAAGTAAATAAATAAATAAATAAATATTTTTCAAGCCAATATTTAAAGTTTTACTAGGACTTAAACATTAAGGGGAAAATTCCACTTCTTGCAATTTCTCTGAATAATTCTTCTTAAATGCAAAAATTCTACATCTTGTTTGCTACCTAAAGAAATGCCATTCTCCTAGCCTGGATGCCAGCCGAGCTTAGCCATGCCCACAACATTTGAAGCCGGGAAGCTCGGTGCTATGCTCAAACCAGAGCTGTTTGGACCAATCAAATTGTCAGGGTGAGCTTTATACGACGATGGACAGATGATCAACAGTAAATAAGCAAACAAATAAATAAAACTTTCTTAAAACAACATTCAAAGTTTGTCTTGATAAACTTAAACTTTTAGTGGAAAATTACACTTACTGCAATTTCAATGAATTTCATTGTATTTTTATTCCTTAAATTAAAATGACAAATTCTGCATTCTGTTTGCGACCTCAGTTCAAATTCAATTCAAATTTAGGAACTAAAAGGCATGAGAGACAAAACTGCATTTTCGCCTCAATTCTGGGAGATTTAAAAGCCTACATAGCCTTCAGAACTGCCTTAATTCTACGTGGCATTGATTCAACAAGGTGCTGAAAGCATTATTTAGAAATGTTGGCCCATATTGATAGGATAGCATCTTGCAGTTGATGGAGATTTGTGGGATGCACATCCAGGGCATGAAGCTCCCGTTCCACCACATCCCAAAGATGCTCTATTGGGTTGATATCTGGTGACTGTGGGGGCCATTTTAGTACAGTGAACTCATTGTCATGTTCAAGAAACCAATTTGAAATGATTCAAGCTTTGTGACATGGTGCATTATCCTGCTGGAAGTAGCCATCAGAGGATGGGTACATGGTGGTCATAAAGGGATGGACATGGTCAGAAACAATGCTCAGGTAGGCCGTGGCATTTAAACGATGCCCAATTGGCACTAAGGGGCCTAAAGTGTGCCAAGAAAACATCCATTACACCACCACCAGCCTGCACAGTGGTAACAAGGCATGATGGATCCATGTTCTCATTCTGTTTCCGCCAAATTCTGACTCTACCATCTGAATGTCTCAACAGAAATCGAGACTCATCAGACAAGGCAACATTTTTCCAGTCTTCAACTGTCCAATTTTGGTGAGCTTGTGCAAATTGTAGCCTCTTTTTCCTATTTGTAGTGGAGATGAGTGGTACCCGGTGGGGTCTTCTGCTGTTGTAGCCCATCTGCCTCAAGGTTGTGTGTGTTGTGGCTTCACAAATGCTTTGCTGCATACCTCGGTTGTAACGAGTGGTTATTTCAGTCAAAGTTGCTCTTCTATCAGCTTGAATCAGTCGGCCCATTCTCCTCTGACCTCTAGCATCAACAAGGCATTTCGCCCACAGGACTGCCGCATACTGGATGTTTTTCCCTTTTCACACCATTCTTTGTAAACCCTAGAAATGGTTGTGTGTGAAAATCCCAGTAACTGAGCAGATTGTAAAATACTCAGACCGGCCCGTCTGGCACCAACAACCATGCCACGCTCAAAATGGCTTAAATCACCTTTCTTTCCCATTCTGACATTCTGAGTTCATGAGATTGTCTTGACCAGGACCACACCCCTAAATGCATTGAAGCAACTGCCATGTGATTGTTTGATTAGATAATTGCATTAATGAGAAATTGAACAGGTGTTCCTAATAATCCTTTAGGTGAGTGTATTAGTGTTGTCAAAAATATCGATATTTGATATGTATCGATACTGAAATATCTGAAACGATACTATACTCCTTTTCAACAGTATCGATACCAGCTGCGTTCTCCTCTTCGACCGACAGCGAGTTGACACGCACACGCCTCCTCTCATTCAGTCCGGGTAACCCTCTGAACACGGACAGTGTCTTAGTGTTGGTGTGAACGGTCTGAATTTCACGCGGGATTGCACATCTACCCATTCCCGCAGATTTTGCGCTCACATCTGAAGCGTGCACACACATACCGTAATATAGCCGCCTCTGACATACAAGTTAAAAAATGAATTTAACATAAAAAATGTTAAATTCTGTTTCTTACCTGAATACTGTTAGACCTACAGTCTAATTTATTTGTGCTATTGTTTGTAATTTGTTTACTTGTTCCTATTGTATTACTGTTTACTCGTCTTTTTAAATTCAATTTGAATTCAAGCTTCCTTGTGCTTTACGTAAGCTATTGCAACAAAATTAGTTAGCAAATATTTGTGAGATAATTGTAATGGTAATTGATCAACGTTTATATATGAGAAAAAGCTTAAACGCTTTCCCCCGGTTTCACAGACAACGCTTAAGCTAGTCCTAGACTAAAATGCATGTTTGTGCTGTTTTAACTGAAAGAATCTTGCACTGACAAATCTTAAAATATGTCAGTGGCATTGTTTTGTCTCAAGATGCACACCAGTAATGTTTTTTTCTTGGGCACGTTTATAAAAGTTACTTATATGTCCTAATTGAACTAAGGCCTAATCCTGGCTTAGTCTAAGCCCTGTCTGTAAACCGGGCCTTTATCATATAAAGTGATCTCTTCTGGAGAAATTTTTAATTGCCTAGACTTTCAATAGACGGACAAAAAACAAAATTATATTAAAAATATCTATTTGACAGTATATAAGCGTTTTTTTCCCCGTGGTATCGAAAATGGAATCGAATATCCAGTAATTCCAGTATCGTGACAACACTAGAGTGTATATATATATATATATATATATATACACACACATACATATTGCTTTATCCATTCAATTCTAAATAACTACAGTGGATGAAGAGACAGTGGACAGTACCCGTAGAATCTGAGTGAGTTGCTGTGCTGCCTGAGTGATGGCACTGAAGACGTTTCGCCAGTCAAATGCTGGCATTCCCGCTGGGCGCTGGGACTCGGGACCATTAAACAGGAAGTTGCTGATTAGCGCTGCGGACAGACTAGTAGCCTCCAGCCTCTGGTCCAGAACTACTGCAAGAACAGGGTTCTTCAGAAGACCCTGTAAAACACAGAACACATTCACAGGGTTACACAACACACCGATGTATGCTGTTCAGTTCACACAACGTGTGAATCTAGGGTTGTGACAAACCAAGTAGTCGACACTTGATAACAATTACACAAGAGCAGTGAATGTTTCTCTTGTTCTTGTTAATATTGTTGTTAATGATATACATCAGACATTAGACAAGATCGGTTAGGCTTTATACCAGCCGCAGTTTATTTAAGCAGAGCAACCACCTAGTAGAGCATTACAATAATCTAGCCTTGAGGTCATGAACGCATGAACTACCTGTTCAGCATTTTGTATTGAAAACATGTGCCTTATCTAAATTACGATAATACAATAAAAAGTTAATTGAAAATATTAATAAATACTTGAATGGTATATAATTCAGGGTTATTATCATTAACTAAAACTGAATGATGAAAAAATGTATATAAAAAAATGAAATAAAGCTGAAATGAAAAAAAAAAAAAAATATATATATATATATATATATATATATATATATATATATATAATATAATATAATATAATATAATATAATATATATATATATATATATATATATATATATATATATATATATATATATATATATATATATATATACACACACAGGTCCTTCTCAATAAATTAGCATATTGTGATAAAGTTCATTATTTTCCATAATGTAATGATAAAAATTTAACTTTCATATATTTTAGATTCATTGCACACCAACTGAAATATTTCAGGTCTTTTATTGTTTTAATACTGATGATTTTGGCATACAGCTCATGAAAACCCAAAATTCCTATCTCAATAAATTAGCATATCATGAAAAGGTTCTCTAAACGAGCTATTAACCTAATCATCTGAATCAAAATTACACCTGCAAAAGATTCCTGAGGCTTTTAAAAACTCCCAGCCTGGTTCATTACTCAAAACCGCAATCATGGGTAAGACTGCCGACCTGACTGCTGTCCAGAAGGCCATCATTGACACCCTCAAGCAAGAGGGTAAGACACAGAAAGAAATTTCTGAACGAATAGGCTGTTCCCAGAGTGCTGTATCAAGGCACCTCAGTGGGAAGTCTTTGGGAAGGAAAAAGTGTGGCAAAAAACGCTGCACAACGAGAAGAGGTGACCGGACCCTGAGGAAGATTGTGGAGAAGGACCGATTCCAGACCTTGGTGGACCTGCGGAAGCAGCGCACTGAGTCTGGAGTAGAAACATCCAGAGCCACCGTGCACAGGCGTGTGAAGGAAATGAGCTACAGGTGCCGCATTCCCCAGGTCAAGCCACTTTTGACCCAGAAACAGCGGCAGAAGCGCCTGACCTGGACAACAGAGAAGCAGCACTGGACTGTTGCTCAGCGGTCCAAAGTACTTTTTTCGGATGAAAGCAAATTTTGCATGTCATTCGGAAATCAAGGTGTCAGAGTCTGGAGGAAGACTGGGGAGAAGGAAATGCCAAAATGCCTGAAGTCCAGTGTCAAGTACCCACAGTCAGTGATGGTCTGGGGTGCCATGTCAGCTGCTGGTGTTGGTCCACTGTGTTTTATCAAGGGTAGGGTCAATGCAGCTAGCTATCAGGAGATTTTGGAGCACTTCATGCTTCCATCTGCTGAAAAGCTTTATGGAGATGATTTCATTTTTCAGCACGACCTGGCACCTGCTCACAGTGCCAAAACCACTGGTAAATGGTTTACTGACCATGGTATTACTGTGCTCAATTGGCCTGCCAACTCTCCTGACCTGAACCCCATAGAGAATCTGTGGGATATTGTGAAGAGAAAGTTGAGAGACGCAAGAGCCAACACTCTGGATGAGCTTAAGGCCGCTATCGAAGCATCCTGGGCCTCCATAACACCTCAGCAGTGCCACAGGCTGATTGCCTCCATGCCACGCCGCATTGAAGCAGTCATTTCTGCAAAAGGATTCCCGACCTAAGTATTGAGTGCATAACTGAACATAATTATTTGAAGGTTGACTTTTTTTGTATTAAAAACACTTTTCTTTTATTGGTCGGATAAAATATGCTAATTTATTGAGATAGGAATTTTGGGTTTTCATGAGCTGTATGCCAAAATCATCAGTATTAAAACAATAAAAGACCTGAAATATTTCAGTTGGTGTGCAATGAATCTAAAATATATGAAAGTTAAATTTTTACATTACATTGTGGAAAATAATGAACTTTATCACAATATGCTAATTTTTTGAGAAGGACCTGTATATATATTTTTTTTTTATTTTTTTTTATAAAAAAGAAGCACAAATTTGAAATGTTGCCTAGGCAAAAAAAAACTTGTTTAAAAAAACTGTTTAAATTGAAGCACTAAAATTATTTACTAGAAATAAATAAAACTAAACCTAAGTAAGAAATAAAAATAAATGAAACCCAAACAAAATAACTAAAAATGAAACTAAAATGAACAGGAAAACTAAAAATATAAAAATAAAAACGTAAAATATTAATAAAACTATAGTAACACATACAATATCACTGCGCCAAGACAGCCATCTTCACCAGGAAGCGCATTTGGACATCCTTGCACTAAACATTACCGCACCTCACATACAAGCAAATACGCATTCAAGTCTTCCAAAGCAGCAGCCTCTCAGTCAGACAGACATCGGGACTGAACTGACGAACTGCTCAGCACTACCAATACTACAGAAACACCCATACTGAGGCATGTTTTGTAGTATAGTATTTTTCACATCCCTGTGCTAAACGCATGACAATTACATCCTCCAGACTTTCAGAGAGCATATTGTATTCCCGGTACAGCCAGGAAATTAGTGTGTGCACTATCCTCTCTCGCTCTCTCTCTTCAAGCTAGGTGGCACTGTTGCTCTTCAGCGTTGTCTGGAGACAAGCTCAGCACTGCAAAAGCCTCTTTGTCTCTCTGTGTTTCTTTCACACACAGACACACTCACACGTTTTTGTCATAAATTGCAGTTCCACCCCTCCGCTTTATCATTCCCTGTCCTAACCTGCAAGGATAAAAGCATGTCACTCTACACAGGGGTGCACAACACACACATACACGAATATACAAACACACAAACAGCACACATATAGTGCATAGACATGCAAATATTAACATAGAGACATTCACATGAATATATAAACACCCACACACAAACAATCCACATACATATTAAAACATGCTAACATACTAGCGCACATAAATACACATGAATGCATCTTGCGCGCACACACACACACACCTATAAACGCACATATACAAACACACAACTATAAACACACATCCCATGAACATACAAACACACTTAAATGCGCATAAACAGAAAAAAGCATACAAACAAAGCAGCCTCAGCAAACAAACATGACAAATGTATTCAAAACAAACACAAATTTGTTGAAGGCAGCAGCTAGTTACACTAAGTGAAAATAGCGATAGATTCTACTTACATATATTGGGTCGATATTTATAATTTTTTTTATATATCGACATCGGCCGATATCCGTTTTTAGTAGGGCCAATTTAAAGTCAGGCACGTCCACAGGCAGTCCCGTGTTATTGGTGCGATGGAACCGTCGGGAAGTTGCATAATGCTACAACTGGTTAAAGGTTTGCTTACTTACAGTTAACTTTAAGGACTGCAGTCGAAAACTATCAGCAGCTTGCTTGCTAACATATTAGCCCCAAAGTTCTGTTTAATTTTTCCTGTATCGGAGTCGGAGAATTTCACTCTGTGCGTGGGATGGAGAAGGAGGCAGCTCTCACAAACACTGCAGCGTGATTGAGGGCTACGTTACTCCGCCCCGCTCACAGACAGCACCATGCTCGGCGACACAGACTGACATAGACGTGAAGAAATTGTTGAATAAAGTAGTTATTTTTGTTTGGTTTTTGCGCACAAAAAGCATTCTTGACGCTTCATAAACCCTTATGTGATGTTTGGGACCTTTTCATCCATTATGGGGTGTTGTTGAGTCTTAATTTGGCCACAACTTTCTCTGTGTTTCAGCAAATGGAATGAATTTTGGTTACACATTTTATTTTGACACATATTTTGGGGAAATGCTTTGAAAATGTTCAAAAATTCCACAATACACTGTGGGCAAATTCACTACCCTTTCGTTATGTTCGTGGATGAAAACTTCCACTAAATTAAACTGCTGTAAAAATGTATCAGATAAATATTTTTTTTTAATTTTTCTTTTTTTGCATAAATCTATTAATCAACCTCAGTCCTGATCCAAACTACTAAATGCTTTATTTATGATTTTTATTCTTTAATTGCCAAGTTCATAAATGATACTGATTTTGGGGAAAAACACACAAAATTACAATTTTCAATATAAAAAGTTATTGTGGACTGGATTTGTGCAGAATCAGATTTAAATTTTTTCTCCCTCATTTACTGTTCGTGGCTGTTTTTGCCCCATTGACTTCCATTATAACGACATGTATTGATTGCAAAGCCATGACACCATATAATCATGCATTCTTGATTTTTTGTGGTTTTCCCTGTTGGGAAGAGGTAAAATTTGTAATTTTTACAGTTAATCCCCAGGTGGCACCTTATATGGAGTTATATGGAGTATAACAGCATAATATAGTGTGTGTGTGTGTGTGTGTGTGTGTGTGTGTGTGTGTAGGTTGCTAGAGCACACAGGGCCTGAGTTACACACTTTCAAAACTCAATTTATAACCAACAAAAAAAAACAAAATGGGGGGGGGGGGGTGTATATACAACACATACTTACATGTTTATCACTTTTAGTAGTGGTTTATGAAACTTCAATGGGTTTCCTTTAAAATGACACCAAAATTGTGTATTTAGACCACTGTATGTGGGTATGGGAAGCTTTTCAATTTGGGTAGGCCAAAAAATGGTCCCAGAGCTTAAGAGGTTAATACTCTGCCATGCCGCTTTAAGCTTGATGTCGCTCATTGTACATGTTACGGTACATTGTACAGTTATTCGCCATTTTAAACTAATGCGCTGCTGCATTGTGACGCACACACATACAGACAGTAGCTCGCATATCATGTGCAGATCACGCACACACAGAAACATTCAGTAGAGTAGAAATGTATTGTCTGCAACAATAAAATAGCTTAGAAACTGAAAAGTTCTAGCATATATTTCTTAGTAACTAAAACACAGTTTTATTAGTTGAGAGACACTGCCAGGTAGAATTCATTCACAATCGATCTCTCACTAATGTATTCATATAAATGTAGTCTTTACTGTGCTACTTCATCTGTATCTGATTTAGAACCAGCAGAAATCTGTGAGAGATGTATCAACCCAAAGACAAAAGAATGTATGTAGGAGCAATAGCCTGTCATAGTTCCACAAGGCAACCTGCGCTCTCAGCTCGAGGTTCATCAGCGACTAGTTGACGTTGACTCGACGTATCACATAATTGTTGACTTAAACAAAAAAAGTCTGAAGTTGTTCAATCCCTAGTCCACAGTAACATTCACTCCTGCATCTCATTGTGCTAAAGCACCTAATAAAAGAGTGACATCATAATGATTAAAGTCTAATTACTAATCATTATAACTGTATTAAAAGTGCCTAAATCTGTTTAACACATCACTGCAAAAAGGCTGGAGGAACCACTGCAGGAATTAAACAAATTGATGCTGGTTCTTGTCTAAAGTGAAATGTGTAGACAGACAGACAGATGTACGAACGAACGAACGAACGGACGAACGAACGAACGAACGAACGAACGAACGAACGAACGAACGAACGATCGATCGATCGATCGATCGATAGATAGATAGATAGATAGATAGATAGATAGATAGATAGATAGATAGATAGATAGATAGATAGATAGATAGATAGATAGATAGATAGATAGATAGATAGATATGACAGAACGACAAACAGACAGAAAGACAGACGTTTATGTGCCGAGTGCCACATTAATACACTCTTCTTAGATCACCATTTCAAAACCATTGGCACCCTATTTTCCAATAAAACGCAAAGCTCTGCTTGTTAAAATGTTTTCAAATTAAGCAGTATTAAAGGAACGCATTAGGGCACTACAGCTAATGGAGGCCATCATAAAATATTTTAGCCATTAAACATAAATTATTGTGCCAAAACACCTGACTATAAAAATGTAATTTACTCAGATATCAGACAAGAGACTCTGACAGCCAACCAAACCATTTAAATGGAAACAGACAGAAAGAGACACTGGCTCTGTTTAGTAACCCTAGTGGACTGCTGTGCCATCTTCTCGGGAATCATTGTAACTGAAATGGAGGATGCATGACTGATTTGGAACCCCTATACATAGAGATAAATTACATTATACAGTACATAGCACTCATCATCAGGCAAAGTACATGTGCGACTTGACCAAAGACGTTATATATAGAAAGGCGGTGCACTGGTATTACTATGAATGGGAGAAAGTGTAATGAGCAATATGGCGGAATGAGACCCGCCTTCTAAATAAGAGCCAATCGCCGATTGGTAAAGTCATCGTGTCACTGCAGCTACCGTTAGAAGCTCCGGTTCCTATAGAAACAGTTAGTGCTCTGAGACATGCGCTTAGGATTGTGTGCGTGCATTAGCTTGGTCCAGCCTGAAAACTGATTTTTTTTTTTGTCTTGATTCAAGCATTTAGAAAAAAATATTTATAAGACAGTTGTTGTCAGATTTTATTGGTGATTTCAAATATGACATTTATTCAAAAGCTATGCAAAGAGTGTTGGTGAATTTGATGTTTCCCCATTAAAAGAGATAGGAGCTGTGATGTTTGGGACGTTTTCATCCATTATGGGGTGTTGTTGAGTCTTAATTTGGCCACAACTTTCTCTGTGTTTCAGCAAATGGAATGATTTTTGGTTACACATTTTATTTTGACACATATTTTGGGGAAATGCTTTGAAAATGTTCAAAAAGTCAACAATACACTGTGGGCAAATTCACTACCCTTTCGTTATGTTCGTTATGATCCGTTGAACCACTATAATTTACATAATACATAATAGTTTAGCATCCAAATACATTGCTAATATGGAAACATTTAAATTTGTGTGAGAGAGCCCAATGCCGGTTTCTGTTTCAGTTTTGCTTTAAATTAATTAGTTTTGGCTTAAAGGAACACTCATTTTTTTTCATGTGAGATGGTGGTCCAGTGGGTTAAACCATGGAACTGATATGCAGAAGGTTGCTGGTTCGATCCCAGAGGTCACCACCAGTGTGTCCTTGAGCAAGGCACTTTACTCCATGTTGCTCCAGGGGGATTGTCCCTGTAATAAGGTCCGTGTAAGTCGCTTTGGATAAAAGCATCTGCATGCATTATTTTAGTTTGGGAGGGTCGCCGCTAGCTTAGCTTAGCATAATGAATGGAATCCTATGTTGCCAGGTAGCATGTCCCGAGTAAAAGTGATCCCAAAAAAAAAAAACCCACCTAATTACTTCTTGTGGCCTGCGTATTTACAACGAGTACAAATAGCGATGCAGATTAAGACTAGGCGATTTCCTAGGCAGATATTGACTTGGGACTATATTATGGGGAAGCACAGGTGAAGCACAAAATCAGCCATGTTCATCGCCATTCATGTACTGTATGAAAAATAGCCAGCTACTATTCATGCCGGTATGTTGACGGAAGTTGTGGGATTCATGTGTTGCGTGTATCTCTGTGCCCAAGTAGCAGTGCTTCGCCTGTGCTTCCCCATAATATAGTCCCAAGTCAATATCTGCCAAGGAAATCGCCTAGTCTAAATCTGCATCGCTATTTGTACTCGTTGTTAATACGCAGGCCACAAGAAGTAATTAGGTCAGTTGTTTGTTTTTTTTTGGATCACTTTTACTCGGGACATGCTACCTGGGCACATAGGATTCCATTCATTATGCTAAGCTAAGCTAGCGGCGACCATCCCAAACTAAAACAATGCATGCACTGAGACAAATATGCATTTGCCCACATATCTAAATGGAGGAAAGAAGTTGAATAAGCCCTATTTCTAAAAAATTGTGTTCCTTTAACATTTATATAGCTACTTTTATTTTTCATTATTGTTCTGTTCTGAATACAGTTACATTTGTTGTGGAGTGAGGGGAACTAAAATAGCCTATATTTAAAACTTTATCAAGTAAGTTCCAGCTGATCGCCTTCCATGGAAAAGTGTTGAAAGTTGAAAGTGAAACTCAAGATGCGTACGTGACGTCATGACGAGCGTACCTGGTCGCATTAGTCTTTCGATCGGCAGAGGACCTTTCAACACTTTTTCCATAAATTGAACACGGAAGGCAGTCGGCCGAAACTTTACTTTATAAAGTTAAATATTTTTAAAGTTAAATATGGATATTTGACCGCACAGACTTGCGTCCAGAGACGGCTCCGGCCACAGACCTGCATCCAGAGAAGGCTCAGGCTCAGGCCCGTGTCCCGAGTCCAGAGAGGGCTCCGGCCCATGTCCCGAGTCCAGAGAGGGCTCTGCCTCCAGTCATGAGTCCAGAGAGTACTCCGCCTCCAGTCACGAGTCCAGAGAGAACTCCGCCTCCTATCACGAGTCCAGAGAGGTCCGCCTCTGTCCGCTCCGCCGTGGGGGTCTCCAAGACCGTCTGCGCTGCTGTGGTGGTCGTCTGCTCCGCCGTGGGGATCTCCAAGACCATCTGCGCTGCTGTGGTGCTCGTCTGCTCCACTGTGGGGGTCTCCAAGAACATCAGCGCTGCTGTGGTGGTCGTCTGCTCCGCCGTGGGGGTCTTCAACCTCGTCTGCGCTGCTGTGGTGATCGTCTGCTCCACCCTGGCTACCTGCTCTGCCTACGCCAGCCTGGTCATCTGCCCGGCCTGCTCCACCCAGTCTGCCTACGCCACCCTGGCCGCCTGCTCAACCTGCTCCACCCTGGTCATCTGTCCGGACTGTGTCATCCTGGTTATCTGCCCAGCCTGCTCCATCCTGGCCTCCTGCTCTGCCTCAGTCTCCAGGCCCTCTTTCGCTACATAGGCCTGGCCCTCCATCCCGCCCCCGGGTCCGCCTTCGCTCCACCTCCCTCCTTGACAATTTTAGGAACGTCTGGAAGCCGCTCCTTTGAGGGGGGGCTATGTCACAATCACCAGTGAGAGTGCCCCTGATTACCACCTGAGGGCACTCCACCCCGGACTGTCACTCCATCACAAACTACATTACCCATAATCCTTTGCCCGGACTCATCATCACTCATTGTTTGCACCTGTGTCTCATCACCCCATTACCCCAGCCTATATAAACCATGTTCACTCTGTCATTCACTGCGATGTCTTGTTTGTCTATACTGCATTTCTGAGCATTCTCCCTGGTTTCATGTCTCTTGGTTTCTTGCCTGTTCCGTGGATTACTCTTTTGCCTGTCTCTCCTGTTTTGTTTGCCTGATTGGACTGATTACCTGTTATGACCTCTTGCCTGTTTTTGACTACGATTGTGGATTACCCTTTAATAAAGCTGCATTTGGATCTTCTACCTTCTGTCTCAGAGCAGTACGTTACACAAACAAAGCCACAGCAGAACTGCTGCACTTCTTAAAGCAACACACAGCGGTGTTTCGTTATGGAATGAATCTGCCTGAATCCTGAATGAATCAGCCATTTTGAACGAATCGGTTGAATGGATTCAATGGCATTATGACAGTGACTTGCTACCACATATTGGTGGCTTAAGTTTCATATTTAATATATCATTTCTTTTTTTCTATTCATTTTAACATTAAATAAAAAAAAAATGTCAAAGCATTATGCAATGGTAACTGCAGTTCAAATGCATTCATGTCACTTCAGAGCTGCATTAAAGAGTAAGAGTAAATACACTAAATGCCACTTCAGATGTAGTTTTTTAATTCATTTTTTTTGTCACACAACCCTAGTTGTGAGCGAAATTATGATACCTACATAGGCTCCTTGCAAGATTTTGGATAGACTAAAGGCCTGTGCATGTGTGTAAAGGTCCTTTCACAGGGTAATGAGAAAGTCAAAACAAAGTTAACTTTTTTTACACACCATTCCTCCATATACACTCATCTTCTAATCCTCCTCTACTCAATAACCTCATTCAAAATGACACGGATGCAGTGGGGGAATGGGAGAAATGGAGTTATAGTGGGTTTGTCTGAAGGTGTGCCGTCGGTTAATCCCTTTCCTGCTGCTGGTGAAAATGATCCTGCACTTATCCATAATTACCTTCTCCTTTTATGCACCCTATCACAGAGGAGGGGCAATAAACTCTCTCTTTCTCTCTCTCTCTTTCTCTCTCTCTCTCTCTCTCTCTCTCTCTCTCACACACACACACACACACACACACAGAGATGGAAGGTTTAAGAGCTTTTGTGTCAGTCTTCATTCGTGAGAGGTGTGTGAGACTCTCATTCTCAGTTGAGGTGAGTCATCCATAACAATAATGGACACTGAACTACATTCACAATAGAACATAAGTCCTCTGTATCTGTCAACTCACTAATAAAGCACTTCCTGATGAAATACTTCACATTACCTGCTAGAAATTCTGGCTAAAACCTCGTTGAATATATTTGGGGTGTTGAGAATCATGGCCTGGTGCAGTAGACAACAACCTTTGGTTGCACAAGGTGCCATTTAACTTTTTATTTAAATGTTATAAGAAAGTATTGGTTAGAAGTCGCAAGATTAAGAGGATTAATCCACAGGCAGTGTTGCCAGATTGGGTTGACGATTTCCAGCCCAAAAGCTCACCAAAACCCACCCACTCCAAGAAAAACCCGGCCAAAACTACTGACAAAATAATGTTAAAGAATTTTATTGCCACACCAATCAAGGTTGATAAGCACCATTTGTATCTCCTTAAAACAAAATAAGGATGAAAAAAATGAAAAAAGAATTAGCAAATGTGACTAAGATGTCCAGGTGGAAACTGTCAAAACGGCAATCAAGAAATTAACCAATGACTTTAACTCTCGGAAAAACACATGCATCATTTTCAAAATGTCAACAGTAAGAATAAGCTAATTTAATTGCAAAAGTGCCCAATTTGGCATTTCACACACGTTAATGCACACACCACAGCCAAAATGTGTCATTCATTGATACATACGGTATGATAATCCGACAACAAAAAATAACAACAACAATGTGCTTACCTTTGTGTTGCGCTTTAACCTCAGACAGAACTACGTCTTTTGTGAAGTAAAATAAAACACTTAGCACAGTCAAAACTAATTTATAGTTGATTCACACCTCTTTCAGCAGCTGTCATGGACGAGTAGAGCGCAGTTTAGATGGTTAAAAGGTTGCATATGTCCTGATCAATGTGCACAAATCATGATGGACAGGAGTCATATAACGTTAGTCCCATATTCGATTTCAAGTCATTCACTATAGGCCTATTTATAAAGAGCATTCAGTCATCATCACCCACAGGTGTAATCCACGTTTTGAGAGTCTATAAGTTAGCGCACTAAAAACCTGTCACTCATGAATGAGCGCGTCTGCCTGCTGATCGCTGACTGGCTAAAAGTGCTTGCAAGTCAACGACATCAACACAATGCAAGTTGACTCTGCGTGGGCTCCTGTCCTTAGTAACGTCACGATGACTGAATTTATGGAGCACATGCACACTTGAGTTTTGTTTATTAACCAATTAGACTATAAAATGTAGATGTTTGAAAACCGCCGAACTGACCCCAAACCAGCCCAAATTATTTCCACCCGCCCAAATCCATTTTTACCCGCACAATCAAATTCAAAACCGCCCAATTGGGTGGGAACTGCAATCTGGCAACACTGTCCACAGGTGTGATTTACCTTTGAAGACCCTTCAGAGTGTCCAGAATGGAAAATGCAGATTTTACAGTTTCAAAACTGCAACAAAACTAAAAAATTATGTACAGGTTAGTTCTTGTCTAGTCTATAGGAAGCGAGGAAGAGACGATCCTCGCATTTTTAGCTTTGATAGCGAAGAGGATAAGGATTAATATGGTCTCGTATTGGCAAGTACTTTCTACCGAAACATAACCAGATACATGACCGATATTTTTCTTAGAGATGTATGTGTCCCCATTTTGTAAACAAATTGTGAACTTGGTGACAAGACAGACGAGCACATTCACCACCATTTAGAGGTCAAAATAAAAGCCACAAGACTTTCAAATGAGTGCTTGATATTTCCTGAGACACAGTATGAGGAAATAAGCAGTGCATGCTAGTTTGCACTCTGGAAATGCCTAGTGAGCTCATCCAGCAAGTCACCAACAGAACTCCCAAAAGGCATGCACACATAAGAAGGGGCAATGCAGTCAGCAATGCAAACCCAAGAAACATTAGAACATGTGCAAGAAACCAGCAATCCCAATACAAAAGATGTCCTCCAATAAAATAAATGTGATAAAAGAGGACACTGACAGCGCTGAACAATCACAGGACAGGTTCTTGAGTGCAGTTAACAAGGAAACAAGGCAAGTGCACTGGACTGACTGCACGATTGAAAATAGGTCAGACACCACTTTCAGAGTGATACAGGAGCAGAAGCCTGTGTGACAAGTGCGGAGACATTCGAATAGCCATCACAAAGGAAAGAAGAGCTCCAGCTGAGGCTTCAGTGGCCCAGGAGGTAGCGACAATACCATTGTTGTAGTCGAGACCAGCTCGTGTCAAGAGTCTGTGTCAACACCAATAACACAAGAGTCAGGACCAAGACCAGAAGAGGGTCTGAATAATTTAGGCGGTGTAAATAAATATGCGAATGAAGCCTGGTTTTGCATCTGTCACACACTGTGCTCCGTTCACTCTTAAAAATAATGGTTCCAAAAGTTTAAAAAAGTGAAGAACATTTTAAAAATCTAAAGAAAAACTTTTGTGTAATGGAAAGGTTCTATAGATGTTAAAGGTTCTTCATGGAACCATCAATGCCAATAAACCTTTATTTCACGAGTTCACACTTACATATAATTTATGGAGAGAAGTTTAACTGCGTATTTGGCGTGCTGTCCGGGGGAGGGCTTCGAGCTCGGAATTTGGCCCGAACCCAGAGTACCCCCGTATATGAAAGTGGCTGATAAAATAAAAGTGTGGAGAAGGGGTGGTGGAGGGATGCTAGAAACTGTCAATGAATGGAGGTAAGACTGCTGCGTGTATATATATACCTCTTACTGTTGATTAGCTGAGTGCTCTCCACCTGTGTCAATTATCTGACGTGCTCCTCCCGAACTATGTTTATAAAACATTATTTGTAAGAGTGTTCCAGAGACACGATAGTACAGAGCAGATCAAATGTGTCGGAACAGACCACGAAACATATCTGTCTCAATGTCAAATTCAAATGCACCAGAGTGCAAGAAAACATGGTCTTGGACTCAGACTGTAGACGGACTTGAGACTGAGACGGGTTTAGAGAATTACAACACTGAAATGTACTTTCAGGGAACAAAGCCTTCTGAGTCTGGCAGCAGCTAGATGAGAGAGCAGAGATGACACTAGTTGAAATTAATTAAAAGATGTGTCTCAGCAGGGTGGAAAGATGATAACAGTGAAAAAAGGAGGTGAGGTGTATGCCACGCATGCGGCACATCAAGTACCCTTACTTCTGCTACCAAGTGAAAGCTGTACTCAACCGCATGGAACAAGAATGGCCCCTTGATGAAGTAACAAGACATGGTGGTGTGCAGCCATGGTGTCAGTAATCAAGTCCTGTGGAGATACCCCCACCCGTGTCGATTAAGGCAGCGAAGAGGGTGAAATTCATTCTTCCCATGCAGAGGATGTAATCGTTAAAATCTCTGGCGCTTGTTTATTTAACTCCTTAGACACAATCAAGTGGGTTTTACCAGATTCCTCTCGATGAACAGTCACATGCTGACCACTTTAATCACTCCAAATGTTTCCCATTTTGATAAAGAAAACAGACAGAACAGGCATGCGATCAAGAAAAAAAGGAAAACCTGACCGGCAACCATTGAATAATAATAATAATAATAATACAATATTATTGCTGTTTTTAGTTATTATTATTATAAAAAAAATATTGTTGTATTATTTTAGAGTACAATAGTAATGTCTGTTGATTTGTTTAATTCTTATAATTTAAAATGAAAATATTTTTTTTATTATCAAAAATAATAATAATATAATTATTATTATATATTAAAGGGATTGTTCACCAAAAAATTTAAATTTGATGTTTATCTGCTTACCCCCAGGGCATCCAAGATGTAGGAGACTATATCCGCTCTCACTTCTGGTGAGGTCTGTACACGATCTGGCGTAGTTACGTGTACAGACCTCACTCACCGGAAGTGATCGCAGGCTCAACGCTGTTGGACATAGTGGTGTATTAGAGGTAAAAAAAAATTATATAAATACTGTTCGGTTTCTCGCACAAACCGATCGTTTCGTGTATTAAGATATCAATGTGTCATCAATGTGTCATCAATGTTTAATTTGGATTTGTCTGTGCATTTTTTTTTACACCTAGGATGGTTTGAGTGTGTAACTGTGTGTATATATAGTGTGTATATGATTTTTTTTTTCAGACGAATACAATCTGAGTTACAGTGAGGAAAATAAGTATTTGAACACCCTGCTATTTTGCAAGTTCTCCCACTTTGAAATCATGGAGGGGTCTGAAATTGTCATCGTAGGTGCATGTCCACTGTGAGAGACATAATCTAAAAAAAAAATCCAGAAATCACAATGTAGGATTTTTTAACTATTTATTTGTATGATACAGCTGCAAATAAGTATTTGAACACCTGTCTATCCGCTAGAATTCTGACCCTCAAAGACCTGTTAGTCTGCCTTTAAAATGTCCACCTCCACTCCATTTATTATCCTAAATTAGATGCACCTGTTTGAGGTCGTTAGCTGCATAAAGACACCTGTCCACCCCATACAATCAGTAAGAATCCAAATACTAACATGGCCAAGACCAAAGAGCTGTCCAAAGACACTAGAAAATTGTACACCTCCACAAGGCTGGAAAGGGCTATGGGGAAATTGCCAAGCAGCTTGGTGAAAAAAGGTCCACTGTTGGAGCAATCATTAGAAAATGGAAGAAGCTAAACATGACTGTCAATCTCCCTCGGACTGGGGCTCCATGCAAGATCTCACCTCGTGGGGTCTCAATGATCCTAAGAAGGGTGAGAAATCAGCCCAGAACTACACGGGAGGAGCTGGTCAATGACCTGAAAAGAGCTGGGACCACCGTTTCCAAGGTTACTGTCGGTAATACATTAAGACGTCATGGTTTGAAATCATGCATGGCACGGAAGGTTCCCCTGCTTAAACCAGCACATGTCAAGGCCCGTCTTAAGTTTGCCAATGACCATTTGGATGATCCAGAGGAGTCATGGGAGAAAGTCATGTGGTCAGATGAGACTAAAATAGAACTTTTAGAATAGAATTCCACTAAACGTGTTTGGAGGAAGAAGAATGATGAGTACCATCCCAAGAACACCATCCCTATTGTGAAGCATGGGGGTGGTAGCATCATGCTTTGGGGGTGTTTTTCTGCACATGGGACAGGGCGACTGCACTGTATTAAGGAGAGGATGACCGGGGCCATGTATTGCGAGATTTTGGGGGACAACCTCCTTCCCTCAGTTAGAGCAATGAAGATAGGTCGAGGCTGGGTCTTCCAACATGACAATGACCTGAAGCACACAGCCAGGATAACCAAGGAGTGGCTCTGTAAGAAGCATATCAAGGTTCTGACGTGGCCTGGCCAGGCTCCAGACCTAAACCCAATAGAGAATCTTTGGAGGGAGCTCAAACTCCATGTTTCTCAGCGACAGGCCAGAAACCTGACTGATCTAGAGAAGATCTGTGTGGAGGAGTGGGCCAAAATCCCTCCTGCAGTGTGTGCAAACCTGGTGAAAAACTACAGGAAACGTTTGACCTCTGTAATTGCAAACAAAGGCTACTGTACCAAATATTAACATGGATTTTTCTCAAGTGTTCAAATACTTATTTTTAGCTGTATCATACAAATAAATAGTTAAAAAAATCATACATTGTGATTTCTGGATTTTTTTTTTTGTGACTATGTCTCTCACAGTGGACATGCACCTACGATGACAATTTCAGACCCCTCCATGATTTCTAAGTGGGAGAACTTGCAAAATAGCAGGGTGTTCAAATACTTATTTTCCTCACTGTATATATATATATATATATATATATATATATATATATATATATATATATATATATATATATATATATATATATATATATATATATATATATATATATATATATATATATAAAATCCTGGCTCTTTCAAGCTTTATAATGGCAGTGAATGGCAGCCCAAAATTTGAAGCCCAAACAAAGTGTATCCATCCATTATAAAAGTAATCCATACGGCTCCAGGGGGGTTAATAAAGGCCTTCTGAAGCGAATCGATGGGTTTGTGTAAGAAAAATATCCATATTTAACATGTTATAAAGTAAAATATCTAGCCGCTGCAAGACCGCCTTCCGTATTCAACAGAAATACAGAAGGCGGTCTTGCTGGAGGCTGGATATTATAAATTACAACGTGTTAAATATGGATATTTTTCTTACAAAAACCCATCAATGTGGATTACTTGGATGCACTTTTTTGGGCTGAGGGTGAGTAAATCATGGGCTAATTTTCCTTTTTGGGTGAATTATCCCTTTAATGCTTCTCTTTTGTTGACAACAGATATATTAACAGTTCTGATTCCAAGTTTTGAAATTTGGTTGGTGTGCGATGGGTTTTCAAATGCACGTAATGAGCGACCCAAACTAACAATCCATAAATTAAATATATTTATTTAAAAAATGCAGCCATTTTTCTCTGATTTATGCAATTCATATGGTTCATGCTTCTCAGGTCAGAAAAATACAACAATCCGTATAAATACAGAAAAAACACAATTCCCTGCAGAGAATTTAAAGGTGGTAAAACTTTACATTAGGGCTGGGTTAAAAATATAGATTTCTCAATTTTATTCGATTCTCATTTTGAAGAACCAATGTTGATTCTTAAATCCCAAGAATCGATCTTTCAGTCTGTTGTAAGTTGATGAATGAACAAAGCTTTGTAGCGTGCCTCACACCCAATAAATCGCAATAAGCTTTGTTACTTATGATATGAAACAAAGGGCCAGATTTACTAACCAGATCAGTTGTGGTATACCTTTTCAGCGCAAATTTTTCACTGCTTGTCTTTGGTATCCTGTCTTTGGTATCCTGTACTGTTCTATCCTGACAGTAGATTTTTGACGGCAAAAGAGAGTTTGCGCTGGTGCAAACCCTTTAAAGTGGCGTGACAGAATGCTGTAGTCACATCTGTTCAAGCGAAACGGCAGCATGGAGCGTACAAGAACTGATTATCTCTTCAGTTTACTACTAATTACAGCACAAAATAAACATGAAAAATACAGTGCAACTTACTGAAATCCATCACATGTAATCGCTTAATCATTATTTTAACCACGGAAAGCAATTAAAAATGTATTATTATAAATATGTCCTTAGGTGTCTAATTAAAGGTTAGTATTTTAACCTTTAATAATATAGAAATGTACCAACTCGGCTTCCCTGTTCCCTGATAGGCCCCAATTATTCAATATTGAATCGGATTGAATCGGAATCGAAACGCAAGCTTGTGAATCGATATCAAATTGAATTGTGAAATTTGTGTCAGTGCCCAGCCCTACTTTACATGCATAAAGTTCTTGTCTTTACTGAAACAGAAAAAGACCTCCTGAATAATAAAGACCTTGATAACGTATCACTTGGGTGTCAAAAGCACCTGATCAAGGTCATTCAGTTCAGTTGCAATGCAGAGCTTGATCCTGAGAAGAGTCTGGCTGTAGCTGAGGCACTCTCATGGGGCCCAGATCACACAGCGGAAAGCACTGAAAGCCACGGTGAGATAACTACATAGGCTGCTTCTGTCGTCAACTCCTGCGAAAATTAAGCTCACCAGGGTGAACACTCAATTAGATTCCACGCTGTAGTCTGGACTCAGATTCATCAGAAACGGGTGGCCATGATATGAAGCGAGTACATCCAAGGTCATCAGAGGGTATTTTCAGGTCTCAACACAAAAAGTATTGTTCCAGCTAACAGGGAACATTGTCAGAACGTTATGAACAAAAGTTATTGCCATAACGTTAATTAAATGTTGGTTCAAAGTTATCTGGTCTTTAAAGGGTAAGTTCATCCAAAAATAAAAATCCTGTCCCTGCTTACACTGTGCCAACAGCGTAAGAGTCTGACACAGACGTGAAGATAATGTTGAATTAATAAAGTAATTTGTTTTGTTTGTTTTTTGCACAAAAAAAGTATTCTTTTCGCTTCATAAAATTGAGGTTGAACCACTGGAGTCACATGGACTATTTTAACAATGTCTTTCCTACCTTTCTGGCCCTTGAAAGTGTTAATTAAATAGAGGAGTCAGAGAGCTCTCGGATTTCATCAAAAATATCTTCATTTGTGTTCTGAAGAAGAACGAAGGTCTTACAGGTTTGGAACGACATGAGGGTGAGTAATCAATGACAGAATTTAAATTTTTGGGTGAACTAACCCTTTAATAATGGTAGCAAAACATTAGCACAAAAACATTATTTACATTTTACATCTACAGAGAACAGTCAAAAGGAATCTCAAAAAATAGAAGAATCTCCAAGGCACTCTGGTAATGTAGAAAGAATTCAAAAGCCTTTAATATACCCTGATGAAGGCTTGACGCCGTAACGTGTAGGTATATTTGTTACCAGTTTTTTAAATGAATACTGCCATGATGTATTTAAGGCTTTTTAATTATTTCTACATTACCCGTGTGCCTTGGAGATTCTTCTATTTTTTGAGTTTGCTTTATCCCTTATATCCTATGAGCACCGAAATAAGAAATTCACACCCTGTGAAGCTTTCTTTTGCAATCTTTGTTTGGTCAAAAGTAATGTTTCCATAATGTTGGCAGAATGATACAATGGAATGTTTCTTTAACGTCTGCATAACCAAGAACGTATTCAAACATTTTTAAATGTTTAATGTTTAAAATGTTTAAAAACATTTGGAAATTTTGAACGTTCAGAGAACATTCAGAAATAATGTTTTCACAACTTAATGGAAATGTTAGCTAAATGTTCTTAGAACATATTTTTGTTAGCTCAGGTAGTCCATGACAAAATTCACAATAGACATCAGGGCTTACGCTGGTGTCATGAACAAGCTTGGTGGCCTTTATTTCACAGGACATTAAATTCTGTGTGCAGACACGTTCATGCTGCAGTGAGACAAGGGCAGCGGGCAGCACCACTGATCTCAAGAGAATTACCCTGTGGACCGGGGGAGAAAAGAGTGATAGATCTGTGTGAACTAGTAAGATTAGATTACCATTCCAGATACATTGAGATCCTGACACTCGCTACTTTCTCCAGCATCCAGGTCACTGAAAACACATTTGCTCTTTTGGCATGGTATGCAAGTTCTCTACTCAAGAATTTAGCCCACAGAACCCACATGTACTATAAAAAATGATTTTTCGAAGTTGTAAATAAAACAAAGGTTAATGGAGTCTTTCTACTTCAAAATTTCAAGTTTAACTCAATGTGTTATTTGCTGTATATATTTATAAAAATGTGTGATATGTACTAGCAATTTATGAAGAAAATAGTTTCAAAGTAAATCCAACACCTTTTTTTCAGTGAGGTAGAAAAATCCAAATCATACACTGAAGAAGAATATGAAACTAGTCTGGGGTGTGTTTCCTGTACAACAACGTTACTCACTGCTTAACTGCCATAGTACATTGCATCGTTGAAGAAATAAACTAGCTAGTCGCGACCGTTTCCCGAAACCGTATTTTCGCAAATCTGTTGTTCAACCATTTTGGTCAATGATGTCAGTTTGAGATCAAATTCATGCTAGATGTTTTGCTATAAATTACAGACATGGCATCTGAGGAGTAACTCTCATTTTTCTCAGTTGTTTTGCTTTATTTCCAGATTCAATCATAGGCTCGTTCTTACTTACACAGCACGTACATGCTCACTCTTCAAAATGATGCTTTAAATCTCTTGACAAACTAAAAGAACTAAATGACATTTGTATGTATTCAAAATAAAAGATACAGATTGTACTGAATATCAGCTTGCTTATTTTGCTCAAGATAAGGATTTATTAAGTCCACATGTCAACAAGAAACGATGCTTCTAACCACAGGTCAAGAGCTGCCGTTCCAACCACGCAACTTTGCGATGCTGTTTGTGAATGTTCGTTGGAACTATGGTTTCGGGAAACACAGACACGTTGAACTATGTTGATAACAATGGAACTTGTGACCATAGTTGGCTCACGATGCTTTTGGGAAACACAACCCTGGCCAGAAGAGCAATAGTCAGAATTTCAAAAAATGATGCAAATATTACAGCATTTTTTTAATAAATTCAGCCATTTTGGGCTGCAAAAATCAGGTAACGAAATCCTGATGGGAATGATAAGGAACGTTGTGCTTTATTAGCTTGTGTTATACCTTAATTCATGTTGACTCATGTTAATATGTGTTTGATGTAATTCATAAATCTATAGGTGAATGAAAACAGAGCATAACTTCAGAAATGTTTTTGTATTCTTGGTACACACACCTAAGTAACATTTTATCATATATTTTAATCAATATTAATTTGAATTAATTTGAATTTTTTTTTTAAGTTAAAATATGTATTATAAATAATTTATCAGTGCACTTCATTAATGTGCCATCATAATCTATAATAAAAAATATTTACGTCACATATTGCTAACTTTCACATTTAGATCCGCCTTCATTTAGTTTGTTCACAATGTCCGCTTTCTACAATCCAATAATTTCCTAATGGACAAAATCAAGTCCCATCCACACCTGGCTTTAATGTTAGATAATCATATTCATTCATACACTTCAGTATTAAAGTTAACATTACGTTAAAGGGATAGTTCACCCAAAAATCTTCTTTTGTGTTCAACGTTTTGTAAATGATGATGAATTTTCATTTTGGGGTGAACTATCCCTTTAAGCCACGGTGCTCAAACAGGTGACACAGGCAAATTGTGTCATTTGTCTGCCCAGTTCATCCCCTCTTCTGCCTGTTGCATTTGCCCTCTTTACAGTTCAGACTGTGAATAAAAATGCCAAAAAGGTCAAACAAAGAGATTATCTCACCCTCAGTGCGTTGATCTGTGTGCTGCTGTTGAAAAAAGCCCAGAGCACATCTTTATTCTGCAGCCATGCCTCTGCCAGATCGCCAAGTTTAGCCACAGCGTCAAAGGTGCGGTTGGCCTGGTGACAAACAGATTGCATTACATGCATGTGGAACACTGTTCAGAACACTTAGTGTAGGCAGTTCATCTCATTGAAATACTTGATTCTGATTGGCCAATTGCTGCATTGAATGGTCAAATATTTTTGTATACCACTATATACCACTGGATATTTCAACAGTTTCATGTCTCTTTTATCAGTATGCTCTCCATTTTTTCATATAAAAGCAAGCTAACTGGTGTCATCCAGTCACGCATCTAAAAAAAACACTAGATTACGTCACCAAAGGGTTTGTAGATGTAAAAGCAGAATAAAATGTATCTTTAAGTGTGTATTAAGTGTACGGAAACTATTTTCTATTTTAGGAATAATGTTAAGAATAATTTGTATTCCCAAAAAATAGGGGTGTAACAATACCCTCAATGTCACGATTCGATACATATCACGATGCTGAACGCACGATACAATATTATTGTGATACAGTATACCCTATACCAGGGGTGGCGAACTCCGGTCCTGGAGGGCCACTGTCCTGCAGAGTTCAGCGCCAACCCTGATAAAACTCACCTGCCTTTAGCTTTCTAGTAACCCTTCAGACCATGATTAGATTGTTCAGGTGTGTTTGATTAGGGTTGAAGCAAAACTATGCAGGACAGTGGCCCTCCAGGACCGGAGTTCGCCACCCCTGCCCTATACAGTATAATAGACATGGTAAAAGGTTAACAAAAAAATGTACTGCTGATTAAAATGCTAAATTTGAAATTTGGCGAGGAAATGAATAGGCTTGGACTTGGTGCTGGTAACCCAATGCACAGGACAATGGTGACACCAGAATAAAAATATTCATGATTCTGAAGCTAAAAATACAGAAATTATTTTAGACGTATATGCTTTAAATAATATTTAAAATAATGTAGGCCATTTTTTAACTAGTAACATAAGACATTTAGCATCAGGACCTACAAGCATTCCCCCATTGCATTATACATATTCAACTATTTAAAATACATATTGTCACTATCCATGATGCATATTGATGCATTTTTGTATTGCGATATATTGTGATGATATATTGTTACACCCCAACAAAAAAAAAAAATCTTAATGTGGCACTGTAAACACCACATTAAAATTTGGCCCCTCCCCACGGACGGACCACAGGCAGAAGCGCAAGCCCCCTCCACTGACATGATATGTTTTAATTGGACATGTTGTACATGCAGCCCAACCGACTCAAGAGAATACCAGTGGGAAGATGAATAATGAGGGGTTTTATTATTTTTTCAAATATTGAGCCTCATTAATGAAACTAAATATATAAGTAAATTTGGAGTAATTTGTGCATAAAACGGACCTTTCCGAAAACTCTACTCAGGATTCACAAACGCTGCGTAAACATCAGATTTGATAGTTATGAATGTTAATTCATTCTAATAATTCGTAATTCGGACGTGCGTGCATACTCATTCACAAGTAGCATAATCCCGGCCAATTAATTGACCTATAAGTAAACCCCGCCCCTCGAACGCAGATGAGCCAATTGCAGTTGAGTATCAGTCGCGCTGAGACCGGAACTCGGACATCTTTAGGTTTCAGCGCCATAGAGAAACATTGGAAAATCCGAAGCTCTCATCGGTTTGATGGTGTTTATGCTACAAAAATGGTAAAATTATGTGTCTGGGGTACTGTAACACTGATTCCAGGTATCCTGAGAGGATTTTATGGTTGTCATACTCTCATTAAGTTAGTATTAAAGTTAGTGAGTCCCTGCTAACATAAAATCCGATATAACTAACTGTTCTCGCGTCATGTAACGTTAACAGCGTAGGTCATTTCAGTGCCTCTACATATTAAACTGGTTATTTGTAAATTAGGGATGCACCGATAAGAACATTTTGGCCGATACCGATAATTCTTTATATTTGAAAGCCGATAACTGATAAATTAGCTGATAAATCTAAAAACAAAGTTTAATAAACTTTGAGAGCCTGATTACATAAACAAAAGGCTCACCATTAAAAGCCATGTCCCAAACACTTCAACATAAATCGTATCGGTTACGTATGGTAACCCTCGTTCCCTGAAGGAGGGAACGGAGACGTACGTCGGACGTCACCGACGAATTGGGATCACTTCAGGGAGCCCCTATCAGCTTCGAGATATAGAGAACGGGCCAATGGCCATTGGCGTGCGAGATTTGCATCTTGCGCCCCGCATTGCGGGCATAAACAGGAAGCGAGAGCAATGCACGCTTATTTTTCACTGAGGAGCCGAACTTAGTGACTCGGCCCTGCAGTGATGGTACAGCAACTGTGGTGACGGGACGTACGTCTCCGTTCCCTCCTTCAGGGAACGAGGGTTACCATACGTAACCCAGACGTTCCCTTTCAGTCGGTCACGTTTGACGTACGTCGGACGTAAAAGGAGAATTGGGATCCCTTTGGAAAACGCCATAGTTACTACCACTTTCAGCGCCCAGCGATGAGCCCCTCAGACCCCG
This sequence comes from Romanogobio albipinnatus, assembly GCA_023566225.1. NCBI lineage: Eukaryota > Metazoa > Chordata > Actinopteri > Cypriniformes > Gobionidae > Romanogobio > Romanogobio albipinnatus. The sequence continues at coordinate 61,607,185 of CM042239.1, forward strand.
TCTGTAGCAGGAGGGAAATTCACGCAGGGAGAGTCAAAGCTGCCCGGAGGCCGCTGCGGAAGTCACATCATGCCCAGAGGGAGTTACCATGTGGAGATTACACGTATGGGCTGGCCGTGGGCAGCACAACATACGGAAGTCCCAGGGGTGGCCCTGGCCGTTTAGAGGCGGGGGGAACAACACCTTTACTGAGACGGCAGAGCGAACTCTGCCAAGGGAAAGACACGGGCTCGCCGTAGGGAGCCGTACTGTGGAAGAATACACATATGGGACCGCCATGGGGGTCACAACATATGGAACCCAGCCTAACACCCGTTCCACCAATGCATACGAATGTTAGACCTGGCGTCGGACGCTCCACTACATCCGACTGCCGCGGATAATGGACTCAACAGGGTTCGCCGTTCTGGGGAACTCAACTGGAGCGGTTAGCGCACGCATCCGGTCCATAAGGAGGGGAATGGCGCAGCAAGTCGACACAAGAACGGGCACTTCGGTGTTACTGACTATGGGATGTGAGCACACAGGAAGATACCGGCTCTACACGGAGGCTATAGAATCTAGCGAACGTGTTAGGTGTCGCCCAGCCCGCAGCTCTACAATTATCTGTCAGCGAGGCGCCACGAGCCAGCGGCCAGGAAGAAGCAACACCCCTGGTGGAGTGGGCTCTTAACCCGAGCGGGCAGGGTATGTCTTGGGATTCATACGCCAAGACGATGGCATCCACTATGCAGTGGGCCATCCTCTGCTTGGAGACAGCCTTTCCCTTCTGCTGTCCTCCATAACAAACGAAGAGCTGCTCTGAGGTCCTGAAGCATCCCAAGTCCGGAGAGCACGGACGGGACAGAGAAAAGCTAGGGCTGGGTCTGCCTCCTCCAAAGGCAGCGCTTGCAGGCTCACCACTTGGTCCCGGAAGGGAGTAGTGGGAACCTTGGGCACATATCCAGGCCGGGGTCTCATGATCACATGAGAGTTACCAGGCCCGAATTCCAGGCACGATTCGTTGATCGAAAATGCCTGCAGGTCCCCTACCCTCTTGATGGAGGCCAATGCAGTCAGGAGTACTGTCTTCAACGACAGAACTTTTAATTCAGCTGACTGCAAAGGCTCAAAGGGCGCTCTCTGCAGTGTGGCTAGCACCAGAGACAAGTCCCAAGAGGGTATAGAGGGAGGGCGAGGCGGATTTAGTCTCCTCGCCCCCCTCAGGAACCTGACGATCAGATCGTGCTTACCTAGGGACTTTCCATCTACTAGATCATGATTAGCGGCGATAGCGGCAACATAGTCTTTGAGGGTGGAGGGAGACAGCCTTCGCTCCAACCCATCTTGTAGGAAGGAAAGCACAGAACTGATCGAACACCTTCGGGGGTCTTCTCGGCGAGAAGAGCACCAATCGACGAACAGGTTCCACTTCAACACATAGAGGTGCCTCGTTCAGACAGGGTCCGCTACATTCTGAGTCCAAAAACATCTCGGGATAAGGTTTTCACACTGACAGCTGTCATTGCAAGACTGTTAACAACTCTGTTTGTTTGTCCGAGTTAGCAACAGTAACTAAGGGGGGTGGGGCTTACCGATTGGTCAATTATATACGAAAATTCCAGGAATGCTGTGGAATCTTCTGAACTCCCTTTTTAGGGTTGCATAAATGCAAAAGGGACTAATAGGCCATATGTCTAACAAAATCAATTAATTATTATGTGTTCAATTAACATGCCAGGCACTCAAAGTGCAAATGAATTCAACAGACTGCTTCATCTTCATACATGCTCTTTATAACTATTTAAATAACTATTTAAAATAAATAGCACATTAAAAAATGCAATGCTGAGGGCTGAACTTACGTCAAGCCAAAGCAAAATGCTGTGCATACAGGTAAGAAAGTTGTTGACATAGCACTCCAATTTTTACCATAATTATGTTTAAAGAGTAGACAAAGTATGATACAAATTTCACAAAAATGTAGAAGTATAATTGTTGTTTTCACGAAAGCCCTTGCTGACAAATAAATGTGATTTTCTCGATCCAGGTAACAAGTAGATTGAGTAAACATGGCCCATTTACATATACTCCTGAAAGTGTAACAATACAAAGGTTGTTACAATTTAACTTATTTCTTAATTTTTATGAATTAATATTTTCACAGCTTGTCCCTGTACACTTGCTAAAACTTGACCTATGATAAATAAGGTACTCTGTTTCAAGCCTACACAATCCATTGGATGTCCTTTCAGTAGTTGCATCTCATGAACAGAAAAACAGATTGATCTAGAAAAAATTCTGTATCTTTCTGAAAGCAGGTCAGAACGGTAACATGAAACTTTTACACTTGTTTAAAATTTAATGTGACAATCACTGATTCAATTCTCTGTGGAGAATTCTCGGAGCTTGTTAAGTGCACATTCATCCTCGTTACACCAATTTACATCTTACGCAATGTGAGTCTGTGTTCTCTTTATTCAAGCTAAATCATAGCCATGTTTTTAAAAGACTACTGCGATGACTAACTTTCCACTGGCCTCTGCTCCACTGTACTTATGTTTGTGTTTATGTGTGTACCTCTGTAATGATGCTCCGTGTAACATTTGTGTCAGGCGTGTAGAGGATTGTTCCTTGCAGAAAGGGCCTGAAGGTTCTCCAGAGCAGACGCAGTCCGGACGAGCTCTCCAGTGTGTCCGTCAAGTTTTTACAGAACTCACCTGCAAAGACAGAATAGTGGATATACATTAAAAAAACATTACTGAAGAAGCAGGTTCTGATGCACATCTCGATATGTTCTGGGATTTTATCAATAACAATAATTAGAGGATATTTTGCTGAGTGTGTTATTCTAAGTTTTTGATATCCTTCATATTCTGTGTGGTGGTCAGTTCGCAGTAGTAACATAAACTAGTCTAACCTACTACATCACGTAGTGAATACGTGCATATCCTAGGTGTGTTTTTGTAAAGTGATGGACATAGTTGATGATGTCAGATTGCCCATCGTTAAAACAACAACCATGATATTATCGTACATTATATATTTCGCACACCCCTAATGCACACAGACTCAGAATCAAGCTTTGACTCCAATAAGGTTCTTCTCGCGTGTCAAGCAAGCAGGGTTGAGCTTCTATTTACCATATTTGATATATTGTTTTACTACTTACACATTTATTATTTACAATACTCAGCATGGTTTTTAGGGGGGGACAGCCCTCAGATTGGGGGGGTCCTGTCCCTCCCGTCCCCCCCGCAATTCCTTAATGCATTACAATTATTTAACGCAATTAACGCAGATAAATTACAGAAGTTCATGAAGCTGCGTCATTAACATACTTTTCATCACGCAGTAATTTGATCTTAGAAGTCAGGAGTTTATCACAATCACACTGAGCATCTACAGCACCTGTGACCCTGGTAGGAGGACATTTCCATTCTTTAACCCAATTCTGCTTCTCTGTTTGTGATCAGGCCATTTTAAGCTGTTAAACTCTGGGAAAGTTGATCCAGTCAGGGGCGTAAATCGCGGGGGGGGGGGGGGGGGGAGGGACAGGACCCCCCCAATCTGAGGGCTGTCCCCCCCTAAAAACCATGCTGAGTATTGTAAATAATATAACAATATATACGTAAAATAAATGTGTAAGTAGTAAAACAATACAAACGCAAACGGGACAAAAAATGTATTTTAAGTTTAGAAACATTTTGAGTCCCCCCTCCCCCCTTGCCTCACAGTGGTTTGATCCACCACACACCTCAACTAACGTTATCCATAGAACGTAGAAAAACTACCACACAAGTTTGGGAGAGAACAAGGCTCTTCAGACAGCAGTTGTGAAACACCAATAAGTAGCTGTCAAGACTATTTTATTCACTTTAAACGTCAGATGAAACGTCTTTTCTCTTTAATACAGATTAGGCAAAACACTGTTAACATCACTTGCCCACGGCCGCACCGCCCCGCTCCGCTGTACAGTAATAACATCATGTAGTTCAGTTAGAGAACTGACAAAACAATTAAAAACTGAACGTGTCTGCTCAATACAGCACCAGCTGAACGAGCAAACCGCTGACAGACAGGATTATCGAATATTTGGTTTCAAAGCGTAAAAGCGCCTATTTAAGGGAGTGTGTCGTTGTACTGTTTTGTTGTTGTGTTTTTCATTATGAATAATAGGCGAATGAACCCCAAATTCAAGCAACCCGCCCCCAAATTCCAAAAAAATGGCTAATTCTAAACCGTAAGTTCAGTCAGATCTGTGTAGAGTTAGGCTCAATATGATAATCAGTGGCAGATCAGAGGCTTGCTGCAGTTGAATATCTAAATATCTGAATATCATAGTATAAAATACTATGTGGAGGACGCAAGATAATTTAATAATTATAATATGACTGCGTGGTGAACCTTAATCATATTTAAACTACTATCGCTTTGTGTTGTTGGTCAGATAAAATGACAGCGAAAAGAAAAACGGACATTAGATAATTTTTCAGTGCACCAAAACGCCAAATAAGTACGAAATGTTTTTTTTTTTTTTTTTTTTTTGGTACACATATCCTTACAAGTACGATTTTGGCTGTATTATTTGTGTCCCCTTCAAAAATTGCTCTTGAGAAATTTCATGTTTATTGTCCCCCCCAACTTTTAGATTAAATTTACGCCCCTGGATCCAGTAATCAAATTCATTCAAACAGTCCAAAACAGTGCTAATGCAAAGAAAGCCAGGCTGATCACATCAGCTATATCAGAGAGAATACAGAATCACATTGCGTTTTTAGTGAATCATTCATTTCAATGTGTGCTTTGCTTTAAAACACAAACTCCGTCGTATTCTGCCATTGTTTCTGAAGAGCGCAATGTTGGTGACTCACAGCAGTTGTACAATAAGCGCGTAAGAGTTTGTTATATTGATGCGCAGAGAACGTGTATGTGCACGCTCTCAATCACTGATCGCACGCTGCATTCATGTACAGACACATTTCAGTACATTTGCGTTGTTCCCACACACACATTCAGGAAGGATAATGTTTGATTTGTCATGTGTACGTTAGTGATGTCCGGTTCGCGAACGAATCGTTCTTTTGAACCGGCTCTTTTTAGTGAACCGGTCAAACGGCAGTTTACTGTTTAGCACTAATCCACAAATTTCTAAAGTTGTTCCATTTTTAACGTGTCTAACTCGTTTTCTGACTGGAAATAAACCAAGTTAGTTTTTTGGCGTCGAGTTTGGCGTCGAGTTTTTTTGGCGTCTCCGTGGGGTTCTGTTCGGTATCGCAGCTTGACCCGTCTACATTTAAATTGACATTTTACATAAAATGTCTAAAATCAAAACAATCTTGTTGTTGTTGCTCTGTACACATACTATACACTGTAAATACTGTAAAGTTTTTTTTTTCTGTAATGTTTTTTTGTTTTCATGGGTGCTTAGGTAGGTGTGTATAAATGTATTATATAATAGAATTATATGGACTCCTTATATATGGACTTACTTATAGTCTCCAATGATCCCTGAAGCTTGCAGAAAATAAAGTTTTGTGAGAATCACCCTTCGATCTGATTGTTTACTTTGGATATAGCAAATTATGACAAAATGAATGTGTTTAAAAAGATAAATGGTGTATGCTTAATTTCACAATAAGTGTGTCATCGCACAACAAAGGCGTGATTAATCACAATAAAAAAAAATAAACTATTGACAGCCCTAATAATATAT